>CM072536.1:28107000-29317000 GCA_036898165.1 Silybum marianum | reverse complement strand
AAGAAAATGTTTCAAATTTACATAGTAAGCACCATTCACGTTGAACGATTTATACTCCTTTGTCATAAAAGGTATAAAAACATTGTGACCATTTGTGGATGCTTACTGAACACCAAGTAACCCATTAAAACTAAATCTGATCAAAAAATAAAGTATCATGTCTAAATGCGTCATAATAAGTTTATAAGACGTTTTTAGGAGTCATAACAAATATTTTAGGACATTTTTAATAAAAAAAAGTCACAATAGTTATTTTGTAAGACACTTTTGAGAAAGTGTACTATAAACCCATCTTTTTATAGGACACTTGTGTTAATAGGACACTTTATCAAATAGTGTCCTATAAAATAGTTAATATGACATTTTTTTATAAAAGTGCCGTAATAAACTTGTTACAATGCCTAAAAGTTGTCATATGAACTTATTACAATGCTAGGACACATTTATTTTTTGGTCATATAATTTATATCCTTTAAAGTTGTCTATTAAGACGCTTATTTATTTGTGATATCCTATAAAATCCAATTTCATTACAGTGATGTCCAAAAACATTCATACACAAAGAAACTGAAGATGAGGTAGATGGTGGCGGCCTTTAGGGAATTTACCATTTGTTTGACATATATGTGAATCATTTATTTATAAGTTGTCAACTTTTTTCACTTTGTTATTGAAGCTTCCCATATATGTATGTATGTGAGTGTGTATGTATATTAATATATATATGTGTGTATGTATGTGTGTGTGTGCTTGGAGAGAGAGGATCAAGGTAAAAACCCTACAAAAATTAAAAGTAGAGGAACATTCTAATAACCATCTATATGTGTGGTATAAACATGTACATCATAAGAAGATGCTTTCTGATTTCTATGCATGTGTGCATATTATTATCAACTTTTTTTTCACTTTGTTATTGAACCTTCCCATATATGTTATGCACGTACGAGATAAATTACTTACAAATTACTCCTAAACACATATGTAGACGGCACATATAATTTGTTACTAAATTAAAGTATTTCTCAGTTTTTCATTTGTTTACGGTTCCTGAACGTATCCTATATATATTTAAATAAAATTTACTGGTATATATAATAAACTATATATATGTATATGAGGAAATAGTTATAACAGCAGAGTTGTTGCAACTTGCAAACCTGAGAAAGCCAATGAAGACTGTAAGACGAATGAACGAGGTGCAAAGTTTGGTCCGGAAAAAGTCTTTCATAGAAGGAACCTGGAACTGCCGAAACAAAAGTCGGGCCAAAATTTTCTCCCTTCTCCTCCTTAAGCTTTGCAAGAAATGTGGGTAACATTTTGAAAATGGCATTGAAATCATTACTATAGAGGTCATTTAAGAACACTTGAATTTGTGGTGCATTACGATTATTTTCTTTGCACACCTCATCGACTATATCGGTAATGGTACTTGCAACCAACAGTGTGTTTGTGCTAGAAGAGCAGCCCAAATCTGCCATCTTGAAACACTCGTCGAAGACGATGTCAAGATTAGCCATACCCTTGATCGTATGCTTTAAAACTGGCATTACTTTTCGTATAACAGTTTCCTAGTGGAAAAAATATGACCGCAACACTTCAATTACAGTTGTTAAATGCAAAAGCTACAACAGTTTCTTGTATGTTTTTATCATGTGCATTTCCCCTCACTACACCATACGTTTATGTATAATGATTTTGATAAAATCGGGTTTAAAGGACGTTAAATATGTGTAATTATTCTAATAGAATGCGTTATAAAACGAAATGCACATCTTTTTATAGAAAACTTTTATAAGTAACTAGTGTCATAAAAAACAATTAATATAATTCTTTATTTTGAAAATATCATACAAAATGTATTAAGACGCACAAAACACTATAAAAGGGAAGACTTTTGTCTGCAGACTTTTCTCTAGGAAATTCATCACTAAAAGATGATTCATCACAAAACTGTCACAAAAGTTGGTGGATAAATTGTTGGTGAAAATTTCAAATCAGTGACAGATTACCCGGGTATTGTCCTGGGTGATCCATTGGTACGAAAAAACATCTGATCTTACCGAATCATTGCTATTTTCTGGTGATAGTAATAATCAACGGAAATTTCTCTAGGTAATTTTTTTTTGGGTAAAAAGCATTTTTTTTCATAGTGAAAACGTCCTACAAACTTATTGTAACACTTTTAAATAGAACACTTTAGTTTTAAACATGATTACATAAGTCCTTTAAAACGATCTATTAAGAAACTTAAACATTTTTGTCATCCTTGGGGAGGGGATGTAAAAACAAACAAAATTATTCATTCACTATGTATAATGATAGAGAGTAAGGGAGACCTGTAGAAAGGAGTTTTGGGCATAGCTTGATTCTCTGTTGCCGGTATTCATGTGTAAGATGTTTACTACTTCCATGGGTATTTTTTCCATTAATGCTTTTAGTGTCTACCTCTGAGGCATTCTATTTATTGTTTTAAATTTAAGAGAAAGATGTAAATTTGGTCCTTGTGGTTTAATAAATTAACGAGTAAGGTCCTTAAAAAATAATAATGAGGAATATTTTTATGGTTTCATTTTTATAATGGATATGGTTTCTCTCCTAATAACATCGTTAATTGCAGTGTCATTAGTGAGGGATAATTTTGTTCATTATAATTTACTTTTATTTTAATAATGGATTGAATCCCTCCAACTACTTTTATGGAGCGTTTGATTTACAAAATGAAATTTGATGGAATCGGAATCCAATAAATTAATTTAACTTTGAAGAAAATTGGAATGAAATTTGATGGAATTTGATCATGTGTTTGGTTTGATGAAATTGAATTCTTTAGGATATCCAATGAAATGTTTAAATCTATATTTTAAAGTTTTCAATGGAATTCTAAGGATTCCATCATTTTTATTATGTAAACTAAACATAGATTTGGAATTTGGTCAAAGGAATTATTGACTCCAATTCCTTTCAATACTATCAAAATCCATCAACCAAACCCCCCTTATTTTTATAACAAATTTGGCCCTCCTCTACTTTCCTTTTAATTTTATACTGATTTTATCCCTCACTTTACTTACCTTTTTATAATGGATTTACTACCTCTCTTTAATTAATAATAAAAGTCGGTGACATAAACATATGCCTTGTAAATATTATGTGAAAGTAGATGGAGGGATCAAATTCGTTATAAAAATGTAAATAGACGGATAAACCAAAATTTGTTATAAAAGTGAAAGTATAATGAGAGAAAAGGTTAACGAACAAAATTACGTACCTCTCACAACGACAATTCAATTGACAACGTCATTGAGTAAGACTATATTCCTAATAGAAAATGAAACCAATGAAACGTCCTTCATTAGTGTTTTTTTTTCAAGAACCTTGTTAATTTATGTAAAACTAAGGGAACCAAAATTACATTTTCCATCTAAATATGTGTTACTGACGTGAATAAGAGTTTCTAAATCTATCCACTTGCGTCCACTAACAAGAATATAATTAAAATTCGTCTTGTAGCATTCAGGATAACATTATTACGATTTTAATAGTATAAATCTAGTTACGCGGACATGTCTTTTATGGAAGCTATATTCAACGGATATACAAAATAATGATAAGATAAGAATGGAAATACAAGAAGATATACAATAATTGATTGTCAAGGTATAAAAAACAACGTGCAACACCCGAGAAATTAGAATTTTTCTATTTGATGTGTGGGGTTGTTTTTATGAGTCTAACGGGTTCTTCAGTTCGTTTTCTGTTAAAACACGTATGGGTATGGGTGTCTTTATTGATATAGTTGTCTATATGTTAACATAAGTTGTTATTCGGTTTTTGTCAGCGCCGGTCCTGAGATTTAGGATGTCCATGGCGAAAAGCCAAAAAAATGCCCCTAACATGTTTATATACAACCAAAATGAACTATTTAAAAGGAGTTTGGAACCTAGACATCTAGGCGGCTCATCCCCTCGCCGATTTTATTAAATATAACAAAAATAATGCAACGGGGGGGACATAAACCAAAACCCCGTGTAACAAAATATAAAGTACATCACCTAAACGATGCCTTCTTGGGTTTTTTGAAGCGAAAATATCAATTAGTTTATCATAGTTAATATTAGCTAAAAACTTACTCTCAATACTCAAAATTGCTAACCCATTCAATCTTTCTTGAACCATGGTAGACCGTAGATATGACTTCAACAACTTTAATTTTGAAAAACTTCTTTCCACGGATGCTACGGTTACTGGTACGGTCAACAAAATCCTATAAGCGATCAAGACATGTGGAAACATGCCCCACTTCATTGCAAACTCCATTATTTGTATGGATGTCCAAGGATTTCCACTCTTCGATGTATCTTCTGGTAATGAATCCTGCAAAAGTCGCAACTCCATATACAAATATTTCTCATCAATATCAGAATCATCACCATTTGTTAACACAAGTTCAAGATTCAAACAACATTTTTTTAACTCATCATCATGTAAAGTAACCAACGTTCTACCATCAAACAAGAAGCCAAACATAGATTCAATTCTTGCATTTTTTCAAATCTAGTTCGTAATTGCAAAAGAGCCATATCAACTAAAACAAGAAAGTAATCGGTTCTAAATGTCTCTTGAGCAGATTGTTGTGCTCTTTCCGTATTTGGAATTTCATCAAATTGCTTTTTTCTAGAAAAACGTTTTTCTACAAACTTGGCCTCAACTTCAATATCATTTGTGATTTCTTTAGCTTCACTAATAGCACATGTAAACGCATTTTCTTTATATTTTTCAAAAAAGTCAAGTAATCCTTTGAGATTTTATAAGGCAATATCAAGAAACATATCTTTAGATTGTAATTTCTTACTAACTAAATTAATTCTACATAGAATTTCATGCCATATAACCAAACTTACAAGAAACTCAAAACTTGAAAGTTCACCATTTACCAAAAACATGGCCTCCCTAGTCACATTTACATCCTCACTTGCTTGAGCCAATTCGGTTAAAGCATCTATGATTGGGACAACTTGAGTTTTGATAGCTTTAACACTTTCAATGTGACTTTCCCATCGAGTTTAAAGTCAAATTATCAATATGATCTAATAAAACATTCCATCTCTTTGTAGAATTAGAAAAAACTTTGTATATTGCTTGACAAGTACCAAAAAAAGTTCTTGCTTTGAGACAAGAGTTTGCCATATCACATAAAAATAAACTAAGACTATGACAACCACATGACATATAGAAGGCTCTAGAATTTATATCAAGTAATCTTTTTTGCACACCTTGATGCTTCCCTTTCATATTAGCCCCATTGCCATACCCTTGTCCCCGCACATTATTAATATCTAAATCAAGTGATACCAAAACATCTTGTAACACATTAAAAGTCCTAAACTGGATGTATCTTCTACCACCAAAAACTCTAAAAAGAACTCTTCTACCTTTATAGGAGAAGTAGACACATCAACACATCTTATAATCAAAGTCATTTGTTCTTGATGGCTTACATCCGGAGTACAATCAAGAATTACCAAAAAATATTTTGCATCTTTAATCTTTCTAATGATTTGACTCTTTACATCGGATGCCAACATGTCAATCAATTCATTTTGAATTTTGTGACTAAGATAATGATAATGAGTTTTTTTGTCTTCAATAAGCCGAAAATGTTGTTTCATAACAGGATCAAACTCAGCAATAATTTCAATTAAGCCTAAAAAGGTACCATTGGACTTTTCATAAAGCTTTTCATTTGTTCCACGGAAAGCCAAATTACTCTTTGCAAGACATTTCACGATAGCAATTATTCTAACTAAAACTTCTTTCCAATGATCAGTATCTTTTTTGATTAATGCTTGCAACTCTTTATCAAGTGTTTGATTTTTATCCAACCTCAGTCGCAACTCACACCAAACTTTAAATTTAATCAAATATTCTTGACTATTTTCATGAAGTTCTAATCTCTGACCAAGTTATTTCCAACAATTTAGACCTTCACTTGCTAATTGACTTTTTGATCGACCATCTTTGAAAATCTTACAACAAAAACAAAAGACTTTATCTAACTCTTTAGAATAAACCAACCACTTTCTATCGAAACATTAACCATTTCTAAATTTACGAACATAATATTCAAAAGAGAAATGTCTACCTATATTATCTTTTGGAAATATGATGTTAGTTTCTCTAATAGGCCCTTTTTCAACAAGTAATGCTTTCATTTTTTAATTTAATCCATCCCAAACACTCGGATCAAATATATTCACACCAATATCATCAACAAAAGTATCATCAATGTTATCATCATCACAAGCATTATCATCACGTATGTTTTCATTATCACGTATGTTTTCATCATCACAAACATTTTCAATATTTTCATCACATATGTTTTCATCGTCACAAATGGGATTATTAACTGGATTTTCAACCGGATTTTCATAAACATTTGATGGTTTAACAATAAATTTATTCATAAATCCTTGCATAGATTGAACCATTTCCATTTCTCTTTTTTTCCTTTTTTATTTTGAGCACCCAATGGTTGTGATCTAGGAAACATATCTAAATCTAATAAAGTAATAAACTAATAATCTAAAGAAGTAAACAATTCCAAGTTTCCAACAATTCAATTAGGGCAGCAAAGACAATTAGACAAAGTAATTGGTAAACAGAGAGAAAAATAAACAAAACAGTAAGTATGAATAGTGAAGAAAACTTTAAATGGAAAGAAAACACCTTAGGGACTTAGAGGAAGTCCACAAAATCAGCACCGTGCCACCGTATCAAGCAAGAACAACGGATTTTAGGGGCTAGGGCTGTAGGGCAGAATCAACACCAAGAACAATCGATTTAGGGGCTCGTTCATGAGTTGTGACTCTCGATTCGAACAGTCGTTCTCGTTCTCGTTCGTGACTCTCGATTCGCACAATCGATTCTCGTTCGTGATGTATCGATTCGAACAGAAGTGAACAGATGAAGTCGATTGCATTTGCGTCTTCGTCTCCGTCTCACATCTACTTGCGTCTGTCTGCCCCCAAGTCCAACGTTATTAAAGTTTTAAACCGTAACTTGTTTTTGCCTTTGGCCGGCCCAAAGCCTGAACTAAAAGTTAAATCCTAAAAGCTAAAAGCCCTGAAATAATATATATATATATATATATATAGGTACTAATTTTTTTTGCTGCCCTATTTAGCCCTGCTTCCCATGGCCCAAGCCACATTTGCCATGGGCCAGGGACCGACCTGGTTTTTGTGCTGACTAGGTTTGAATTTCAAAAATGACCACTTTACTCCTTGGTTCATATTTTTGTGATTTTTTTTTACAATTAATCATCCTTTTGTTCCTCTTTTTTCCTCAAATTTGCATTGTACTCTATGAGCTAAATCACTAACAACAACGATACCAATACCAAATCCATTACTAAGGAGAAATCGATTTTTGTTACTCTTTACCCTATTGATTTTAGAAGAATAGAAACATCAAACCATTATTCCACAGATGAATTGCAGATCGATTTCAGGGATGGATTTGAGATCGATTCCAGAGATGAAAGCAAATACAGGAGATCTATTTGAGAAAGAGCAGATCGATTTATGGGATGGATTTGAGATCGATTCTAGATATGAAAAGAAAACAGAGGAGATCGATTTGAGAAAGAGCACATTGATTTCTTGGAACGATCTAATCAAAGGGAAAAAAACTAGATCTGCAAAAAAACCCAAAAACCAAATGGAAATCAGTAACCAAATAGAAATCGGTAACCCAAAACCCAAATAGGTAAACAAAAGCAAGCAGGAAGTGAACAGGGATCGATCGAGCCAAATGAAAAAAACTAAATCGGACACATGAGAACTGTAGAGAAGAACTTGAACAGGGGCGTCGTCGAGGGAGAATCAGAGTGGAGATTTGTTGATCCAAGCTCCTTCGGTGATGTAATTATGATTCCCCTATATACTTAGTGAAAATCTAAGTTCATGTTACCATTCAAATTCAACGAGAGCAAACACTGATTGCACTCAGTGTTTGCTGAAACCTTCAGGAACACCATCTGAACTTAGAAGATCTGAAAACAACACTCACACTAAAAGAACCTTCAACGACAATGGAAGACCTAAATGAAGATAGAGATAGCTCGTGATCTATAGAAACGTTCGTCTAGAAAAAGTGTGAGATCTTGCGTATGCCTCAGTGATACCAAATAGTTTTGATTGTAATGACCGGATTTAGGAACCATTTTCCAACCAAACATAGTAAGAAGATGTATATATCTTTTATATGGATTCATGCATTTCGTATAGCTTTTTAATATACCAAGATATATTGAAACACTTTGTCATCTCAAGAAATGAATTGGTTATGTATTTCGGGTGTTATGTATACCCGGAGGAATTTCTAGTTATTTAGTAAGCCAATGCATTGATACATTTTAATACTCCTTCGTGTAAAGAAAGAGAACATGATCTAGATGATAAAACTTTTGCACGATGGGGTCCTTCAAGGAAACAACCTCTCTACACTTTATGGTAGAGATAAGGTGTACATGTGTATATTCTACCCCCCAGACCCTAGTTTGGGTAGGATATACTGGTTCGTTTGGTCTGGTATCAAGATAATAAAAATGATGGTTCACAAAGATATTGTGGTCATTGCTCTAGAAACACAAACTTCGTTCATTGGTCACAATAGCAATATACTTATAATTGGTAGTTTGCAAATTTTAATGGCTCTAAATACATGACAAATGGGGTTTTTCTTCATGTACAATACATATTTCTACAAGGTATTCAAAGTTTATACACGGTTATGGAAATTTCAACAAGAGAATCAACACAAGCTTGTGGAAGCAGGCCTTAAGAGACGGGAAATAAGTGATATTGCTTCCCGAATAGGGCAACTTTATTTTGGGCAGTACATGAGAACAAATGAAGCAAGTAATTTGTTAGAGTCATACATATTCTATGAAGCAGTCTTGACCAGGGAGTACTTCAAGGATGGACTATTACAGGATTTGAATCTTGCCAACAAACAGTTGAGGTTCTTTGCAAGATTCCTGACAGCGTGTCTGGTATTGAACTGACGAGAAATGGTTTATCAGTTGGTAAATCAGCTCAAATTGTTAGTTTCTGATTGCAAGAGGACTTTTCTGGTAATATATATTTTTTCTTATTGGCATAGTGGAAATATCTTGTCTTCATAACTGCATTTTTTGGTACCCCTTGTTTTTTTGTTCATCACTACTACAAATATGACTTTTATACGCGCCTAATTATACACCTTTTTTTGTTGTTTTTACTAAAACCATGTATAAAAGATGGATCTGCACCATTTTTACACAGTTGAAATGAAACTGTTGCTAAAAATAAGGTTTTAAACACGGTTCTGGAATAAAAACCGTGTACACAGGGTATTTGAAAATTATAAATGGTTGCAGCGTTGAAACCGTGTACAAAAACCACCTTTTATACACGATTCTCTATAAAAAAAACCTTGTAAAAAGGTGTGTTACTTTTATATGCGGTTGTGTATAAAACTTACCTTTATACACGGTTGTATAAAAGAAACCATGTATAAAAATAATCCATTATACACGGTTTTTTTTATCCACCACCGCATATAAATTTAACCTTTATACACGGTTTCTTATACACAATCTTGTATAAAATTAACCTTTATACATGGTTTCTTATATATAATCGTGTATAAAAGGTTGTACCTTGGCTTAGATCATATCAAATCTTTAACTACAATACATTTTGACCATATATTAATGTTGCTAATAACATGCTTAGAAACAATCTTAAGAAAACTTGAAACAACCAATATGGTGATTCAAGAAACACATTGTTCATCTTTTTGTCAATGAAACGAGTATGTTAAAAAATCTAGTTTTCTTGTGCGCCAGATGTTCCGCCACATGCTTTTCAAATTTCTTAAATAGTGCATCCATTATGGAATTCCCGAAACAAGACCCCAACAATGGTTCATAAACAGCTCTAACAATTTGTGTTGTGTTTTTACCGTGTATGTGGCTATGCTCCTTTAAACAATTCATATTAGTGTAATTTGTGTCCCATGGATCCCAGTTACCTTGAAATACATATATGGTATCGAGAAAAAATGATCCTTCATTGTGAATAACGCTCCTAACTTCATCCTCGCATGGAGTATAATATGGGAGATTGAACGCGTTAACATCTGATTCTCGAACTAACCCCTGTAATATTTGATAAATCCTAAATGGTAATTAGTTGCTTAACAAGTTAGAATAACTAGAAGCTCTCAATAAGCTATAATTTTTAGCATGTGGAGAAATTTGGAGATAGAAAAACCATATACCTTTTTGGCCATATCTAGAAGTGATTGTGCTAGTAGCCCCATGAGACAACAACAATCGTCACTAGTTGGATCAACAGTACTCCGACCATGAAATGTTAATACCATGCGCCCATCACATACTATTTCCTCGGACCGTAATTTTAAAAACTTCATAAAGTCTGAATAAAATTGCTTTCGATACATTTCGGACACATTTGGAGGACTTGTTTTTCCAATGTATATATTAGCTTTGTTGTTGTCAAGGCCTTCCGGTACCTATCACATTTCATAGGGATCATAAAGTAGCAACTAATATATATATATATATATAATATCGCTAGGAGAAATCCTTTGTAAATACACACACACATATATATATATAGAGAGAGAGAGACGCTGGTTCAAATCCAAACCAGTTGAAGGGTACAAACTATACAAACTGGTTCAAATCAATATAAAAATAATTTTTTCATGATTTTGTTTTCATTAATTGCTATGACTTAAGTTATTACTGCCCATATGTTTGTTTCAACTTGTAGAAAAATTACAAGTGAAACTTTTACATTGTTAAACAAATACATGTGAAACTTTTTCATAAAAAAAATATATGAGAAACTTTCAACTTATGGAAACAAATACATGTGAAACTTTTACATTATGAAACAAATATATGTGTAATAATATCTTAAATCATAACATTTGATGAAAAAAAAATCATGAAAAATTTATTTTTATATTGGTTTGAACCAGTTTGTATAGTTTGTACCCTTCAATTGGTTTGTATTTGAACTTCCCTTATATATATATATATAATATATATGTTTGTACGAGTTTGTAACATTTGACTGGTTTGTATTTGAAGATGTCTATATATTTATATAGGGATGGGTTTTAATACGAACACAAATTTGGTTGTGAACATGAGGACAAAGAAGAGCACGACATGTGTCCCATTCAGTGTGAATAACGAAGGGCTATAATCAGACAGAATCTTGTGTTATTCGCTCTGAATATTGTGTTATTCACACTGAATGTATATTATTCATACTTAATAATGTATGAACTTCACATTCGTTATTCATACCGAATTTTCTTCGTTATTCAGATTGAATGGGACACATGTCGTGCACTCCTTTGTCCTCATGTTCATAACCAAATTTAAGTTCGAATTATATATATATATAGAGAGAGAGAGAGAGAGAGAGGGGTTGTTTATTTTATATATTACTGAGTTGTTACAAACCATGCAAACCCATCCTAACCACTCTGTTTCATCTACGGTTTACATTTACACGGTAGCATGAGTGTAATCAACACTTGAACTCCATTTATTTTTTTTGAAACTTCACATCCCCTAAGGGTAAATTGGGGATATCACTATTTCAAGTAATCACATAACCAAATTAAGGGGCTGTTTGGTTGGTATTCCATTAAGTTCTGTATAGATAAAGTTGTCTGTGTGGATTAATTTGTTCCTAGATTGGGGAAGTTCTTTTTTGGAAGCATTTTTTAATAGACAGAAGAAGCGTGTTTTTAATTGGGAGGGGCATATTTGTAAAAACGTTGCTTTCTGCATAAAGCTCCCCCCAGAAGATTACTGAATAAGCCACTTTCTATATCATTAAGCCACTACCAACCAGTCATGTATAGACTACCGAATAAGCTGCAACTCCCATTAAGCTCATTAAGCTTCTAATAAACAGACCCTAACTTAGATTTATCATAATCAATATGCAAGATTCTCTCGCCATTATCATAATCATCCCACGGGAATTCACTTTCTGATTCCCTGCAATTTTTGATAAGAAATAAAATCACTACACCAAAATTGAGTTTATAGGACACCATCAATTTCTAAGCGTCTTAATAGACCACTTTATAGCACTTGATTTTTGGACCAAGATATAAAACGTTCTATCTAAAGGCGTTGTAATAAGTTGAAATGACGCTTTTGGACGTTTTAACATGCTTTTAGGACATTTTTAATACAAAGCATTACATTAACATATTTAACAGGACACTTTTGAGAAAGTGTCCTATAAACTCATAATTTTTTAGGACATTTGTTTTTATATGACACTTTTTCAAACTATTTCCTATAAACTTGCTAAGGGAACGCTTTGTATTAAAAATGTCGTAAAAACTTTTTAAAACGTCCAAAAACGTTCTACAAACTTATTACAACGTTTAGATAGGAGGCTTTATTTTTTCAGTCCTAAAAATTACGTTCTATAAAATGGTCTATTAAGACACTTAACATTTTTAAACGTAATATAAACCCGATATTTTGTTGTAGTGAATACAAAAAAGGTTGCCGAATATTTTCAAAACATTAAAGTCATGACTACAATTGGATAAAAAACCGTCAATATCCAAATCATGTTATAGAAAAAATGGAAAGAAAATTATGAGACTTTTTTTTTTCTTCTATAACTATCATAATTAGTAAAAAAGACTTGAAAATAGAAATTATAAACTAGTGGTTAAGATTGTTCTGCCATTCTTAAATTTTTGGAGCTTCTTATTTGAACTACACATATTATATATATAGAGAGAGAGACACATTCACACGAGAATAATAACCAAAGAGGAGAATAACGAAATCGTCAAATCAATGTGTTTTCACACTAAATTAATGACTAAAATCACATATGATTCACTCGATTTTGGTTATGATATAAGGCACGATGCCGTCGCTTACACACCCTTGCTTGACAATTACTATGCATTTCAATCTCCTTATATATATGGGAGGATTGAAATGAAAAGCCCAATATTTTTCGAAGGTGAAAGGAGATCGACCATTAAATAAAAAAATTCAATGACCAAGATTTTAAAAAAAAAATTAAAATTTAAGCAAAATTGTGATTAATGTAAAAAAACTTAAATCGACTTGAGGGGCACTTTTTGAAGTTTTTGTATAATTAAATCATTATTCACTACCCACTCCATTTTCAAAACGTTTAGCCACTTTTTTAAATAAAAATTACATAATCCATTTTTCTTTTGAATTAAATAATTTAGAATATAATGAATATTCTATTTAAATAAGTTATAAAAAAAGAATTTCATTTATCTTTAATTTAAGATCCATGATATATAAGGATATATCAAATAAGAACTAGATAGTTTGTGATAATTGTAAGAAGAAATATGAACTAATCACTTTAAATAATTAATGTGATGTACTAAAATAATATAAATGATAAATTAGTAAAATTTGACAAATAATAAAAGTCTATAGATGAATATGTTTCTAATTTGAATCTGTTTTTCACAAATCACAATACCATTTCTCGTGGTGGTATCATAATGATATCAAAAGTGTATCATAATGTATTTTCTGTTTTTTACGAAGTGTAACACAGTGTATCAGGTAGTGTTGCTTTACCGGTGTTGTTGTATGTATTTTTGGGTATCACAGAGGATAAGACAATGGGTATCACAGTGGGTAACACAATGGGTATCATAGTGGTTATCACAAGTGCATCTTATATGTATTTGTGTATCACATCGATGATCGTTTTTGTTTATTTATTAACCACATTGTGTATCTTTTAAATAATATTCACTGAAATAAGGTTCACCGGTGGCTGGACACTGGAGGCCGATGGTCGGTAGAAGGTGGGAGGAGAGAGTAAGGAGAGTTTTAAAATACCTAAAATGTCTTTTCATTAAAATTTTAAATAAAAGTTACCAAAATTATAAATTTTCTAACTTATTAATTAATATGTGGATGAAATTGGTTTTTATAGTTACCACAATTAATCCGTTCTTCTTTGAATTGTCCCCGATATAATATATATATATATAGGGGAGATTTCAAATACAAACCACGTCAATTCGTACAAACCGTACAAACCGCGTGTTTCATTTTTTTTTGAATAATTTTTTTTCATGAAAGTGTTCAATATGATGAATTTGTTTCATATAATTTTTTTCTTCATGAAATTATTTTTCTTTGTACATGAAAATGAATTAATTCATGAAACTCTCAATTTGATGAATCTTGTTTCACGTATTCTTGATTCACCAACCTTCATGTATTCTTGATGAAATTTTTTCATATATTATTGACTAATCAACCCTAATAATTAAGAAAAAGTGAAAAAATTAAAAAAAAAATATTGGTTGCATGCGGTTTGTACGAATTAACGTGGTTTGTAACGGAAATCAACCCTATAAATATATATATATATATATATATATATAGAGAGAGAGAGAGAGGGAGGGAGGTTCAAATGAGAACTTTGTAAATTTAAAGGAACAAAGAAACACTTTGTGGACCACATATGATGTGGGTCCCACACATTAGAAAATCACCATTGAATCAGATATGATTTTTTAATGTGTGGGACCCACATCATATGTGGTTCACAAAGTATTCCTTTAAATAGGGTGTTCTTGTATGATCTCTCCCCTATATATATATATAGGAAAGTTCAAATGCGAACTCAAATTTGGTTGTGACGTGAGGACAAATGAGAGCACGACATGTGTCTGAATGTAAATTATTCAGACTGAATAATCAAAGAAATATTTAGACTGAATATAGTTTTTATTCAGTCTGAATATTTTCTGTGATTATTCAGTCTGAATATGACACGCTTCGCACTCTCATTTTTCTTCACGTTCACAACCAAATTCGAATTCTCATTTGAACCTGCCTCTATATATATATATATATATATATAGAGAGAGAGAGAGAGAGAGAGAGAGAGAGAGAGAGATGTTCATTCAATTAGAAACTCTACAAAGAGTGGAAACTTTGGAGAACAAGGGAAAAACCAATATAAAATAAAATATTTCATAATTTTTTTCATCAAATGTTGTGATTTATTATATTGATGAAAAAAATTATGAAATATTTTATTTTATATTGGTTTTTCCCTTGTTCTCCAAAGTTTCCACTCTTTGTAGAGTTTCTAATTGAATGAACATCTCTCTCTCTCTCTCTCTCTCTCTATATATATATATATATATATAGAGGCAGGTTCAAATGAGAATTCGAATTTGGTTGTGAACGTGAAGAAAAATGAGAGTGCGACGAATTCATACGATAAAAGGCAGGTTCAAATGAGACAAAATTCAAATGGTCAAATATATAGAGGCAGGTTCAAATGAGAATTCGAATTTGTGTTCTTAGGAAAAAATATATGTGAACAAAAAACGTTGATTTACTTTCAGATATGAAACAAAATTCATACGATAAAAGTGAAACAAATAAGTGAACCGTGGTTTTTCTTATGCATATTTAGTATTTTATTTTTTTATAAGCACAAACATATGTGAAACAATATCTTAAATCATAACATTTAATGGGAAAAGTTTATGATTTTATTTATATTAGTTTTCAAAGTTTCTACCATCGTGAAGTTTATAAAAGACTGTTTTAATCGATGGTTGAGAACTTTTTATTTTTATTTGTAGAGTTTGTAAAAGTGAAGTAAAATATCTTAATCAACGGATCCATTTGCCAGAACCAAGGGGTCTTTCTGTGGAAACCTCCACGAACAATCGTCGGTCCAATTAGAATTCAATAACTTCACTCATTTGAACAGCAACCTGAATTGAACCTTCTCTGGTTGAGGCTGCAATTCATTTTGACACGTGGGAAGAGCTTACTCTACTAGTGGCTCGGCTTGGTCTCGAGAATTTTTTATTTTTATTTTGATTTTAAACCAAAATTGAACCTAGAGATCGATTATGAATGGGTATGAATTCTTTTTTAATGGTTATGAAATTCTTATGCATTTTTTATGAATGGTTATGAATTTCGTATAAATGGTTGTGAATTTCTTGTGTGCTTATATAAATTTCTACGAATAGTTATAAATTTCATATTATTGGTTATGAATTTATTATAAATTAGTTACGGATTGTTACGAATTTTGTCATGTTCTGGTAGTTTAGTTATGAATTTTTGCATATAGTTATGAATTCTTATGGATTTGTTATGAATTGTTATAAATTAAGATTATTGTTTATGATTACGATTTTTGTTCAGGTTATGAAAATTTATGAATGAATATAAATGATTATAAAAATGAATTACGATTTTTTGTTCATGGTTACAAAATTTCTAAAAAGTTTATGACTTTTTTGAATTTTTAAAAAAGTTTATGAATGAGTATGAATTGTTCTTCTATTATGATTATGAATTTTTTAAATTGTTAGGAATGTGAATTAATCCTAAAAATATTGAATCTGTTTCTTATGGTAACCGAAAAAGATATTTATGAAATTAATAATTTTTTAAAAATCAAAATTATTCCTAGAAGTATGAATTTGGGGAAAAGATCCAAATATCCTTGGTTTGTAAGTTTGTAAATTAGCTTGAGTTTGCATTTGAATTAACCCCTCTCTCTATATATATATAGAGAGAGAGAGAGAGAGAGAAAAAAAAAAATTCAAACGCGAACTCAAATTTGGTTGTAAACGTGAGGACAAATGAAAGTACGACATATGTCATATTCAGACTGAATAATGATGAAAAATATTCAGACTGAAGAACACTATTATTTAGTCTGAATATGACACTTGTCGCGCTCTTATTTGTCCTCACGCTCACAACCAAATTTGAGTTCACATTTGAATCTCTCTCTCTCTCTCTCTCTCTCTCTCTCTCTCTCTCTCTCTCTCTCTCTCTCTCTCTCTCTCTCTCTCTCTCTCTCTACTCTACACTATTATGTTCATGGAGTAAGAAGGATTGATAAACAACATCATCACAATATCAGTCAACAGAAACAAAATTCATGTATTCATATACAAAAACATGTGTTCATAACCTTAAGCAAACCCATATTACATAATTATAAGCAAATTGATGTATGTATAACAAACAACATTTGTTCATAAGTGAAGGTTATTCATAAGTGAAATCATGGATGTGCCAGTAATTGAAAATGCACAATATAGAAAGTTGTTCATAAGTGAAATAGTGAAATTTGTTCATAAATGAACCTAAACATTATAGGAATTTGTTCATAAGTGAAACAGTAAATCTGAACCAATAAGTCAATCATGTTCATATGTGGATGTGTAATTAAGCAAACAAGGAACAAATGTTTACAAGGAGATTAATGTCAGTTTCGAATAAACAAAGGAGAAATTATCGGGAACGGAGATGATGCTTAAATGAAGACTCCTTGGTATTTTCCAAAATTACACCGATTCACATATGAACATATAGCTCATATGTGAATTACATAGGTTCATATCCCCTTAATTTTTCTAATAGCCATAATTTTTGACCAGTCAAAGCCGCAATTATGGACCAGTCAAATCTGATTTTGACTGTATTAATCATAGGATCATTTCTTTACTTATCAAATACTTACCACTTCTCATTTGAACCTATGATTATATATATATATATATATATATATACATCTAAATCTCAGGGTGTGTTTGGTTGGGGGTATTAAGCATGAATTAATGGGAATGATAATAAAAGAAACTGTTTGGTTATATATAATATAAAGGGCTCATTCCTCCAGAAGCCCAAATTTTTATTCCTGATTAAACTGGGGGGAATGAAAATTCATTCTCATTTTCATTTCCTGTCATTTTCATTCCCTAGTCATTTTCATTCTCATTCCTTTGCCAAAACTAAACGCCCCCTGAATCTAATTCTGATTCTCGATTATAAATTGTAAATTTATTCAGGTACATATTATAATTAAGATTCTCAAATGAATCTATCTGATTCACATGTTCACATATAAATATTAAACAAAATGTTAGTTGTAATTTGTTTACATTGATTCATGTACAAGTTATGATTAAGATTGACATATGAATCTATATTAGGACTCACATGTGAATCATGAGCCAATATACATCTTGTCACACTACAACAAAAGTGATTTTATAGGACGTCTAAAATGAAAAAGCGTCCTAAAAGATTATTTTATAGAACACTAATTTATAGGACCAAACCAAAAAGTGTCCTATCTAAAAGCGTTACAATAAGTTTATATGACGGTTTTAAGCGCCTTAACAAATTTTTACGACGCTTTTAAAATAAAGTGTCCTAATAACTATTTTTAGGACACTTTTGAAAAGTGTCCTATAAACCCATATTTTATAAGACACTTTTGAAAGCGTCCTATAAACCCATATTTTATAGGACAAAGTGTCCTATAAAATAGCTAATATGACACTTTATTTTAAAGCGTCGTAAAAAAAACTTGTTAAGACGTCTAAAACCGTCATATAAACTTATGGTAACGCTTTTAGATAAGACACTTTTTGGTTTCGTCCTATAAATTAGTGTCCTATAAAGTATTCTTTTAGGACGCTTTTTAATTTTAGGCGTCCTATAAAATCAATATTGTTGTAGTGTCACCATCTAATTATAATAGATTTGTAGATTGTAAAGTCGTCAACGATTACAAGATATAAAAATTTGGATAAATTCGATGACTATTGATATCCAAAAAATGTTACAAAAAAATAAAAGATAAATTAGGATGTTTGAATTTTTTTCATAATTAGAATTAGAAATATTAATTTTAAATTAATAGTTGAGATTATGTCTCCCACTTCTAAAATTTTGGGGCTTCTTATTTAAACGTGGAATGTGTATGTGTGAGAGAGATCCACATATAATTTTGAGAAATCAATGAGATCTAATACACAAATCATATTTAATTAATGCTTAATATTAACTTATGGTGATTTTTCTAATTAATTAAATGCAATGGCAACGTGAGTATTTTACAAAGTCACTCCTATATCTCTCCTCTTCCCTCTTTATTCTCTTATCTCTCCTCTTTCATTTTTCCAATGATGAATACTCTAGTGGTAACATATTAACAATTATATTTATTATCAGTGACGGATCTAGAATTATTTCATAATGGGGTCATCTTTAAGGTAGGTTAAAGATCCGCAAAGTTTTTCGACGTGTTTTTAGCTTAATTACACAATTTCGAGGGATTTTTTTAGTGTTTTTGTTGATTTCGAGGATTTTTTCGGCTTTTTAATTGATTTCAAAATACTTTTTTGGTTTTTCGGTTGATTTTAATAGACTTTTTTGAAGTCGGCAATGGTCGGGTAAGGTTATGGGATCCCGTCCAAAAATTTAGTGGGGGGAACTATGTAAATAGTTTAAAAAATAATCTTTTAACCATTGTAAATTTTATTTTTTTGTTTTTCTAATGGGATCCTTTCCAGCATCCACCATTGTTTATTATAACGTTTTTACATGAGGCATATATATTTTTGTCTTATATTTTTCAATGAACACTTAAGCCTTGTTTGTTTTTTTAATTTTCAGCTCCTAATTACCTCTTATGTCTTAATCGAGCAGACATTTTCACATTTAAATTGTTTGTTTTTCTATTATTTTCAGATTTCAGACTTCAGCACCTCTTAAAAAACAAACGCCACCTTACTTTTTGCAAATCATGCATAACAATTATTTTTCTTTTTCTTCTTTTTACGTTATAAACACTTACTAACACATCGAAAAATACCAAGAATATGAAGGGAAAATGTTTCAAATTTACAATGTGAACACCTTAAGTAAATGAAACCAATGATGAACAATTTAAACTCCTCCGTCATAAAATGTGTAAAAACATTGTGAACAATTTTGGATACTCGGTGAACACCAAGTAACCCATCAAAACTAAATCTAAACCACGGTTTGTGAATACCATTTTGAATGCCCAAAAATATTCATACAAAATTAAAAAAAACTGAATATCGATGAGGTAGACCGTAGATGCATGATGGCGGCTTGTATGGAATTTACCATTGTGTGACGTACTGGCATATACATGAATAATTAATTTACAAGTGTCAACTTTTTTCACTTTGTTATTGAAACTTTCCATATATGTATATATATATATATATACGTGTGTGTTTGTATGTTCACGAAGAGAGAGAGAGAGAGAGAGAGGATCAAGTTAAGACCCCAAAAAAATATGAAAAGTATTTTGATATAAACATGTGCATAAAAGTATTGAAGATGATATATATAGCATAAAACATTCTAATAACCATACATCTATATGGTATAAACATGTGCATAAAAGTATTGAAGGCGTGCACAAAAGTATTGAAGATGTTCATTATATATCAAGTTTAAACACTCTAATAACCATACATCATATGGTATAAACATGTGCATAAAGTATTGAAGATGTTTTCTGATTTCTATGTCTGTGTGCATGTTATGTACAAACAAAACAAACTACTTGTAGCACATATACATACGGTACATATAAGTTGTTACTAAATTAAAATATTCCTTAGTTTTTCATTTATTTACGGTTCATGAACGTGACCCTATATATATTATATAAAATTTATTGGTATATATAATAAACTATATATATAGGAGAAAATAGTTATAATAGTAGAGTTGTTGCAAATTACAAACCTGAGAAAGCCAATGAAGACTGTAAGACGAATGAACGAGGTGCAAAGTTTGGTCCGGAAAAAGTCTTTCATAAAACGAACCTGGAACTGCTGAAACGAAACATGGTCCAAAATTTTCTCCCTTCTCCTTCTTAAGCTTTGCAAGAAATTTGGGTAACATTTTGAAAATGGCATTGAAATCATTACTATAAAGGTCATTTAAGAACACTTGAAATTGTGGTGTCTTAAGATTATTTTCTCTGCACACCTCATCGACTATATCGATAATGGTACTTGCAACCAACAGCGTATTTGTGCCAGATGAACAACCTAAATCTGCTATCTTGAAACACTCACTAAAGACGATGTCAAGATTAGCCATACCCTTGATCGTATGCTTTAAAATTGGCATCGCTTTTCGTATCACAGTTTCCTAATGAGAAAAATATTACCACAACACTTCAACACAATTGTTAAAGGAAAAAGCTACAACAGTTTCTTGTATGTTTTTATTATGTGTTTTTCTCCTCACTACACCATACGTTCACATATAATGATTATAATAAAATCAGGTTTAGAGAATGCTAAATATATGTAATTATTCTAATACAATGTTATAGAGCGAAATACACATTTTTTATAGGACACTTTTATAAATTAACTAGTGTCATATATATAAAATAATTAACATAACATTTTATTGTGAAAATGTCATACAAAACTTATTAAGACGTACAAACACGCCGCGTAAACTTATTGTAACAGTTTTAGATAAAACGTTTTAATGTTTGATCTTATATAAAAATACAAGCCCTATAAAACAATCTATTAGAACACTAGACATTTTTGCCATCCTACTCTATGGAGAGGGGATGTAAAAAACATACAATTTTTCATTTAGTGTGTTTAATGCTAGAGAGTAAGAGAGACCTGTAGGAAGGAGTTCTTGGCATAGCTTGATTCTCCATTACCAGTATTCATGTGTAGGATGTTTGCTACTTCCATGGCCTTTTTCCTTTGCTTTTAGTCTCTAGCTATGAGGCCTTCTATTTATTGTTTTTAATTTAAGATATAGGTGTAAATTTGGTCCCTGTGGTTTAATAAACTAACAAGTAAGGTCCCTGAAAAAAAAACAATGAAAGACATTTCTATGGTTTCGCTTTTATAACGGATATGGTTTCTCCTAATAACATCGTAATTAGAGTGTCGTTAGTGAGGGATAATTTTATTCGTTATAATCTACTTTTATTTTTATAATGGATTAAAACCCTCCATTTACTTTTAGGGAGCCTTTGGTTCGCAAAATGGAATTCGATGAAATTGGAAGCAATCAAAGAAATTTGAGTTCAAAGGAATTGAAATTGAATTTGATGGAATTTGACCATGCGTTTGGATGGATGGGATTGAATTCTTTGGGATATCCAATGAAATGTCTAAATCTTTAATTTACAGAATTCAGTGGAATTCAAATGATTCCTTCAAGATCATATTGATCGGTATTGCTTCAAAGCAATATCATACTATCATTTTCATTATATAAACCAAATATAGATTTGAAATTTGGTCAAAAAAATTAGATATCGATTCCAATTTCATCAAAATCCATGAACCAAACACTCCCTTATTTTTATAACAAATTTGGTCTTCCTTCTACTTTCCTTTTAATTTTATACCCGATTTTATCCCTTCCTCTACTTTTCTTTTTCTAATGAATTTGGTATCTTTTTTTAATTAATAAAATTTGGTGAGATAAATATGTGGCTACTAAATATAATGTTATAAAAATGAAAGTAGATGAATTGATCAAATAGATATGTTATAGAAATAAAAGTATTGTGAAGGGAAAGGTTAATAAACAAAATTACATACCTCTCCTTAACATCAATCTAATTGATAACGTTGTTAAATAGGACCATATTCGTTATAGAAAATGAAACCATTGAAATGTCCTTCGTTAGTTTTTTTTTTCAAGAACCTTGATAATTTATGTAAAAATAAGGGAAACAAATTACATTTTCCATCTAAATATGTGTTGGTAAACGTGGATAAATTCTGGCCACTTGTGTCCATTAAAAGAAATATATATAATTCAAATACGTCTTGTAGCATTCAACGATACATTATTATGATTTTAATAATATATATAATATCAACTCGTTATTTACACATGTGTTTTATGAAACTTCTATGAGTATTACCATATACATTCTAACTTATATCATGTCTTCCGATTAATGTATATAATCATATTATGTTTTCCAATTAAATTAAAATATATATATTTATTTTAATATTTTTTAATTGTTACCGTATACTAATAAATTAAGGTGTATTTAAAAAAACTCAACCTTTATTTAAAGGATATAATAAAATAATGATAAGATTCGAATGGAAATACATAAAGATATAGCATTGAATATTGATTGTTGAAGTTGATGTTGATGTTTTACCAAATTTTGTTTCTGACCAAACACTGACATTTCCCAAAAACATATATTTTGCCATTTTTTATTTCTTTCCAAAAGTGAGGATCTCATGGGTCACATATTTTGAGAGGATTAAAGATTAATATGTTTTTATGAGATTTGTGATATCATAAAATAATATTGAAATTTCATGAATTAATTGTGAAGGTAAAACAACGGATAAAGATACTATGAAGGTTTATTTTCACAATCTGTTATTAAAAGCTTCAATGGTATTTATGTGTTCTTACAGATGTTACGAAAACAAAATTGTCTCATAAAATCCCAAGCATATGTTGAGATGTGTAATGGGCCTACTTCTCCGAAATGACTTTATTTAGCTCAAAATACCACTAAATGGGTCATATTGAGTTTGATTAGCCATTAATAAGTCATTTGGATCTGATTGGGTACACTACTAGAAAATTGAGTATTTTCAACGGAAATTAATTTTCAACGTAAAATGTCGTTGAAAATTTTCTACGAATTTTAGAGGATTACTGACAGAACATAAATTTTCTACGAATTTTCAACGAATTTCCGTTGAAAATCTCTCACAAACATATATGCATTTTCAACCAAAAAATTTTCAACGGAATGCCTCGTCAAAAAGTTTTTGGCTGAAAATGCATTTTGTGAGAGATTTTCAACGGAAATTCGTTGAAAATTCGTAGAAAATTTATGTTTTGTCAATAATCCCTTTAAAATTTAATAGAAAATTTTTCAACGATTTTTTCCATTGAAAATACTCAATTTTCTAGTAGTGGTATAATAGGTCTATCTCTTCAAAAAAAAACTCTAATTAGCTCAAAATGACATTAAATAGGTCACATTGAGTCTGATTAGCCTTTAATGAGTCATTCCGGTCTAATTGGGTATAATGGTTCTATTTCTCCCAAACGAGTCTAAATAGGTCAAAATTTCAATAAATGGGTCATGTTGAGCCTGATATGCCTTTAACGAGTCATTTCGGTCCGCTTGGGTTTAATGGACCCATTTCACCCAAACGAATATAATTAGGTCAAATTGCACTAAATGGGTGATATTAAGCAAGATTATCCTTTAATGAGTCATTTTGGGTCTGATTGGGTATAATGACCTACTTCTCCGAAACGAATTTAATTAGCTCAAATAACATTAAATGGGTCATATTAATCCTAACTAGCCTTTAATGAGTCATTTTGTTCCGATTGGGTATAATGGGCCTATTTTTTCCCATATGAGTCTAATTAGGTTCAAACTGCACTAAATGGGTCATATCGAGTCAGATTAGCGTTTAATGAGTCATTTGGGCTCGATTGGGTATAATGGGCCTATTTCTCCGAAACGACTTTAATTAATTCAAAATAACACTAAATGGGTCATATTGAGCTTGATTAGCCTTTAATGAGTCATTTGGATACGATTGGGTAGGGGGGTGTTCATCGGTTGACATCCATTGGATGTGGTGGGAACCGAACCGATCCAATAATCCATTGGATGTTGTATTTTGCCAACCGAACCGATCCAATTAACATCGGATAACCGAACCGAACCGATCCAATGGACGATTAGATTGGTTTGATTCCATCCATTGGATATTTTTATTGGATATCCAATGGATATCCGTCGGATATCCAATGGATGATCCAATGTGATTGGATCCATCCAATGTGTTAATTCAATCCAATTTTTAATAATGAAAGAAATTAATAAATCATTTTTTATATGTGTTAAAACAAACACAAGTGAAGTTAAAAATTCAATAACTAACACAAACACAAATTTTGATTTAAGCAAATTGAAGACAAACTAACTGGATGATAACTGGATGATGGTTGGATGGATAACTGGATGGTCATCGGATGGTAACTGGATGTTGGTCGGTTCGGTCGGTTTTGGTCGGTTCTGGACTGCCATCCAAGAACCGACCGATCCAAATTGGATGTCAAAATTTTCAATGCGATCCGATCCAATTACAATTGGATGTCCAATTATAATCAGTCAATTCTAATTGGATCGGTCGGTTTCAATTGGATCGGTTATTTTTTGCACACCCCTACGATTGGGTATAATGGGCTTATCTCTCCAAAAAGGCTCTAATTAGCTCAAAATGGCACTAAATGGGTCATATTGAGCTTGATTAGCCATTAATGAGTCATTTGGGTCTGATTGGGTATAATGGGTCTATCTCTCCCAAAAGACTGTAATTAGCTTGAAATAGCACTCAATAGGTCAAATTGAGCCTCATATGCCTTTAATGAGTCATTTCGATCCGATTGGGTTTAATGGACCTATTTCATCCAAACGAGTCTAATTAGGTCAAATTGCACTACATGGGTCTTATTAAGCAAGATTATCCTTTAATGAGTCATTTTGGGTCCGATTCGGTATATTTTTTAACAGAAAAATCTCCATGCACTTTTATAGAAAAGAAGATAAAAAATAGCAATTACAAAGATAAAAAAGGGAAGTCCACGCTACCACACTCGGAAACAACCTTCCAAGTAAAATAAGCTAGAAAAAGCATAAATCTAAAGCCTAAAGAGAATCACAGAAGGACATAGCCCTAGTCCAACAACAAACACTCTTCCAAAACATCCTCTGAGATGGACAAGCAGCTCTAAAATCATCCCTCATTGAAAGGTTGGCACTTTTTCATTTGTTTCTCCAGGTCATCCTAACCAGCACTTCACCACGAATAATCTGAAAAATCTCTTCCTAGTTACGACTTCGGTTGTCAAAGATTCGCCTATTTCTGTTGGTCCCAAAGGAGTCTACAAGAGTTCAAGGATATAGAAACAGTTTGTAGAAGGGGGTGGGGGGGGGGGGGTTGAATACAAACTGTCAGATTTTTGTTTTTAAATGAGTTTATATTGAGTAAACAAATTTACAGTTATAAGCGGAATTAGAACAAGTAAACCTATTCTATTGTAACTTAAGAGATCATACAGATTGATGCACAAGGAAATGAGAAAGAAAAGAGACAGAGGTTTTAGGAAATAGAAAGTAGCATGCATGAAGATGAAGAAGACATCTTCATCTTATTTATACCCGTTTGCATTTAATGCAAGACAAAAGGTATATGCCACGTGTCAAGCATTCATAGGAAGCTTGTCCTTTGTTCAAAAAGCAACCATGCTTTTGGACACGTATGGACATCGTACGTTCAACATCATCAGAGATAGGGACAACTATCTCTGAATCATATGTTTGTGTGAGGACCAAAGAAGATATGGTGGAAGAAGAAGAGAAGGCTGTGAATGTATTACCTGATCCAGCTTCAGCGGAGCTGGCTAAAACACGTTCAGTGATCGGAGTCGCTGAAGGTGGTGGTAGTGCTGAAGAAACGACAACGGATGCAGAGACCGTTGTCGTGGCTGTGACTACAGAGAACGTTGGTATTACGCCTGAATCAGGAAGGGAAGTCTTTTGACAGACTCCCTTCTTTTGTTTCTTTGCTGCTGGCTTATGAGCGATGGTCTTTCTATGACCATCGGTTGGTTTCTTTCTTTTGGAGGGATTGGAGGTGTCTGGGATACTCACTGATGGGTCGTTCAGTGAGACGGACACAGTAGCTGCTGCTTCAATAAGTTGCAGTATGTATGGAGTGAAAGAAGCATCATCTGGATGGACATCAATGTCCAGAGACTTCTTGCCGACCATGGAGAAGCTTTGGTTGGCGACCTTTGGATATTCATCCTTGAAGGCAACCTCCATTATGGTTGCAAAGAACCTAGGGTAAGGAATGAATTGGTTCCTCTTTCCAGCTTTTACCCTGTTGTACATGTCGCTGAATATGTTGTCCACATAGTTCAGCTTGTAGTTTGTGCAGAGAGCGAAGCCAAGGTCCTGGAAGTGCTTGCTGGCTTGATCATGAGAGCCAGTCTTGGAGCCCAAGCACTGAATCACTTGGGTAAAGATGTATTGCCAGCGACCTAGAAGGCGCTTCTTCTCCATCTTTGATCCCACAGATTTGACTTCAGGGTTCTCCCAAACACAGCCAATAGAATCCAAGAAGTCCTCTATCTGTTCCTTGGTGGGCTCAGGGGCCCAGGGCTCGTTCTTACCTTTGGAAGGAAGGTGGAGGGCATTCCTTAGAAAGCCTGAGGTGAAGGCGAAGTCGCCGAGAGTAGGGATAGTGAAGCCGATAGCAGGGAGCTTTTTGCCTTTGTCAGTGGTGAGGATTGTGCAGTGAGCGGTGTACCATAGAGCTTGATGATGCGCAGTGATTCCCACGGGATTGTGGACAAAGGCATACATCAGAAGACAGGCTTTGATGAAGGTGGCACCGTCGTTGAAGTATGATTTGTCAGTAGGGATATCCACCAGAGCAAGGTAGTTGCAGCCCTTGAAAGTTGCTTGTTCCAAGCTGAAGGCGCTGGTAGGGGCTTTGGTGAGGACAATTGGTGCTTGTTCAGCAGCCTGAGTGTTCTTGCTTGAAGATGCCATGTCTGTTTCAAAGATGGGAACACCAAAGAGGAAAATCATGGTTTAATACAAAGGTAATAAACCAGAATAGGTTTTTTTGGTACAAAGATTACTAAAATGTGTAGAAGAAAAACAAGTGTTTTGATGGAAAAAGATCAAAATACTTGTTATTAACACAATTTTGAGAAAAAGGGTTTAGAAAAACTTAGTTAAAAGTACAAAAAATGGTCTTCTGTTCTAAGACGAATCCATAATAGGTTTTGAGAAAGAATTAGGGTTTTATCACATTTATTTTTGACTTAAAACTGGATTTGATTTTAAAGAAAGTTATAAAGTTAAAGATGTGATAAACGACATTGGTGTTTTAAGTAAAGAAGAGGGTTAGATCAAACCTTAAAAGTTAAAAACAAAGAAAAACGCACAAGTGCGTATTCTTGGTGATCTTGAGGAAAGCTTGAAGATTCGTGGAGGATTCTTGCTTTTTGAGAGTAATGAGCGCGTAAAGAATCAAATGAAGAAATGAATTGCTTAAATAGAAAGAGGAGAGAGAAGAGGATAGCTAAACGACGGTTTTAGCTTTTTGAAAAGTAATGATGACCTAGCGCACGTTCCTAGAAAAGAGTGGGAAAGGAAACGTCGTGGTCCGTCATGTGCCTGATAAAGGTCTGACGTGTCCTTTTCTTATTTGACAATTTTGAAAAAGATTATCATTTAAAAATGTTTATCATTATCCTTAAATTCTTCATCAATAGACAATAAAGGATTGTCAGTGATGGGTTTTTAGTTTGAAGACATTCCCTGAAAAAAAAAATCAGAGAATGTAAAGATTTAGAAGTTCATACCTGAGTGAGAATGATCAAGTATCGCTGAATCAGAGTTCAGAGAATGGAGAATTATTCAGCGTTTAACATACCAAGTTCGCTAATGAGTAGATTGAATCTAGCTTCATCCAGAGGTTTGGTGAAAAGATCAACGAGATGATATTCAGTTGGTACAAAATGAAGTTCCACTTCTCCATTCATCACATGATCTCTGATAAAGTGATATCGAATCTCAATGTGCTTGGTTTTGGAGTGAAGTACAGGGTTATTTGCAATTGCAATTGCACTAGTGCTATCACAATAAATAGGGATTTTAGAAAGTTTAAGATCATAATCTCTCAGCTGATTTCTCATCCATAGGATATGAGCACAACAGCTACCAGCGGCTACGTATTCAGCTTCAGCGGTAGATGTGAACACAGAGTTCTGCTTCTTACTTGCCCAACTTATCAACTTTCCACCTAATAGCTGACATCCACCAGTGGTGCTCTTTCTATCAATCTTGCATCCTGCATAATCACTATCATAGTAACCGATTAGATCGAACCCTGAGCCTTTGGGATACCAAAGACCCATATTAGGAGTTCCTTTCAGATATCTGAAGATTCGCTTTACAGCGATGAGGTGAGATTTCTTTGGTTCAGCTTGATACCGAGCACAGAGACATGTAGAATACATGATATCAGGTCTACTCGTTGTAAGATATAGCAGAGATCCGATCATCCCACGATAGGCAGTGACATTGACAGGTTTCCCACTTGGGTTCTTATTCAACGTAAGAGGAGGTGCCATCGGGGTCTTCATTGCTGAGCATTGATTCATATCAAACTTGTTTAGCATGTCTTTAACATATTTACTTTGACAAATGAAAATTCCTTTGTCAGATTGCTTAATCAGCAAACCTAGAAAATATGTTAGTTCACCCATCATACTCATTTTGTATTCTTTCTTCATTCTGTTTGCAAAACGAGTGCATAATTTGAGTCTTGTGGAGCCAAAAATAATGTCATCAACATATATTTAAGCAAGAATAGTATGACCTTTATATTTTCTTAAAAATAGAGTTTGGTCAATTTTTCCACGTACAATTTTTTCTTTAAGAATGAATTTTGATAGAGTATCATATCAAGCTCTGGGAGCTTGTTTTAACCCGTAAAGAGCTTTTTGAAGTTTGAAAACATAACCAGGATGGTTTGGATCAGAGAACCCACGAGGTTGTTCAACATAAACTTCCTCACTGAGTTTACCATTTAGAAAAGCACTTTTAACATCCATTTGAAAAACTTTAAAGTCTTTATGGGCAGCATAAGCTAAAAAGAGTCTTATGGCTTCTAATCTAGCAACAGGAGCAAAGGTCTCATCATAGTCAATACCTTCTTCCTGTCTGTAACCCTGAGCAACAAGTCTAGCCTTATTGCGGATAACAGTGCCATTTTCATCCAGCTTATTTCGAAAAACCTATTTGGTTCCTATTACAGTTTTATCAGGGGGACGAGAAACGAGACTCAAAACTTTGTTTCTACGAAACTCGGTTAGTTCTTATTGCATGGCAGAGACCCAGCTAGGATCAGAGATAGCTTGATCTATCTTCTTAGGTTCAGTGAGAGAAATAAAATTAACATAGAGACAGATATTACCTGTATCTCTACGAGTCTTGATACCTGCATTTGGATCACCAATGATTTGATTTATTGGATGATTTGCAGTCCATCACTGAGCTGGAGGTTGAAGTGATTGATCAGTAATAGATTCAGCGATTTGCTCTCTTTCAGGGATGTTGTTGATCGTTTTAGCGACAAGAACTTCATTTAAGATCAATTCTGGAGGAGATTCAAAGGATTGATCAGTAGAAGATGAAGCTTGGTTATTCACTGAAGAATTTCCTAAAAAAGTATCAGGTAGAGGAATCTGATTGCGAGGAGTGACGTTGATCCCTGATGTTGATGGATCGTTGCTTGACATAGGAAGATCAGGGATCCCATCATCATTTGTTTCAGCATTAGGTTGGTTGCTAAAATAAGTTTCAGGTTCCCCATAAATGAGGTTCCCCATAATAAGTTTCAACTCCTCATCTCCTTCAGGGATATGAGTAGAATTAGTTGGACGAGATTCATCAAAGTTGACGTGCATTGATTCTTCAACGTGCTGTCTTCTCTTGTTGAAGATTCTGAAAGACTTGGATACAGAAGAGTATCCAAGGAATATCCCATCATCAGCTTTTGGATCAAACTTGCCCAAATGATCTCTGTCATTCAGAATATAACATCTACATCCAAAGATGTGTAGATATTTCAGAGAGGGTCTTCTTCCATGAAATAGTTCATAGGAGGTCTTCTTGAATCGCTACACTATAATGGATTGATTCTGAGTAAAGCAAGCTGTATTAACTGCTTCAGCCCAGAATTGAGTAGGTAGATGCGATTCGCTGAGCATTGAGCGAGCTGCTTCAATAATCGTTCGATTTCTTCTTTCAGCAACACCATTTTGCTGAGGTGTTCTCACTGATGAGAAGTTGTAAGTGATTCCCTTTTCTTCAAAGAAATTAATCAAGGTACTGTTCTTGAACTCAGTACCATGATCACTTCTCATGGAACGAACGATATGATTATTAAGGACCTCCATTCTCTTGATGCAAGCTATAATAACGTCAGGTGTATCACTTTTGGATCGAAGAAAGAATACCCATGTGTATCTGGGATATTCATCAACTATCACAAGAGTGTACTTCTTTCCAGATAGAGATTGGACATTGATAGGTCCAAATAGATCCATATGGAGAAGCTGAAGAGGTGAGATCACTGAAGAAACTTGTTTGGATTTGAACGAGGCTTTTGTCAATTTTCCCTTTTCACATGCTGAGCAAAGAGATTCCTTTGTAAAGGTATGATTAGGGAGATCCCTGAAAAGTGCTTTTTGAGACAATTCATTGATTGTCTTAAAGTTCAGATGAGAGAGTCTTTTGTGCCATAACCAGTTTATGTTAGAGGAGGCTCTGGAAATGAAGCATATGTTCTCAGAGTGAGAGCTATTGATGTTAATGACATACACATTTTCAACTCTTTTGCCTGTTAAGGCAAGTTTGTCATTTGAATCAGTGACAGCACATCTATTATTTAGAAATAGAACTTTGAAGTCTTTGTTACATAGCTTGCTAACGCTCAATAGATTGTGCTTTAGTCCTTCAATGTAAGCGACTCGACTGAATGAAGTGTCTCCATTGGATAGAATTCCATAACCTTTAGTGTATCCTTTGCCATTTCCACCAAAGGTCACTGAGGGACCAACTTATTCCTTGTATTCAGAGAGCAGAGATTTTCTGCCAGTCATGTGCCTTGAGCATTCGCTATCAAGATACCAGATATCTTTGGAACTCTGCATACAACAAAAGGATTAATTTTTCATAGGTACCCATATTACTATGAGTCCTACTGTGTTAGTGGAAGTAGTGGCGGAAGAGCTACTAGCTGAAGAATTCTCTTCAGTGGATATTTTCGCCTTGGAAGGTTTCCCAACCTTGGTGGATTTCACTCTCGCTGATTTATCAGTTTGAGCTACTTTCTTTCCATGAGCTAATTTTTCAGCTTTAGTAGCATTAGGAAATTTGCTGGCAATGTGGGTATTTTCACCACAGTGATAACATTTCCTATATTTGTGAGTAGGTTTGGAATTGAAAGATTTCAGAGTGAGAGAAGAAATACTTTCAGAAACAGAGCCTAGAATTCCTTTGTCCGATGTCCTTGGGGGGTATAACAATCTTTTCAGGGACAGGTGTAAGATCGATCTTAATTCTGGGAGTTGATCGCTGAATATATCCAGGGATTTTCTTCCCAGCTTTAGGATGACTTACAGAAGGAACAGAGGAGTTCTTTTTTTGTTTTTGAAAGTTTTCGATTTTAGGAACGTGGTCAGGAACTTTGTTCTTGATCATTTTCTTAGAATCATTAGATTTAAAAACAGTCAAATTTTTAGAAGAAGAAGGATCAAGAATGGAAGAGACGAACATTCCGAATTTCAACATGGAACGATCATTCTCTGATTCTTCTTTATCAGGGTTATATCCTAACCCACTTTTGACTTTCAGAGGGATTTGAGCATTGATGATCTCCCTGACTTTATCAGAGGCCTTGCACCATCCTTCGATGGTAGCCTTTTCAGCCTTAAGATCCGCGATGGCCTTTTCCTTTTCAGTGGTAGCTTGTTGTCTCTCAATAGTAATTGTTTGATTTACAAAGACTTGATCTTTTAGGGAATCTTCAATCTTTGTTAGTTCTTTGATTTTTAAATGACAATTTTTCAATTGTTCAGAAAAATCAAGATTAATTTGTTCAGCTTTAATCGTTCCATTCAGAGCATTGTAAAAATCTACGGTCATAACATCGAGAGCGAACAAGTTATCACTTTCAGGTATAGAGGAGTTTATATGAATGTTTACCTGAGTTGAAGGAGAATTTAAGCTGGAAGTTTCAGAGACTTCTTCAGCCTCTTCAATTCTTGCCATTAGACAGAGGAAGGCAAGATCTTCTTCATCGAAGCCTGATTCATCAGATGTTTTGGCCCAATCTTCTTCTTGATCCCAGTCAACTTCTTTAGCAATTAGACCTTTGCCCTTTTGCTGGTTCTTTTTCAGATTTCTGTATTTATTTTTTAATTTAAAGTACTTTTCCTTTTATCAGAGTTTTGAGAGGTGGTGGGAGTAGCTACTTTCTTAGATCTACATTCGCTAGCAAAGTGACCCTTTCGCTGACAGTTATAGCATATAGCAGATGCTTTTTCAGCGGGCAGAGTTTTTGACATATCAGAGTCAGTGATAGCAGAAGTTTTTCGAAAGTTGCTTTTTCTAGCAAATCTTTTAAAGTTGTTCGTTAAAAGTGCTAGAGAGTTATCAAACTCAGAGATGTCAGCATTAGTGAGTTCTTCTAAATTATTTTGATTTAATTCAGTGATAGAGGTGATGGAAGAAGAAACTAGTTTTGATGGTTTTACCTCTGAAGTCGCTAGTGCCAAAGAAGTACTTTTGGCACCCTTGATATCATTTATGAGGTTTTTTCTTAAAACCTGAGATTGCTCTTCATTTAAGAGCATTCCATATAAAGCACTCAGAGAGAGAGAGAGAGAGAGAGAGTTTCAAGATTCTTTGACAGTTTTAAACACGTAGTGTACACTCCCCATTGTTCAGGTAGTGCCTCCATGGATTTTGTCAGTATTTCAGCATTAGAATATTCTCTGTTGACAGTTTTTATGTCAATCAAGAGACAGTTAAACCTTTGGTGAATTTGAGAGAGAGTTTCACCTTTTGAGTGCATAAAACTTTCATACTGTCTTACCAGATTAATACACCTAGGGATTTGGACTTCATCAGTCCCTTCATATTGAATACACAAGGTATCCCACATGGCCTTAGATGTTCTCATCTTCATAACAGAATGATAGACTTCATCTGGTAAAGACAGTGCAATTATGGATCTAGCTTTAGCATCTATGGCTACTTCCTTTTTCTTTTCTTCAGTCCATTGACAAGGATTTTTGACAATTCTCCTTTCAGCAATGGCTGGAGTGGTAGTAGTGGCAGGGACACTAGATACCAGGGTTGTAGGAACAAATGGTACATTTTCTAGATAGTAGGGGATCTTAGGATCTGACCCTTCTAGAAATAGAGTCATTGTTTCCTTCCTTAATGGAAAGTTATCATAGCTAAATCTTGGAGGGTTAGCTAAAGATCCATTATCAATATAGTTTGTATTAGTATTAGTCATTTTAAAATAGTTTTGTTCAAAGATATTTTAAAGATAAGTGAGAAACGCTGCTCTGATACCACTTATTGGTCCCAAAGCAGTCTACAAGAGTTCAAGGATATAGAAACAGTTTGTAGAAGGGGGGGGGGGGTTGAATACAAACAGTCAGATTTTTGTTTTTAAATGAGTTTATATTGAATAAACAAATTTACAGTTACAAGCGGAATTAGAACAAGTAAACCTATTCTATTGTAACTTAAGAAATCACACAGATTGATGCACAAGGAAATGAGAAAGAAAAGAGACAGAGGTTTTAGGAAATAGAAAGTAGCATGCATGAAGATGAAGAAGATATCTTTATCTTATTTATACCCGTTTGCATTTAATGCAAGACAAAAGGTATATGCCACGTATCAAGCATTCATAGGCAGCTTGTCCTTTGTTCAAAAAGAAACCATGCTTTTGGCAACGTATGAACAGTACCATATCAGATATGATGGGGACATATGAGACAATTCGTACGTCCTTCTCTGATATAGTATAAGGTTTGACTTTTGTGCATCAATGATAAGATCAACGTTAATCTTGTTTGAGAAGCTTCACTTGATCGCTGAACTTGAAACTTCAAGGATGAACTTTCAGAGTATCGCTGAGGCTTGAAAAGACTTCACACTTTGGTTTAGATAACCATTGCTATCACTGAACCGCTTCAGATCATTAGCTGATTATCTCTATCTTCAGCTTGGTCTTCGACTTTCGCTGAATGTTTTTTTGGTGTGTTGGTTAATCTTCAGATCTTTAGAGGTAGACTTGAGGCTTCTGATTTTCAGCGATCGGTGATAACAATCAGCGTATGCTATCGCTGAATTTAAGCATAAGTTTACAAATGGAATTTCACTAAGTATATAGAGGAATCATATTCAAATCACTGAGAGAAATTATGATCAACAATTTCTTTCTTGCCATATATGATATACAGTAGCAGAAAAAACTAGCTTTTGCATGGTAGTCCATATCCTACATCCTCCATCCACAAGCCTACTCATGATTTCCTCCCATACATCCGGGAAACTATTAATACCAACCTCCCATTTAACCCTTTGCCATATATCTCTTGCAAAAAAGCATTCGAAAAGTAGATGATTATGGGAGTCTTGGCATGCTAGACAAAATGGGCACTTTGGATCCGGGGGATCATGTTTCCATTAGGCAATTCGATCTTGGATAGGGAATCTGTTGTGACATGCAATCCAAGTGCAGAATGTATGTTTCAGGATAAAAGCTTTATTCCACACCACTTTATGTTAGAGGACCATATTTGACGTTTCTTCCATAGCATTCCAAGCTTGTTGAAATTCTATTTCAATAAGAAAAGGCAACAACTCATATGGCAATAATAATTTATATATATAATAAAATATATAGAGAGAAACGACCACCACAAATTATAGAGATGCAATACAAAGTGCCATACGTCATATCTGTTTGAAATGTCCTTATCAACAGACATTAATACTGTTTCGATTTGCAGATGATGAACTTCAGTGTGTCTAAAAAACTTAGGGTGTGTTTGGTTGGAGGTATTAATTAGGAATTAATGAGAATGATAATAAAAGAAACTGTTTGGTTCTGTATAATATAATGAGTTCATTAGAAACCCAAATTTTCATTCCTGATTAAATTGGAGAGAATAAAAATTCATTCCCATTTTTATTCCTTGTTATTTTCATTTTCATTTTCATTTTCATTTCCTTGCCAGCCAGACCCAAACGCCCCTTAAACTTTGTCTTGCAAAAGAAAAAACCAACTTACGTGGTTATCATAAATTACAGAGTAAATAATCAATTTGGTCATGGTAATTTCCACTTTTTATCGACTCTAATTTTAAAATCAAAATAAATAAAAAGATAGCTAGAACTCGTGTTTACATTTTCATACTTTTTGAGCACCTATCTCATTAATATTTAATATATGGTTAATTACTAACCAATTAACCATTAACAATGGATGTTATCATATACACTCTAGTATATGACATTGTTTGGTAAAGTTAAACTAATTTATAAGTTAGCTTATAAGCTAACTTATTTTCAGGGTACATATTTGGATGCGTATAAACTGACTTATAAACTAGTTTATTGATAAACTATTTGAAGTAGCTTATGAGGATCTTTTTGTCACCTTTTTAGATTATACTCTCATTAATATTAATTATTATTTATTACTATTAACAATAAAAAATTATTTAGTTATTACTAATATTAACAAATATTAATTAACAATTATTAATATTACTTAAAAATTGTTAATTAATTTTAATTTTAGTTATACATTAATATTAATATTAATTATTTAGAAATATTATTAAACATATCAATTATTTTCATATTGTTGTTCTTTAATTATTATTCTATATATTTAGGTACCAGAAAACAAATATAATAATTCTAATAATATTTATGTAAGTTACATAAAAATACAAGTTATACATATTTTATTTTATAGATAACAAAATTGTTTTAAATTATTTTAGCAAAACATCTAATTTAATTATTAGTTATAATTTATTAAAATTATTAATTAATTAGGATATGTATGATTGACCAATTTTATTTTTATTCATATTATACATATTATATATATATATATATATTTGTTGTTTAAAATCATAAACCAATATTAAAATATTATTAAATTTATTTTAACAAATTCAAAATTTATTATTTTTATTATTATTATATAAAAAAGAATCGACTTTAAATTCTTTATATTAATGTGTTATTTTTATTTTACTTTATTATATTGTTTGTATTGATATATTATATTATAAAGTATTTGTTTTAATTATATTATAAAATAATATAATTGACTATTTTTTTAACATTTCATTTTTGGAAACTTTACATGCTTATCGGTTAGTTTTTGTCAAATATAATTTGTTTATCAGCTAGATTATCAGCTACTAGCTAGCTTATCAGTCATCAACTAGTTTGTCAAATATAGTCTTAATCATGTCTACCAATTAAATTATGATATTTATATTTACTTAATTTTTTTTGGATGTTACCATATCATAATAGATTAAGGTACGAACATAGACTATGATGTATTTGAAAAAACCCATTAACAATAAATTACTATCCGTTGTGTTGACTCTCGTTCACTCATTCTATTAAAAGTAATTGAATTTAGTATTCTCAACAAATATTTATTAATTTTCTCTCTACAATTTATTTTAATTGATTTTCTTCTTCCAATATCTATACTATATTATAAAGCATTTGACAAAAACTTTTAAAAGCATATTATTATACAATAAGTACAATTGAGTAAAGCATAATTGCTTAAAATTCAAGAAAACAAGTTATACATGCATTGGTACAACTTATTAAATCTTCATTTTAAATTCGTGTAATTAACTATACAACTAACTATACAGATGAACATATAAAAAATCTAACATATAATTAGGATAATCATTCAAATCTAACAAAATACTTAATTATTATATTTATAAAAAAGTTATATTATTAAACCAAAGTATATTATTTCATTATTAAACCTAAATTATAATTAAAAAAAACTAAATTAAAGAAAGTACATAAAAAATAAAATCTCTTTTTTCAAAACTAATAAAATCGAATTATAGCATCGATAGAGACAAAAAATATCTCGCTACATTACGCAAGTACCCTTCTAGTATATATATATATATATTTATATTTCTCGTCCTATTTTTCTGAGGAATTAGTTTGAACTAATATTGTATTTTGTGACTCTGAACTAATATTAATATTAAACAATTAAATATTAATCGTATAATATAATATTGGTGAATAAACACTAATAACAAGAGTGTTAGACTCATCAAGCACCAACTAATAGACATTAAAATCAACATCCAACTTACACTCATTAATACTATGCAATCAACCATTAGCGGAACCCCATTGGAGTTTTAGAGCGCCATGGCCTCCCAGTTTTCACATCATCTTTTTCATTCAAATACTATATATATCGAATAAATGACATAGAATATGACAGCTTCAGTGGTTAACACTTTAAGCTTTATCCAACACATCTCGTTATCAAATCCTTTTAGCTGCGTTTTTAATTTTTTATTTTTCTTTATGCACTACATATTATGAAATTAACTAATTTATTAATATCAAATATATATAAAATTATTTCTTAAAAAATAAAACAATGTTTGAGCTATATATATTTTTTTGTTGAATAAAAAAAAGTACAAAAATACAATAAATTAGTTAATAATAGTACAAAAATAAAATAAATATGTATTACTATTTTTTTCTTTAATAGTTTAAAAGTTTTGAGTTTTAGAGAGTGTTTATTCAAATATTACCCGATAGACGCTTACATGGAAAATTTGATAGGATTTACCTTGTCACTAGATTTGTATTTCATCAAAATGGTATCATTATTATCATATACAACAATTTACTTGGTAAACGCTAAGACAGTTAGTCTTTATTAACAAATTTACCGGTAAGCGTTTAGTAAACGATCTCTTAGTCTTCATTAACAAATTTTCTTTAAAATTTAATATTATAACATGAAAAAGGATTAAAAAAGGTTTCTTACATACCATTTGAATCTCTAAATCTTTGTAATATTATATTTTTCGGCTCCCGAGACTACAACGGTCATGTCCTGCCGTTGCAATCAACATCAGATGGTACAACTACTAATTTGTGCCATTGATGTCAGGCATAGAGGAGCACGCCTTAACCAATCCTAATCCTAAAAACAATGATCCAAAAAGACCTGGCCGAGATTAAACTAGTCCTTTGACAAAAATTTATGATCAAATCCGGACCAACGATCCTAACCGATCTTTAATAGGGATTTAAAAATTCTAACCAGTCCTTTCAAAAATTTAAAATAAATTAACAAATAATATAAAACAATAAAGTGGACTATTATTTTATAAAATATCTTGAATTTTTCATTTAATTGTAACTAACTAATTGTAAAAAGTAAATATTTGTTAAGTTATAACATTGCAAACTAATTAATTCATTTTACGTCTTTGTTTATTTATCTTTTCATCTTGAAACAATTTTCACATTTTTAATTGTTTTTAGCTTTTTTAAGTGATCAAAAGGAGTGGTGATTAGATATAAAATATATGGAATTCTTCCTATTAAACCCTCGACATTATTTATATTGAATGTTGGGTTAAAAGTATGAGACACGCATTAAAACGGACATAATTTAAAATATTCTATTATTAATATTATAAATTCCTTAATTATTATTATTGTAATTTTATCATTATTGAACCGATCAAAACTTAATGGCACTGATATTAAAACCCAATTGAGCAGATTTAAGCCCCAACTAGCAACCAGTATACGACCATTATACCCCAATATGACATTTTAAGACTTTTTAATGTCAATAACACAAGTAGTGACTTATTACATGTCTGTGTACAAATATGTAATACATATTGTTGGGTCACCGATGATTTGGTGATAAACCACCTTCTTTTGTATGATTGATTTTTTATAGGTTCTTTTGAAGGTCTGGAATATGCTTCAAGTATTAGAGAGTCAAAGACTATCCAATAAAGGGTTGTACATCCAAAAGTGGAATTTTGGATGTACCAACTAACTTCAATATTCAGATCAAATTGCCAAAGTCAAGATTGGGTCATCAATATAGTGGGTCACCGATGGTACACATTTATGTCATCGAAGTGTTGAGTCATCAATACAAGATGAGGTTATCAAGTTAGTACTCATGGTCACCGACATTGCTATCTTGGTCACCGAAATTGCAGGTATCATTTCTAAGGCTGTGATATCAAGTCACAACTACAAGGGTGTACACTCTCAACACTTAGTGAAAATTGAAGTTCAATAAGTAATATGTACACTTATCAATTCCAGCCTTACAAGGTATCCACCGATGTGATACATAGGTTCATATATCACTTAGCAATTTTCAAGAGATAAGTTATTGACTCACAACAAATGCAATACACGTGGGCAGCAAGAACTTGGGCATTAAACCTTAAATAAAGACATTCTCTTTTATTCTTATAAAAGGAATATTTGTCTTTTAGCTAAAAGGTTTGATGGGACTTCACAGAGCATGAAGAAAAGAAGATAAAGTTATCTGACATTACGTGCTACAAAGAATGGTTCATCCATTATTCTAGTACAAACGGAGTGGTCTCTTCCTTTGTCCAGCAGATACACTTCCAGCTAATGAATCATTGACAGCTGTCCACATGCATCCCATGCATGGGCACTATAAAAGGAGATGAAGTCCTTCCCATAAATCTCACACTTTCAACAAATCTTCAAAGTGATTATTTGTTTGACTCCGGCAATCCTGTGTGTTATAACAGTCTTGTTTTAACTTTCTTAGTGTATAAGTTAATTATTGTTATCTATGTGTTTAGTTTGTTAGAATAGTGTGTCTATTCTTTTCCGCAACAAACTTTCTGTGTGTAAATTTTTGATATTTATATTAAAAAAATTAAAAAGAGTATATTCTGTGTGTTTGTATTCAACCCCCCCCCTTCTACAAATCCCTCACTTGCTTAGCCATCTCTCTTTGGGGACTAACAAGTGGTATCAGAGCAGTTGGTTTAATTCAATAACCAGATCTGTGATGGCTACTACTTCAAATGTTGATGGTACCTTGCAGACCTCCTCCAGTAATACATATGATTTAGGATCATTGGCCAAACCTCCAAGGTTCAACCCAAGTAACTTTGGGTTATGGAAAAATCGTATGCTATTATTCTTGGAAGGGATCGATTGCAGGTATCCCAACATTCTTAGTGAGGGACCTATTGTTCCTAAAATATGGGCTCGTTTTGGCCCACAAAAAGACGTTGAAGGAAAAGACATAGAGTCAGATGATGAAAGGAGTGAGAAAACTGGTAGATATATCATCAAACCTTCAAACAAACTTAGTGAAGATGATAAACGCCTAGTTGCTCTAGACACTAAAGTCAAATATGCTCTTGCTGTATCTCTTGCTGATGAAGTGTATCACTCTCTTCTTAACCTCCCCACTGCTAAAGAAATGTGGGACACTTTGAGTGTCTTATATGAAGGCACCAAAGAAGTCAAGAAATCTAACATGATCTGTCTTGTTAGAAAGTATGAACTTTTCTCCCATGAAAAAGGAGAATCTCTCTCTACCTACTTTAATCGTTTTAACTGTCTTCTCAATGATCTCAAAGTTCTTGGACGAATTTACGATAATGAAGAAGTTCTCTGCAAGTTCATGGATTGTCTCCCAAACTTCTGGGAAACTATATGTACTTGCATTAAGCAAACCAAAGACTTAGAAATAATGTCTTTAACTGCTCTCTATGGAACTCTTCTACATTATGAACAGACCAAGAACCAGAGAAAATCTCTTATAAAAGATATCAAATCTTCTTCTGTTGCTTTAATAGGTGATTCAAAATCTTCTTCTTGTGTTCCTAGAATCACCTATCCTTCTTCTGAATCAGAAAACGATATTAAGGAATACTCTTCCCATCTATCAGATGCATACTATAGTGTTGCTGATGATGAAGGAGAAGAATCAGCCATTGACATACTTTCTGATAGTATGGCAATGATTGCTGGAAACCTTAAGAATAAATGATTTTCTTCAAACCGCTCTAAATTTAATAGAAAACCTTTTTCTCAAAAACCCTCTTCTGACAAAGCAAATGAAGAATGCTTCAATTGCGGAAAGAAGGGTCATTTTTCTTCTGAGTGCAGATCAAAAGCTTCCTCTAACCTCAAATCTTCTTCTTCTTCTTATGGCCATGACTTCTCCAAATTAGCTTCTAGGAAGCCTGAAGAGAGAAATAGCCACTCTTCTAAAGAAAATTCTGAATCAAAAGAAAGCTCAAGATATAAAAAGTACAAAGCCAAATATAAGAGGGAAAAAGAAAGAAACCAAAGTAAAGGTAAAACTTTGGTTGCTGAGGCTCATTGTTGGGAGGATGAGCAAACTTCTGAGAGTGAGAGTGAGTATGTCACAAAGTGCCTCATGGCCAAAATCGATGAGCTGGAAGACATGGAAAAGTCACTCTACACTACTCTTGTATCTACTTAGGGATCTGCTTCAGAAACAAAGCCCCAGGTACATCCCTTTACCTTTCTCTCTGATGATCAAAAGGTTGATGCCTTTGATTCTTTAACTATTGACTTTTGCAATTTAAAGGATCAAAAGAAAAAGGCTGACATGCATATTAAATGTTTAAATGATCAACTTCTATCCTGCTTTTCTAAACTCAAGGACTTTGACAAAATGAAAGCTGATCTAGAAAACCTAAGGTATTTAAATGACAGCCTTTCTGAAGAGAAAACAAAGATATCCAATACTCTTGAAAAGGAACAGGAGGTTCTTTCTAAGTGGACTAAATCTTAAAAAAATCTAGAAAAGATTCTTCTAGATCAAATCTCTTGTAAGGACAAGTCTGGACTTGGATATGAAAAATATGATCCTCAACCTTCCGACCTTCCACTTCCATCATCTGAGTGTCAAGGCTTTCCTGCTGGTTTCTTCTCTGATGACGATGATAATCTTTTTGATTACTCATCTGAGAATTCTACTTCTGTCCACTCAATTGATTTGTTAGACATGCTAAAAGTAGAGTCCAATGCCAAAAAATTTGGAGTCTTTGTTAAAGCTAAAGAACCCTCTCTTGAGTTTTCAAAAGTTTCAACTCTTCCAAGCTTCTCTTCTTTTTCTCCCAAACCCATTCAAAGACTTTTAAACTCTCTAAGTCTTCATGAGTCAAGATACTCCAAGGAACAGCCATCTAATGTCCCTGAGTATCCCTCTCCAAAAAGATTTTCTCCTCAAAAGAAAAATTTTTCTAAATCAAAATTTTCATCTAAAAGGAAATCTCAAATAGTTACTGATCTTATTCCTCGATCAGTGAACTTGAAGAAATCAAGAAATCCTGGTAAAGGCATTCTTGGACCAAGACCAGGTGTCGGTCACCCCTCCTCTTCTCAGTCATCAACTTCTGTTCAAAGTTTTGATGATATGGATTTTATAAGGGCCTTTTCTTTAAAGAAGTGCTATAATTGTGGCAATACTCTTCATCTTGCTAAAAATTGCCCAAAATATTTGGATCTTCACAGAAATAAAATGCCTTCTAATCCCAAAGGACTCACCTCAAAATGGGTACCAAAAGTCTAAATTTGTTTTTGGGTGCAGGTACCAAATAAAGATCACATATGGTACATGGACAGCGGGTGTTCAAGACACATGACCGGAAACAAACTTCTTCTCTCTAACTTCTCAAAAGAAAAGGGACCCACTATTTCCTTTGGTGGAAATGGAAAAGGGATCATCAAAGGATATGGTACCGTATCGAATGGAACCATCACTTTCTCTAAAGTAGCTCATGTTGAAGGGCTAATGTACAATCTTCTAAGCATCAGCCAAATATATGATTTGGGTTATAAGGTCATGTTTCAGTTGTGTGTGTGCTTGGTCTTTGATGTGCAGAATAAGATTGTACTGGCAGGAACTCGACTAAACGATGTATACATAATCAACATGAAGGAAAGTGCAATTGGAGAAGCTGTGTGTCTTCTCTCTCAAGAACTAGCCAAACAAAGTTGGCTGTGGCATAAAAGGTTCTCTCATCTAAACTTTAAAACCTTGAACAAACTTTCCAACAAAGAACTAATTGTTGGAATGCCAAAAATAGTTTTTAAGAAAGAAAAGCTGTGTGGAGCATGTGAAAAAGAAAAACTCACCAGAACTTCCTTTAAAACAAAATAATGCTCATCTATCTCTCAACCTCTTCAAATGCTTCACATGGATCTGTGTGGTCCAGTAAGCACACCTAGTCTAGGTGGTAAAAAGTATATGCTAGTAATTGTCGATGAATTCTCTAGATATCCTTGGGTGTTCTTTCTAAAACACAAGAGTGATGCTGCTGAAGAAATCATCAGGTTTACAGGAAAGATTGAAAATATGAATGGTAAACTGGTGCTTGGAAGATTTCTTTGACCTAAAATATGAATGGTAAACTTTCAGAAGTGATAATGGCACAGAATTCAAAAATGCTGCTTGGAAGATTTCTTTGACCTAAAAGGATTTCTCAGAACTTCTCTGCTGTACGTACTCCTCAACAAAATGGTGTTGTTGAAAGAAAGAATCGGACGCTGTGTGAAGCTGCAAGCACAATGCTGAGTGAATCCAAGTTGCCAACCTATTTTTGGGCTGAAGCAGTTAACACCGCACGCTTTACTGAAAATAGGTCAATCATAGTCAAATGACGTGACAAGACTCCTTATGAGGTTTTCATGGTAGAAAACCTGCAGTTGACTTCTTCCATGTATTTGGCTGTGCTTGTCACATGCTAAATGACAGGGAACAACTTGGAAAATTTGATCCAAAGTATGATGATGGAATTTTCATGGGCTATTCTCTCTCCTCAAGAGCCTTCAGAATCTATAACCTAAGAAGACAATGCATAGATGAATCCATGCATGTGAAGTTTGATGAGTTTGAAACATCTTCATTATCTTGTAATGAAGAAGAACTAAATCTATGGATAAACTCATGTGTTGGTGAAATTCCATCTTCCTCTCAACCCAATCCTTCAGATCAACAAGATAACAACCCTTCTCAGCCTCCCATAAACACCACCTTGTCTTCAGAACCCTCTCTCTTCTCCACCTCCTGAAACTAACTCTACAGGAGATCTTACCCACCAAAACACCATATCTCCCACTAACCTACCCTCACCATCTCAAATTCCTACCTCATCCTCTTCTCTACCTCCTCCCTTGCCTCCTGCACTAAAGTGGACCATGGATCATCCAATGGATCAAATCATAGGTGATCCACAAGTTGGTGTAAAAACAAGAAGAGGAATAAGCAATCTGTGCTTATACGTCAACTTTGTTTCCATTGTTGAGCCTAAGCTGATAAATGAAGCCCTAGCTAATTCTAGCTGGGTAATTGCCATGCAAGTAGAACTCTCACAATTTGAGAGAAACAAAGTCTGGAAGTTAGTTCCTCGTCCATCCAACAAAACCATTATTGGAACAAAGTGGGTGTTTCGAAACAAGATGGATGAAGAAGGAACTGTCATAAGGAATAAAGCAAGGTTGGTTGCTCAAGGATATCGGCAAGAGGAAGGAATTGATTATGATGAAACTTTTGCTCCTGTTGCCAGATTGGAAGCTATCCGAATATTTCTTGCCCATGCAGCTTACAAGAATTTTCAAGTATCCAAATGGATGTCAAAAGTGCCTTCCTGAATGGTGAATTAGCAGAAGAAGTGTATGTGAAGCAACCACCTGGGTTTGAAGATCCAGTCCATCCATATCATGTGTATCGGCTAGATAAAGCTCTGTATGGACTAAAGCAAGCTCCTCGTGCCTGGTATGATACTCTCTCAGACTATCTTCTTAAAAATAAGTATATACGAGGCAAAGTTGACAACACTCTCTTCTTCAAGAAATCACAAGGTAATATCATTCTTGTTCAAATTTATGTTGATGATATTATTTTTGGAGCCATCGATGAATCCTTGTGTGATTAGTTTAGCTCCCTCATGCAAAAAGAGTATGAAATGAGCATGATGGGGGAGTTAACCTTCTTTCTTGGTTTGCAAGTAAAACAGTCTCCAGAAGGTATTTTCATTAATCAAAGTAAATACATTAAAGATCTTCTGAAAAAGTTTCAACTTGATACTTGCTCTACCATGAAAACTCCTATGGCTCCTCCTCTTAGACTCTATTATGATCCTGATGGTATTTCTGTTAATATTACAAATTATAGAGGCATGATAGGATCTCTTCTTTATCTTACTGCAAGTAGACCTGATATTATGTATGCTACTTGTCTGTGTGCTCGATACCAAGCAAATCCTAAAGAATCACATCTGGCTGCTGTGAAAAGGATTTTTAGGTATCTGAAGGGTACCATAAATCTGGGTCTTTGGTATCCCAAAGACTCAGGTTTCGATCTCATCGGGTACGCTGATTCTGATTTTGCAGGTTCAAAAATAGACAGAAAAAGTACAACTGGAAGTTGTCAGTTACTTGGTGGAAAGCTTGTGAGCTGGTCAAGTAAGAAACAACATTCGGTGTCTACTTCTACTGCTGAAGCAGAATATGTGGCTGCTGGAAGTTGTTGTACACAGATATTGTGGATGAAAAATCAGCTGTGTGATTATAATCATATTTTCTCAAAGATCCCAATACTGTGTGACAACTCAAGTGCAATAGCCATTGCCAACAATCCTGTGCTTCATTCAAGATCTAAGCACATTGATATCATGTATCACTTTATAAGAGATCATGTCTCTAAAGGTGATGTGGAACTACACTTTATTCCCACTGAGTATCAATTAGCTGATCTGTTCATAAAGCCCCTTGATGAAGCAAGGTTCAAGTTCCTCATCGGTGAATTAGGTATGATAAATATAGACGAACATATATATATATATATATTTATATATTATGTGTATGTATATATGATATACATTTATGTATATTATATATATATGTTATATATTTATATAAATATATGTTTTATATATATTTATATATATTATATGTATATATATTATATACATTTATGTATATTTTATATATTTATATATATTATATATTTATATATATGTAAGTCATATATATATAAATAATTAATAATATATATATATATATATAATCGGGAAGGCTCCGACGCTTCATCTCTTTTCTCTAAAAAAAAACCCTAACTCTAAAACCATACACTTCACCACCATCCACCGTCGTTACATCACCCATCCACCGACTTAGTCATATCAAGCCACCGACGAGACACCACGAGCCACCGACGTCACTTTTCGACGTCATATACTCACCCACCGACACCGACGTTATCCATCACCACTGCGTCACTTTCCAACGCCGCCATCCACCAAGAGCCACCCACCGACGTTTCTCTTTCCGACGAGCTCTCATCCACCGATGTCACCACCGTGATCCAGCGTTGCCCTAGCCACCGACGTCACTGACGTCTAACCACCGTGCAACTAGCCACCGACGTCTCTCTGACGTCACTTTCCGACGTCTCACCTACGTGGAATCCACCGACAGTCACTCTCTCTCTCTTAGCCTTAAGCCACCGACGTGGCATCCACCGACGTTGTCCTTCTCTTAAGCCACCGACGGTTACCCTTGTCTCTCAAGCCACCAACGTTGCACTCTCTCACCGAGGTAACCGTTAAAACCCTTCATATTCTTTAACCCTTTAAAGATAACCCTTGGTTTACCAATCTTGGTGACTAAGATTCATTGAACTTATCCAAAATGACATCATCAATGCCATTAGTGTCAGATAGCATGTGCCAATTTCAAGCCTAAACCCTTAGAATTCTGACCTTTCAATCACTTAAAGTCATCATTATTTTTGAAAATTGGAATTCCCTCTCATATATAACCACTTCCCCCACTTACTTACCACCTTTCTCGCATCCCTTCTCTCTCACCTTTACAAGAGCAAAACCTGCAAACCTACAACTTCTCATCCTTCTTCAATGGCCTCTCCTTCAAAATCTTCAGAAGAACAAACCATCACCTTTGGATCTCTCTCATTTCATGCATGCAATTACTTTGGACGTATTGGAACTGATAATGCTCATCCTGAGTAAAATGACATCTGCTGGTTCCTTCAAAGATGCCCTCTCCAGTATGCTCTTACAGCAAAACCCAAGATGAGTAAGTTTCTCTTAGGAAACTTTTGGTTGACATGCACATTTGATGCTTCATCAGATCAGATTCTGGCATTTGTTCTTAGTAATGATGAACATGATGTGGTCTTCAATGTGGAAGATGTTCGAAGTATTCTCAAGCTTCCTTCCTACGACTCCTATGAACCTTTTCCTCTTGGAAATGAACACCAAATGGTGGTATCTGTTATGAATTATTTGGAAGAGAAAAGGGGTCAAAAGTCAAAGGGTTCAGGTACACTTCTAAGGAAGAATATGGGGAACATCTGGAACTTCTTATTTGCTCATCTTATTCTTTGCTTAAGAAAAAAGACAGGAGGTCCTGATCAGTCACCATCTCAGATAACGAAACTGGCTCATGCTCTGATATTTCAAAGAAGGATAGACTTTGCAAGCTATTTCTTCAATGAAATGATCTCTTCTTTCTCTATTCTACGACGTCCTCAGGTACCCTTCCAGCGCCTTTTCTCACTTATTATTAATGCAAAGTTCGCTGATAAACTTGAGAAAAGGGATGATATTTTATATGATCTCCCTCTTCATCAAGTGGGAAATCAAATAATGAAAAAGGCAGTCCTAGCATCCGACAACCCCCTCCGACCTTCTATGGTTGAGTTTGCAAGAAATGCAACTCTCTCTTGGGGTGAAAATGAACCCCGTCTTCAAAGAACCTCAGGTATGTCTTCTATCTCTACTGCACCTCGAGTAAATGATGTGCCCAAATCTCGAAAGAGATCCAAAGCGTCGGGCACATCTACCTCCGCTCCGACTGATGCTACGTAGCCAAAAGAACCTTTGGCTTCTACCCAAGTATCTAAAACCCAAAAGCGGAGACACTCAAAAAGCCCCCCAAAGACTTCCTCAAAGAAGTCTAAGGGTACCCAAAGGGTCTTAACACAAAAGCCTGTTGGAAATAAATTGGACTTTAACATTATCTGTATTAATTATTAAATGACAATTGATTTAAATTATTATACTTATCAAGAGAATTCTATATCAGTTATAATCCGGTTACATATTTGGATATATATCTCCTAATATGAGTAGGATAATCATTAAGTTAATTACCTGATTAACATTAAGGTAAGTGCATATCTTCTCCTATTATTTAATATCAATTCTATAGATAAACTAGGACTCCTTATGGGATGTGTCTCTAGCTTTCCATGGCCTATATATATATAAAGGAGATCAAGTCCCTATAGCCTACACGATATATGCATTCAGTTCAGCCCCATTCTGAAGCAAACCGTATAGAGCTGTAGAAGACTTCGATCTACACGCAAGGATAACCGCTTCCGCTTCAATGAACTTCGTTCTGTATAACTCAAGTGATTCAGGTTAGATCTATTAAACTCTTTACGGTATTATGTTAAATCGATTTCTGATTATGTGTTTATGTTCCTATACCTTCATTCTTGTTATTATATGATTAAGTAAATCTCATATAAATATAACAAATGGTATCAGAGCCTAAAACTACATAGGTTCATAAATCATTTTTAGTTTATCAGAAATATATATAGTAAAATCATCCTTGAAAATTTTATTTGTTAATTAAAATTATATGCTCTTTTTGGAATCAAAATATGAGATCATATATCTTATACATATTTGTATTCAAAACCCTAATATCAATTTGCTACTCTTTCGAATCAATTGTTGAAGTGTACTTTATGTTGTTTTTGGTTGTAGTTATGATATAAATTTCTGGCATCTCAATTTAGTTGACATCATGCATTTTCAGTTTTCTTTGCAACATCTTTTGGTTGCATGTGTGTATATAGTAAAGAAATAAATGCATTTGGTATATAATTCTAAATCAGAACCGTAATTTTGAAAAGATAATTATACTATATAGTATATTGGGTTTGAATATTGTTTTGACGTCATATAATTTTTCTAATCAGTTTCTTCTTCAATTAATTTTCTTTTGTTTGCGATTAATTAAAATAAAAGGAATTTTTTGGATTCTATTTTGGAAACCATGAAATAAATTATGTATTTTGGAAATCACGAGATAAAGACCAATAATGAAGATATACATATTTTAAATGAAGATTTCTTGAGATAAGTTATGGATTTATTATAGATATACTTGTTCATATATATTTGTTTTATTTTTGCTCATTTAGTAAAATTGAGAAATAAGTAATCAACTATATTTCTTATAAAAAAAACTGGGATCAGTTACCTCTACATCACTTTACTCATATGTTATTATTATTTTAGTTATTTGTTATTTATTTATTTATTAAATAAATAAGTTTTGGATAAATATTAAAATGAGGTGGCAAACTAATTTTATTTGAAAATGGCAATTAAATTTTTAAGATTTAATCATTAAATTATTGAATTTGAGTTGTTATCATTCTTATTAGATGGATACATTTGTTTTCATTGATAAAGTATTTCGATGGATTTATTTGAAAACTTACATTTTATAGAATATGTATCATTACATATATTGCTTCTCCTAATAATTTTATTCGATAACCTTAATTAAGAAATTTATTTGAACTTATATATTTCGTATCATATGTTTAGAACGATATATATTATTTATTTATGCTTCACATCTTCTTCACCAATCTACATGATAAATAGAAGAAAATAATTTAATTTTGGTACTTTTCTCTTGGAAATATGGAATGAGATAATCATTAATAATGACAATTAATAATTTAATTGAGTCATTTTGTGATATCCTAAAGTTTAAAGCTTGAGGTATTTATTTCATTATATTCACTGTCGATTTATTAGTTTTGATGGGAAAAGAAAACAAATTGTGAAATTAGGCAAGGACATTACCTTTATTTACTTGTTTTATGTTCATCCATTATTCTAATTAATTATTTGTGATCGATTAATTGTATTCAAACTTGAATCTATAATCTAATTTAAATCTTGGAGCGATGACCGTATTTAAAGCAAATATTAATTTATTTGGTTCAAGATCCATTATAGATTTATAGTCATATATATATTATATAGACAAATGATTTAATTGAACTAATTAAATTAGTTAAGAATTTTAACTTTTAATTCAACTAGATCGGATATGTTGATATAATTACTCAATTTCCTGCCATAATGCACTCGTCTAGTGTGACTTTTATAGTCTTTGGTCATGTTAAGTTATTTCAAGTACAATTATTGAGCATAAGTTATTTGAAGATATATTTGATACATTATACAATATGTTCCTTCTATTTATTATTGATTTAATTCAATTTTGCGTCAATAATTTAATTTGGATAATTTTAAAGCCAATTAAGCTCATTTTTTGGTACAATTTTAAGTTAGTTGTTACTTGAAGTTAATTTTAAGATTGTGAAATTGAAATTTTTTACATTTTTATTTCTTTTCATAAAATGGCATATAGAAGTTTAAAGTAATATTCAATTAAGATTTATCATATAGAAGATCTTGGGATTCACATCTCAAAATTAGGATTAGTATACCTTAACTTAAGTGGTTTGATCAATAGCTTATTCAAAATATGAAAAATTCTACAGTTTTAAAGTTCTATCTTGTTCTAAATTTTGGTGTTATCAAATTATTGACTAAAGTATGTTTTTAAGAACAAGATTGATCAGATCTAAAGCATTAAACGCTTAAAACAATACGGTTATCAATATATAGTACGTGGGTTTATGGATTGTTCAATATATCTACATATATGTTTATAAAATCATATATATCAACTATTGAATGACTATTGAATGACTATTGACACCTATTTGATAAACAATTTTTGTGAATTTTTAAACAATCCTAATATCTCCCAATCTATATGAAAATTGGATTGTTTATCTTCATCAATTCACAAACTACATAATCTTGAATGAAAATTTTCTAAACCATAAGATCATGTTGCCATAGCAATTGATCTTTTTAGAGAAAATTATACATACTAATCAGTCATAACTTGTGTATCTCAAATCACATTTACTTGAATTATATTCTTCCATAGAAGAGGCATTCTGAGTAATTTTGGTTTAAGAACAGCATCACATATAAACACACATGTCTATCTTGATACTTTGAAACTCTTCTTATCCATAGATTTGATTGTTTTCATTGGATAATTGATATGTGTAGTGTGTAGTGTGATGATATAGAATTTTAAATATTGAGTTTTATACTACCATAAGTATTACTTGATATTTGTATTCAGTTGGGGGTTAAGATAATGATTAATTACGAATGACAACTTATATGTATTCTTTTTATTGTCTTGTTTTTGTATTTTGTCAATTTTAACTTGATCCAGATCTTGATTAGTTCTAACTATAAGCAATGGAGAACACAAAGAGAAATTTTATCTTATTGCCCGAGAGTTGAAAAACTAACAAACTTAACTGAAAATAACTTTAATTCCCATACTAAATGGCACTTGACATATAGGATGGCTAAGAGTATGATAAGATTTTCCATGAGGATCCATAGAAGAACCTAAAGATGTGGTCGATTATTTGAAAAATATTACAATTTTTTTTAAGGAGAGCGATATGGTCGAATGTGTTAGACTCTCTAAGATGTTTAAAGCACTAAGTTTTTTTTTGTGAGGGAAATGTGAGAGATCATCTATTGTCTATGATTAAGATTAACCAGAAGCTTAGAGACTTGAATAAATGGGTTAAAGATGAACATGTAGTTCATGTTGAACTACAATCTCTCTCTATAGCGAATAACAACTTAAGGAGCATGCATAAGGCTATCAAGATAAAAAAAAATGGGATTTAAACGAACTCATTTCTTTATGTTGTGTAAGAAACAAGAGAGAATTAAGAAAGAGGCCTTTGTGATGTACTTGTTAGAGAAACCTAAAGAAAAGAAATAAAACAAGTACAACCCATAGAAGCCTACCAACATCAAGGCTAAGAGAAAAACTAAAGAAAAGAAAGGCTTCGAAACTGTTAAGTATAAGTGTTACTTTTGCAAGAAATTTGACACATGAAGGAGTGCAGTGACGTCAAAGCCTGGATGATTAAGAAGAGTTATGTTTTCCCAAATTCAGTATTTTCTTTAGAAGTTAATTTTATTAACAATTCTTCATTCAGTTACCGAATTGATTCAAAATCACTAATATGGCAACAACAAAAAAGGAGAGAAAACCCTAGAAGTTTAAACAACAAGTCTATGTAGCTAAAGTTGCAATTAAGGGTATTGGAACACTGAAACTAAATTTAGGACTATAAAATCTATTTGTTTAGACAATATTTATTTATTTTCCTTACTTAAGAGAAATTTGATTTTTTGCATTGCTTTTTAGTTAAAAATGGTTGCAAACTTATCATTCATTTTGATGGAATTAAAATATTTCAGGGTTCTGCTTATATTGGTTTTGGAAATTCCGTTCACAATTATCAACAATTAAATTGTTCTGTTGTTAATCAAGGGATCTTTGCATTGAAAACTATGTAAATGTTGTTTAGAATAACACCATTATAGCAGGCATAAAAAAAAACCATCCTTAGAAACTTTTTGCAAATCTTTAGTATTGAAGGTTAGACCATTTATAAAGACAAACTAAAAGCATTTGTTAAAAACAAAATATTGTCAGATCTAGATTTTTTTTTATTCCAGTTGAAGAACCTATAAGCCAAAATCTAAGGTCAGATCCTATCCATTTGTTAAACAAGACTAGTCTATGTCAAAAAGAATAAACTGTCCAAAATTTCTAAAAATGGGGGGAAGGATTTAGCCTGTGAAATGGATTACAAGTTTTAGATACAATTAATAGGAAGTCTAATGTACCCACAATTATGTATCTGGCCTGACTTGACATATGTTATAGGAATTTTGTCCAGTTTTCAACAAAACCCAAACTAAAGAAGTACTTCGTCACTTGCAAAGAACTAAAGCTCACATGCTACACGTATTTAGATTTTGCATGTAAATATCCAAACTCAAATAAATCTACTTATGGCTATATTTGTATGCTCACTCAAGGGGCTATAAAAAAATATCCCTAATTGCAACTTCACTATGGGAGATGAATTTATAGTCATTCATGAAGGGGTTTGTGAGGGCATTTGGATCAAGAACTTCTTGATTGAAAAGAATGTCTTAAGCTCTACAGTTTTAAGTCTTCTAGAGATGTTTTGTGATAATGAAGTTGCAGTCTTTTTCAGTGGATATAGTAAAAGATCAAACAATTCAAAGTACAATGGTCTTAAATATTTCAGTGTGAGTGAGACAAAGGGTTAAGAGGAAAAAAGGTTATTGTTGAATATATTGGTAACAAATCTCAACTTGTTGATCCATTCACTAAAACCTTTTCAGTAGTAAATTTCAGAAAACATGTTAGGGATGTGAGAATCTTACTTGAACTCGATACTTGAGATTAGTGGGAGTTGAGGTTTGTGTGAGTCGAGATTAGTCTAGCCAGTTATTTTGTAATTTTCCATTGTTCGTAGTAATTTTCTTTTGGCACATTTTGATAAAATGAGAAATTCAAGTATATAAGTTATGTTATTTGTTTTACAAAAATAAAAATAAAGTTTATGTCATTATCTATATCAAACAAGTAAATCACCGCACTTAAGCAAGAATTGCGGACTACATAAGCAAAATTCGGTTCACTAGTGTTAAGAACTTTTGCTTGTACGTTTTAGAAACTTTTCTAAAACATTTGGTGGACTATGAGCTATACTTTTATGCTAATTCAGGTAGATATAATTATTTGCATAAATGCTCAAATACAGGCACTTATGAACTTATGTGGAATATGATATTATGTGTTAGTGGTTCTTAATCAAACTAGTTTGTCAAACTGGTATAGATTCTGAGTCCTACATATGGTGTCTATTCTGACCAAGTTTGAATGAATTCACAACTGTTAGAATTTCTCAGCGAGCCCTTCATTTGATAAGTATTATGTTTATGGTTCTCTTGTCTTTACAGATTATGTTAAGTCCAGTGGGAGAATGTTGGAAATAAATTGGACTTTAACATTATTTGTATTAATTATTAAATGACAATTGATTTAAATTATTATACTTATCAAGAGAATTCTATATCAGTTATAATCCAGTTACATATTTGGATATATATCTCCTAATATGAGTAGGATAATCATTAAGTTAATTACCTGATTAACATTAAGGTAAATGCATATCTTCTCCTATTATTTAATATCAAGTCTATAGATAAACTAGGACTCCTTATGGGATGAGTCTCTAGCTTTCCATGGCCTATATATATAAAGGAGATCAAGTCCCTATAGCCTACACGATATATGCATTCAGTTCAGCCCCATTCTGAAGCAAACCGTGTAGAGCTGTAGAAGACTTCGATCTACACGCAACGATAACCGCTTCCGCTTCAATGAACTTCGTTCTGTATAACTCAAGTGATTTAGGTTAGATCTATTAAACTCTTTACGGTATTATGTTAAATCGATTTCTGATTATGTGTTTATGTTCCTATACCTTCATTCTTGTTATTATATGATTAAGTAAATCTCATATAAATATAACAAAGCCACCTACTAACTCCCAAAAGTTAGTAAGTGTTGAAAATATTCCTACACGATCCAAGGAGCAGTTAACCCATCCAAGCTCCTCCATGCCCTCTCAAAAGGACATGGTTGTACAAAGGGACACCCCTATTATTCCTTCATCAACTTTTTCACTAGTTCATGAAGATGACTTGGAGTCTCCCATCCAAGGTATCTCTTCATCACCCCCGGCGCTCTCACAGCTCCTTTTCCACACTCCACATGAGAGTGCATCACAACCAGATGCACTTGATGGAGCAACCCAGTTTACAGACCTTTTATTTTCCAATACTACACCATGGACACGTACGTCTCCCGTACAGGCCAAGGGTGTTGAGGAACCCATTACTGAGGAATCCCCTCATAGACACTCTCCTAAACGTGTCTCCCCTACATCTGCTTAATCCCCCCCAAGTAAACCAATAGGTTTGGTGGATTCTTCTTCTTCTAGTGATGATGATGCTGATCAACCACCAAAGCCTCAACCGTCTGCTCCTATGTACTCTAAACAGGGAAATGATCTTCTCCAAGCTTTCACTAATTTTACCCGTGACACTATACGCCGAGTGGAAATTCTAGAAGATCAAGCTGCCGAAGAAATGGAAAGAATGACTTCTCTTTCCTCTACTCAACAGAACATCATGAAGTCTCTTGCCACTATTATTACAAAAATTGACAAGATTCCAATCTCTTCTCCAACGGTTGAACTTGACGTCGATGGTTCTTTCTTCCAAGATCAAGACAGATTTGTTCTTCAAAGGATTGAAAGGAAGGTTGATACTATGACTTCTGATATAGAAAGAATCAAGGCTTTTCTCTCTTCAGTGGGTTACAAGGGTTCAACCACTGAGGGGGAGAAAAATAAGAAGGCCAATGCTACCACCGCCACAGCCTCCGACACTACTGCTGCCACCACCACCCAAGCCGCCGACGTCGCACCAGCCGCCGACATCCCACCTCTAGCCACCGATGGTGGTGTGGCCACGGTCACCGACGTGACCTCCCCTTTGGTCACCGAGGTGACTCCTCACGTGGTCACCACTGTCACTGACCCCCTGGTCACCGAGATACCTGAAGCAGCTGTTGAGGGGGAGAGTATCAGTGCTCAACCCCTTGAAACTGAAGAAGAAAAGAAAAGAAAAGAGAAGGCCAAAGGAAAGAAGCCCCTTTCTTTTGAAGATCAACAAGAAGAGAAAAAGAGAAGGAAAAGAATGAGAGGTCCCCAAGCAGACACACTTAGACTTCAGCCTGCGTCATTACTCACCGACCCTCTTGGGGTAATTTTGACTGAAGCAGAAAAGGAAGAAGCAATTAGAGCTCAGCTTGAGTATGATCAGACTAATGTACTCAAGTTGGCTCAAGATGAGTCCACCCATGTCATGATACCAGATGCTATTCAGGCTCAGAAAGATGAGCTTGAGAACTTAAAGAAAAAAATCTGATGCTATGAAAATGGTTGATGAAGCCAAGAAGACCAAAGAAGTGGAGTGGTTCAAGAGAAGGTTGAAAACAAGATAGGATGAGTCCAAGATTATCAGTGCCACCATCCAGCCTCCAACCAAAAATTCTCCAAAGTTACTTGTCAACCTCAAGAGAGTCGACACTCTCTCAAAGGTTTATGAAGTGGAATGGTTGGAAGTTCTTGGAGTAACAGAATGGATGGAAGTTGGTAAGTGTATCTCAAAGAGCAAAAGCAAGTACAAAGAGCTGGTACTCAATATTCTCAGAAAATTCTTCATTAAAATGCTCAACATTCAAAAGGAGAATGATATTCTTGTGACTTATCTTGAAGCACAGCAAATGTACCTTATACAACAAGGTCTCAAAAGAGAGGTCATCACAACTCCTAAAAATAGAAAGAAGGGACATTTTTCCATGCTTCATGAAAGAGGCATTAAGATAAATGCTTCGGGTATAGATCTTTCCATTCCTACTCCTATTGCTTACCCGGAGCAAACTATGCTGACTACTCCTGAGCTTGGGGTTTTCTTTGAAGACATCTTCGGAAACATAGGTTTCTTCAGAGCTTCTGACATCCCAAGGGCTCACAGCTCCTTCCTCTCTGCTATTCTAGGAGTGCCTCTGGTTGAAGACCATGGAATCACAAGGCTTATCTTGGATGAGCTAAAAAGAAGAGAACCCACTCCTTGAATATTCTTCATATAGTGTGAACCTTATTAATCATGTACTCTGTGTGTTGTATAATGCTGTGTGTTGATTAATAAAAGTTCATACTTTTCTTCTTCAAAAATTCTTGTTCATATCCTTATTTTTTTGCACATATTCAAAAAATTCTTGTTCATATATCACTAAGCAATTTTCAAGAGATAAGTTCTTGACTCACAACAAATGCAAGACACATGGGCAGCAAGAACTTGGGCATTAAACCTTAAATAAAGACATTGTCTTATATTCTTATAAAATGAATATTTGTCTTTTAGCTAAAAGGTTTGATGGGACTTCATAGAGCATGAAGAAAAGAAGATAAAGTTATCTGACATTACATTCTACAAAGAATGGTTCATCCATTATTCTGGTACAAAGGGAGTGGTCTCTTCCTTTGTCCAACAGATACACTTCCAGCTAATGAATCCTTGACAGCTGTCCACATGCATCCCATGCATGGGCACTATAAAAAGAGATGAAGTCCTTCCCATAAATCTCACGCTTTCAACAAATCTTCAAAGTGATTATTTGTTTGACTCCGGCAATCCTGTGTGTTATAACAGTCTTGTTTTAACTTCCTTAGTGTATAAGTTAATTACTGTTATCTGTGTGTTTAGTTTGTTAGAAAAGTGTGTCTATTCTTTTCCGCAACAAACTTTCTGTGTGTAAATTTTTTATATTTATATTAAAAAATTTAAAAAGAGTATATTCTGTGTGTTTGTATTCAACCCCCCCCCTTCTACAAATCACTCACTTGCTTAGCCATCTCTCTTTGGGGATTAACACATATACACATGTGGTGTGTAGTTGGTTCCATAAGATAGTTAGACCTACTAGCTATAGTGAATATGACATGTATTGCTCTCTCATTTATCCTCATGTTCACAACCAAATTTAAGTTCTCATTTGAACTCGTCCATATATATATGTGTGTGTGTGTGTGTGTGGTAATTCGGGGAAAAGCTGATTAGTTTGTGGTAACTGTAAGAATAAATATCAACCACATATCAATGGTTAAATTAGAAAACTTATTATATTGGTAATTTGACTTAAAATTTTAATTATAGGGCATTTTAGATATTTAAAAAACTTATCTCAGCCTTCTCCTCTCTCCGGCGAACTTTATTCCGGCAAGCACATGATACACATTGTGATACATTTCATAAAATAACGAAAAAACATAGTGATACGCTTAGTAGGACAACAATGCCTGATACGTTGTGTTACACTTCGTAAAACGATATAAATACACCATGATACACACTATGATACCACTAACCACTGTGCTACCACTATTTTAGGCTTTATTTTATTTTAGGAAACAACACTAATTACCAATTTTATTTTTGTAAACAAAGTAAATTACCAATTTTATTTTTGTAAACAAAGTAAATTTCCAATTTTACCTTTTATTTTATTTTATTTTAGTAAACAACATTGTTAGAACTCAATTTGAGAAAGTATGAAACAGAATTAAACAACTACTAAGATCAGATGACGTGGCAAGAGCATCCTTCGCATGTCTATTAGTTAGTTACTTCCTTGCTTACGTGTCTCATTGTAATAGGTCCAGTAGTTGACTTTTATTGTTGTATTCATATATATAAATAGGTCTTTTCACTGATTGTAAAACTATCGATTAAGGATACGAAATATAGAGCTGTTGTTGTGAGCATACTATTATCGATCATTCAAGTATATTTCAATATCAATTACGACTGTTCTTCGTACTTACTGTTACTAATCTTACTGTTAATCGTAGATCTATTTGCTTCCGCTCATTATTACTTATTTGATCTGTAGATTGCTTAATAGAAAGAGATCTGGGTTCCAACAATTGGTATCAGAGCCTGATAATCAATCTATTGATTATTATACCTCTTCCATTTGGAGAAATCTCTTTTCTATTTGACAGTATTTCCCATTTTTAAGCATCTGTTCGTCACTCTGCCCTGTTTTACGAGATTTTGTTAAAGTCATTACAATTTCTCTAAATCTGTGGTAATTTCTGCTTAAAAGTGAGTTTAGTAAGTATTTTGTCTCATTTCGATCATTCTGAAATTAATTTGGTTCAAATTTCAACAAATCTTCAGTCATTTTCAATATCTCTGTTTCTGACAATATGGCGAATTCAAATCTGAACGCTGTATACACATCTGGTTCTCTGACTAAACCTTCCACTCTAATACGTGATGAATATCCACAATGGAAAATTCGAATGATCAACTTTTTTGAAGGATTAGATGCTGATCTATATTCTATTGTTCAAAATGGTCCATTCGTTCCAATGACAACTATCCCAAGGGTACCTGCTACAGCAGTTTCTGATGAAGTCCATACAAGGAGTATTCCAAAATCAAGGGATAATTGGACGGATCCAGAGAAAGCTAAGGTTGAATTGTCCAGAAAAGCTAAATGTCTGTTAATCATGGCTATTCCGGATGATATATTTCAATCTTTGGACTCCTGTGATAGTGCCAAGGAACTATGGGATCAATTGGAAAACATACTGGAAGGTGGGGCAAAGATGAAGAAAAACAGAAGAGCCCAAGCTCTAAATGAATACAACAGTTTCCAAGCCATCCCTGAAGAATCTCTGGAACAAACTTTTCATAGATTTAATACTCTGATAAATCTATGTAAAAGGTATGACATCATCAGATCCAGAGAAGACAATAATGTCTTATTTCTTAAAAGACTAAATCCTGAGTGGTCAAATCTCTCTACGTCTTTACAAGCAAATCAGGATCTGGAACAATGGTCTCTTCATGATTTCTTTGGAACTCTTCAAGCCCATGAAAAAGAAGTTGTTCAGAAGAAAAGCACTATCGGTGGAACTCTGGCTTTAATCTCTGAGTCCAGAGGATCAGTCAGAAGGAGTTGGGAAGTTGAAAAGAAAGGAAAAAACAAGGCTCTCATGTCAAAAGAAATATTAGAAGATGATTATGACTCTGATGATGATATCAAAGCTTTTGCTGATTCATTGGCACTTATTACCAAACAATTTACAAAAAGGTTTGGTAATAGAAATATTCAAGGAAGCAAAATGTTTGATCGCCCTGTTCCCAATTATGCACCTCGACAAGAGATCCAGAGGTCTGAAAAAACAGATGCAGAGAAGAAGGATGAAGAATTGAAGAGAAAGAAGGATGTGTGCTACAAATGTGGCAAGCCAGGGCACTACTCAAAGAACTGTAGAGGACCTCTGAACAAAGACAATCTGTACTACAAGAATAAATACAAGTACAATGTTGATAAAAAAGCTCACTTTGTAGAAAAGGAAAACTGGCTAGGAGATGAATCAAGTGGTGATGAAGCTATGTTCTGTGGAATGGCCAGAACAAATGAATCAGAAGATCAGCCCTCTGAAACACCTGTATGTAATCTCTCTGACACATCTGAACTTGAAAACACCATTTTTGAAATATCAAAGAATTTTGAAGAACTTAAACAAAAGCTTATAGTCGAAAAGAAAATGAAAAAACTCTCGTCGAGACTCAAAGAGAGAGAGAGATTTATAAAAGAGAAATGAATCTTCTAACTGGAGAAAAACTGGAACTAAATGTTGGAAATGAAAAGATTTCTGAAAATTAAAGAAATACAGAAGTAAAGTTTAAAGATGAAAAATTGAGATTAAACAAACTTCTGGAAAACAAAGAAAATGAGATCAGTACTAAGGATTGTGACAGATTAAATTCTGTTGCTCTTAAAAATTATTTTCAGAAGGAAAGAGAGTTTTTGCATATTGAACTACAAAAGACAAAGCTACAGATTAAAACATATCTGGATGCTCAAAAAGTTCATGACAAGATAAATACACAGGTAGGGAGATCTAGACTTGGTTTTGAGGATCTGGATCCCTACACGTGTGAAAAATGATCAACTCTGAATTCTGTTTTCTTTCTAGGACTAAAACAAAAGGCTGTGTTTCAAAATTTATATGAACAATCAATCTTTAAAAAACCAAAGCTTGAAAATAATTGTCGTCAACGAAAACTCAAATTCAAAAACACTGAATATTACTCTGGAAAAACAAAAGTTGATTTGAACAAAATTCAGAAGAAGGACGACATTTTCAGATTTGGATCAAGCTCATATTACTTTGAATCCAAAGGCAGATGTTTTTATACCTTTACATGCAGAAGAAGAACTACGTCTAAGCTTTGAAAAAGATATTTTATCCACTCTGGATAAATGTTTTGAACTTGAAAGTATTTAGAAACGTCCTTCAGAAAAAAAAGCCTAAAATAGTTCTGTGTTCCTTTGTAGACTTAAATCCTTCTGAGTCTCAAGACACTTTTGAAACTATTACATATCCTTGGGAGAACAATGATCACGATGATGAGTTCTTTAACTCAGAAAAATATCTTTCAAATATAGAAAATCATTTTCCCTTAGAATACAAAAAGATTCCAGAAGTAACTAAGAATAAGGAAGCTCCTTTCTTATTTACTAATGAATCTCTGGAAATCAAAGCTTCTGGTTTACATATCGAAAGACATCCTAGTGGAATACCTACTTTTTCTGTTCCCCCAACAGGACAAAGAAAACCTGTGATCATTCATCCAGATTTTATTGGGATGTGTCTTAAAACCAAATCTTGTCTTGAACTTGAAAAGGAAGAAAGTCTTAAAAGGAACTGTTCTGATCAGACAAAATCATCTCAATCTTGTTTTCCAAAGTTTACTTCTGCTCAAAAAGGAAAATGAAAATCTAATCTTTCTACTTTTGTTTCAGTAAGTCAGAAATCTCCAGAGAAGGTTTATCAGAGGCAGCCTCAACAGAAGAACACTTATGATTATAAGCATAAGTCTAGCCTAGCTAAGAAGTTCAACAGAACTACTGATACTAGAATAGACAGGAATAAGAAGAATTGTAATTATCATTATTCTAATGAAAATTCAATGAAATCTTTTATGTCTCAGAAATTTGAATGTTTTTCTCTGTTTTTAAAACTAAAGGAATTTTTCTCAAGGTCCTCTGATCGTTCTTATAATAATTTCTCATTTAAAGCTAAACCAAAGAAAATCAACAGTACTACAAACAAAATTGTCAGATCTTTAAATTCTACAATATCCAGTCATGCACAAGTTAAAAAGAATGAAAAGATTAAAACTAAGACTAAAGGACCCATAATGAGATGGGTACCTAAAACAATCTGATTGTGATTGCAGAAGTAGCGTGTGCATATCTGGTATCTTGACTCTGGATGCTCGAGGCACATGACTAGCTCGAAAAACTTACTCTCCCAATTCAAAGACAAATCTGGTGGAGCTGTAATGTTTGGAGACAACGGTAAGGGTCAAATAAAAGGATACGATACTTTACAAGAAGGTAATATTACCTTATCAAAAGTAGCTCATGTTTCTGGACTGAAACATAATCTATTAAGTTTAAGTCAACTTTGTGATTCTAAGATACTTGTTGTATTTGATGAAAAACACTGTTACTTATTTTTTAAGGCAGGAGAAGAACTCTGGAGAGCAGACAGAAAAGGTAATCTGTATGTGATGAACTTCACATCAAAGGACGGTAAAGAATCCCTCTGTCTTATCTCTAAAAAGAGTGAAATTGCTTGGGTATGGCATCATAAAATGTCTCACTTAAATTTTGAAAATCTTGAGATGCTTGTTATACATAATGGAATTACACAGAACTTCTCTGTTGTACGAACTCCTCAGCAAAATGGGGTTGTAGACCGGTGCAACAGAACCTTGGTCGAAGCTGCCAGAACAATGTTTGCTAGCTCTGGACTACCCATCCACTTTTGGGCTGAAGCTGTTGCCACTGCCTGTTTCACCCAGAATCGTTCGATAATTGTCAAGAGGCATCTCAAAACCTCTTATGAGCTAATTAACAATCGAAAACCCTGTGTTAAATTCTTTCACATTTTTGGATGCAAGTGTTTTATTTAAATGACAGAGACACACTTGGCAAGTTTGACAAGAAATCAGATGAAGCTAAATTCTTGGGATATTCGTTAAATTCAAGGGCTTTTCGAGTTTTTAACTTACGTACTAAGACTGTTATGGAAAGCATTAACATAGATTTTGATGATCAAACTCAATTAACTTCTGAGTATTCTACTTCTGAACTTAAACTTAACACCGTTACCTCTGACTATCTTTCAGGAAGCAGAGAATCTGAAATAGATGCTATTTTTCAAGATTTTATGGGCGAAGAGATATTCACAGAACCAAGTTCAATCCCTCAATCTTCAAGTATTGCAGCAGTTCTTCAATCTTCTAGCATTTCCCTGTCTGGCCCTGAATTGACTGCTGAGAGCACTACAAAATCCTCTGTTCTTCCTTATTTCACAAGTGAATGTCCAGAAGCTACTCATATGCCTTCTGTTTCTAACTCTCTTCCAGCAGATTAAATTCCATCCTCTGAAACAGAAGTACATGATCAACCAGTAACACAATCTCGGATGACAAAATGGACCAAGTCTCACACTCCAGACCTCATTATTGGCAATCCTTCTGAAGGTGTTAAGACTAGATCTGCTACTGCAAATGAAGCATTCTTTCTAAATTTTCTTAGCTTGATCGAACCAAAACATGTTCATGAAGCTTTACAAGAACCTAGTTGGGTATCCGCTACGCAAGAAGAATTGCTACAATTTGAAAGAAACAAAGTCTGGAATCTTGTTCCTCTGCCAAAGAACAAAGTTACTATTGGAACTAAATCGGTTTTCCGAAACAAGAAAGATGAAGATGGCATAGTGATCATAAATAAAGCTCGGTTGGTTGCCAAGGGGTATTGTCAAGAAGAAGGGATCGATTATGATGAAACCTTTGCCCTTGTAGCAAGACTGGAGGCGATAAGACTTTCTGGCTTTTTCTGCTTACAAAAACTTTAAAGTCTATCAAATGGATGTTAAATGTGGATTTCTAAATGGATATCTAAAAGAAGAAGTGTATGTTGAACAGCCTGCTGAATTTAAAGATGCTAACCATCCAGCATATGTCTATCTCCTTGATAAAGCTTTACATGGTCTAAAACAAGCACCCAGATCATGGTACGAACGCCTATCTACGTTTCTGATCAGTAAAGGCTATGAGAAAGGTAAAATCGATACAACTCTGTTCATCAAAAGAGGCAAAGGTATGTTAACTATGGTTCAAGTTTATGTGGATGACATAATATTTGGTTCTACTCATCATTCAGAAGTTGATCTGTTTTCTAAGTTAATGGAACAAGAATTTGAAATGAGTATGATGGGAGAACTAACGTTCTTTCTAGGACTCCAGGTTAAACAAAATACCTCTGGCATTTTCATAAATCAAGCTAAGTATGTGTCTGATATGCTTAAAAAATTTCATCTTCAAAATTCCTCTCCAATGAAAACTCCTATCTCTACTAGCGCGAAACTAGGTCCTGATCCTTCTGGAAATTCAGTGGATGTTAAGAGTTATCGAGGTATGATCGGATCACTTCTGTACTTAACTGCCAGTAGACCAGAAATTATGTTTGCCACTTGCCTCTGTGCTCGCTATCAAGCAAATCCCAAAGAATCTCAATTGGCTGCTGTTAAACGAATTTTTCGATATCTCAAGGGATCTCCATCTCTCGGTCTCTGGTATCCGAAAAATTCTGCATTTGATTTAATGGCATATACAAATTCTGATCATGCAGGTTGCAAATTGGATCGCAAAAGCACCTTTGGAAGCTGTCAACTTTTGGGTAACAGACTTATAAGCTGGACTTCTAAGAAGCAGAACTGTGTGTCCACATCCACAGTAGAAGCTGAGTATGTTGCCGCTGCCAGTTGCTGCTCACAAGTTATCTGGATGAAAACTCAGCTCAAAGACTATGGGCTGATATACGACAAATTCCAATTTTGTGTGACTTAGAAAGTGCCATTGCCATTACTGAAAATCCAGTTCAGCACTCCAAAGCAAATCACATTGATGTCAGGTATCATTTCATCAAAGATCATGTAGAGAAAGGCACAATTGAGATGTATTTTGTCCAACTGACTTTCAGCTGGCTGATATCTTCACGAAAGCCTTGGATGAAACTCGTTTTAATTTCTTAATTAGCAAATTGGGCATGATTGTAATTTTACTCCATTCTTTGCTTCTCTTAGAATTTTGTCAAATTATATCTTTTTGTCTTTGTCTCAATTTTTTGTTCGATATATCTCAGAATCAGCCAGAAGTCTCTGGGAACTTCTGTAGATTTCTCAGAGGCACACAGAAGGCTCTGAACACCTCTATATCAATTTTTACCTTGTTTGATCCAAGTGATTACAGAAAGGTCCAACTCTTACACTTGCGAGGGGAAGAAAATGCTATCTTCAAGGGGGAGCAATATGCAATATTTGAGGGGGAGCACGTCTTACAAACTCCAGGGGGAGCTTATCAAGTCTAACTTCTGTTAGCTGAATTCTGAACCTCTCTTTACTTAATAATTTTATTTGAATTTGCTTCTTCTGACTAACTCTTGTCGTCAAAGTTACAAAGATATTTCAGATTCAACTTAAATTCTTCTGAAAAGATGTTCTTTGACATTATGGTCAAAAATCTTTCCATGACCAGATATTCTTTACCTCTGTGTTTCTTTTTGAAAATTCTTCAATAAGCCTATTTTAATTAACTCTTGCCTTCAAGGTTACTTAAAATTTTCTTATTACTGTTTTTTTTAAATAAATACTTTGTTTCGAATATTAAACTTTCATTTGGTAAAAACCGCTTTCTATCCAAATGTCTGATTTTTAAATACAATTTTAATTGGAATTAATTACTCTAAAATCTTTTTTTTAATCAACAGATTATCTGTCCTTAAAAAATTGATTTTATTTTAATTAATTTCCTTTTTTAATTTTCTTTTTGAGGGAACACTTAATCGTCGTTGAGCGCCAAAACATTTCGCTTGTCAGTTCTACTTTACACGTGTCACTCATCGTGCCCTTGCATGTTGACACGCCTGCGCGCACTCCTCTAACCCGAACCATTTTATTTTGGTTATCCACAAATTAAAACCCTTCCCATTCAAAAATCACTCGAGTGCTATTTCTCTCATATATAACCCTCGATTTAGAACCTTCATACTACTGTGCGTTATCCTTCCTCTCAAGTTTCCTAATATTTCCTAATTGGCGTTTGCAATTCCACAAGCTTTCTTCATCAATGGCGTCTCCACAACTCGAAGATGGAACTATGGTTGCTTCCACAGCTGATAGTGCTCCTGTTATCAAGCTACCATTGAAGTCAAACAATGTTCAGGTTCTACTTGATCCTAATACTTATCTCTCAGAATACGGAATCCTGATTGAATTTCTACAAAACCACTCCCTGAACCGAGCCCTAACTCTGACAAATCCAAATGTCCCTGAAATTTATGTTCAAGAGGTATGGGAAACAATGTTTATAAAGGATGAACACACCCTAATTGGAGTTTTTGGGCACCCTAATGAATCTGAATCTGCAGTCCAAATACCAATCATCTGCAGGAAAATTGCTAAATATTTCCATCTTCCTCAATCATTCCTTCAATCTGAAGGCCAAACCATTCCTAACCCTGCCCTTGAACCCAATCCCACTCCTCAAGCTCTGTTGGACTTTATTCGTTTTTTGGGCTACAATGAACATATCCATCGGCTATCCGAGTTCAAAAGAAAGCAACTACCCCCGATGTGGAACGTCCTTGTTTCAATAGTGAATAAAAGTCTTACTTGCAAGATTGGGTCTCTCGATCAAGCCAGTAAGAACATTCTCACCATCATGTATGGGATGGTCTTTAACAAACCTCTGGATTACGCCAGTCTCCTCTTCCTGGAAATGAAAGCTGCCGTTCAGACTAAGACCTCTCTACAAAGCCAAGGGAAACCATTACCTGCACTGATGTTCCCACGGTTTTTATCACTCTTCACCGTCCCAGTAATTGGTGCACTGAAAGCTCCTCTGGTTAACCCCTTCTGCAAAATCGCCTCGATGAGCTCTCACAAGCCAACCATCGACGTCAACGGTTATCCTGCTCCCAGAGAACTTTCCAGGTACATGCTTGACCTTATACCTTCAACCTCACTTATTCTCATTTCTTATAGAAGCTCTATGGTATTATCAGAATAGAGAGTACCTAGCCCAGAGCAGTTAGAGCCTAGAATAGAAAGTGAGGGGTCAGGTGAGACTGAGTTTGAAAAGAATTCGAGTGCCAATCAGAGAGCTTCTACCCATCCCGACCTCTTAATACAAGAGGGTACAAAAGATGTCCATAGAGACACATTTGAGCGATTCTCTCCAAGATCCCCAAGGGTACCCACATCTCCTGAGGTGGTTGTCACCACATCTACACTCATTGAAAAAGGACAACCCAGTCCAAACCACCCAGAGCCAAACCGATCAGAGGGATTTCTTTGCACCTCTGACTCAAGCACCACAGGGGGATCCAAATCTTCAGCATCCTCTCAAAAGGGCGATGATGAAAATATAAGAGTTAATTCGGCCCAGAACTCGCGACCACCCACACAAAACGTTGATGTCTTTCTGACCAATGATGTCATAGGGCAAATAGAGGGTACGTCCATGCCCTCTGATAGTTTAGATCCTGATGAAATCCCATCAGAGGGGTTACAGCCACAGGATGCACCTCTTACCGGAGTGTTTACACTTCATCAAGGTAAGCATATTGTATTCAGCTCCCCATCCTCTAATGATCGGGATAAAGCTAAACCTTTCAGAACAACCGAAAAGGTGTCTGTAAATAACAGCCCTCGACGACAGGTTGGAAGTCCCTCCACACTCAACATCAACACAAGTGTGAATGAGGGCCTCTCTGAACGTGAGAGACAAGGGGCTCCATTCGTTGGAGATGCACCGGTTACCCCTTCTGACTTTGTCACCAATGCAACGTTCAAGGAATTTGGTGATCAAATTCAAAGATCTGTGGAAGATCTAAAATTATCCTTGGTTTCTCAGCAACAACTTATTACTGTTATTCAAGCTCAGCAAGCAACGCAAAATCAATCATTGGAGGCGATCAGAAAGCTTCTTTCTGACAATGCAGAGGCTCAACAAAGCTCATTCATACTTTCAGGCTCTTGACGCTGGCATCAAATCCAATGCAGAGGCCATTTTCAATCTTCCTTCAGAGATACCAACTCCTGAAGTCACCATCACAGCTGAAGAGTATGGGTCTTTCGTTGTTGACATCAACAAAATAATCAAGGCTATTTTTTCTTCAGAAGATGCGTCTACTTCTGCTTCGGCTTTGGTCAAGAAGTCGGATATGGCCCAGTTTCAGAAGGTAATGATTGATCACATTAACTCTCTGACCTCCAAGGATGCCTCTAAAACCAATTCCAGCAACATTTATATGGATCAGAAGCTTACCACTTTGGAAACCACAGTGTCAAAGCTTTCTTCTCTGGTAAGTGCTCTGTCCTCCTCCTTTGAAGATAAAAAGAAAGCTAAAGAAGCACAGGCTTGCACGAAGGCAGAGCTAAAGCGCAAGAGGTCTGAGGATCAGGATCCTGATTCTCAGAAGGGGGAGAACATGGAGAAAATCAAAAAAATGAAAGCTGAAATGGGTCAAAAGATGGACCAAGAAAAAGGTAAAGCATCATCCTCCTCACCTTCTACACCTCCTCCCACAAAGCAAACTCCATTAACTCCCACTCTAGCCACTCACAAGGGTCCTCTGCCCAAGGATTCAAAAATTGCCAAGTTTATTTTGGAGGTAATGGGGAATACAAGAACACAGAATCATCCGTCCAACGTAAATGCTGCCAGAATAGAGGCAGCTAAAGCAAAAGCCAGAGCACAAGCAAAAAGAGCAGAAGAAGCCAGAGCTAAGACAACGAGAGCCGAGGCAGCCAGAAAAGAAGAAATTCGATTAAAAGCTGAGGCTGAACAAAAGGCTAAATCTGAAGCTGAAAAAGCTAAGGAAGAGGCTCTAAAAGCCCAAGCTGAAGCAGAGCATGCCTTGGTTCAGGCAGAAAAGGAAAGAGCAGAAGCTGAGAAGGCAAAAGAAGCTGCTGAAAGGGCTCGTGAAAACTTTGAAGAAGCGAAAAGGAAAGAATCTGCAAGATTCATAGCTGCAAATGAAGAATTAATGCCGAAGTTTGGAAGAATTGAGCTACCCGTCTTGGAAATCAAGAATAAACATCTGTATGCTCCTGTAGATCAGAAAATATATCTGATGATGCCAAATGTTAATCCCATATTACAACAGATCTGATATAGAATGCTCAATGAATCCTCATTTTATTAGAACTGTAGAAAGCTTTACAGAGAAACACACACTTACACCTTTAGATGACTCTCGTATGTGGTGTACCATTAATGTTCCACTTACTAACTGTCTAACAGACTATCTATATATACTACAAAGGTAAAGCTACAGTTACATTTATTTAAATCACAGCCCAATTACATTAAGACACGTCATCAAAAAATCTATTCAAAAGTTCTTCAGAACTTCTGAACTATCTTCAGAATTCTGAACTTTGCTCTTCAGAACCACTTCTGAATTGTCTTCAGAACTTCTGAATTTTCACTTCAGAACTTATTCAGAAGTTCTTCAGAACTTCTAAATATATCTTCTGAACTTCTGAAGATGACTTTATTTATCTTTCTAGCACTAGTTCAGAACTTCTGAACTATTCATCTTCAAATTCTGAAGTTCTTTTCTTTACAAAGCATTTCAAACATAGGATCCAAATTCATAGGATTCTTTGGATCGTAACAATAAACTTTTCAAACGAGTATCAAGTCAGTGATGAAGTCAAAGATAAGTTTATAACTCAGAGGCTATCAAGAAAAGAGGCCTATTCCATAATCCCAATCAAAACTATCTTCATCAGGCATACTCAATTCGAACAAACTCCAATTTGGTTTACAATTTATAAGGTGGTCAGAGAAGATAACAAGGCATCATTTTTCTGTGATAATGATCTTCTGTCAATAAATCCTTCTGATTTGCTCATTATTACTTATTTGATCTATAGATTTTTTAATAGAAAGAGATCTGGGTTCCAACAATTAATAATTTAAAATGATTGGTCCACATTGGTTGTCACGGTTACCACAAACTAATCAATTTTTATTTGATTAGGCCTAACCAAATGAGAACTGGGTAGTTTGTGATAACCGTGAGATCCAATATTAACCACTCATTTGAGATATTTAATGATATTTCTTAAATTAGCTAAAAGGTTAATTTAATAATTTAATTTATTACAACTCATCAAAATATTTAATTACTTTTAAAGGACATATTTAATTAATTTTAATTACCTAATATATTAATTACCTAATATTACTAGTATATATTATGAACGTCTTACCATCCTTCCAAAATATATCGCGATGGTAATGTTCACAGTGTATAACGTGTATTACATCCTTTATGCCATGTACAACGAAACGAAACAAAGCGAAGAATAAAAAAGAAGAATCTCAACCAAAGTGTATCACAAGTAATGTATCACAACTTGTATTATAATGGATTCTAGTTGTTTTATGAAGTGTATTACAGTGTGAATTTTCATTATTTTCATTACCTTACAAAGGTTATCACAAATTCTGTTATTTTCTTTGCTTTACAAGGGTATCATAGTGCATCTTGTATGTATATATTTCGGTATCATAGTGAATATCGACTATATGTATCTTTTTTAACAATATTTTTTAAGGTATCACAGTGTGTGTCATGTGTTCACATAAGGTTCGCCTGGATAAGTTTCATCAGAATAAGGTTCATCGAAATAAGGTTTGGAGGAGAGAGTAGAGAAGATATTTTAAAATACCTAAAATGTCTTTAATTAATATTGTAAGTTAAAGTTACCAAAATTATTAATTTTCTAATTTATCATTTGATTTGTGCTTGAGATTGGATCTCAAAGTTATCACAAATTATTGAGTTCTTCCTTGAATGACCCTGTTTGAAAAAAATCAAAACATTTGATGATTTTTTTAATCATATATTGGTTTTCATGGGTTTCTACTCTTTAATTTTTTTTAAAAGATTGTCGTCCCTATATATATACATATATATATATATATATGATATATATATATATATGCATGTGGTGTCAAGGTATGTAGTCAAGGGTGGAGCCAGAACTTCCAGGGTGGTCCTCAAAAATATAATTGTATAAATATAAATTAAATTAAAAAAACAATTATAAAATGATATTATATTGATGATGTGATTAATCCAAATATATTACAAAGGTGGAACACAAATGTTCACGGATTTTCATTTATTAAAATGATACTTCCATTATCAACGTGGCAAAAACGTTATTTTCAATATAAGTAACCAAATATGAGTAATTGAGGATAGATGAATGCTGAAGGATTGTATGAGAAGTAAGAGTTAAGTTGAGAAACGTAATTTCATGCTAACCTATAAATTGTGTTTTAAAAGAGAATTGATGTGGTGCATCTCATTAATATTGTTTTTCAATTAGAATTTATTTAAAGGTGAAGGTCCCTTCTTAATTACCCTTCTCAGTGGGACCCAACCCATAAATGAATTGCAATTTTTGATAAACTATATCATAAAGTTTATATTTAACAAGAAAAAACAATGAGAAGACATTAGGAAAAAAATGTATAAGACAGCATACAAGAATGCTTGATAAGAAAAAACTAGAGACTAAACATAGCTTACCAACCAAAAACCAAAGAAGATATGCACTCAAATTTGTATCACATTAGATTAAATAACATTTATAAGTTCAGGGTGTGTCCAGGATCACCTTGGGCGAAGGCTGGCTCCGCCAGTGTGTGTAGTCGGTTGGATAAGATAATTAAGACCCGATATAGCCCAAGATAAACCACTAGGCCGCAATTAAATCCACTAACGTCGATTTTGACATGAATAAGTATTCATGGAGAGGAAATGTAGAAAAAAAAATACACAAAACGAAAATTTTTATAAAAATCCGCCACAAATTTACCACAAAGTTCATAAAAAAATTTAAAAAAATTATAATATATTTCCGAAGGATTTCCGACAGATGTCCAAATGCGTCGGAATCTATTGGAAATATATTAATGGAAAGAATTAAGAAGAAAATAAAAAGTAATTTTTTAAGGAATTTCCGACGGATATGGGTGTCCGTCGGAAATCAGCCGAAAATGTCTTAAAAATTCTTTATTTAAAAAAAATCTATTACTTAGAAAATAAAATAATAATTTCCCATGGAAATTTATTAAATTTTAGTTAATTAAGAAAATTTGACGAAAATAGTAATTAATTTGTTTAATTAAAAAAATTAATTTAAAATCAAAGAAAATTTGTGATGGATTTGCGGTGGATCAAAAATCCGCCACAAGTTCAGAAGGATATTTATTTATTTAAAGAAACCAATGATGGATATGTGGTGGATCTCCGTCAAAATGATTTTTGTTGACTTTTGTCCATTCTATCAAAAATCCGTCGGAAATAACTGTTTGTTTAGTAGTGATATATATGACGAATAAATATAGTACTTTGTATATACATATTTTACATAAGGTTACAAAATAACGTGAGACATGGTTTGGTGGCGAGGTCAAACCTCAAATTTTACGAGTTATGGCAAGGACATGAGGTTTTTCAAGGCGTGCCCTATGACGACATATGTATACAAATGTGTAAGTATCACTAATAAAATGGAAGACTTTCACCTACGGACATTTCCCTGGTAAATATGTCGCTAAACGGCAATCCGTCACAAAACCGTCACAAAAGTTGGTGTCTAATTTGTTGGTGGGCAAATCAAATCAGTGACAGATTACCTAGGAAATTCCTGGGCGATCCATTGGTATTTTCTTAAAAACATCGGATTTCGTCGGAACCATTAGTATTTCCTAGGTGATTCGTGATAATCACCCAGAGAAATTTCTCTGGGTGTTTTTTTTATGGGTGAAAGTTATTTTTTTGGTAGTATATGTATACATAGACACTTGTTGTGTGTTAATTAAGGTTTGAATAATCCCTTAGAACAATGTAAATTCATATACAATTATAAATTGAAAAGGTAAGGAAAACCATTAAAATCAAATATATGGAGCTTAAAAGAAAATGAGATCAAGAGTTTAAAATCGGGATTAAATTTTTTGAGTCTCTACTCATTACTTTCTTTATTCTTCAAAGAATTCTTGCTCGATTTACCGTGGACGGGAATAAGATTAAAATTTACCTATGTAGGATTTTACTTTTTATATTTTCTTTTGATGTATATTTAAGTCTTAAGTGTCGTAGATAATTATCATTTACTTAGTTAGATGATTAAAAAAGGTAAAAAAAAACCATGTCTTACAAAATAACACGTCGTAATTAATGCGTCATGTCCATAACATGTCATCACGTGTTACAATAGAAGGCAAAGCCTTAGGTGGCATTTGTTTTTTAAGAGTGCTGAAGTCTGAAGTCTGATTTCAGTTCTGAAATGGTTATGAAACGTCTACATAAATCACACATAAGTGGTGATTAAGTGCTTAAAATGAAAAATAAACAAGGCCTTAGAGTGGATCGACGCCATGGTGACGAAACAAAGTGTTGGTGCCATAATAAAACCAATGCGAATTATTTAGAATCATTGATTTTACAATATGCTATGAACTCTGGAACAATAGCCGGCAAAAATATTTTTTCCAGATTTTTCATTAATGTTTTTCAGAATGAGTTTTGAACAAAACATATGCCATAAATTAAAACAGGTCAAGTTGTTTACTGATCGTGTTCACCTATGTTCATTAATCTCACATGGTCTTTTATTTACAAATAACTCCTATAGAGGATACAAGTTTATAAGGTGGGTTGCCACAACTTCTGCCCAAATATTAGTATATATGAAGACCTTTAGTTTGTTTTATGATGCACGCTGTTTATAGCAGATTAGGTTTTTTTTTCAACCATACGATTCTGTTGTGTGTTGTATATATATATATAAAGACGAGTTCATACGAGAATGCTAACTATTTACGAGAATACGAGAAACATTTTTCATATACAAAATCAAATGTGATTTTGCAATAACTTTAGCAGACGACTTTTGGGGCCACTTAAGTCGTATGGGAAAAGTCGTTCGGATCATTTATGATTTTGTACATGAAAAAAAAAATTGATGCACAAATAATTGGCTGAGGATTATCCTCCTATTTTCTTAAATTGTTACCGTCCTCGCATTAACCTTTTTCTATATATTTATATATATATATATATATATATATATAGGGGTGGGTTCAAATGAGAACTCAAATTTGGTTGTGAACGTAAGGATAAATGAGAGCAAGACACGTCTCATATTCAGAATGAATAATCAAAGAAATATATTGTATATAATATTTATCCAGACCTCATTTGTCCTCACGTTTACAACAAAAATTGAGTTCACATTTGAACGTTTTCTCTCTCTCTCTATATATATAGTGATTTGAGCCTGCTATAAATTTGATGGGGCGTATCATAATGGAACCGAAGATTAATCTTGTTGATCTTGTTAAAAGCATGTGGAACTAACCGTCATGCTTAACTCGAATTAAGAGAGAATTCAAAATTAAATTTGGATGGAAAATGAATTTCTGTTTTTGAACAAGTGACCATAAAGTCTGAAAAAGAAACAAGTTTGCAACGAGATGATGCACCAAACATAAAGGCTGAAAGGAAAATGAAAAATAGCAAATTAAGCAAACATAAAAGTGTCTCAAAACATGCCAAAACGGCATTTTTAGCTTGAATATCCCATAGGCCCCTTCGGATGCTACACAGGCCGTGATCCACGTTATAAACTTCCTATCTACGTATCGTGGGTCTGAATAGAGACCTGTAGTGAACTTAATGCACATCTAAAAACATGAAACACCATGTTCACAGGCAATACAAAAAAAAGACTATACCGATGGACAAATCCGTTGCTAAAAACCGAATCCCGGAAATCCGTCACTAAAGTTCGTCGGAAAAAGCACCGTGGGAAAGTGCATCATCGATGGATTACTGAAGGACACCTTTTCCGACTGATTTGCTAACGGACATGTTTACCGACGGATTACCTTCAACTACCCTTTCGACGAATTTACCGATGGAATACCGGCGGCGAGATTTCAGACGGATTACCGACGACTGCTTTTTCGATGGAATTTTTTTTCGACGGATTTCCAACGGAATATAAAAAAAATAATATATTTATTCTTTCCGAGAGAAAACCCGTTGGTAATCCGTCGGAAATTTTATTTATTTCAAAAATAATATTTAATTTTTTTGATTTCCTATACAGTGATCCTGTCCAAATTTTCAAAATACATTGAAAATTAAAACGTAACTGTCTGCACTAAGAATGTAAATTGTGTTATAAAATTATATCCCAAGTTCTAGCAATATATCCTAAGACTGGGAAGGAGGAGGAGGTTGTATAGCCTTGTATTGCGCCATAAATGCCTCGAACTATTTCACCGACTCATTCCACTACATAACTCCTCTTCTTGCCTAGCTATCCGGTCTACTTGCTCCATTTGTCCACGCTCCAATTCTTCTATGTTTCTCCGTTCTTCCTCCAGCTTATCTTTCAACAACTCTAAATGAAACTATTCCACATAACAAACATAGAACAATGTTAGGAGACAATGCTTAAAAACAAGATACATGTATTACAACTATACGAAGCATACCTTGTCATCACGAACAATACCCGAGGCCATGCAGGAACTGGCATCGGGATGATCGGTCATAACAACCTAGGATCCCTGAGACCCTGACTACTCCTGAATCCGTAAATGCGACCTATGTGTTGGGCTTCGACACTACGCTCCTACAACTCTAGGTCGTCAGGAGGAATGGTGCGCGGATCAGCCCCGACGCATTCCTCTCTAAGATGTGAAAACGACGCCTACGGTCTACCAAAACAAAATTGTGTTAAACTAACTTGTAAATAGTTAGGCAATATAACGAATGTAATTCGAACATATCCATTGTCTAAAATGACTAATACCCCTAATTTTATTGAACATAACGAAAAAAGATAACGGTTGTTAGGAAGAGGGACCAAAACTATTATGAAATCACAATTGATTCATAACAGTTTTGGTTCTTCATCCTAATGACCATTGTACGTTTGATTAACTAAAGGGTATTTTAATCATTTTAGATATACGTCATGATGACTAAAATACTCTCATTTTAAAAGGGAAGCTATTGAATAAACGAAAAACTGTCTAAAATCACTAAAATACTCATGATTTTTTATTGAAGTTAACGGAAATAGTTAATGGTCGTTAGGATGACGTACCAAACCGTTATAAAATGATAACCGTGATAGTACAATAAGAGTTTTCAAAGTTCAATGACGATATTCATACATTCATATACGTGTAGACACACACACATTACATATATAGATATATACACACACGGTTAACAAACTACATGACACATATACGTATATAGGGTCAGGTTCAGGAGAAAACGCCAAAAAAAACTGAAGAACACCTTTGAGCCTTCCATCCGGACGATATGCATTTGCACAAATGCATACTCGTAATTTGTAACATGCATTTGTGCATATGCACTAAAGCATAATATGCATTCGTGCAAAGGAAAAAAAAACAGTTTCAATCGCTTGTATGCATTTGTGCATACTATCCGGATGGAGGGGTCCTAGGGTTTTATTCAGTTTTTTTAACGTTTTCCCGCGAACCTCCCTCTACACACACACACATATATATATATATACATACATATTAACACACACACACACAATATATATATATATATATAACCACGATATCATATATATATACATACAACATATAATATATGTGTCCCGTTAACTCGTACAAGTGTGCATAACGTGTTGTACCTTACGCTTACCTGACTTGTACCTCGGACTAAATTGTAAGGTAGTATCATACAAGGAGTCATATATGTACAAAATGAAACTTAACTTAACCTAAATTGTTAAGTTTATACCTACTAGGATAAAGTGCTTGAAGGGTTAAAACCGCCAAATGCCTAAACTCTAAACAAATATAAGAGAAGAAAACATGGAGAATTAGAGAAATTGTATTAATCATCATCTTCTTCTCTTCTGCTTATGATCGACTTATGCACCTACATATCTAAAGTTCTTATTCTCTCAAATTCTCTCAATTTACTAAGAGAATCAAGGAGATAATCACAAATTCGGAATCATCTCTTCAAATCTTTCTTAGAGGTATAATTTTCTTCCATCTTTATTAAGTGTGTTTATGTTAGGATTTAGGAGGTTGGTTGATAATTGTTTAGATGTTTATTAATAGAATATGTATTGCAAATTGGTTAAATATATGTTTTAGATGATTGAATTTGCTAAAATTCATGAAGAAATGAAAAGGTTTAAAAGATGGAGTCAATATGGTGTAGTTGTGTGTTTATGTTTAACCGCACACCAAGTGTTCGGTTAAATGTTTAAAAGAAGCAAAATTGTGTAATTAAGCTTAAAGTCTTAACCAATAAGCTCCTTTGTAGTTTTAGTATGTTAGGTATGATTTCAAGCATTTAAGTGTTGTAAAATATGAGGACTGGATCATTAAAATGAATTGGTGAAACATGTGGAAATTGGAAATTTGGACAGCCCCATGTCCAGTACTTTGACGGTGCTTAACTCTCAAACTGTACTTCCAAATAAGCTCATATTTTGCAGATGGAAAGCCCTTACTGTATACTACAACTGTTATGAAGAGTCAAAAATCCGATTATGATTCTAAGTGACTCAAAACAGTGTGTTTTTAGGGCTGTTTGCTGTGTATACGGATCATAGCTGCTGTTTTGTTTAAATTATATCTCATAGATGGATAATCCAAATTAGTTGATTCCAAAGCCAATAGACTAATAAGAGTTCATTCTACATATTCCATTTAGATTATTAAATCTGGATTGACCTCTAAATAGGGTGAAAATCGTCAAAAAGAAGAGGGACAGAAGATGTTGGAATGGAACCGTATAAGGCTAAAAATTGCGTTTTAGTTCTGAAATCGTATATGGTTGTACTTCTTGATGTACAAGCTGTTTAGGGTCATTAAGACCTAAGTAATTCTATTGGAATGGTTATGGCATGCAGATAATAACCGTTTATGTATTAGTTAGGCACGCGGGCAAGTCAAGTTTGATCTTGAATTCCATTTTATCGTGCGGTAATTGTCCAATTCGGTTAAGGTACATATATCATATCTCACTTGACACGGGGAAGGCCATTTGCATAAGGCTTCCTAATCCGAATACAATGATTCCAAATTCCCTTTATGCTTGTTAATGTTGTTGAAGTTTGTTTCCTTTTTGACCATGGCTTACATTCTTATTTGGAATTTGGACCACTTGATTTGTTAAATCGTATTTATTGTGAATTTTTATTATAGACTCAATATTGGGAGCGCCGGTATTGAGATGCTTTGATGGTGGCTAAAACTATCAAGGTGTCCTCAATGGTATATTGACTTGATTTGGTAACGGTCAATTAAATGGCGTATGGATTGATCCTAGGAACCGTTATCGGATAATAATTATGGTCGTGATTAAATCCACGGAGAGGATTGCTTGTGTTGTGCTCACACCCCTTTCCTCACTGACGCCCGAACGGACTGATCATCTTTGGGAACAACGTATCCTCGTGATACGGTTTGGTCTTCGAATTCTTGATATGCCTTCGGGCTATTTGTTGCTTAACGTTCTTTTGAATTATCATTTAGCGTTATGAATTCCTGTTGAACTTGTTATCTCATATTAATTGTTTAATTGTTATTATCCGTTCACTGAGCGTTAAGCTCAGCCGAGTTTTCTTTTTCCTCGCCAATTTGCTGGGATTTTGGGAAGAGAGTTGTGGAGATAAGATGACTGGAACTGTCTACTTTTGTTAACCCGTTAAGGACTAATGTAAATATTATATACTTGTACCTTGGGACCATATTTTGATGTACGATGTTATCTCCATTAGTGGTTATGTAAGTATTATGTTATGTAAATTATGTTAGTTGCTCTGCCTTAGCCAGTTGTTAGGTTATAGTTATTCTAAAACAAAATTTGGCATCTTCTGTCCTTGAACCACGCGGGACGGGGGTGTTACACAACATATGAGGCGGGTTCATGCGAAGACGATGACAATTTACGAGAATGCAAGGACAATCCTTAGCCAATCATTTTGTACATGAATTTTTTTTCATCTTACAAAATCATATGTGATTTTGTACTAGCCTAAAAAATGATACGCTTGACTTTGCTGTGGGAAAAAGTCTCGGCTAATCATATATGTTTTTGTATGTGAATCATATGTGATTTTGTACATGAAAAATTTCATGTAGAAAATGATTGGCTGAGGATTGTCCTCGCATTCTTGTAAATTGTTACCGTCCTCGCATGAACCTCTTTGTACAACATATTTATACATATATATATATATATATCCATCATGATGTACATACATACATACATACATACATATACAGTAGTCAACGATCAAACTAACATTAGTATACATACTTTACGTACGATATATAGACACATATTTACATACACACAAATACATGTACAATACATACATGCATAGTATAAGTATAACATATGTAATGTATACACATGTATATTCATATACTACTTGCAACATATACATATACGGTACATAAACATGGATACATATACATATATATGTATAATCAGGTAACATATATGACACACTCATACATACATATATAGGGGAGAGATCATTCATGAACACCTATGATTTAAAGGAACAAAGGAACACCTTGTGATATGATTTAATATTATGTGGGACCCACATCATATGTGGTCCATACTCCACAAGGTGTTCCTTTGTTCCTTTAAATTTACAAAATTCTCATTTCAACCTCCCTCTACACACGTATATATATACACACACACATCACAAATTAAGCAAAATAAATCGAATTAAAACTCATACGAATAAGAAAAACTTTGAAAAACAAATTTTTTTACAAAAAACCATTGGAAATCCGTGAGTAATTGAAATCCCTCAGTTATTACTCACGATTTTCTACGTTTTTTGGTAATTAAAAAAAAATAAAAAAAATTAATAATCCGTCGGAAATCCGTCGCTAGTTACCAACGGATTATTTAATTTTTATTTTTTAAATTGTTAAGTCCGTCGAAAATGCGTCGGTAATACTGACGAAATTGGTATCCGTCGGAAATTCGTCACTAGTTACCTACGGTTTGAAAATCGGTTGGTAATTACCAACGGTTTCTTTTTAATTTCTTTTTATTTTTTATTAAATCCGTTGGTAACCGTTGGAAATCCGTTTGTAAGTACTGATGGAAAAAAACCGTCGATAATAATCGATTTTTTAGTAGTGAGGCCGGGTCATGGACTTTTAGAAATGCTAAGGCCTGGTCGTCGACACTTAGATGCATATCAAAATTCCTTTCCAATTTTGTTCACAAATATGGATTAAAAATACGGGAGGCTAATGAAACTCCTATAGTATGCTAATCTCAAAATCTCGATCAACCCAACCTAACGTAAAATAATTCAACCCGAAGCAACTCGATGTCTAATCGAGTTATAAGATTTTCAAATCGACGTTATTGGGTTATAAAATTTATTTTGAACCCAACCCTACCCGATCAACCCGATATCATTTTATTTTTTGAATTTAAAATGATTATTGAGTGTTTATTAATATATATTAGACAATTACACCATTACGTACTTTTTTCATATACATATATTTTCAATCTATTTTCTATCTCCATATAATTCCGTTGTATACATGTCTATAAAATGTGAACATATAAATTTAGAAAATTAATTGAATGTGATATACTTAAGATTTAAGAAATATGAATAAGTTGTACTAAATGGCTGGCGATGAAAAAGAAATTATGAGTAAACTAGAGAAAACAAAATATTCAAGTTTAGGAGAATATTTTGTTGTACCAAAGTATCAACCCGACTAAACCGTACACCAAAAAATTTGTTTGACCCCGTAAAATTGTTAATTGTTGTTAAGTATTATAACTAGATTTTAATAGTTAGTGCCTGATTGTTATTTTCTGTTATCATTTTTTTAGTTTTTAATTGTTAATTGTTAGTTGTTAATTGATGACTCATTGTTAATTGTTTTCTTAATTCATTAGAAAAATAGAATGTTTTTTAGAAAGAAAAACACCAACAATTGAAACTAGTATTGATGGTAATGATTGTCGTAATATTTTCGATCAAAGTGTCCTCCTTTCATGTATATGGAAGTTGATTTGATGATCTTTTTTGAAACCATCCGAATTAAAAGAAAAAAAAATCATGTTACTTAATTTGCGACCCCTATTACCAAAATTTCTAGATCCGCCTCTGCCATTAACACTCCCCTTAAAAATTAGTTTAAAGGAATTTAGCTCCTTTATTTTGTTGAGAATGACATGCATACGTCCTTATCCACATACAACTCATCCTTCCACTTGCGCTTCGAACTTTGAACATGTAATAAAAACCTTAGACTTCTCTTTCAATAAGAAAAAGCAACTAAGAAAAGGCAACTAATGTGGCAGTGATATAATTTATATACATACAGAGATATACAGACTACCACAAAGAGAGGCATGCAATACTCGTATATAGGACCATATGACATATCTGTTTAGTGTTTGATAAAATGTTTATGAGAGACTTGGTTTCTTAAAATAGCGTCATGAGAAGTTATTTTCAATGTCAAGAGCCAATGTTTGGAAATCAACGCTTTGCTTGTGATTTGGTTATGTAAACCCATATTCAATTTTTGTGGCATTGAATAAAAATCAGAATCCTGACAGATTTGCGATGTTGTGCTATATCGATCATGTCTCTCTCATAACACCACCAATTCAAGCGATTCAAACGGCCCTGGCTAGAAAACAGAAGGATCTACAAGTTTCGTGTTTTGAGTTTTTAGTGATTCGATCTGTAGAAGGCCCAGTAAATCGTTGAAGCTGAAGGTAGTGTGCTGAGGCAAAGCTGTTACGCATCGAGTTAGATCTGCTTCTTGTCAGAAGGACCACAACATCTAGACTAAAGGACCAGAGGTTTTGGACTAAAGGCATCCAGAGACTTCTGGAATTACGGACCAGAGCTTCTGGATTATTACATGCCTTAGCCCAGAAGACTCACATAATCAGAAGTTACATGTTAAACCAGAAGGCCTTTGGACGGATACCGCGCGACTATACGGAAACGATCATATCTCATTCGTCCGAGCTCCAAAGAAGGTGAATCCAATTTCTGTAGAAAGCTAACACACTGAGATACATTGTTTATGTTTTGAGTTTTCCCATACTCCAGAAGTAGCGTAGAAGTCAGTGTAATGGTGCTGGACAGAAACTTTCTTTGCTGATTTTATATCTTATAGGTTGATGAGTGGTATTGTGGCTTGTTCTATATCACGTCAAACTTCAGAATTCTTTTCGTTGAAGTTTAAATTAGCCACGGCTTTAGTTCATCTCGATTACGGACCCGCTCTTAAACGATTGCTTCCGAACATCAAAGAACCAAGCACAGTTCAGAACCATCACTGCATCAGAGATTTCTTCTTTCAACCAGAGACAGACTGTTGAAATCATGTCAATGATCAAGAACTACCGAATTAATCTTGGTGGTTTCGAGTTCTATTTTGAACAAATATTTTTGGTTGATATTATTTTGAGCTCCTCGATTATGGAAGATTACTTGAACAATATCTTGTGCTGAATGTCCACTCAACTCATGGTTTACAGACAGATTCTTTGTTTTTAGACTGATTCTGCACGGCATTGTCACGCAACTCACACTTTATCTATCCATGTTTGGATGAATCAATATGCTATGGGGTTGGCTGAGATTCTGAGGCTAACAGTTGTGTTAAGTTTTACAGGTTAAAGCTGTTTTTGGTGCCATCAGTGGTGTTTATGGCACATTGAATCTGATTTTAAAGCTGAGAATGAAGAAAAAGAGCATCATGTTGAGGGGGAGCTTGAAATACTTTTTCAGTCCATACTGCCCTCTGAAGATTCCATGCCTTGAAGATCAGAAGAAGCAATCTTTTTCATCCAGAGGTTCTAGTTGCACACCCAGAGCATCTGGATAAGCTTCTTATGGTCAGAGCTTCTTTTTGATCTACATACAGAGAATATCTTGGACTTGAATAAAATCGTGTGCATATATTTGGAATGGGGTTACTACATCAAGGGGGAGCTACATGTTTATCTAAGGGAATCTCCAAGCTTTCAAAGCCCGATGGGAAGACGGCCAATGACTTTCAGTGGTTTTTTCTTTTATTGTTTTCCTTTTAACACTTAGGGGGAGATTGTTAGCCCTAATTTTAGTGTTGAAAGTGTAAAAAGGAAAATCTGTGATTCAAGTATGGAAGATCATAAATCGTTTAGAAGAAAAGACTTCAGAAGTCTGGAGTGAAGACTTCAGAAGTCTGAAGGTCAGAAGACCACAGAAGCTTCTATATGAATAGACAGAGTTTCTGTCTGATTGCTCTTCTCATCATAGCCCGATAACTCAGCAAGGAACGATTTCATCATTTACACGTGGAGCCTTTATATTGGAGGATGCTTTAACAGTGACACATCCTTTCACGTGTTAAATGACATGGATAACCGTCTAACAAGATTTGTTAGTTATTCCTTGTGACGTGTCTTATTGTAATAGGCTAGTCATTTGACTTTCCTTATTTAGGGCTATAAATAGGAATTCCCTTCCCCATTTGTAATTGTGAATGTGAGATTGTTTCCTTGAAACTCTCCATCTCCAAATACCCTCATCATTCCAAATCATGTAAGATATATGATCACGATTAATCACATGACTACGATTTTATCTTCATATTGTTCTTCATTTTGATTAATCGTTCTTCCATTTATAAACTGTTTGATCTATAATTGCTTCCGCTTTACATATTTTGTTTAGATCATTGATTCAATATGAGATATTGGTTCCTACAATTGGTATCAGAGCCTATTGATTTTCTCAAATCAAACGATCCAATCTGTTGATTTTATCTCATTGAATCCAGTTTATTTCATCTCATTTTTAGATCTATAATATTCATCTTTTTATACTTTGTTTTCGAATTGTTCTCGAAGATATCATTCAAATCTGTGTTTGGATTTATTTATATTCAAATTCAGTTTTGATTTCATTTATATTCGATTCTACAAAGTTTTTCTCATTAGATCTGAAATGCGGATGGTTGTTGGGAAGAAAATTCATTGCCAATTGGGTAAAAATTGATTATGCACACAAGGTGTTTGATAAAATGTTTATGAGAGACTTGGTTTCTTAAAATTGCGTCATCAGAAGTTATTTTCAATGTCAAGAGCCAATGTTTGGAAATCAACGCTTCGCTTGTGATTTGGTTATGTAAACCCATATTCAATTTTTGTGGCATTGAATAAAAATCAGGATCCTGACAGATTTTCGATGTTGTGCTATATCGATCATATCTCTCTCATAACACCACCAATTCAAGCGATTCAAACGGCCCTGGATAGAAAACAGAAGGATCTACAAGTTTCGTGTTTTGAGTTTTTAGTGATTCGATCTGTAGAAGGCCCAGTAAATCGTTGAAGCTGAAGGTAGTGTGCTGAGGCAAAGCTGTTACGCATCGAGTTAGATCTGCTTCTTGTCAGAAGGACCAGAGCTTCTAGACTAAAGGACCAGAGGTTTTGGACTAGAGGCATCTAGAGACTTCTGGAATTACGGACCAGAGCTTCTGGATTATTACATGCCTTAGCCCAGAAGACTCACATAATCATAAGTTACATGTTAAACCAGAAGCTGCTGGACAGCTCTGCGCGACTATACGGAAACGATCATATCTCATTCGTCCGAGCTCCAAAGAAGATGAATCCAATTTCTGTAGAAAGCTAACACACTGAGCTACATTGTTTATGTTTTGAGTTTTCCCATACTCCAGAAGTTGCGTAGAAGTCAGTGTAATGGTGCTGGACAGAAACTTTCTTTGCTTATTTTATATCTTATAGGTTGATGAGTGGTATTGTGGCTTGTTCTATATCACGTCAAACTTCAGAATTCTTTTCGTTGAAGTTTAAATTAGCCACGGCTTTAGTTCATCTCAGTTCTGGACCTGCTCTTAAACAGTATTGCTTCTGAACATCAAAGAACCAAGCACAGTTCAGAACCATCACTTCATCAGAGATTTCTTCTTTCAACCAGAGACAGACTGTTGAAATCATGTCAATGATCAAGAACTACCGAATTAATCTTGGTGGTTTCGAGTTCTATTTTGGAACAGATATTTTTGGTTGATATTATTTTGGGCTCCTCGATTATGGAAGATTACTTGAACAAGATCTTGTGCTGAATGTCCACTCAACTCATGGTTTACAGACAGATTCTTTGTTATTAGACTGATTCTGCACGGCATTGTCACGCAACTCACACTTTATCTATCCATGTTTGGATGAATCAATATGCTATGGGGTTGGCTGAGATTCTGAGGCTAACAGTTGTGTTAAGTTTTACAGGTTAAAGCTAATTTTGGTGCCATCAGTGGTGTTTATGGCACATTGAAGCTGATTTTAAAGTTGAGAATGAAGAAAAAGAGCATCATGTTGAGAGGGAGCTTGAAATAGTTTTTCAGTCCATACTGCCCTCTGAAGATTCCATGCCTTGAAGATCAGAAGAAGCAATCTTTTTCATCCAGAGGTTCTAGTTGCACACCCAGAGCATCTGGATAAGCTTCTTATGGTCAGAGCTTCTTTTTGATCTACATACAGAGAATATCTTGGACTTGAATAAAATCGTGTGCATATATTTGGAATGGGGTTACTACATCAAGGGGGAGCTACATGTTTATCTAAGGGAATCTCCAAGCTTTCAAAGCCCGATCGGAAGACGGCCAATGACTTTCAGTGGTTTTTTCTTTTATTGTTTTCCTTTTAACACTTAGGGGGAGATTGTTATCCCTAATTTTAGTGTTGAAAATGTAAAAAGGAAAATCTGTGATTCAAGTATGGAAGATCATAAATCGTTCAGAAGAAGAGACTTCAGAAGTCTGGAGTGAAGACTTCAGAAGTCTGAAGGTCAGAAGACCACAGAAGCTTCTATATGAATTGACAGAGTTTTCGTCTGGTTGCTCTTCTCATCATAGCCCGATAACTCAGCAAGTAACGATTTCATCATTCACACGTGGAGCCTTTATATTGGAGGATGCTTTAACAGTGATACATCCTTTCACGTGTTAAATGACATGGATAACCGTCTAACAAGATTTGTTAGTGATTCCTTGTGACGTGTCTTATTGTAATAGGCTAGTCATTTGACTTTCCTTATTTAGGGCTATAAATAGGAATTCCCTTCCCCATTTGTAATTGTGAATGTGAGATTGTTTCCTTGAAACTCTCCATCTCCAAATACCCTCATCATTCCAAATCATGTAAGATATATGATCACGATTAATCACATGACTACGATTTTATCTTCATATTGTTCTTCATTTTGATTAATCGTTCTTCCATTTATAAACTGTTTGATCTATAATTGCTTCCGCTTTACATATTTTGTTTAGATCATTGATTAAATATGAGATATTGGTTCCTACAATTGGTATCAGAGCCTATTGATTTTCTCAAATCAAACGATCCAATCTGTTGATTTTATCTCATTGAATCCAGTTTATTTCATCTCATTTTTAGATCTATATTATTCATCTTTTTATACGTTGTTTTCGAATTGTTCTCGAAGATATCATTCAAATCTGTGTTTGGATTTATTTATATTCAAATTCAGTTTTGATTTCATTTATATTCGATTCTACAAAGTTTTTCTCATTAGATCTGAAATGCGGATGGTTGTTGGGAAGAAAATTCATTGCCAATTGGGTAAAAATTGATTATGCACACAAGGTGTTTGATAAAATGTTTATGAGAGACTTGGTTTCTTAAAATTGCGTCATCAGAAGTTATTTTCAATGTCAAGAGCCAATGTTTGGAAATCAACGCTTCGCTTGTGATTTGGTTATGTAAACCCATATTCAATTTTTGTGGCATTGAATAAAAATCAGGATCCTGACAGATTTTCGATGTTGTGCTATATCAATCATATCTCTCTCATAACACCACCAATTCAAGCGATTCAAACGGCCCTGGATAGAAAACAGAAGGATCTACAAGTTTCGTGTTTTGAGTTTTTAGTGATTCGATCTGTAGAAGGCCCAGTAAATCGTTGAAGCTGAAGGTAGTGTGCTGAGGCAAAGCTGTTACGCATCGAGTTAGATCTGCTTCTTGTCAGAAGGACCAGAGCTTCTAGACTAAAGGACCAGAGGTTTTGGACTAGAGACATCCAGAGAATTCTGGAATTATGGACCAGAGCTTCTGGATTATTACATGCCTTAGCCCAGAAGACTCACATAATCAGAAGTTACATGTTAAACCAGAAGCTGCTGGACAGATCTGCGCGACTATACGGAAACGATCATATCTCATTCGTCCGAGCTCCAAAGAAGGTGAATCCAATTTCTGTAGAAAGCTAACACACTGAGATACATTGTTTATGTTTTGAGTTTTCCCATACTCCAGAAGTAGCGTAGAAGTCAGTGTAATGGTGCTGGACAGAAACTTTCTTTGCTGATTTTATATCTTATAGGTTGATGAGTGGTATTGTGGCTTGTTCTATATCACGTCAAACTTCAGAATTCTTTTTGTTGAAGTTTAAATTAGCCACGGCTTTAGTTCATCTCAGTTCTGGACCCGCTCTTAAACAGTATTGCTTCTGAACATCAAAGAACCAAGCACAGTTCAGAACCATCACTTCATCAGAGATTTCTTCTTTCAACCAGAGACAGACTGTTGAAATCATGTCAATGATCAAGAACTACCGAATTAATCTTGGTGGTTTCGAGTTCTATTTTGGAACAGATATTTTTGGTTGATATTATTTTGGGCTCCTCGATTATGGAAGATTACTTGAACAATATCTTGTGCTGAATGTCCACTCAACTCATGGTTTACAGACAGATTCTTTGTTATTAGACTGATTCTGCACGGGATTGTCACGCAACTCACACTTCATCTATCCATGTTTGGATGAATCAATATGCTATGGGGTTGGCTGAGATTCTGAGGCTAACAGTTGTGTTAAGTTTTACAGGTTAAAGCTGTTTTTGGTGCCATCAGTGGTGTTTATGGCACATTGAATCTGATTTTAAAGTTGAGAATGAAGAAAAAGAGCATCATGTTGAGGGGGAGCTTGAAATACTTTTTCAGTCCATACTGCCCTCTGAAGATTCCATGCCTTGAAGATCAGAAGAAGCAATCTTTTTCATCCAGAGCTTCTGGTTGCACACCTAGAGCATCTGGATAAGCTTCTTATGGTCAGAGCTTCTTTTTGATCTACATACAGAGAATATCTTGGACTTGAATAAAATCGTGTGCATATATTTGGAATGGGGTTACTACATCAAGGGGGAGCTACATGTTTATCTAAGGGAATCTCCAAGCTTTCAAACCCCGATGGGAAGACGACCAATGACTTTCAGTGGTTTTTCCTTTTATTTTTTCCTTTTAACACTTAGGGGGAGATTGTTCGCCCTAAATTTAGTGTTGAAAGTGTAAAAAGGAAAATCTGTGATTCAAGTATGGAAGATCAGAAATCGTTCAGAAGAAGAGACTTCAGAAGTCTGGAGTGAAGACTTCAGAAGTCTGAAGGTCAGAAGACCACAGAAGCTTCTATATGAATAAAAAGAGTTTCTGTCTGGTTGCTCTTCTCATCATAGCCCGATAACTCAGCAAGGAACGATTTCATCATTTACACGTGGAGCCTTTATATTGGAGGATGCTTTAACAGTGACACATCCTTTCACGTGTTAAATGACATGGATAACCGTCTAACAAGATTTGTTAGTGATTCCTTGTGACGTGTCTTATTGTAATAGGCTAGTCATTTGACTTTCCTTATTTAGGGCTATAAATAGGAATTCCCTTCCCCATTTGTAATTGTGAATGTGAGATTGATTCCTTGAAACCCTCCATCTCCAAATACCTTCATCATTCCAAATCATGTAAGATATATGATCACGATTAATCACATGACTACGATTTTATCTTCATATTGTTCTTCATTTTGATTAATCGTTCTTCCATTTATAAACTGTTTGATCTATAATTGCTTCCGCTTTACATATTTTGTTTAGATCATTGATCAATATGAGATCTGGGTTCCTACACTCCCCCTCAGAAATATATCTCCGTTAGTGTAACACCCGAAAATTTTGTATGAAAGGACCATGAAACTAGCTTTTAATATTGTTATGTATGGCTAAATGGAAGGTTTCAAGTATATATTGTTGGGTTGCAATGGACCGGAGGAAAGGAACGAAGGCCGGGAACAAGTCGAGCTTCGGTAAACTTCCGACGACTATGACAGGCTACATTTCCCTGTCACAGTCGCAGGGCATTGTCGCCAGAAATCATCAGCTAGCCATTTTTAGTTGCAACCTACGGTACGTTTCCGGCAACTATGACACGGCGACTATGCCAGTGTCATAGTCGCAAGGCATAGTCGCCAAAGGGGAAAAATCAGATGAATCGTGGGAGCTTCAATACATTCTTGGCGAGAATGACATGCGACTATGCCCCTGGCATTGTCGCCAAGGCATAGTCGCCCGAAAATTTCAGAATGTGCATTTAAGATGCGATTTTTCAGCTCAGTCCCATTTTTATCAAATACGTTTGCAGTGTGGATAGCAACAACAGAGGTGCCTTTTAGGGTTTGGTTCCTTATCACCTACCTCTTTCCATCTCAATTATTGCTTTATTAAGTGAGGATTCAAGTAGAGCTTTGGGATTTAAAGCTTCAAGTGGTGTTGTTAGTCCCCAAAGAGAGATGGCTAAGCAAGTGAGGGTTTTGTAGAAGGGGGGGGGGGTTGAATACAAACACACAGAATATACTCTTTTTAAATTTTTTAATAGAAATATTAAAAATTTACACACAGAAAGTTTGTTCGGAAAAGAATAGACACACTATTCTAACAAACTAAACACACAGATAACAATAATTAACTTATACACTAAGGAAGTTAAAACAAGACTGTTATAACACACAGGATTGCCGGAGTCAAACAAATAATCACTTTGAAGATTTGTTGAAAGCGTGAGATTTATGAGAAGGACTTCATCTCCTTTTATAGTGCCCATGCATGGGATGCAAGTGGACAACTGTCAAGGATTCATTAGCTGGAAGTGGATCTGCTGGACAAAGGAAGAGGTCACTCCCTTTGTACTAGAATAATGGATGAACCATTCTTTGTAGCACGTAATGTCAGATAACTTTATCTTCTTTTCTTCATGCTCTGTGAAGTCCCATCAAACCTTTTAGCTAAAAGACAAATATTCCTTTTATAAGAATAAAAGAGAATGTCTTTATTTAAGGTTTAATTCCCAAGTTCTTGCTGCCTACGTGTCTTGCATTTGTTGTGAGTCAAGAACTTATCTCTTGAAAATTGCTAAGTGATACATGAACCTATGTATCACATCGGTGGATACCTTGTAAGGCTGGAATTGATAAGTGTACACATTGCTTAGTGAACTTCAATTTTCACTAAGTGTTGAAAGTGTACACCCTTGTAGTTGTGACTTGATATCACAGCCTTAGAAATGATACCTGCAATTTCGGTGACCAAGATAATAGTGTCGGCGACCATGAGTACTAACTTGATGACCTCATCTTGTATTGATGACCCAACACTTTGATGACATAAATGTGTACCATCGATGACCCACTATATTGGTGACCCAATCTTGACTTTGGCAATTTGATCTGAATATTGAAGTTAGTTGGTACATCCAAAATTTCACTTTTTGATGTACAACCCTTGATTGGATAGTATTTGACTTTCCAATACTTGAAGCATATTTCAGACCTTCAAAAGAACCTATCAAAAATCAATCATACAAAGGAAGGTGGTTCATCACCAAATCATCGGTGACCCTTTATATATATATGTCTTTTTTTTAACTGAGTATGAGTATATACAGTATGGGTATAAATATGTGCAAAAAAAATAAGGATATGAACAAGAATTTTTGAGGAAGAAAAGTATGAACTTTTATTAATCAACACACAACAATGTACAACACACAGAGTACATGATTAATAAGGTTCACACTATATGAAGAATATTCAAGGAGTGGGTTCTCTTCTTTTTAGCTCATCCAAGATAAGCCTTGTGATTCCATGGTCTTTAACCGGAGGCACTCCTAGAATAGTAGAGAGGAAGGAACTGTGAGCCCTTGGGATGTCAGAAGCTCTGAAAAAACCTATGTTTCCAAAGATGTCTTCAAAGAAAACCCCAAGCTCAGGAGTAGTCAGCATAGTTTGCTCCGGGTAAGCAATAGGAGTAGGAATGGAAAGATCTATACCCGAAGCATTTATCTTGATGCCTTTTTCATGAAGCATGGCAAAATGTCCCTTCTTTTTGTTTTTAGGAGCTGTGATGACCTCTCCTTTGAGACCTTGTTGAATAAGGTACATTTGTTGTGCTTCAAGACATGTCACAAGAATATCATTCTCCTTTTGAATGTTGAGCATTTTAATGAAAAAATTTCTGAGAATATTGAGTACCAGCTCTCTGTACTTGCTTTTGCTCTTTGAGATACACTTACCAACCTCCATCCATTCTATTACTCCAAGAACTTCCAACCATTCAACTTCATAAACCTCTGAGAGAGTGTCGGCTCTCTTGAGGGTGACAAGTAACTTGGGAGAATTTTTGGTTGGAGGTTGGATGGTGGCACTGATAATCTTGGACTCATCCTTTCTTGTTTTCAACCTTCTCTTGAACCACTCCACTTCTTTAGTCTTCTTGGCTTCATCAACCATTTTCACTACTTCAGATTTTTTCTTTATGTTCTCGAGCTCATCTTTCTGAGCTTGAAGTGCATCTTTTACCATGGTATGGGTGGCCTCATCTTGAGCCAACTTGAGTACATTCGTCTGATCATACTCCAGCTGAGCTCTAATAGCTTCTTCCCTTTCTTCTTCAGTCAAGATTACCCAAAGAGGGTCGGTGAGTAATGAAGCAGGCTGCAACCTCAGAGTGTCAGCTTCTGGACCTCTGTTTATTCTCTTCTTTTTCTTCTTCTCTTCTTGCTGTTCTTTAAAAGAGATAGGCTTCTTTCCTTTGGCTTTTTCTCTTCTTTTCTTCTCTTCTTCAGTTTCAAGGGATTGAGCACTGACACTCTCCCCCTCAACAGCTGCTTCAGGTAACTCGGTGACCAGGGGGTCAGTGACAGTGGTGACCATGTGAGGAGTCACCTCGGTGACCAGAGGAGGGGTCACGTCGGTGACCATGGTCACACCACCATCGGTGGTTGATGGTGCGACGTCGGTGGCTGTGACGTCGACGGCTGGTGCGACGTCGGCGACTGGCTTGGCTGTAACGTTGGCGGCTGGTGCGACGTCGGTGGTTGGCTTAGCTGTCTTGTTTTTCTCCCCCTCAGTGGTTGAACCCTTGAAACCCACTAAAGAGAGAAACTCCTTGACCCTTTCCATATCAGAATTCCCAGTATCAATTTTCCTTTCAAGTCTTTGAAGTACAAATCTATCTTTATCTTGAAAGAAAGTATCACCCACATCAAGCTCGACCGTGGGAGAAGAGGTTGGTATCTTGTCAACTTTTGTATGAAGAGTGGCAAGAGACTCCAGAATTGCCTTCTGATTGGCAAGGATAGAAGTAATTTCGGTAGCTTGCTGAGAAGAGGTACTTTTAAGTTCCCAAATAGAAGAAAGCACAGACTCTTGACTTGAAAGAAATCCTTGCTGAAGATCAAGGATATCCAAATGCAGGAGATCTAAACATGTCATGAGAGTTGGGTGACTCACTGACAACTCCTCGATGCTAGATCTAATACTAGAAGAAAAAGAAGCCATTCTTTCCATTTCTTTAGCTGCTTGTTCTTCCAGAACTTCCACCCGGCTGATAGTGTCACGAGTGAAATTGGTGAAAGCATTCATAAGATCATCTCCCTGTTGAGAAGACATGGGAGCAGATGGTTGAGGCTTTAGTGGTTGATCATCTTCATCATCACTTGAGGAGTAATCCACCAAACTTGTAGATTTTCTTGGGGGGGATTTAGGAGATGTGGGGGAGACACGTTTAGAAGAGTGCCTATGAGGGGATTCCTCAGTAATGGGTTCCTTAACACCTTTGGCCTGTACGGGAGACGTACGTGTCCATGGTGTAGTATCGGAAAACAAAAAGTCTGTAAAATGGGATGCTCCATCAAGTGCATCTGGTTGTGATGCACTCTCATGTGGAATGTGGAAAAGGAGCTGTGAGAGCTCACGGGGTGGTGAAGAGGCACCTTGGATGGGAGACTCCAAGTCTTCTTCATCAACTAAGGAGAAAGTTGATGAAGGAATAATAGGGATGTCCTTTTGTATAACCATGTCCTTTTGAGAGGGCATGGAGGAGCTTGGATGGGTTAACTGTTCCTTGGGTCGAGTAGGAATATTTTCAACGCTTGCTAACTTTTGGGAGTTAGTAGGTGGCTTTTGTGTTAAGACCCTTTGGGTACCCTTAGACTTCTTTGAGGAAGTCTTTGGGGGGCTTTTTGAGTGTCTCCGCTTTTGTGTTTTTGGTGCTTGGGTAGAAGCCAAAGGTTCTTTTGGCTTCATAGCATCGGTGGGTGCGGAGGTAGATGTGCCCGACGCCTTGGATCTCTTTTGAGATTTGGGCACATTAGTTACTCGTGGTGCAGTAGAGATAGAGGACATACCTGAAGGTCTATGAAGTCTGGGTTCATTTTCTCCCCATGAAATAGTTGCATTCCTTGCAAACTTAATCATAGCAGGTCGAAGAGGGTTGTCTGATGCCAAGACTCCCTTTTTCATTATTTGATTACCCACTTGATGAAGAGGGAGATCATATACAATATCATCCTTTTTCTCAAATTTATCAGCCAACTTTGCATTAATTATTAGTGAGAAAAGTCGTTGGAAGGATACCTGAGGACGTCGAAGAGTGGAGAAGGATGATATCATTTCATTGAAAAAATAACTTGCAAAGTCTATTCTTCTTTGAAAGATCAGAGCATGAGCCAACTCTGTTACTTGTGAAGGTGACTGATCAGGACCACCTGTCTTCTTGCTCAAGCAAAGAATAAGGTGAGCAAATAGAAAGATCCAAATGCTTCCCATATTCTTTCTGAGCAACGTACCTGGACCCTTTGATTTTGATCCCCTCCTTTCTTCTATGTAATTCATAACAGACACCACCTCTTGGTGTTCATTTCCAAGTGGAAATGTCTCATAAGAATCATAAGATGGAAGCCTGAGAATTTTACGAACATCTTCAACGTCAAACACGACATCATGTTCATTATTGCTAAGAACAGATGCCAGGATCTGATCTGATGAAGCATAAAATGTGCAGGTTAACCAAAAGTTTCCTAGGAGAAACTTACTCATCTTTGGTTTCGCAATGATTGCATACTGAAGAGGGCATCTTTGAAGGAACCAGCAAACATCATTATACTCAGGATGAGTATTGTCAGTTCCAATACGTCCAAAGTAGTTGCATGCAGGGAAGGAGAGAGATCCAAAGGTGAGAGTTTGATCTTCTGTGGATTTTGAAGGAGAAGCCATTGAAGAGTTGAGAGAGTTGCAGGTTTTTCTTTGAAATTTGAGAGAGAAGATGGTGAGGATTATGGGTGCAAAAAAGAAGGAGAAGAAAGTGGGGAACGATTATATATATGAGAGGGAATTTCAATTTTAAAAAATAATGATGACCTTAGGTGATTGAAAGGTCATAATTCTAAGGGTTTTAGGGTTGAATTCGGCGCATGCTCTTTGACACTAATGACGTTGATGATGTTATTAGGGATAGGTTTAAAGAATCTTGCTCACCAAGAATGGTAAGTGAAGGGTTATCTTTTAAGGGGTTAAGAATGTGAAGGGTTTTAGAGATACCTCGGTGAGTGGTTTGAATGTCGGTGGCTCGATGCACAACGTCGGTGGCTCGTTGCACGACGTCGGTGGCTAGAGAGAAAGACCACGTCGGTGGCTTGATAGAGAGGATAAAGGTCGGTGGCTTAGGGCGATGGTGAATCACAGCGGTGACACCGTCAGTGGATGGCTGAAGGTGGTGACCGTCGGCGGCTAGGGCGACGGTGGGTTTCTTCGGAAAGTGACGTCAGTGGAACGTCAGTGGCTCGAAGTACGGTGGACGGCGACGGAGGTTCGTCGGAAAGAGGAGCGACGTCGGAAAGTGGAGAAACAATCGGTGGCTTAGTGAAAGAGACAACGTCGATGGCTTAGAGACGATGTCGGTGGCTGGACGTCGGTGGCTCGTCGTAGGTGACACTGTCGGTGGATATGGTGGTGGTGTTGGAAGGTGTGTATGGTTTTAGGGTTAGGGTTTTATTGAGAGAAAAGAGAGAGGTGAAGCATCGGAGCCTTCCCAACTTTATATATATATTATTATTATAAATATAATTATTTATATATATATATATGACTTACATATATATAAATATATAATATATATAAATATATAATATACATAAGTGTATATAATATATATACATATAATATATATATAAAACATATATTTATATAAATATATAACACACACACATATATATATATAATATACATAAATGTATATCATATATACATACACATAGTATATAAATATATATATACATATATATATATATGTTAGTCTATATTTATCATACCTAATTCACCGATGAGGAACTTGAACCTTGCTTCATCAAGGGGCTTTGTAAAGAGATCAGCTAATTGATAATTAGTGGGAATGAAATGAAGTTCCACATCACCTTTAGAGACATGATCTCTTATAAAGTGATATCTAATATCAATGTGCTTAGATCTTGAATGAAGCACAGGGTTGTTGGCAATGGCTATTGCACTTGAGTTGTCACACAATATTGGGATCTTTGAGAAAATCTGATTATAATCACACAACAATATCTGTGCACAACAACTTCCAACAGCCACATATTCTGCTTCAGCTGTAGAAGTAGACACCGAATGTTGTTTCTTACTTGACCAGCTCACAAGCTTTCCACCAAGTAACCGACAACTTCCAGTTGTACTTTTTCTGTCTATTTTTGAACCTGCAAAATCAGAATCAGAGTACCCGATGAGATCGAAACCTGAGTCTTTGGGATACCAAAGACCCAGATTTATGGTACCCTTCAGATACCGAAAAATCCTTTTCACAGTAGCCAGATGTGATTCTTTAGGATTTGCTTGGTATCGTGCACACAGACTAGTAGCAAACATAATATCAGGTCTACTTGCAGTAAAATAGAGAAGAGATCCTATCATGGCTCTATAATTTGTAATATTAACAGAAACACCATCAGGATCAGAATAAAGTCTAAGAGGAGGAGCCATAGGAGTTTTCATGGTAGAGCAAGTATCAAATTGAAACTTTTTCAGAAGATCTTTAATGTATTTACTTTAATTTATGAAAATACCTTCTGGAGACTGTTTTACTTGCAAACCAAGAAAGAAAGTTAACTCCCCCATCATGCTCATTTCATACTCTTTTTGCATGAGGGAGCTAAACTCATCACACAAGGATTTATCGGTGGCTCCAAAAATAATATCATCAACATAAATTTGAACAAGAATGATATTACCTTGTGATTTCTTGAAGAAGAGGGTGTTGTCGACCTTGCCTCGTATATACTTATTTTTAAGAAGATAGTCTGAGAGAGTATCATACCAGGCACGAGGAGCTTGCTTCAGTCCATACAGAGCTTTATCCAGCCGATACACATGATATGGATGGACTGGATCTTCAAACCCAGGTGGTTGCTTCACATACACTTCTTCAGCTAGTTCACCATTCAGGAAGGCACTTTTGACATCCATTTGGAATACCCGAAAATTTTTGTAAGCTGCATGGGTAAGAAATATTCGGATAGCTTCCAATCTGGCAACAAGAGCAAAAGTTTCATCATAATCAATTCCTTCCTCTTGCCGATATCCTTGAGCAACCAACCTTACTTTATTCCTTATGACAGTTCCTTCTTCATCCATCTTGTTTCGAAACACCCACTTTGTTCCAATAATGGTTTTGTTGGATGGACGAGGAACTAACTTCCAGACTTTGTTTCTCTCAAATTGTGAGAGTTCTTCTTGCATGACAATTACCCAGCTAGGATCAGCTAGGGCTTCATTTATCAGCTTAGGCTCAACAATAGAAACAAAGTTGACGTATAAGCACAGATTGCTTATACCTCTTCTTGTTTTTACACCAACTTGTGGATCACCTATGATTTGATATATTGGATGACCCATGGTCCACTTTAGTGCAGGAGGCAAGGAAGGAGGTAGAGAAGAGGATGAGGTAGGAATTTGAGATGGTGAGGGTAGGTTAGTGGGAGATATAGTGTTTTGGTGGGTAAGGTCTCCTGTAGAGTTAGTTTCAGGAGGTGGAGAAGAAAGAGAGGGTTTTGAAGATAAGGTGGTGTTTATGGGAGGCTGAGAAGGGTTGTTACTTTGTTGATCTGAAGGATTGAGTTGAGAGGAAGATGGAAAACACGTGAGTTTATCCATAGATTTAGTTCTTCTTCATTACAAGATAATGAAGATGTTTCAAACTCATCAAACTTCACATGCATGGATTCATCTATGCATTGTCTTCTTAGGTTGTAGATTCTGAAGGCTCTTGAGGAGAGAGAATAGCCCATGGAAATTCCATCATCAGACTTTGGATCAAATTTCCAAGTTGTTCCCTGTCATTTAGCATGTGACAAGCACAGCCAAATACATGGAAGAAGTCAACTGCAAGTTTTCTACCATGGAAAACCTCATAAGGAGTCTTGTCATGCCTTTTGACTATGATTGACCTATTTTGAGTAAAGCATGCGGTGTTAACTGCTTCGGCCCAAAAATAGGTTGGCAACTTGGATTCACTCAGCATTGATCTTGCAGCTTCACACAGCGTCCGATTCTTTCTTTCAACAACACCATTTTGTTGAGGAGTACGTACAACAGAGAAGTTCTGAGAGATTCCTTTTAGGTCAAAGAAATCTTCCAGAGCAGCATTTTTGAATTCTGTGCCATTATCACTTCTGATAGACTTCACCAGTTTACCATTCATATTTTCAATCTTTCTTGTAAACCTGATGATTTCTTCAGCAGCATCACTCTTGTGTTTTAGAAAGAACAACCAAGTATATCTACAGAATTCATCGACGATTACTAGCATATACTTTTTACCATCTAGACTAGGTGTGCTTACTGGACCACACAGATCCATGTGAAGCATTTGAAGAGGTTGAGAGATAGATGAGCATTGTTTTGTTTTAAAGGAAGTTCTGGTGAGTTTTCTTTTTTAACATGCTCCACACAGCTTTTCTTTCTCAAAAACTATTTTTGGCATTCCAACAACCAGCTCTTTGTTGGAAAGTTTGTTCAAGGCTTTAAAGTTTAGATGCAAGAACCTTTTATGCCACAACCAACTTTGTTTGGCTAGTTCTTGAGAGAGGAGACACACAACTTCTCCAATTGTACTTTCCTTCATGTTGATCATGTATACGTCGTTCAGTCGAGTTCCTGCCAGTACAATCTTATTCTGCACATCAAAGACCAAGCACACACACAGCTGAAACATGACCTTATAACCCAAATCACATATTTGGCTGATGCTTAGAAGATTGTATATTAGCCCTTCTACATGAGCTACTTTAGAGAAAATGATGGTTCCATTTGATATGGTACCATATCCTTTGGTGATCCCTTTTCCATTTCCTCCAAAGGAAACAGTGGGTCCCTTTTCTTTTGAGAAGTTAGAGAGAAGAAATTTGTTTCCGGTCATGTGTCTTGAACACCCGTTGTCCATGTACCATATGTGATCTTTATTTGGTACCTGCACCCAAAAACAAATTTAGACTTTTGGTACCCATTTTGAGGTGGGTCCTTTGGGATTAGAAGGCATTTTATTTCTGCGATGATCCAAATCTTTTGGGTAATTTTTAGCAAGATGAAGAGTATTGCCACAGTTATAGCACTTCTTTAAAGAAAAGACCCTTTTAAAATCCATATCATCAAAACTTTGAACAGAAGTTGATGACTGAGAAGAGGAGGGGTGACTGACACCTGGTCTTGGTCCAAGAATGCCTTTACCAGAATTTCTTGATTTCTTCAAGTTCACTGATCGAGGAATAAGATCAATAACTATTTGAGATTTCCTTTTAGATGAAAATTTTGATTTAGAAAATTTTTTCTTTTGAGGAGAAAATCTTTTTAGAGAGGGATACTCAGGAACATTTGATGGCTGCTCCTTGGAGTATCTTGACTCATGAAGACTTAGAGAATTTAAAAGTCTTTGAATAGGTTTGGGAGAAGAAGAAGAGGAGCTTGGAAGAGTTGAAACTTTTGAAGACTCGGGAGAGGGTTCTTTAGTTTTAACAAAGACTCCAAACTTTTTGGCATTGGACTCTACTTTTAGCATGTCTAACAAATCTATTGAGTGGACAGAAGTAGAATCCTCAGATGAGTAATCTAAAAGATCATCATCGTCATCAGAGAAGAAACCAGCAGGAAATCCTTGACACTTAGATGATGGAAGTGGAAGGTCAGAAGGTTGAGGATCATCTTTTCCATATCCAAGTCCAGACTTGTCCTTACAAGAGATTTGATCTAGAAGAATCTTTTCTAGATTTTTGGAAGATTTAGTCCATTTAGAAAGAACCTCCTGTTCCTTTTCAAGAGTATTGGATATCTTTGTTTTCTCTTCAGAAAGACTGTCATTTAAATACCTTAGGTTTTCTAGATCAGCTTTCATTTTGTCAAAACCCTTGAGTTTAGAAAAGCAGGATAGAAGTTGATCATTTCAACATTTAATGTGCATGTCAGCCTTTTTCTTTTGATCCTTTAAATTCCAAAAGTCAATAGTTAAAGAATCAAAGGCATCAACCTTTTGATCATCAGAGAGAAAGGTAAAGGGATGTACCTGGGGCTTTGTTCCTGAAGCAGATCCTTCAGCAGATACAAGAGCAGTGTAGAGTGACTTTTCCATGTCTTCCAGCTCATCGATTTTGGCCATGAGGCACTTTGTGACATACTCACTCTCACTCTTAGAAGTTTGCTCATCCTCCCAACAATGAGCCTCAGCAACCAAAGTTTTACCTTTACTTTGGTTTCTTTCTTTTTCCTTCTTATATTTGGCTTTGTACTTCTTATATCTTGAGGTTTCTTTTGATTCAAAATTTTCTTTAGAAGAGTGGCTATTTCTCTCTTCAGGATTCCTAGAAGCTAATTTGGAGAAGTCATGGCCATAAGAAGAAGAAGATTTGAGATTAGAGGAAGCTTTTGATCTGCACTCAGAAGCAAAATGACCCTTCTTTCCGCAATTGAAGCATTCTTCATTTGCTTTGTCAGAAGAGGGTTTTTGAGAAAAAGGTTTTCTATGAAATTTAGAGCGGTTTGAAGAAAATCTTTTATTCTTAAGGTTTCCAGCAATCATTGCCATACTATCAGAAAGTATGTCAATAGCTGATTCTTCTCCTTCATCATCAGCAACACTATAGTATGCATCTGATAGATGGGAAGAGTCTTCCTTAATATCGTTTTCTGATTCAGAAGAAGGATAGGTGATTCTAGGAACACAAGAAGAAGATTTTGAATCACCTATTAAAGCAACAGAAGAAGATTTGATATCTTTTATAAGAGATTTTCTCTGGTTCTTGGTCTGTTCATAATGTAGAAGAGTTCCACAGAGAGCCGTTAAAGGCATTATTTCTAAGTCCTTGGTTTGATTAATGCAAGTACATATGGTTTCCCAGAAGTCTGGGAGACAATCCATGAATTTGCAGAGAACTTCTTCATTATCTTAAACTCGTCCAAGAACTTTGAGATCATTGAGAAGACAGTTAAAACGATTAAAGTAGGTAGAGAGAGATTCTCCTTTTTCATGGGAGAAGAGTTCATACTTTCTAACAAGACAGATCATGTTAGATTTTTGACTTCTTTGGTGCCTTCATATAAGACACTCAAAGTGTCCCACATTTCTTTAGCAGTGGGGAGGTTAAGAAGAGAGTGATACACTTCATCAGGAAGGGATACAACAAGAGCAGATTTGACTTTAGTGTCTAAAGCAACTAGGCGTTTATCATCTTCACTAAATTTGTTTGAAGGTTTGATGATATATCTGCCAGTTTTATCACTCCTTTCATCATCTGACTCTAAGTATTTTTCTTCAGCGTCTTTTTGTGGGCCAAAGCGAGCCCATATTTTAGGAACAATAGGTCCCTCACTGAGAATGTTGGGATACCTGCAATCGATCCCTTCCAAGAATAATAGCATACGATTTTTCCATTACCCAAAGTTACTTGGGTTGAACCTTGGAGGTTTGGCCAAGGATCCTAAATCATATGTATTACTGGAGGAGGTCTGCAAGGTACCATCAACATTTGAAGTAGTAGCCATCACAGACCTGGTTTATTGAATTAAACCAACTGCTCTGATACCACTAGTTAGTCCCCAAAGAGAGATGGCTAAGCAAGTGAGGGTTTTGTAGAAGGGGGGTTGAATACAAACACATAGAATATACTCTTTTTAAATTTTTTAATATAAATATTAAAAATTTACACACAGAAAGTTTGTTGCGGAAAAGAATAGACACACTATTCTAACAAACTAAACACACAGATAACAGTAATTAACTTATACACTAAGTAAGTTAAAACAAGACTGTTATAACACACAGGATTGCCGGAGTCATACAAATAATCACTTTGAAGATTTGTTGAAAGCGTGAGATTTATGGGAAGGACTTCATCTCCTTTTATAGTGCCCATGCATGGGATGCAAGTGGACAGCTGTCAAGGTATCATTAGCTGGAAGTGTATCTGCTGGACAAAGGAAGAGGTCACTCCCTTTGTACTAGAATAATGGATGAACCATTCTTTGTAGCACGTAATGTTAGATAACTTTATATTCTTTTCTTCATGCTCTGTGAAGTCCCATCAAACCTTTTAGCTAAAAGACAAACATTCCTTTTATAAGAATAAAAGAGAATGTCTTTATTTAAGGTTTAATGCCCAAGTTCTTGTTGCCCACGTGTCTTGCATTTGTTGTGAGTCAAGAACTTATCTCCTGAAAATTGCTAAGTGATACATGAACCTATGTATCACATCGGTGGATACCTTGTAAGGCTGGAATTGATAAGTGTACACATTGCTTCGTGAACTTCAATTTTCACTAAGTGTTGAAAGTGTACACCCTTGTAGTTGTGACTTGATATCACAGCCTTAGAAATGATACCTGCAATTTCGGTGACCAAGATAATAGTGTCGGTGACCATGAGTACTAACTTGATGACCTCATCTTGTATTGATGACCAACACTTTGATGACATAAATGTGTACCATCGGTGACCCACTATATTGGTGACCCAATCTTGACTTTGGCAATTTGATCTGAATATTGAAGTTAGTTGGTACATCCAAAATTCCACTTTTTGATGTACAACCCTTGATTGGATAGTCTTTGACTTTCCAATACTTGAAGCATATTTCAGACCTTCAAAAGAACCTATAAAAAACCAATCATACAAAGGAAGGTGGTTCATCACCAAATCATCGGTGACCCAACAGGTGACATTCTTGGTTCCTTTCAGCTAGTTCCATCATCTTCATCCTCTTAGAAGATTTTCTAGGGTTTTCCTAACCCTAGCTACGTGAGTTCATTTCCAACCCTTTACAAACCTAATACTTGTTCTAAATGCTAATGTTTACTCTTTTTAAGTTATGATTTTAAGTATTATTGCATTTAGTTGAGTTTGGGTATTTTTAGGTCAAAATGGGGATTTTGATCTTAGTTATGAAATGAGTAATTTAAATGGTTTTATCTTACTTGGAAATGTCTCTAGATGAGAAAATCTTTGATTATGGAACTAAAATTATGTGACCTAATTTTCGGTAAAGTTCATATTTCAAACAGAAACATTAATATAAAGGTTTTTCGGTAAATGGAAAACTATCACTATGTCGGGTTTGATGTAGTTGATTTATATACTAGCATGTAATGGATCCATAGGCATATAGTCGGTTTTATTTCGGGATTTTTGTCCCCTTTATATTCGTTCGAGTCATCGGAGGCTTTAGATATTATTATATTAATTGGTCGTTACCAATTGCCATTGACTCTTACGTACGTGCCGAATGAGGGTCATCGGAGGTTTTAGATGTTATTACATTAATTGGTTGTCACCAATTGCCATTGATTCCTTGCATGACCTTTCATTGGAATCATCGGAGGCTTTAGATGTTATTACATTAATTGGTCGTCACCAATTGCCATTGGTTCCTTTGCTATCGAGTAGTGACCTACTTTTGTATCCGTCACCAAAGATGGTATGATCGGGTATCCCCCGGTTACTTTTAAAAGATTCTTGCTCACCAAAAGTAAGCTTTCAAGTTGAGTGATTTGGGATAAAGTCTCACTCTTTTAATAAATGTTTTATAGCTTTATCCATTTAAATGTTTATACTCACTAGGCGTAAGCCTAACACTTGGTCTTAAATGCCATGTTTAGCAGGTGTTCGGGATAGTGGGGCTTCTTAGTGAGGAGCGTAGTGACGTGCCGGGGAAGACACTCTTTTTGGGATTACACCGTAGTGTGTAAATAATTGAGAAGATAGAAACATTATTTTGAGGATATTAGTGACACCCGAATGTAATCTATGTTCCTGCTTTGTATAGATTATTAGGTTGTCATTTAGTATCCAAATTTCAGATATAAACTCCTATACTGTATCCCAATTTAGTGGATGATTTTATATATTCCACATTCTATCCAAGATATCACGTAGCTAATGCTATTTTTGGTGTACTGTATTCTGAGTATGCTTATTTTACTATTGTTACAACGATTGGTGAACGTGTTATACGTATTTATGTTAGCTTTGTCTTACTCTTGTTCTATCATCTTGACAGACTAAGATGGTGAACACTCGTACGAGATCACGAAACGAGGTTGAGATAGCAGCGCCTAGTATTACCAATCAAGAGACGGCAGTGGAAACCACTCAACCACCTCTAATTCCTACTGTTGTTAAGAGGTCACCACTCCGAATTAACCGGCTGCCGGATGTGAACCTTAATGTCGGGATCGGTCCCGCAATGGTAGTAGCAGGCTTGCAAGACGAGCTCAGGTTAGTGTGGTCCAAGCAATGAACTCTGCATTTGCCCAACAACATGAAATAATGCTGAAAATGTTTGAAGAAAGAGATGCCAGTCAAAAAAGGCATGAAGCGACTGCCGAGAACGCGGTAGGGGTTCCGGAGGAAATGCAGCCATACTTGTCACTAATGAGACCCCCGTGACTGAGACAAGAAGAACGGGAAGAAGTTGCTCGGACAAGGACATCATGAGTACCAAGCCACCGTAATTCTCAGGGTCGGATGACCCGGTAATGTGCGTTTTAATAGGTAAGGGAGATCGAGCAAGCTTTCAGCTCGAGCAACTGCGAAGAAAGGCAGAAAGTCAAATTTGCCTCACAAATGCTTATGGGTAATGCATTGGAGTGGTGGAACGTCACTACGATCTCCCTTGGACCCGCTATTGTGTCCTTGCTCACGTAGGGAATGTTCAAAGCCAAAGTGATGGAAGAGTACGGTAGCGAAAGGGCGATTGACCGGATTGTTGATGAGTTCCGGGCCCTCAAGAAGGGGGACAAGACGGTGAGAAAATACACTCGTTTGTTTGTGGAAAAGTTGGGGTTGGTGGCGCATGTGGCCCCAACCGAGAAAGAGAAGATAAAAGCCTTCATTAAGGGATTACCATCCGAGATGATAGAGGCGGTTCGAGCTTCAAAACCCTCTACTCTTCGGGAGCCAATGGAAGAAGCTCAATTCAAGGAAGATGCCCACAACTTGGGCATAGAAGAGAGAAAGATGGTTGGAGAAAAGAGATGATGGGAAGGTAACTATGTGCCTTCCAAGAAACCGAACTTCAACAACAACAACCGCAGGGAAACCACGGGAGTGAGGCTAGATGGTGCCCCAATTGCCAAAGGAAACATTCTGGCAGTTGAAATTCTAGCCACTGTCGCAAGTGCGGGAAGCCCGACCATACACTAGAAAATTCTCCCGTCAAAGGACTCGTTTGCTTTGAGTGCAAGGAGCCGGGACATTTAAAAAAAGATTGCCCGAAGTGGAAAACGGGAGGAAACTCGGAGAGGAAGAAAGATACCCCTAAGGCTAAGGGAAGGGCTTTCAAGATGACCGCGGATGAGGCTAAGGCGGCAGCAGATGTTGTATTGGGTACGCTCCTTGTTAACTTCGTTCCCTCTCATGTTCTTTTTTATTCTGGTGCTAGTTTTTCTTTTGTGTCTTCTACTTTCTACCCAAAACTTCAAACACCTATTAGCATTTTAGAAGATGCTTACGTTGTTGAAATCGCTGACGGTAATCAAATTTTAGCTCGAAATGTTCTCAAGGATTGTAAATTAGAGATCGAAGGAATTAAGTTTAGAGTAAACCTCATGCCTATGGCAATAGGAGGGTTTGATGTGATAATAGGAATGGATTGGTTGGCCGAGAACCATGCTGAAATTGTATGCTCCAAGAAGATGATTCGGGTTTCGTTATCGGATGGCGGTGTTGTAGTGGTAAAAGGGGAAGGAAGGAAAGGTGAAATAGCATTATTGACATTGGCAAAAGCACGCAAGTGCTTAACCAAAGGGTGTCCTTCATTCTTGGCATACGTTCTAGATGCTAGGTTGGAGAAGAAAAGGCTTGAAGATGTCCGTGTTGTTAATGAGTTTCCGGATGTTTTTCCCAAAGACTTGCCCGGTTTACCACCAGATAGGCAAGTAGAGTTTCGTATAGATCTTGTATCGGGAGCCACTCCAATAGTTAGAGCACCTTACCGGTTGGCACCATCCGAGATGCAAGAGATGATGGCAAACTACAAGACCTCTTGGAGAAAGGTTTTGTCATGAGACCAAGTTCGTCACCATGGGGAGCACCAGTTTTATTTGTAAAGAAGAAAGATGGCTCAATGAGGATGTGCATTGATTATAGAGAGCTCAATAAAGCAACCGTAAAGAACAAGTATCCACTTCCAAGAATTGATGACCTCTTTGATCAACTTCAAGGAGCGGGTTGTTTCTCAAACATCGATTTTCGCTCGGGTTATCACCAAGTGAGGGTGAGAGAAGACGATGTGGAAAAGACGGTGTTTAGGACACGTTATGGCCAGTACGAGTTCCTAGTCATGCCTTTTGGTTTGACGAATGCACCGACGATCTTCATGGATTTGATGAATAGGGTATGTAGACCTTTCCTTGACAAGTTGGTGATCGTGTTTATTGATGACATACTTGTTTATTCTAAAGATGAGTCGGATCACGAGCAACACCTCCGGGAAGTTCTCGAAGTTTTGAGAGAAGAAAAGTTGTATGCCAAATTCTCGAAGTGTGACTTTTGGTTAAAGGAAGTCCAATTCTTGGGTCACGTCGTCACTCAAGCCAGAGTGAAAGTGGACCCCTCCAAAATTGAAGCGATGATGAATTGGGAACCGCCAAAGAGTCCGTCGGAAATTCAAAGCGTTTTGGGATTAGCAGGTTATTATAGGATATTTATTCAAGATTTCTCCAAGGTTGCTTCTTCCTTGACGGCATTGACAAAGAAGAACGTGAAGTTTGTTTGGACCGAAAAGCAAGAGAAAGCCTTTCGGACTCTCTAAAAGAAATTGTGTGAAGCTCCGATTCTTTCGTTACCGGAAGGATCCGAAGATTTTGTGGTATATAGTGATGCATCTAAGATGGGATTAGGTTGTGTGTTGAGGCAAAGAGGCAAGGTGATTGCGTATGCGTCAAGGCAACTTAAGGACCACGAGAAGAATTATCCTGCCCATGACTTGGAATTAGCGGCGGTGGTTTTTGCTTTTAAATTGTGGCGGCATTATCTTTAAAGTATATTTTTGATCAAAAGGAGCTACATATGAGGCAACGGCGTTGGCTCGAGCTACTCAAGGATTATGATTGTGAGTTACTTTACCATCCGGGTAAAGCCAACGTGGTAGCGGATGCTTTCAGCCGGAAGGAGTACGGTAGTGGAACGCGTGTCGTGCTTACACAGATTAAGGTGACGTCTAGTTTGATTGACAGAATCAAAGTATCTCAAGCGAAGGCACTTTTGGAAGAAAACCTTAGGAATGAGGTGATGGTGAAGCAACACTTACTATTGACGGAAGGCGGCCGTGGTTTGAAGTTGTTTCAAGGCCGTATTTGGGTGCCCAAGCTAGAGGGAAACCGTGAATTGTTATTGGAAGATGCACATAAGTCGAAGTATTCTATTCATTCGGGTAGCACCAAAATGTATAGAGACTTGAAGTTGACTTATTGGTGGCTCGTTATGAACTTAGATGTGGCTAATTATGTAGAAAGATGTGTAACGTGTCTGCAAGTGAAAGCGGAACATCAACGACCATATGGGAGCCTCCAATCTTTAGAGATACCGGAATGGAAATGGGAGCACCTTACCATGGATTTCGTGACTAAATTACCCAAAACCTCGAACGGTCACGATACCATATGGGTAGTGGTAGACCGGTTGACAAAGAGTGCTCATATCTTAGCCATGAAGGAAGCCGGACCCGTGGATAAACTTGCTAAGTTGTACGTAAATGAGATTGTCTCATGGCATGGTGTGCCTTTGACTATTGTGTCGGATCGTGCTAGTCGGTTCACGTCAAATTTTTGGGAAGGATTGCAAAAGGGATTAGGCACCAAAATTCACCTAAGTACCGCATACCATCCTCAAACCGATGGTCAAAGTGAGAGGACTATTCAAACTCTCGAGGATGTGCTTAGATCGTGTGTCATCGATTTTGGTGGGAGTTGGGACTCGCACCTACCACTCGTGGAGTTTGCCTACAATAACAGCTACCATTCTAGTATTGGGATGGCACCATTTGGAGCTTTGTATGGACGGAAATGTAGAACACCGGTGTGTTGGTTAGAAGCGGAAGAGAAACAATTTGTCGGACTCGAAATTGTGCAAGAGACGATCGACAAAGTGAAATGCATTCGCGAGCGGCTAAAGGCTGCTCAAGATCGTCAAAAGAGCTATGCCGATGATAGGAGGGTTTACACCCCCCGCCCCCTAAATCTAACCGCAAGTGTACGGGTCGAATCAAGTAGTAGTGTACCGAAGGTACGGGTATCGAACCAGAGGAACTAGGGACTAAGTAACACAATGACTATAGTAGATATTAACTAAACAATAGAAAATTGGATGTTGGGTGAATTAACTAATTAAATTAACTAAGAAGGCCTTGAAGAGGTTTAAGGGGTAAAAAGTGGAAAACTTTATGTAGAGAAAACAGTTGGGAGTTGGGATTCTAATGAGTTTCACATAGAACACGGATATTGGAATTTAATCAAGCAATCCATATAATGAAAGAGTAATCACTAAAAAAATCCCTACTATACTCTCTCGAGTTATAATAGGTTTTATTCCTGACAACAAATATTTTATCTCTCGATCTTAACATATGTGACAGAAATATATTAGCACAAGATCACAATAATACACTAATATTTAGTTGGTATATCTCTATCCAAGTTCCCATCTTAGGTATATGAATTCAAGCCTTTGTATGAATCAATTCTCTTGAATTTAATTCAACACAAACAGTTCAGTTGAAAGCTGATCAGACTTGCAAAAGCATTAAACACAAAATTCATATACTTCATTAATCAAGAAAGTTTAATCAAAATCCCAATACTTGAGTATTCAGATGTTTACACCCAAAATTAACCCAACCCCCAACATCTAGAGATTAGTTCATGTTGGGGGTTTGAAAACACAAGGTAGAAGAAGAATTCATAAAGCTAAATTAAAGTCTCTCTCAAGAAATCTAAAATATGTAAGAACTCCCTTTGGATTCGTAATACCCACGACGATGAATCAATCTCCGTTGATTGAATGTGTCTCGATGGTTTCGTAGGCTCAATCCGTTGTATTCTCGATGATAAGTTCTCCCCAAAGTCGCCCTTTGCCGTCCTCAAGAAGATAGAGTGTTGAATAATCCAAACCCTAGCTGAAAAGGGCTTTAAAAACGTCTCAGAGTCTGGCGCCAGTTGGGATGCCAGTTGCAATTCCTAACTGGCGTGGCTAACCGGCGCGGCTCTTTAGAGCAACAGAGTCTGACGCCACTTTGGATGCCAGTTGTAATTCCTAACTGGCGTGGCTAACTCACGCTAAGCCAACAGTACCTAAGGCCAGTTGTGGATGCTAGTTATAAGTGGCATGGCCTTTGTGTAACTAGCTTCCAGCCTAACCCACTTGGAAACTAGCCTTAGACTAAAACTTTCTCATTTTTACTCCAAATTGCCTCCGAAAGGTATCGTTGGGCTCCTTCTTTAATTCTCCACCCGGGACAAAATATAATACTTGAAAATTCGTTCCCATGATACAAGATTCTTCGTATCTCCCGTGATATTCTTGTTCCTGTGTAAACTTGCACTAAATTGTCAGAAAAACGCCTCGTTTGCTTGGATAACGAGCAAACTTTATGGGAAGTGGTCCTAAAATAACGCTCAAAACGAGTGTTATCAACAACCCCAAACCAAGCGTTGCTTGTCCCCAAGCAAAGTAGCGATAATAAAGACAAACAATTACAGCATTAGAGCATATCTTGCAAATACATGGTATACAAGTTAGGCATGTCTATTGTGTCAATACATGAACAGTTGAACTTTGAAATAAGATGTCTGACTATACCTTGCTCGAAATTAATCATTGATATTCATTGAAGATCGAACTCTGAACTAAGACACTATGTTGAGTTCAATTAACTCGGGGCACTTTCGGGGAGGATTTCGCCTCGACCCTACCTCACAGAGTACTCTCTTTTCTCACGAGTCCTAGGTTAACACACAATAGTTCATGCAATATGAAGTTATGTACAATAATTCTCAAGTTATATAACTGCATGAATATATATTGAAAGACGCACAATTGTTAACAAAATGATCTCGGAATGGAATCAAGTAATAAGACGAGGAATATTAGTCAATAGACAGTGTACATAATTACGTTTTCCAAAGGATCACCTAGGTCTTTATGAGGTTGTAATGGGGCTCGGGGTGATGGCTAAGAAACGAAGGTCATTCAGGAACAAGGTCCTTAGTGCTTCACAGTATGAACCGCCCTCCACCAGTTTTTCTTTCCACGTTCCCGACTGTGCGTTGTATCATACCCCTTCCGTGCTACTTTCTTTCCTTCTAATATTTTTTTTTTCTTTTGTAGCCGGTTCATTCCATCTTTCTTTCCCTTGTCATGTCGATCCTTCAATCCCTGGCTCTTTTTTTTTTGTTTTTTTTTGTTTTTTTTTGTTTTTTTTTTGTAGCCGGTTCATTCCATCTTTCTTTCCCTTGCCATGTCGATCCTTCATTCCCTGGGCGTTCATACTATATCGCACTTTCGGACTAAGGTTGGCTTGAAGTTGGGCTAGGGTTTAATGTTGGGTATTGAAATGAAAATTTTATCGAGTGTTTGGCTGCAAAGGGGTCAGGGAGCACACAGGATATGAAAAGGATGTGATAGCTGAAAGAAACAAAATTATTTACACACAATGCCTGGGATCATTTCCTAGGGTCCATGCAATTTGTACACTGGTCTTTTTGACAAAATATCCTGATGGTGGTCTTTATTACTTAATGCAAGATAATAGTGAGATCTAGCTATCATCGAATTACAAAGAGAGGAGAGGTGTATATGAATTTATGTAATGAATATCTCTCAGAAATAAAGTTAGTTAAAAATTTATGGCTCAAATTTACCTCTCGGGGTGGTCTCCACTAATGTCTCCTACTCATGTTCCTGTCAATCTCCCTTAACACTATATCTCCATTCAAAGATTCTCAAGCCAATGAAAATTGACAGATTATTTTCAAACTTTGGTGTTGCAGATATCATAGTGGTGTGTGTGCGAAGTGTAATGGAAATCAAGTATTGACACAAGGACAACTAACGAATATACTATGTATACCACCCCAAACCTGTCCACCACATTGTCCTCAATGTGTAAATGATCAATGTGTAGAATGGTGTAGACGTAAACCATGACCATATAACGATAAGAGCACAATATATCATCCCAGACAAGTAGGTACATTCTAGAAAGTATGGTACTAATGGTTTAGGTTAGGTACAGTCATCCATACAGCGCGAATGTAAAGCATTAGACATATCAAAAGACAAAAATCATGGGGATAGAATGATGTCACTGCGAAGAACCTAGTCCATACTGCGGCGGTTGCGGCGTCGCGCTTCACCCGTCAAGTACCCCTGACCAAACCCTCGGTCGGCCATTAGGTCTTCCATGTGTCTCATACCGGTTCGTAACTCAACGATATCGGTGTAGTTTCGATCTACTTTATCCTCGATCCTTTGTAGCGTCTCGATCAGGTGGATTTGCCAATTCGATGGTTCGGGTGGTTGTACAGTCAGTTGTTGTGAATCTTCTGGTTCATAGTCTTCATCTTCGGTTGAAGATGAGGTTTGGTCGGTGACTTCTTGTGCATCAACCTCTTCCGGAATATTCATATACTCCGCTGCATAGGTGGTCTGGGCTTGTAATTTCCGGGAGTATGTGATTTGCATTTTGTAGGCACGGCTATCCAAGTCTTTAGGTGGGCCTTCCGTGGGATGAGTTTGTACACCTGCAACAGAACAGAAATGAGTAATAAGGCATGGAAAGGGGAGTATCCCTGTATCTCCCTCAGATCCGGCGTCTAGGATCTCCAAGTGAATGGTTTGTCCTATATCGAGAGGCAGCTGATGTTGGATGCAATATAGAACTCTCGCAACCGCAGGGTCGACTTCGGTGTCGTGCTTGGATGGTTTGATGCTTGTCTTTAGAAACTTCATCCAGAATGCGGTATCGACGTGGAGTTCGGCTTTCTTGACCGGATGTGCCGACTCCCACCAACTCTCTCTGGTTTGCCTCAAGGATGATGCAATGAGTGGGCTGTATTCAACGGTTAATGGTGCCCCTGCAATCGCGGGAACCCCCAATGCATATCTGGGCCTTGGGGTGGTTGTAACTGGTAGTAGTGGTTGATCGCATCAGCCGTGATATGAACCACCTGATTACCGATTACCACCTCCCCGAACTTAGCAAAGATAGGCTGATACATGGCTGCATAAAATTCCCTCACGACTACGGCATCGTACGTCCCTCGTGAAGCACAAAAAGTCTCCCATCCGAACTGTGCGATGGTGTCATGCACGGTGGAGTCGGGTGGGATTTTGTCGAGTTTTATTCCTCTCTCGGGATATACGATTCTGTGTGCTGCAATTTCTCTCCTTAGGATAAGTTGGGGATGTGGTGATCGTCTTGCTTTTGCTTTTTCGGACTTTGTCATGTTGTCATATTTTGGCCACCAAGGTGTGATAGTGGTTGCTTTTGCGCGTCCCATTCCTGTATGCAAGAGAACGTGTGTTAGTTAATTGGTAGATGGGGGACCCCAAACCTAGACTTAGGTCTAGGTTGCAACCATATGTTACGGGTGTCCATTAATGCGAGTTGACACCCCAAACCTAGGTCGGGACCTAGGTTTAACCGGTCGCTTGAACTAAAAGATTGAATCCAATTAGCAATGACAATAGTACATGAAGCTCAAGTTGAATCAAATGATTGAGTGTAATGCAAAAGATGGGGAATGAATAGCGACCCCAAACCTAGGTGAAAACCTAGGTTTGTTCCAAATTTGAGTGATGACATGCATTCCTATCGCCAGTTACGCCAAGCAACTATGCAGATCATGTATTTTATGCAATTTGACCCATCAAGTCACAATAAACTCAAAAGACCGACATCATCATGCTATACACATCAACAATTTCACTGATTCCGACCGTATTTACCCACAAAGCAACATAGTGATGGTCAGGATCCTTAGGTTATCTTTGTGAATTGAACAAGATTTAATGACCCACATAAGCTTTGTTGTCTACATTGAAGATTTCATCACACCTTGGTACACTCTCAACAACATGAACCCTAGGTTTTAGTCATATGAATCTTACGACCTTTGGCTTGGTGTGGTAGATGCATAGTGAATGCAAAATTGAAATATGAACGTGGCATTTACATACAAGTGTAACACACATGCATTCCCCAATCAGATAGAGTCGATGAAAACAAAGCCTGTGTAAGTGCAAATGACTGATTATTACATGATTTGTTCAACTTACACATAAACCCTAGGTTCTTGCATCAGTTTGTGGTTTGAAAGCATGAGCAAGAGTGTGTGATTTCATGTATTACCCATAATAATTACCTTTACTAACATAAACCCTAGGAAAACCAAAAGAGAGAGAAGAACATACCTTTGGTTGGATGTGGACTGAAATGGAAACAAAATTAGGAAGAAATTGATCCTCTTGAATGCAATCGATCGAGAATGGGGTGATTAATCGAAGGTCCTTGGTGAAAGTTGCAATTGATCGAGCATAGGGGAGTTTTGAGAATTTTCGTGCTCGGGGGAGAGGATTGTGTGGTACGTGAATGAAAGCAGAAGAAAAAAAACGGGTTTAAAACCCTTGTGCGTGAAACAGATCCCGGCGCCACTTACAGTGCCAGTTACGAATTGGTAAGTGGCGCTACAACCCACGCGGGCTGTATTTCTCGATCAACAGACCCCGACGCCACTTTTGGCGTGGGTTACAATTCCGTAACTGGCGTGCGAACTCACACGGAGGCCATCTCAAAACAAACAGAACCCGGCGCCACTTGGGGCGTGGGTTATACTTTGTAAGTGGCGTGACAACTCACGCGGGTCTCATTCGAAATACACAGAACCCGACGCCAGTTGTGGCGTGGGTTACAATTCGTAAGTGGCGTGGGTAAGTCACGCGGCCCCAGCTTGAATTAAACAGACCCTAACGCTACTTGTAGTGCCAGTTAGGGATTTCTAACTAGCGTGATAACTCACGCGGCTCCTACTCCAAACACACCATCGCTGATCAATGCTTTGGGGACCCCAAACCTCGTGAAGATATTCTTCCTCAAGAAATTAACAACCACTTTTGAATCATTTTTCGGTGTAGCTATGGCTTCTACCCACTTCGAGACATAGTCAACTGCAACTAGGATGTACTCGTTGCGGTTGGACACTGGGAATGGGCCCATGAAATCGATGCCCCAAACATCGAATAACTCGACTTCCATGAATATTTTCATTGGCATCTCATCTCGCTTGTTGATATTTCCGATCCTTTGGCAACGATCACATCGGGCTATGAAGTCTCGCGTCTCCTTGAACATTGAAGGCCAGAAAAAACCGGATTGTAGTATCTTGGCGACTGTTTTATCAGAACTGAAGTGACCTCCACATTCCAATGTGTGACAGTGGTTGAGAATATCCGCTTTCTCTTCATCAGGGACACATTTTCGAATTATTCCATCTCCACAAAGCTTGTAAAGATAGGGTTCGTCCCAGAAATATCGCTTTGCATTTGCGATGAACTTTTGTTTCTGATGCGAATTCAAACCATACGGTTCAACTACCCCAACTATGAAATTGATGATGTCCGCATACCACGGTTCTGAGTGGCTGATCTTAAACAGTTGTTCATCCGGAAACGAATCATTGATGATGGAGTTATCATCATGGTGTTTATCATTACCTTCTAGGCATGATAGGTGATCTGCTACCGTATTTTCTGAGCCTTTCTTATCTAATATCTCCAGATCAAATTCTTGTAGCAATAATACCGACCGGATGAGCCTCGGCTTTGCGTCCTTCTTGGTCATCAAATATTTTAAAGCCGAATGATCAGTGTATACAATTACCTTAGCACCAACTAGGTAAGATCTGAATTTTTCACAAGCATAAACAATAGCAAGTAACTCCTTCTCTGTAGTTGCATAATTGATTTGAGCATCATCCAAAGTCTTGCTAGCGTAATAGATCACGTGTAGCCTCTTTTCCTTCCTTTTCCCCAACACGGCACCTACTGCTGTATCACTAACATCGCACATGAGCACGAATGGTAGATTCCAGTCGGGTGCGGTAAGAATTGGTGCAGAAATTAAGTCCTTCTTTAACCTGTCAAAGGAAGAAATACACTCATCAGTGAAATTGAATTTTGCATCTTTAAGTAATAGAGAGCATAAGGGTTTAGAAATTTTAGAAAAATCCTTGATGAATCGCAGGTAAAAACCGGCGGGTCCCAAAAAACTCCGGACTCCCTTGACAGAATTTGGATATGGGAGATTCTCTATCACGGTCACTTTTGCTTTGTCCACCTCAATTCCTTCCTTTGACACTTTGTGACCAAGCACAAATCCTTCTGTCACCATAAAGTGACACTTCTCCCAGTTTAAGACTAGGCTTGTCTCTTGACATCTTTGGAGAACGGCTTCTAAGTGTGTCAGACACGTATCAAATGAGGGTCCAAACACTGAAAAGTCGTCCATAAATATCTCTATAGTTCTCTCCACCATGTCCGAGAATATTGCCATCATGCACCTTTGAAACGTTGCTGGTGCGTTGCACAATCCAAATGGCATCCTTCGGTAAGCGAATGTGCCATATGGACAGGTGAAAGTTGTCTTTTCCTGATCTTCTGGTGCAATAGGTATTTGATTATACCCGGAATACCCGTCCAGAAAGCAGTAATATTCATGGCCCGCCAGTCATTCCAACATTTGGTCAATGAAGGGAAGTGGAAAATGGTCTTTTCGAGTGGCGTCATTCAACTTTCTGTAATCAATACATACCCGCCATCCGGTCACCGTCCGAGAAGGGATTAGTTCATTATTGTTGTTCCGGACAACCGTGATGCCTCCCTTCTTTGGAACTACCTGAACTGGACTCACCCATGGGCTGTCAAGGATGGGATATATGATCCCTGCATCTAGAAGTTTCAGTACTTCTTTACGGACCACTTCTTTCATGTTTGGATTTAATCGGCGCTGAGGTTGAACTACTGGTCGGTGTCCCTCCTCCAGATTGATTGTATGTGTGTAGAATGTGGGACTCAAACCTTTAAGATCGGCAATTGTCCACTCGATGGCAGTCTGATGCTTTCGAAGAACTCTTAACAGTTTCTCCTTCTTTTCAGTGCTTAAAGAGGACGAGATGATGACAGGTAGTGTCTCTTTTTCACCTAGATAAGCATACTCTAGATGCGCTGGTAGTGATTTCAATTCAAGTTGAGGTGGTGTTTTGGAAGATGGTTGTGACTTGGCGATAGATTCTCCCAAGTCTTCGATTATTGGTCTCTTGGGTCCTTTAAATGAAGATAATGCGTTTAGTTGCATCACGGTTTCACTTTCTTGATCAGAATTCAGACCCATAAGTGTTTCTTCAAGCTGGTCCCCCGTGCCCATTTGACTGTCTCTTAATATATTCTCGAGAACATCAATTCGGTATATTTCATCATTCTCTAACCGATCTTTTGTTGCTCGGAATACATTGAATACAGCTTCCTCGTCACCAACCCTCAAGGTCAGCTTTCCTCCTTCAACATCAATAATGGTTCTGGCAGTTGCCAAGAACGGCCTACCAAGTATGATTGGTATATTTTTGTCTTCCTCCATATCAAGCACTATGAAATCTGCTGGAAAATAGAAATTCCCCACTTTCACCAAGACATCTTCAACAATTCCATAGGGATATTTGATGGAACGATCAGCTAGTTGGAGTGTCACATTTGTTGGTTAGGCCTCTCCGATACCGAGTTTCCTGAAAAGAGACAAGGGCATTAAGTTAATGCTGGCACCTAAATCACATAGTGCCCTACCACAATCAAAATCTCCAATGTTAACAGGTAAAATGAAACTCCCTGGATCCCTAAGCTTTTGTGGAAGCTTATTCTGAATGATGGCGCTGCACTCTTCAGTAAGTGCAACTGTTGCATGTTCCTCGATCTTCCTCTTGTTGGATATGATATCCTTCAAGAACTTGTCATATGAAGGCATCTGAGCTAGAGCATCTGCAAAAGGAATATTAATGTGTAATTTCTTAAATATTTCAAGAAATTTTGAAAACTGAACCTCATCCTTGTGGGTCTTCAAACGATTTGGATATGGAACTTTCGGTGTTGCTTGTTTGACTGGTGGCTTCACAGGTGTGTTTACCGGTGTTTCTACCGGTTGGCTTTGCTTCTTCTTAATTCCTGCGCTTAAATCAACATCTTCAACTTCCACCTCTTCTTCGTCTGTTACTTCTGGTTCAGTTTGGCTAGTGGTTCCTTTTTCTCCCACCGGTTCCCGTGTAGGGTCTATAATTAGCACCTTGCCGCTCCTCAGACGAATGGCTTTACATTCTTCATATGGTTTCCTATCCGTCTGACTAGGAAATTTTCCTTTTTCCCTAGCTTGAAGAGTTTCAGCAATCTGTCCCATCTGCCTCTCCAGAATTTGGATGGAAGCGGTGTTTTGGTCAGTTGCCGCTTTCACAGTACCGATAGTTGATGCTAATGTGTTAACTGAAGAGGTTAACCCTTCAACCGCTGTATCCACCTTTGAGACAAATTTCATCATCATGTCTTCCAAATTAGATTTCTTCTCTGATGGTTGTCCGTCTTCAAATCTCCTTTGTGAATGACCTGGATGACGATATGCATTGTTAGAATGGGAAGAAGAAGAAAAAGTTAGAATTATTACCATATTGTTGATCCCCTGCGCTGTCTTTCTGATTATGTTGTGGTTGACCCCAAGACAGGTTCGGATGCTTCTTCCATCTTTCGTTATACGTGTTAGAAAAGGGATCGTTCCGAGGTCGGTTGTTCCGGTTTTGCATGTAGTGAAATTGCTCGGGCGGTGCTTCATAAGAAGAAGGCTGAAATTCTGATGGGTTAGTATAATAAGGAACTGATGGTTGAGTGGCACTTACCTTTAACTGATCTGTTATTGCAGCTAATTGGGCTCTTATGGCCCTCAACTCTTCAAACTCTTGGATGTTGGCTACCCGTCTTGTTGCGGATCTCGAGATGGAATAGTTATGAGAAGCGAGATTTTCGATGAGTTCGGTGGCTTCTTCATAAGTTTTGTTCATTAGAGCTCCTCCAGCAGCAGCGGTGAGATCATTCTTATATTGCTGGTGTAGCCCTTGGTAAAATGTTTGAACGATCATCCATCCATGGAGTCCATGATGAGGACACCTCCTGAGCATTCCCTTATACCTTTCCCAGGCTTCATAGAATGATTCGAGGTCTAATTGTGCAAAATGAGTGATTTATGCGATTAGCTCGGCAGTTCGGCCTGGGGGAAAGAATTTATCTAAGAACGCCTTTTTCAATGCAGCCCATGTGCGTATAGGCCCTATATTCAAATTTTGTTCCCATGCGCGTGCTGCCCCCTTTAGAGAGAAGTGGAACAATCGGAGCTTGGTAGCATCTTCAGAGACTCCGTTTTGCTTGAAGGTGTCACAAATTATATCGAATTCATGAAGGTGAGCATGAGGATCCTCAGTTGGAGTCCCTCCAAATTGGTTGTTTTGTGCCAATTGAATGATGTTATGCTTGAGCTCGTAATTATTCGCATTGATCTTGGGTGCTCGGACGCCTTTATTAGAACGTCTTACTGTAGGGCTCGTAAAGGCTTTCATGGGAACACGAGCATTTGTGTCCGGTTCATCTTCTTCAGAAGAATTATCTTCATCCTCTAATTCCCTGTGCAGTTCTTCTTCATGTAGCCTTAACCTTTCTGCCTCGGCTCTTAACCTTTCTGCTTCAGCTCTCAAACGTTCTTCTTCTTGTCTTATCTGTTCTGGATTCATTGTTCTTGATTTTTCGGCTCTAGCTTCCTTTCGTAATCGACGAGCGGTTTTTTCAATTTCTGGATCAAACAATAACGACCTTGGATCACTGGTTTTTCTTCGCATAAGCTATGAACTACCTGCAAACAAAGCTCAGATTTAGTGTACTAGAAATTGACAATGTAATAAGAAAATAAAAACAAAACAGAAAATTAAAAGGTCCAATGTAATACTACAGATAGCTAGTAGTGTTATTAGCGAATGCTAGCTCCCCGGCAGCGGCGTCAAAAACTTGATAGGAGGGTTTACACCCCCCCTAAATCTAACTGCAAGTGTACGGGTCGAATCAAGTAGTAGTGTACCGAAGGTACGGGTATCGAACCGGAGGAACTAGGGACTAAGTAACACAATGACTATAGTAGATATTAAGTAAACAATAGAAAATTGGATGTTTGGTGAATTAACTAATTAAATTAACTAAGAAGGCCTTGAAGAGGTTTAAGGGGTAAAAAGTGGAAAACTTTATGTAGAGAAAACAGTTGGGAGTTGGGATTCTAATGAGTTTCACATAGAACACGGATATTGGAATTTAATCAAGCAATCCATATAATGAAAGAGTAATCACTAAAAAAATCCCTACTATACTCTCTCGAGTTATAATAGGTTTTATTCCTGACAACAAATATTTTATCTCTCGATCTTAACATATGTGACAGAAATATATTAGCACAAGATCACAATAATACACTAAGATTTAGTTGGTATATCTCTATCCAAGTTCTCATCTTAGGTATATGACTTCAAGCCTTTGTATGAATCAATTCTCTCGAATTTAATTCAACACAAACAGTTCAGTTGAAAGCTGATCAGACTTGCAAAAGCATTAAACACAAAATTCATATACTTCATTAATCAAGAAAGTTTAATCAAAATCCCAATACTTAAGTATTCAGATGTTTACACCCAAAATTAACCCAACCCCCAACATCTAGAGATTAGTTCATGTTGGGGGTTTGAAAACACAAGGTAGAAGAAGAATTCATAAAGCTAAATTAAAGTCTCTCTCAAGAAATCTAAAATATGTAAGAACTCCCTTTGGATTCGTAATACCCACGACGATGAATCAATCTCCGTTGATTGAATGTGTCTCGATGGTTTCGTAGGCTCAATCCGTTGTATTCTCGATGATAAGTTCTCCCCAAAGTCGCCCTTTGCCGTCCTCAAGAAGATAGAGTGTTGAATAATCCAAACTCTAGCTGAAAAGGGCTTTAAAAACGTCTCAGAGTCTGGCGCCAGTTGGGATGCCAGTTGCAATTCCTAACTGGCGTGGCTAACCGGCGCGGCTCTTTAGAGCAACAGAGTCTGACGCCACTTTGGATGCCAGTTGTAATTCCTAACTGGCGTGGCTAACTCACGCTAAGCCAACAGTACCTAAGGCCAGTTGTGGATGCTAGTTATAAGTGGCATGGCCTTTGTGTAACTAGCTTCCAGCCTAACCCACTTGGAAACTAGCCTTAGACTAAAACTTTCTCATTTTTACTCCAAATTGCCTCCGAAAGGTATCGTTGGGCTCCTTCTTTAATTCTCCACCCGCGACAAAATATAATACTTGAAAATTCACTCCCATGATACAAGATTCTTCGTATCTCCCGTGATATTCTTGTTCCTGTGTAAACTTGCACTAAATTGTCAGAAAAACGCCTCGTTTGCTTGGATAACGAGCAAACTTTATGGGAAGGGGTCCTAAAATAACACTCAAAACGAGTGTTATCACCCGATAAGAAGACGAGACCTATGGAATTCCAAGTGGGGGAGCATGTGATGCTTAAGGTATCCACTTGGAAGGGTATTATAAGGTTTGGGAAGCGTGGGAAACTTAGTCCTCGTTTCCTTGGACCGTTCAAGATTTTGGAGCAGGTGGGACGCCAAGCATATAAACTGGAGTTGCCACCCGTAATGGCCGGCATACACCCTACGTTCCACATTTGTTATCTAAGGAAGTGTTTAGCGGAAGAAAAGAGTGTAATACCCCTCTCGGAGATTCGTGTTGATAATAGCCGATGCGTGGAAGAACCGGAAACAATTTTGGAAAGAAAGTCTAAAATGCTCCGTCATAAAGAAATTGTCATGGTAAAAGTGCAATGGCGGCATCACCGTGGTTCGAACGTGACGTGGGAGTTGGAAGAGGATATGAAGAGGAGATATCCCCATTTGTTTGTTTAGTTGGTAAAATTTCGAGGACAAAATTTATTTCAAGGGTAGGAGGATTGTAACACCCAGAAATTTCGTATGAAAGGACCATGAAACTAGCTTTTAATATTGTTATGTATGGCTAAATCACTAGTACAAAAATGGTCTTAAGTGACGGTTAAAAACCGTCACCGTAGGTATACGGTTACGGTTTTTGTGGACATAGAAATCGTCACCGTAGTTGCCGTCACTTTTGATACACTTTTGGTTACGTTTAAAAAACGTTACCAAATGACATAAAAAACCATTACCATAAGATAAAACCGTCACCTTAAATGTACAAAAAAATCACTTTTTTTTTCTAAAACCGTTACCATAGTATAACATACAATGACATTTATTCTTAAAACTATCACTATAATATGACATACGGTGACGTTAGTTTATTAAAATCGTCATCGTAGCATGACATATATCGACGTTTATATTAAAAAGTTGTCACCGTGGGATGACATACAGTGTCGTTTGTTTGTAAAAACCGTTATCGTAGAATGACATATACTAATATTCATTATTCAAAATCGTCACCATAGCATGACGTAAGTTGACGTTTATATCAAAAACCGTCACTATACCATGACATACGATGATGTTTATTTGTTAAAGTAGTCACTGTAACATAACATAAAGTGACAATTATTTGTCAAAACCGTCACTTTAGCTAGACATACGACAACCTTTATTATTTGAAACCATCATTGTAGTATGACATTTGGTGACGTTTATTTGTCAAAACCATCATCGTATCATGAAGAATGGTGATATTTATTTTTCAAAACTGTTACCGTATAATGACATACAATGACGCTTATTTTTCAAAATTCTCACTGTATCAAAACTTATGGTGATGTTTATTTTTTGAACCATCAACGTACCACGAAGTACGCTGACGTTTATTTTTCAAAACTGTCACTATAACATGACGTAAAGTGACGTTTATTTTTCAAAACCATTAATGTACCACAATGACAGTGACGTTTATTTTTAAAACTGTCGTCGTAGGATGACATACGGTGACGTTTATTTTTCAAAATCGTCATAGTAAGATGACATACGGTGACATTTATTTTCAAAACGTCAGCCTAGCATGACATACAGTAACGTTTATTTTTCAAATCGTCTCTGTAGCACGACGTACAGTGACGTTTACACTTCAATATCATCACCATAGCACAACTTAAAATGACCTTTATTATTCAAAACCATCATCATAAAATAAGATATGAAGACATTTATTATTCAAACCGTCAACATAGCATGTCATACAGTAATTTTTTTATAAAAAACGTTGCCATAAACTAACTTTTAGCAACGGTTTTATGATTAGCAAAAATTAAAAATTAAAAAATTTCCAAAAATAATAATCAAATGATTAACAATAAGAGCATTAGAATAGTATTGATAATTATATGACATAAGACAAATAATGACATATTCATTATGTCACAATTCATGTTTCTAAACACTAAAACACCTAGCTAATTTAGTCTCTGTTCTCATCGCTGCTCTGGTTGAATGGAAAGGAGGGAGCTACGTCTGAGTTAAACTTGGAGATGGAAGTCTTCTTTTGTTTCCGACATATAATAATCTCACATGTCATCTAGAATAATTATAAAATTCTTGTTTCTTCTTAGTCTTTTGCTTGTCATAACGCCCATCAAAAATTGTTTGTGATGCCTGCAAAAAAAAAATACATGAACCAACACCAACCAACCTAACCATGTACAACACCAACTCATATTCAACTATTCTCACATGAAGCGGGGACCATATAAAAGAAAATAACACAAGAGGAACAATATCGTCAAGTGGGTTGAAAAACCAGTTTTCTATCGTCAAGTAGTAGTTAGATCCTCGATTGAACTTACGAATAAGTGATAACAAATTTGTCGTCGTAAGGAAAAACAATTTGTCGCCGTTGTTAGATCGCACATCATTAATTGAACCTACAAATGGCAAGAATTGATGACAAATTTTTTTCCCTTATTATGAGGGCATTAATTATAACGAAAAGTAAAATAAAGCTTCAACTAACCTGTATGTTTATCTTTGTATCTACAAGTACTAAGGGGCCGTTTACCAAACGCTTACCCCGGTAAGTGCTTACCAAGCTATATTACCTTACCATAGAAATATAACAAGTACAAAAAATCTTACCCGGTAAGAGCGAAGACAAGGAAAACCATGACCAAGAGTCTTACCCAGGTAATTGATTGCAACGACTCTTAACACGGTAAGCACTTACCGGGTAAATTGTTGCATACGTTGTTGTTTTTGTGGACTAAAATGTTACCCGATAAGTAAGTGATAGTGTTGAATTTTGCCGATAAGCACTTACCCGAGTAAGATTTGGTAAACGGCCCCTAAGTTGCATGACACATATTACTCAACACATTAATAATCCATGTTTTATGTCTTCTATATTATATATTACCACCATTCAAATGCCTATCAATAAATGTATTGTCCAAATCTTGTGCGTAAGAATTTTCGAATGAAAAGCAATACATGAACTGAACATTTTTATGTAAAAAATAATAAACCATAAACATATCTTTTCTTTTATTAGTTTGGTCTTGGATTTTGTGGTTAACATGTAGCATATAGACAAGTACGCCCGTATTATAGTCACAATAATTGATGGATCCCAATATGCATGCACCGGTAACTTGTAACATGGTTGCCCAATTAACCTAATCATAACTACTATTGAAACAAAAATTGGCACAAGAAATAGAAAGATAGTATATTAAAGATGGTAGCTTAACTCAATATGGCTAAAAACCTCACTTGGAATAGACCATCAAACCATGCCTCATATCCAGCTTGTGATACACAATATGTATCCATGGTTCCATATAGAAATTACCTAATTCTACCACATGTTACTATTTTGACCAATAGCATATGGAAGTCTTTTACAAGACTAAAACAATGACATAAAAGGGAAAACATAAAGTAACTTGACTAATTTAAATAAAAAGGAAATATTTACTTTTATGATACAGCTTGACCAGTAGTCCTTGTACTCCCAGATCATCGAATATGACATTGACAGTTTTTAGTTACAAGTTCCTAAATTCATTATATAAGGTCAATAATCAATATGGAAGAAATTTTCCGGCCAACCAAAAATGTAAACAAGAAAACAGAACATCTAGAATATAGCATGGATCATGTTCCATGCTGTTGTTGCAATATTCATCTACATATTTATAACTATGTTAGCGAAAAATAACCAACAACCACACAGCCAAACTACTTATAGGCATGTCATTTCCCGGATTTGTTAGGAAACTCTGCTTAATTGCCTCCCGATTCAAGGTTGGAGAATCCTCGTAAAAACAGGTACTGAGTTGGGGAAAACGTGAAAAACCGGAGTCGGTAATGTATTCCCTAACTCGCCCTGTTCCTGTATATATGTATATGTATATAAGTATGTATTAATAATTATATTATAACATATATTAATAATTAATAACCTAATATATATAGAGTACCTAAACCCAAGTCCCAAAATTGCAAATCCCTAACATAACAGAGATTGACATTGACTGGAAATCCATCTTATCAGATGTAAGTTGTTAACCAATAATACTTTCATAGTAAGATATGTCTACATAAACTAGGGGGTACTAAAAGTGACAAATTTGATCGATCAAACAACTTACATCTGATCTTTGGAACATAGTTATCAATCTAAAGTGAAATATAAATGTATATGGCATCTCTGTATTCATAAGTCATAACTATATTATACAGTCATGAAACTTAATTTCCTATGAACCATCGAAGGGCTGAAATATGTCTAACTTGATAGATTTAGACAACCTAACTATTCCAAAGCACAAGATCGTGTTAGACACTACATTTTAAATTAATTCTATGTTCTACTTGTGCCACTTAAGAGTATCATGAATGATCAAGAACATTTTACCTATGTAAAGTGCTAAGAGGTCCGAATCCAAGATTAAAATATTGGAACCAGCAAACTACTCAACAGTAGTGTCTTCGATCCTAAAATGCATGATATAAAATCACATATTAAATCCTCAAAGATTTAGGTAAAGGCATTTGAAGATTCAAAAACATGAACCAAATATGATTTGGTCGATTGCTAAATACTCACTCATCTTGGTTAATCAGAATGCATTTGAAGATTCAGGTAAAGGCTTAATTTTGGTCATCATGGCAGAGATCTGTAGTCTTCATTTTATCCCTTGCTTTTTCTTAGCCATCCTTCTATGTTTGAATTGATGGTGAGAATTGTCTCTTCTTCTCAATAGCCAAAAGCAAAAGAAATCACATTATGTTCATTGTGAGCTTCATTCAAAACTTACAATAGAAAGATAAATGAGACCACTTTATTATAAAAGTGTGATTGTATGTATGAACTCTGATTTCCAAACTTTGAGTTTCAAGTATCACAAATATTCTTTATAATAGTACTAGTTATGTACCCGCGCAATGCGGCGAGATGTAAAATTTATATAAATGTAAGAAAGAGTACCGATTACAATATATAGATATATGCGTTCAAAATTGTCTGCCTTGTAGCTTCAATTCTCATAGCTTGAAATCCATATATTTCTCAATTTGCCATCCATTTCATCGTTTCAGAGAAAAATATAAAACAAAGTATCATGTGGGAATAGGAGTTAAATTGAGAAGTGTAAAAATAGATTTGGACCCTTGATCTTTTTAATCTCAAAACAACCAAGGCTAAACATCAACCCGTTCGGGGGCAGGTTCGGGTGGAAGGGTATGAAACCCGGTCGGATTTCAGGAAGGGTATAAAATATTCGAACTATGGTATGTTTGGGTCAGGGGAGTTTAGGTAGGGCCGGTCTGGGCAAGGTTTTGGACAAAAAGAAATTATACCCGAGAGTATTAAAGAGTTAAATGATTTACAAACAATACTTAATGCTAAATAAAGAGTTTTTAACAAATGGCTCAAAATATACTTAAAAGCAAAGAGGCACCTTTTTTTCTCAAACCAAGTCATGGATAGGACTAATCTCTGGGTAACCATCTCATGTAACTATTTCAAAGTGCAAAGAAATCAAATGTGGTATCGAGTTCGATATAACCATTTCAAAGAGATCAATAACAAATTTCAATATCCAATAACCATTTCAAAGAAACAACAGAATAAATTCAATTACAGAATACAAAAAACAAACAATATAGTAAGAATTTAAAACTCTACAAGTTAGGAACCAGAAAACAAAAAAATTTGAATAAGATACACAACCACATCAAACCATAAACCATGTTCAAAACAGATAGACTCAGAGTCTATGCTTCTTTCCATCGTCTGTAAAAATCCGATGAACCGCCTTCGAATAATGTGGTTAGATGGTTTGATGGTAATTGGCTGATGAATATTCCAAACTGCAAAACTGTAAGCAAATGAATCCAAAAGTATGGTAGATTAGGAGCTCTCGAGTAAGAAAGTCTATTGTTCGAAGCACATGAGCATCACTAACAGACAATTACCGTGTTTATAAGTTTTGGAAAGGATCGAAGGAAGAAATTCAGCAGACCTAGGCTCATGGTCCTAAATGCACCGTCTCTCAGCAAAATTTGCGATAATCCACGATCTCAACTCTTCTGTTCACACACAGTTATGAATTACGAGCAAATGAGCAGAAAAGTAGGAATCATATTGATTTAAAAGAGGTAAAAACAAAAAGCAAACAATGTAATGATTTGTTAAAACAACATAAAATTCTCGAAATCTTAAATCTCCAAAAGCAGAAAACAAACAAATGTAGATTATGATTACCGTCTGTAAGGAAGATAAAACATAAAAAAATTCAAGAATATGATTCGAGAAGCTTCATCGTCGTCTTCATTGAAATCACACACAAACTACATCAGTGTCAGCATAAAACAGAAGCTGGAATACGTTGGCAAAGAAGTGCATGAGTCGCCAGAGTTTCATTGTTTTCATCAACCGGATTAGAGTTGAAGAACGTACCAGTAAAAGGGAAAACAAAGCGATAAGATTTGATTGCCTTGAAAGTAAAGGCAACACTAACAACCAACCTGAGAAAGAAAACCAAGAAGCAACAATCTATAAAAGTTAACCTTCATATTAACCTTTTAAGTTTTTTATTTGATTTTCTGTTTGACATGAGATAAAAATCTGAACATTCCTAATCGTGGTCAACAAAAAAATGTAGGTTCCAACATGAAAATCAATAAAAAAAATTAGGCATCAGCTTGATGTTCCAAGCTAAATTTTGCATAAAAAATTTGCAAGCCATCAAAATTGTTGTGATCTTTCACGTCGATTGTTCACTGATATTTCTGTGAAAGAAAACCAAGAAAATCAATGCACTAACAAAATCAACAAAAACAAACTTTTCTCATCGATTAGCCATGCTTCTTGCAAATTTCAGAAACCATGAAGCAACAATGTAGAACAAATTTCAGAAACCTGAGAAAGAAACCCCAAACCCATCAAGAACAAATTTCATAAACCCCAAAATTCATTTCCATTTACCTTCAACACAACTTATAACTTCATCTATACTGAGATAATAAAGATATTCAACCAAAAAATCGTCCAATGCACTTTAGAACTCCAACCTAAAATCTGTGAAAGAAAACGTCAATATGAAATCCAGTGTGAAAGAGAGAATTGTTCTTTCCTACAAAAATCAAGGCAATTGTTCTTTCCTACAAAAATTTTAGCAACGGAGCAATGGGATGCAACATATAATCTCAAAGATAATCACAAATTACAAGAAGTCTCTGATAAAGAAAGAATTGATGTTAAAATGTAAAATACAATTCGGGTCATAAATCTTAACTTTCAAAGCTTGCAGCCACCCTTCAAAAAGTTTTTTTTAAACAAAAACACCATAAGTTATTGTAGGCAAAGAAAACACATGTCATAAAGGAAACCATAGATGATGTCTTTCAACTTAAAAAAATAATCTGATGATGATCAGCCCCTAAACTTCGGGAAAAAAGTTCCCCTCTGTCAATAGCAATTTCTAGACATTAAACACAACGAATATGTCACATGAACAGAAATGAAACAGGAAGATCATGTACACAACATCAACATAATTGGGAGTTCATTTTACATAATTAGAGACAACATTTAAAGTAACAAACTGAAATATATATATATATATATATATATATTCATATCACAAAAATGTAATTTGGGGTTTTGAGTACACGTAATACTCCATTACTATGTCTTTCCATAGCCTAATTTATGGAAATAACATCGCTTATTCTTAGCTAACAAGTATTATTATTCTAGTTGTTTGATTTATTTCCTTTTCGTTGATTACATTTACATCTGGAGTAACAACACATTAAAGCGAACCTGCATCAGGTTTTCATTGGGTATCAAGGAAACAATGGATGAGAAGGATAATTAAAAATAATTATATATGAACTTAGGGGCCGAATGAATATCACAAGGACTAAGAATCTTACACATGAAGAACAAAGGCTATGATCGAGAGTCTTACCCGGTAAGAGCAAAGGCAATAACCGAGATACTTGCTCGGTAAGCATAGCATAGCATAGCATCTCATCGAACACCTAAAAAACAAAACAAATACATATTAAGCATAGCATAGCATAGCATCTCATCACAAATTCTGTATGCTATATTGCACCATTCACAAATACAAAGCCCATATTCAGTCACAACTTAACACGGATCAAGGTTTAAAAAAATCTCTCAAATTAGGGAAATTTCGCAAATAATATTTCAAAATAATATAGTAAGCAAATCAGCAATGATATCAACAAAAAGCAATCCCTACTATATCTCAATACGCATACATGTATAGCTAGATAGAGGGAAAGAGAGACCTCGAGGAATTCCTCAGCATAGGCATGTGATAGTTGAACCTTAAGCTGATCCATGAAGTCTTCGGCAGACATTTGAGACGGCGGCGATGAACTCGACGGCGACGAAAACGAATCCATGTCTCTGTCTATCTATAAATTACCCCAAAACAAAAACCCTTGAATCAAGAACAACCAGGAAACAAAGCCTAATTTGAACCAGAACGACAAAACAATTAAGGACAAAAAAGTAGAAAAACTAAGGACCCTAGCCCATTTTTGAATAGAGAAAGATTGGGAAACTTGAAACGATGGAAGCTTAAAGAGCATAAGGATGGAAGAACCTTACCTTCCAAACCCACATAAGAAAGGAACCGGAGTAAAACTCACCCGATTGACTAAAACCTAACCTGGGAAAGACGGGTAAAACTCACCGGATAAGGAACAATGTAGTTGAAATCTTGAAGATTAAGAAAGTCTGAACACGAATAAGAAACGAACAATTGAACTGGCATTTTGATTTTGAGAAGAAAGCAAAAGAGGGAACCTGGAGAGTTATACGACACCTTGGAGCAGGAAACTGGAATTTATGGGAGCATGAATAGTCGCTTTGGGAAGAGCAGTTGCATTTCTTGAGAGTAGAATACATTACATGGGGAGAAGGAATGGTCGTTTTGGGAATTTCAAATTGATTTCTTGAGAACGACAATTAACTGGGAGAATGAATGGTGCTAAGAAAAATTGTACTTTATGCATGAAAGATTTGTAATCAAGAAATTTAAGAGATTTTAAGACTTTATGGATTATCAAGTAGTACTCTATGCATTATATTTTGTTTTTAAGAGATTTTTAAATTTTCTTTATAAAGTAGTATAGATATAGATTATGCATTATCAAGTAGTACTCTATGCATTATATCTTGTTTTTAAGAGATTTTTAAATTTGCTTTATAAAGTAGTATAGATAGATTTAGATATAGGATATACCACTTGAATTGTTATTTTTCCTATTAAGTTTTAATTCTGTATAATAATTTTAAAAATATAAAATTCAATGTTTAATTCCATGAAATCTAAAATCTATTGAACTTTTAAAGAAAAGAATGATTTTTAACTTTTTTAAAATAATATATTTAATATTATCAAACTTTAACTTAATATTTAGTTTTTATTAAACTTTTATTTATAAATATATATACATATATATATATACACACACACGTATGCTCAGATATGCATGTATATATGTGTTCTATGTGTGTATGCATGTATATGGATTATATTGGTTCCAATCGGACACATCGAATTACATTGGATAGTCAAATTTTGCGATATTCGGTATAATAAGTTATATTGGGTTACAATTAGTCATATTAAGTTATATTAGGTTACAATAGTTTTATATTCGGTTTTGTGAAATTAAATTGTTTTATAATGGTGATATCAAGTTACAAATTACAATGTGTCATATTGGTTCTATTGGGTTAAAACGGGTCATGTACGTTGGGTGTTGTTCGGTTACATTGAATCGTATTGAGTTACAGTTGGTCATGTTAGATTATATTCAGTAAAGTGTGATGCAATGGGTCATATTGCATTATACAGTTATGCTAGGTCATGCTCGGTTGGGTCATATTGGATTACAATGGATCGCATTGGTCACATTAGGTCATATTCGGAATTAATTGGCCATATTGAGTTAAATTGGGTTATATGTGTTATAATTGGTCATAATCAGTGTTCAAAAAGACGTGATATGGCTTGATATGGCGTAAGACGCGTCTCCATTACGAAATGGTCCATCATATATTTGTAAGGCGTGACGCCGTGACCTACACCATGGTGCCATGGCACTAAATGGTGCAAGAGGCGTCTTCACAGTTATGAAATGGTCCATCATATATTTGTAAGGCGTGACGCCATGACCTACACCATGGTGCCATGGCACTATATGGTGCAAGAGGCGTCTTCACAGTTACAAAATGGTCCATCGTGCTGTGATACATTAAGTCGTATTGGTTTTATAGGTCATGGTTGTTTATATTGGATTACAATGGGCCGTGTAGGTTATATTGGGTCATGTTATGATACATTAAGTCATATTGGTTTATGGGTCATGTTGGTTTATATTGGATTACAATGAGTTATGTTATGGTACATTAAGTCGTATTGGTTTATGGATCATGCTGGTTTATATTGGATTACAATGGGTCATGTCGGTTATATTGGGTCATGTTATGATACATTAATTAGTCATATTGGTTTATGGGTCAAGTTGGTCGCAATAGATTAAATTGGTCACAACAACAATGATTTTTATATATTGTGCTACATGAGATCATTCTGAGATAAATTTGGTTGATATTGTGTAACAATGTGTCATTTTGGGTTACAAGCTATGTTGCCTTACATTAGGTCATATGTGATACAATTGGTCGTATTACGTTAGAACATCTCATATTGGGGCATGTTGACTTACAATACATTATGTTTTGTAATATTGAGTCATGTTGGGATAACAATAGTTTGTATTTTACGCTGAATCATCTTGGGTATGTCATATTACATTTACGAAAAAATAATACAAAAATGTGATATGATGCAATTTACGAAAAGCAATAAATAGATAAAAAAAACATGATAATAGTATAGAGTGTGATGTTGTGATGCTTAACACTACAAAAAAAACACCCCTTATCCGACAGACCGATCCGTCGGAAATCCGTCGGAAAATGTCGTTTTCGTCGGAAACGTTCCGTCGGAAATGGGCTGGTCGGTAAAGCCTTTTCCAACGGATTTCCGACGGACATTTCCGACGGATTTCCAACAGAAACCATTTCCGATGGATTTCCGACGGAATATACTTTTCCGTCGGTTAAGGGTTTCCGACGGATTTCCGAAGGATACCTTTTGCGGCGGATAACATTTGCGACAGTTTTCCGACGGATTTTTTGTGACGGATTTAGAAACTTTTTCCGACGGATTTTTTGTGACCATTTCCGACAGATATTCCGTCGGAAAATGATGTTTTCCAAAAAAAAATTAAAATCAAATTTCCTGTACATTTGGAATCCAGAATTTAAAAAATCAAATTACCACACAATTTGATAACAAACGAAACAATTTAAAACAAAATTGTTTTATAACAAACGAAACAATTTTAAATCTATAAAATTACGTAATTGTATCTATTATTCTAGAACTACGAAGGAGGGTTAGGAGGGTTTTGGTTCTAGTTCTGGAACTGCTGCATTAAGGCTTGCATCTGGTCCGGGTTCTGGAACCGCGCCATGAAGTCCTCAAACGCTTTTCTCGTGGCCTCTTGTTGGCGAATTTGATCTTCGTACCTCTGCCACCGCTCCGCTTCTTCCGCCCGCTCTTTCCGTCTCTGCTCCGCTTCTCTCTCCCGCTCTAACCATATATGTTCCCGCTCAGCCTCCAACGTTGCTCTCAAAGACTCCAACTGAAATGAATTTACATTTAACAAGCAACAATGTTAAGAGCTAATTAATAAAAACATAACTAATACATGAATGTATTACAACCATATTACACATACCTCCGAAGCGGTTCCGGAACAACTATGACGGCCTTGACCGGTCAAATTCAAGAAATCTGTCACGTTATTGAACCCGGGAACACGATTCTTTTTTCGACCCCCGACAGCCTTTTCCCACAATTGACCCTGTATCTCCGGACTAAGGGTTGTCGGATCTACATCTGGGTATTCCTCCTGCCTCATTTGGTTGAACGACGTCTACAAACACCAAATGTGTTAACTAATAAAAACTTATAGACATTTCGGCAGCATAACTGTTGTAATTGGAACATATCCATTAAGTAGTTTACACCTATCGTCTACCCAACAACGGCAGCCCAAACTAATTACTACAACTTTATCCTATAAAACAAGTCAATCCTAAAAACAAATTAAATTTTGTGCCAAAACTAAACTTACCGCCCTATGCTCGTGAGTCTGATCAAGATAAATAGGAGGATCTGTGGGAGGCCCGGTCGCACCCGGAACTAGATGTCGGTTCGTGCAGTGAACCCGGTCAAATACCTCACTGATGAGGGGCTCGCGGTTCCATGCTTCTCTCTACATGCAATATATATATACGATGTCAGTTGTTAGTAGACAACAAATTCATGATAAATTATATAAATTTAAAATATATAGTAGATGAATGAATGAATACCATCCGTGACCGATGCACAGCCGTGCTAACTGAGCCTCCAGTATGCCAAGGGCCGTCGACCGCAAACGATTGGCCCTATTGGCCACGGATTGACGTTGAAATACCTTACCGGTCCAGACCTGTTAAAACATAAAAGATAAAAATCAACATACAAACTGAAACGAACCCGTAACAACAAAAAATCCTACATACCTGGTCTATCATTTGGTTCCAGAAGGTCCCGTCGAGCCAGTCTGGATAGAATGGCCTCAACCGCTCATAGTCTTGGCGATCCCACTCTATCACATCAATGGCCTTTGCCCGCTTCGCTGACCATAAACGAAGTTCTATCATCTTGTCAGCATAATGGGATTGCAAGGTATCAGTAAAGGCTCGCATAATGGGCCACTCTCAAGGGGGAGCACATGTCGGTTATCAGGATTACTTGGAACCTCACGTTGAACAGCAACCCCTCGTCGTCTCGACTGTGATGGCGGGGTCTGATCTTCAATATTGATCTCTGCATCTACCTGATCATCCTCATTCACCTGTATATGATCCAGTCCTTCTGATGTCCTATGTTGACTCTCGGGTGTCGGCTCTTGACTCTCAGGTGTCGTCTGTCGACTCCTAGATGAGCTGCTACTCCCGCGACTGAACAATTGTCTGAATACACCCTTCCCCTTGTTGCTCTGACCTTTTCCCACCATCTGAAATTAGATAACAGTTTAAAGTTAGATATACATACACAAAGATAGAATATATACATTCATAAAAATACATATACATACACAAAGACAGATATACATACACAAAGATAGATGTACATACATAAACAATAAGTTCTACATAACTAGTTATCAGAAGAATGATCAGATAAAATAATTGCATCTTCGTTATCTGAATCATCGTCTGTATCTTCAAATGCTTCCTCGTCGTCGCTAGATTCATTCGATACATCTTCCTGCTGGCTAGTTTCGTCGGATACAACCTCATCGGAATGTGTGGCCACTACGGTGTAATACCCGGTTGCAAGAGGGACTGAATTAAGGTCTTCATTTGGTTCCGTGGACATTGTAGAAGTACCTCGTTCATTGATTTGAAAGAATTGTTCATCATCATCATCATCATCATCATCATCATCATCGTCGTCGTCAACACCTTTAGCAGATTCTGCAACTGCATATATTCCACGAGACTTTGTCTTGACTACCGCCACCAATCCTTCAAATCCCTTGTGACTGAAGGATACGGTATGTAATACACTTGCTCGGCTTGTGATGTTAGGACGAAAGGGTCATTGGATCTTAATTTGGATTTGTGTTTAATATCGACCAACCCATGTTTACGGTCAACTCTAACTCCCCCAGGAGTATCAAACCATGTACATTTGAACAACACCGCAAAGTTATGCCCTGGGCCGAAATAATCCACCTCTAACACGTCCTCCAACAATCCGTAATAGTCCCCCTCTAACTCGGAGTCGTCGTAATTAGTACCCCTCACATATACACCGCTATTATGTGTGACCTGACCAGCACCATGGGTTACCGTATGAAACTTGTAACCATTGACGAAATATCCTTTATATGACCGTGCATATCGGGATGGTACACGTGCTAGATATTGCAGTTGTTCATTTGGTTCACATGAATCCCCCATTGACCTATAAAACAACATAGGAAATTAAACACATATATTGGTAAATTCACGTGTAAATTTCATATGTTGGTATATATACTCACGTGGTTTAGGAACCAAGTAGAAAACCTTGATTCCCCAACTTGTGCCCGGGCACAAGCGTCAAGTTGAAGTTGCATTCGCTCTAGTTCTTCTTCAAAGATCTTCAGAAAAGGTTGAACTTCTTCATAATTCAACAACACATAAGTGTGGGTCTTGTGAACCTCGGCATCATTAAGAATTACCTGTTTCCCACCCTTCTCGAATAATCTACGAGAAGGAACCTTGAATATGCTCAGTCGATCGTATGTTCCTGAAGAACTAGGAATATCTGGGGCAAAGTTCCTTCACTCGCGATTATGTCAACTTTGTATGTTTGGATTAAAATACAGCGAGCAATAGTTCGAGAGTTCATTGACTAGATAGGACTCAACGATAGACCCCTCCACTTTTGCTTTGTTTCTAATGGTTCTCTTCAACGACTCAAGCGTCCTAAACATAAACACAATATTGTATGTGTTAGAAAAGAAATGAGAGATGAACATAAACGAATTTCAAGTTGAGAGAATGTTCATTTACCTCTCATAAAGATACATCCACCTATATTGGACCGGGCCACCGTTTATGGCTTCACGTGTCAAATGTATAACTAGGTGTTCCATAGAATCAAACCAACCGGGCGGGAAGACCTTTTCCAACTTGCAAATTGTTTGAACAATATTTTTTTGCAACGGAATCAAGTCTTCTGTGTAGCACCCTTGAGCATATTACACGAAAGAATGTGCACAACTCCGTTATCGCATCCCATATCGGAGTCGGTATCATCCCTCATAACGCAATAGGTAGCAATCGTTGCTTAAACACATGACAATCATGACTCTTGAAGCTATAAAAGTTGTAAACTTCAAGGTTTATGCAGACCCCTATGTTCGAAGCATAACCGTCCGGGAACTTCAACTTCTTCAACCATTCACACACTTGTTTTAACTGTTGTTTGCTCAAACTGTACGACAACTTCGGTTTCACTACCTTATTGCCCTCCTTTCCTGTAGATCCCAGATTATGCAAGCACAATGATTATGAAGAATAATGCAATAAGAACACAAAGATTAAAGAAGCTTCGTAGTCAGATATCTCACTTGTACGGTTACAATATGATTTGACAGAATTTAGGCTCTCTAGTAATTGACTTACATTCACTCTAATCTCTTCTTAATAGATAATCTTGCGCACACCTAAAGAATGAACCTAACCCTCTATTTATATGTAGAACATTTATCGTAATAAGGAAACTATGAGATAAGGTATTATACACTTGCCTTATTTACAATAAAGCAACGTTTCCTTATATTAAACCTTCCTAATTAATGACTTTGTTGACTTTGCACTTTTGGTCCTTCATGTCTTCAATAGTTGTCATCTCGGATACAATAATTTCAGACCTAACATTTCCAATGTGTAACTCCTGTCGATCGCAATACAACTCTATATCCCTCCTTGGCTTTACATTGTCTTTTGTTTTAGACGTGTCCATGACGGTATTAAAGAGATTCTCAAATACGTTCTTCTCGATATGCATGACATCCAGGTTGTGCCGGATTAGCAACATTTTCCAATATGGCAACTCCCAAAAGATGCTTTTCTTCTCCCAATTATGAGTGATACCGAACCCGCTAATTTTTCTGTTTTTCGAACGGAACGGGGAATCCTCGTAAACAGTTGGATAGTGACGGACCTGCTCATAGATTTGTTCACCAGTTAAATCGGGTGGTGGACCGACTGACACTGGTACCCTCTTACCTTTGGTAAATAGGCTTTGATCATGGCGGAAAGGATGTGTTCTAGGTAACCATCTCCGATGACAATCAAACCAACATGTTTTCCCTCCATTTTTCAACTGGAATGAATCCACTGTGCCCATACAACACGTGCATGCTAACTTGTCGTGCGTGCTCCAACCAAACAACATTGCATAGGCAGGGAAGTCACTGACGGTCCATAGTAGTATAGCCGTCATCTCGAAGTTATTCTTACGATAAGCATCATATGTAACAACTCCCACCGTATACAACATCTTTAGATCGTCTATTAGCGGCCTAAGAAACACATCCAAGTTTTGATCGGGGCTCTTTCTACCAAGAATGACCAATGCAAGTCTAACATATTGTGGTTTCAAGGCCATCCACGGTGGTAAGTTGTAGACAGTAACAAACACGGGCCATGTTGAATACGGATTCGAATTGGAATTATTCGGGTTGAAACCGTCGGTACATAAGCCAAGACGCACATTACGGATCTCAGAAGCGAAGTCGTGATCCTTCCTATCGAAATGCTTCCAAGCCTCACCATCACTTGGATGTACCATCATCCCCGGTTCCGTATGATGATCGTAATGCCAAGTCATCTCTTTTAACGTCTTTTCTGACATATACAGTTCTTGAAGTCTAGGAACAATAGGCATGTACGTCAACACCAAGTGTGGGACCTTGCCTCGTCCACTAGTCTTGTAACGACTTTCATTGCATACTGTACAGTGGGTCAACGTAGAATCATGCTTGTAAAATAACATGCAATGGTTTTTGCAAGCATGGATCCTTTTTTTTTTTTTTGAGAAAGGCCGCTCAAACTCTTCTTTGTCTCATAAATTTTAGGGGGCATCTTATTACCCTTTGGTAGAATATCTTTCACAAAGGACGCGATTCGGTCAAATGTCGCATCGGGCATATTACATTCCGCCTTAATGTTCAACAATCTCGTGGCAACTCCTAATTTCGAGTGTTCACTTGTTGTTGTCGCTTCAAGCTTCCATAAAGGCTCGTCAGCATCTTTTAACATGTCATAAAATTTCTTGGCATTAGGATTAGGAGTTTGTTCTTCCCATGTCATGGCATCGTGTTCCATGTGTTCATTCACCATTTCCACATACCCTTGGTTATGATCGTTCACCACTTCCACCACTGTAGGAGTAGAAGATTGACCAACGTGTTGATAATCAGATGCATATTGATGTCTTTCACCATGTGCCCACCATTTGTTATAATAAGGCATGAAACCATGTTTCATCAAGTCCAGTCTAACCGTCTCTCTTTCTTTATCGGGTATATTACGACATTTTAAACAAGGGCATCGGATACGAAGCACTATACCATTAGGAGTTTTTTCCTTTCAACAGTGCTTTCATTAGCAAAGGCAACGTCCAAAAAACCGTCCATTAAGCCGAGGTACTCCCTACTAAGATACCCTTGAGCGTTATTCTTCAAGTACATCCATCCTCTATCTGTCGACATATTCAATAACTGTTAGGACCCAAACAATCAAGATATCAATATATGAAAAGATTATAACAGGAATGATAGTAGTCAAATGTAATTTGTATTGATTGAATGTACTGTATACAGAATATATCTTTACAAGGTATATGAAAAACATTAGTTCTAACAATCTAACTAACTATCTATTTATACATACAATAGAAAGACTAAAGTGACAAGACATTCATAACAGACAAGTTCAGAATTGGTTCTGAACTCCTTCAGAACTTCTTCAGAAGTGTCTTCAGAACTTCTTCAGAACCTCTTCAGAAGTGTCTTCAGAACTTCTTCAGATCTTTTTCCCTTTTAAGAACCCAGTTCCTTTTGAACCTATTATGATATTTCTATCAATCTCCCCCTTAGCTTCAAAAGTTCAAATCATACTTCCAGAAATTCAGAATTTCTCTTAAATCCTTCAGAATTAGTCTTCTGTATTCGAGTAAGGATTCAGCAACTCTAATCATTTCTTTTCCAAGTATCTTGTGCTTCTCCCAATCTGTATTGCTCAGATTCTTTGGTCTTCTATTCTGTCTTTTTACCAAACGATCTCTGATTGCCATAAGAGTTCCATTGCAACATTTGTGGAGTTCTTCAAATCTCACAAATAATAGTTCATGAAAACATTTACAAACGAAGCCAGGAGGATGAAGTACTAAAGTGCTCTTCTTCAAATTCTGAATATCTGGTAGACTTAAATTTGGTTTGCTTAAGTGTACTTGCTTCTTGTTTAGAACATAAGCAACCTGGAAATCAGTCTTTGCAGCCCATATAAATTCTCTGTATAATCCATCTCTAAGCACTAGAAAAGATTTTCTGAACTTGGTAATTGAGTCATGGAAGGGATAAAGACTTCTGTATACTCTGAGAAGATCTCTTAGATGAACATTCTGAAAGTCAGCTTCAGAAAAGGTAGAAATCTCACCATTTTGTCGCTCAACAGTAAAGAATGCATATTTGTAATTTTGTCTTGTCTTCAAATCAACATTAATCACTTTGATCACAGGACTTTCTTTTCTTACTTCATTGATTGGAATCCTTATCTTTCTGATGATGTCTGAGTACCATTGTTTCCAACCAAAAGACTTTTGAATCCAGCAATCTATATAGTTGAATTTTTGCTCATATTCCATGAACATTTCTGGATGAAAATATTCAAGGAACATAGTATAAGCACTTTCTTCAATTCTTTGTACTTGTAGTTGTTCCTCTTCAGAGATTTGCTTTTCAGGAACCAACTCTTCAGAAATATTTTCAAGAACTTCTTCCTTTTCTTTTTCTTTTTCCTTTTGTCTTTCTTCTAAACTTTCAACATTCAGAATGTACTTTTGAATTTCTTCCATATCTTGTCTTTTTGTATGAATCTTGAAGTCATATGCATCACTTAGTAGATAATCTGCTCCTTTTATCTTGTTTACTTTCTTGTGACCAGCAAGATAACTCTTTCTCACAAATTCTCTAAAATGTATTCTTTCTTTGATTAGATAGGCAATTTCTTCTTTGATGTCAGATTCTTCAATAAAATCTGTCATTTAGTTCAGAAACCATTGGAGTGAGGATGTAGAATACTTTGGAATATCAGATACAACAAATGTCTTAGAGACTTCTTCAACAAGATACATGAACCCAATATCTAGATTAGTGAACAATCTCTTCAACCCAAATCTTTCAATATATATAGGTTCTAACAGATTTACTGTGTTAAGTCTGTATTCCAAAGCCAACTGAAAATCATGCTTTATGAGATTCCTTATGTATATTCCCAAGATTCTTCTAATCTCTGAGACTAACACAGATTCACCAGAATTAACACAAAAAGATAAGATTGCCAACTTATCTTGTAGTCTTAGCTTGTAAACATCAAATTGAGTAAATTCACACAGAGTACCATCTCTTCTTTCTGCTCCAAATCTGAATATAGTCAAATCATTCTGAACTGATTTTGATATGCATCTGATCTTCTTTATTAAAGTTGAATCATGAAAATTCTGAACACCATGATTCTGAATAAAGTTCTTCACTTGAGCAATATGATCATCAGACCATTCATCATTCAGAAAGTCTTCCAACTTTGCAAGCTTCATACTTCTTTTGTACATGAAGCAATAAGTGTCTTCAGGAAATATCAGACTGCTTTCTCCAGAAATAAGTATATTTTCCTTTTTAAACACTTGATCCAATACAGGTTCTTCAAGTATTGGAAGATGTATCTTAGGAATGATAATGCAAGGTTTGGTTCTAACTTCAAATTTTCCTGAGAAAGCAATTAAGATTTCATCAATAATTTCAACTCCTTCTAAATGAGTTAAATCAAATTCCAATTCAACTCTTTCATCTGGTTGTTCAAGAAAATTTCTAAAGATAGAAAATTTGTTGTCCAAAAGTCTACACTCCAGACTTCTTGGATAATTCAGAAATACATGCACCCAACAGAATTGATTCAGAATATCCCATAATTTTTCAGAAGCACTTCTGAACTCTTCACTCAGAAGTTGTTGAGGCTTCCAAATCACTAAATCTTTTATTTCATTTGAGCTTTCTCCCATATTTACATCAATCATATCTTCTTCAAACGTGATCACATCAGAAAGATCACTTGGTTCTCCAATAACATCTTCAAAAGCAAGGTATTCCCTTAGCATTTCTTCATTAGAATCCGGAATTATATCTGTGTTATCTGAGCTCAAGTTACCTTCAGAATCAAGAGACAACTTTTCTGTTTCATATCCTTTTTCTATCATTCCTTCAGAAGAATGATCATTTATCTCTTGTACCTCATGTTCTGCAGATAAAATATCTTCTATGGCTTCTGAGACTTTATTTGATTCTTCACCAACATTCTGAGTATCTTCAGAGGTCTTCTCAGAACTTTGAACTTGTTTAGTTTCTGGTTCAGATACTCTCTGCCTTTTCTCCCCCTCTTGATTATCAGGATCCTGATCATCAAGACTCCTTTTAAAAGTATCTGATTGAGATCTGCATTCCAGAGCAGATAATCTTGTGCTTAAATCTTATTGAGAACTCTGAATGGATGAAAGTTTATTGAGAATTTGAGAAATATCATCTTTAGTGGCATAAGCTTGTGAAGCAGAAAAAGAAGAAGGCTGAGAAGCTTTCAAAGAAGAAACAGAGGAAGCCACTTCAGAAAAAGCTGACAAAAGTGCTTGTTTAAACAAATGAAGATCATTAGAAGATTTGAAATGAAAGTCATTCAGCTTGTTAACCAAATTTTCCCCATGTTGATCCAACCTAACCTCCAACACCTTTTTGGTAGAATCCGTCAAATCCTTGATGTCCTTCTGAATCTTTGCAAATTCAGAAGTACAGAGATCTTTGAATTCTGTGAATTCAGAAGATGTGGGTAAGTTGCCAAGATCAACAGATAAACTTGTTTTCAGACCTTCAGAAGAAGGTTGGCCTGTATGAGCCACAAAGGCATCATGAACCACATTTGATTCTGTGAATGGAGCTTTTGTGATGTTCACCCCACCAGGACTTCCAACTAATCCTTGATATCCAAAAATTGGAATATCTATAGTTGTTGATGCAATGTGACAAACACTTTGCTTAGGAACATCTGAAAGATGTGTGCTTGTGTGAATGGATGCCACATTAAGTGGTTCAGAAGGCTCAAAGTTGAGTGGACACTCAGACTCAATGTGCTCAAAACTGTGAAGGGGGGACATATATCCTTCATTTTCAACAAAAGGAACCTCCAATTGGGGTCCTAATGGATTATAAGCTGCTTGCCCCATTTGTGTTGTTGAAACACCCTTCTGTTGAGAGATGGGTGAGTGGCTGGGGGGGTTAACCAAGGTTGCCATGGCTCACTGGCTGTTTCAATATATCCACCAAAGAATGTGGAATAATAGTAGATGTGGGTGCCCGGCTTGTAACAGGTGGTTCACAGGTTTGTTTTTCTTGTACCTGTGTTCTCCCCTCATCAATTCTTTTTCTGACCCTTCTACCCTGTCTCTCATTTACATTTTTCCTCTTCACTCTTTGAGGTTGTTCTCCCCCTTGAACAGCCTCCCCCCTCTTTCTAGTAAGTCTAGACTCCCTTGCATGATCACCACTCTGGTTTGAATCAGGCGAAGGGACTACTGGTTGAGGTAATCCCATAGATTCTAAATTCTCACTCCCAATCCTAGTTGGTGTACTTACAAGTTCAAGTAAATGAGAAGGAAGTGGAACTGCATTTGGAAAAGTAAGTTTTGTATTTGGAGGTCTTAGGGTATCCATAGTGAAAGTAGAAACATGTACCTCATGAGCTAGAACAGGAATGTTTGAGACAGCCTTCATTGCTCCTTTGATAAGTGTTTGAAGAAATCTCTGAAATGGTATATAGTTGAATGTAGACTTCTTCAAAATTGCAGATTTGAGATCATCAAAGATAAGACTAGCATAATCATAGTGTTTGTTGAAGGCAACACCATGAAATATAATCCTCCCATTTGCTGAAGCTTGGTCTAAACTTGAGCTTTTCCCAGATAGGCAGGTATTCAGAATGGAAAACAAGCAATACCAAATTGGAGGTAAACATTTTCTTCTAAAAGAGCTCAGAGCACTAAGGGTTTCAGAGTAACCTAAGCTCATAAAATCTGAGATCATCTCTGATGAGGATGGAATTGAGTCATAACAGGTTTTCCTAAGAACCTCATCTGGTTTTGGCAAATAGTGAAGGCTTCTAATGTCATCTACAGATATACAAACTTTGTAGGCATGAACATAAGAGACAATTTCATCATCAGTTTCATCTACCTCAGCATAATGCCAGAATTGTTGAAGATAAGAAGCAGGAACAGAGAATTTCCTTGAAAGGAGAGTGCGCAGGGGATGTTTCTTCAGAATTTTAATCAACATTACTTGATCATCAATGAAGTCTTTGGATTTGAAGTTCAGTGCACAGTTATTTCTTTTGATGTCAAGTAATTTCTCAGCAGGTACATAGAGTTTGGACAGGTCACCACTTTCAGCAGGAGTCTGGGATTCACTTTCAGCAACATTTGATTCAGAAACAACATCAATGGGTGTATTCTGTGTTTCCCCAATTTTAGCAGTTGTCGAGTTAGGGTTAGGGTTAATGATAGGGTTTGAAGGTCCGGCTTGATGAGTTGCAGTTGTGGTTGTGTCATGAAGCATTTGATCATCACTTAGTGGGATTTCCATTGATCCAACCATTAATTTTTGAGGCCCAATCTTGAACGAAGCATCACTTGATGATCCAGTGTTATTATTGGAACTCGAGGAAGTAGAAATCATGGTTTTTGAAGTAGACATGATTTAGAAAGAACACAGATTGGTAACTGAAAGATGATCAATAAACACAGAAAGATTTCTTAGAGAAAAATTGCTAAAAGAATGAAGATGATGAGGAATCCATTGATTTATATGATCGGATAAGAGTTGAAGGACACGTGGCCAAAAAGTAAATATGATTAGAGTAGTAATCATCATTTATTAAGAGAAATGAACCGTTTAATGGTCGTGGTTAAGAGAAAGCCAATGAAATTAAAACACGTGGCACACGCTTAAATGAAAAAATCAATGGGAAGTTTTAGTTCTGAGAACAAGTTCAAAAACTTCAGAAGTTGTTCAGAACTTCTGAGAAAAAGTTCAGAAGTCTGAACGAAAGAATTCAGAAGAACCGCAGAATTTTTAAGTGAAGTTCAGAACTAAACTTGAGTCATCTTAGAAGACAAAAAATCATTTAAAAATATAAACTTCTGAAAAATATAAAACATTTTGAGAATTCAGAAGTAGATTTGAACAAATAGAAAACTGTTTTAATCTAAGGAAGCTTGTTCATACTTCTTAGATATAAAGTGCAAGACTTTATTTCACCAATGCAGAGTTGTTATGTAGGAAAGGGTAGTTAGAGAAATATGAAATTAATAACACTCCCCCTTGAATCACTAGCAATTATGATTCTCCCCCTTGATTATTGCAACTTTATCAAAGAATCAATCAAATATTAGTGAAATGAGAAAAAAAAATGAAAAGTATTAAAATACAATCAACCTAGTTACTAAAGAGATATATTTCTGAGTTTGAAAAGTAGCAAAAATCTGAATGATAAACTTCAGAATATACAAAGTAATTCTGAAGAGCAAAGTATTCAGAATTTGATAAAAAAACTTCAGAATGTAACTTCTTGAGTATAGGTGATGTATAATACTTACATAGACATGTTCATCATGCCCAATTTACTTACCAAGAAGTTAAATCGTTTTTCATCAAGTGCTTTGGTAAATAAATCAGCTAACTGATAATCTGTCTGAACAAAAAACATTTCAATATTACCTTTTTCCACATGATCTTTGATAAAATGATATCTTACATCAATGTGCTTGGTTTTTGAATGCTGAACAGGATTGGCAGTGATGGCTATGGCACTCTTTGAATCACAATATAAAGGAATCTTTTTGAAAGTGTAACCATAGTCTTTTAGTTGAATTTGCATCTAGATCACTTGTGAGCAACATATTCAGCTTCAGCTGTAGAAGTAGAACCACAATTTTGTTTCTTTGAAGACCAGCTGACTAGTCTATCACCCAGAAACTGACATGATCCAGAAGTGCTTTTCCTGTCTAATTTGCAACCACCATGATCTGCATCTGTAATTGCTGTTAGTTCAAAACTAGAATCCTTAGAATACCAAAGTCCCAATGAAGGAGAACCTTTTAGGTATCTAAGTATTCTTTTTGCAGCTAGAAGGTGGGATTCCTTAGGATTAGCTTGATATCTGGCACAAATACATGTAGCAAACATTATATATGGTCTACTAGCAGTTAAGTAAAGAAAAGATCCAATTATGCCTTAGTACTTTTTCTGATCAACAGATTTTCCATTTAGATCAGGTTCTAGCTTAGTTGCAGTGGCCATTGGAGTTTGAATACTTGAACAATCAGTCATGTCAAACTTCTTAAGTAAGTCAGAGACATACTTAGATTGATTAATGAATATGCCAGTGGGAAGTTATTTAAATTGAAGACCAAGGAAAAATGTCAACTCTCCTATCATACTCATTTCAAATTCTGTTTGCATGATTTTCTCAAAATTTCTACAAAATTTTGGATTAGTAGAAGCAAATATAATATCATCTACATAGATTTGTATCAAAATCATATCATCACCCTCCTTTTTCAGAAATAAAGTTGTATCAACAGTACCTCTTTTGAATTTGGAATTCAGAAGAAAAGTTGTAAGAGTATCATACCATGCTCTTGGTGCTTGTTTAAGTCCATATAAGGCTTTGTCTAATATGTAAACATTATCTGGGAATTCTTTGCTTACAAAGCCTTCTGGTTGTTCAACATACACTTCTTCATGTAAAATACCATTCAGAAATGCACATTTTACATCCATTTGAAATACCTTCATGTTTTTATAAGCAGCATAGGCAAGAAAGATTCGTATGGCCTCTAATCTGGCAACTAGAGCAAAGGTTTCATCATAATCAATTCCTTCTTGTTGACAATACCCCTTAGCTACAAGCCTTGCCTTGTTTCTTACAACAATTCCATTTTCATCCTTTTTTATTTCTGAACACCCATTTTGTGCCAATGTCAGATTTACCTTTTGGCTTTGGTATCAATCTCCAGACTTTGTTTCTTTCAAATTGATTTAACTCATCCTGCATAGCTAAAATCCAGTCTGGATCTTGAAGTGCCTCATATGGCTTTTTGGGTTCCATCTCGCTTAAAAAATTAACATACGTACACTCATTTGTTGTTGCGAGGATCTTGTTTGAACACCTTTTGATGCATCTCCAATTATTTGATGAACTGGATGACTAGATGTCCATTTGTTCACATTTGGCAATGGTTGAACAGATGAAACATTATTCAGAGAATCATAATCATCAGTAATTGCTTGAGTTTCAGTATCATGATCGATGGCTGAATGTAAATCTGAAGACTCCCTCTCAAATGGAAAAATCTGAATTGGTTCAGAACTGTGAGGTTCATGGTCAGAAATAGTTTGAACCGATTCAGAAACAACTTGAATTGGTTCAGAAATTGCATTTTCAGAAGTTGGAAGTTCTGAATTTGAGGTAGAGAGTTGTGGTGCTGATGTATTTGAAATCTGTATTTCTGAAATGTCTTGATCATTTGAATTTTTGAGTAGAGAAGGATTTTGGTAATCTGTAGAGACATTTACAGAAATATCAAATAAGTCTTGACATAAAGTATCTAAATTGGATTTAAGTAAAGTTTGAGATGCAGAAGTAGAGTTTGTGTGATTATGTTCTGAGTCCAAACTTTCAGAAGTTGGTTTATGTGCGAGTTCTGAACTGTTTTGTTTAGAAGTCATTGTTGGCTCATGAAATCTCACATTTATCGTCTCAATGATTCTTTGAGTTCCTTTAATGAGTACTCTATAAGCTTTGGATATTTGAGAGTAGCCAACAAAGATACCAGCTACACCTTTTGGTGCAAATTTGTCAAGATGTGGAGTATCATTCTTCAGAAAACACCTGCAACCAAAGATTTTAAAATAATCAATAGAGGGTTTTCTTTGTTTTAACAATTCATAAGGAGTTTTAAGAAGTTTTCTGTTAAGAATGGTTCTGTTCTGAGTAAAACATGCAGTAGCAATTGCTTCTGCCCAAAGAGACAGAGGAAGTTCTGAATATGCAAGCATGGTTCTTGCAGCCTCTACCATAGTTCTATTCTTTCTTTCAACGACCCCATTTTGTTGAGGAGTTCTTGCAGCGGAAAAATTATGAGAAATACCAACAGATTCCAAAAAATTCTGAAGTGTAGAATTAGTAAATTCTGTTCCATTGTCACTTCTGATCTTTTGAATTGGGAGTTGAAGAAGAACTTGAATTTTCTTCAGAAAGGGTATCAGTCTTTCAGAAGTATCAGATTTGAGTCTCATAAATTCAATCCATGTATATCGTGTATATTCATCTACTATAACAAGAATGTATTTCTTTCCCCCCATGCTTTGAGTTTTCATTCGGCCACACAAATCCATATGTAGCATTTCAAGTGGAGCTTTGCATGAAGATAGCATTTTCAGAGGATGAGAACTTCTTTTGATCTTCCCTAGTTCACATGCAGAACAAAGAGAGTTCTTTTCAAATCGATCTTTGGTAGTCCTCTTACAGATTGATGTTTGCCTAGTTCAGAAATGGCTTTGAAGTTCAGATGTGACATTCTTCTGTGCCAAAGCCAACTATCATTTTTCATTGATGTAGACATATAACATACACCTTGTAGTTGACCCGTTGCAGTGAATGTTGCTGTGTATATATCTCCATCTCTATAAGCAGTTAACTCATTCTTGTTTGTTGTACTCAGAACATGACAATAATCTATGTCAAAATTAACCTTCCAGTATTTGTCACAGAATTGACTAATACTGAAAAGATTATGTCTTAGTCCCTCAACATAGAAAACTTTCATTACTTTCACATCTCCTTTAATGAAAGTGTCATATCCTCTTACATATCCCTTTGCATTGTTTCCAAAACTAACTGTTCCTCGATATCTTTCATGATAATCAGTTAGTAGTTCTTTGAAAGGTGTCATGTGTCTTGAACATCCAGAATCTAAGATCCACACATGACATATCTGCAAAAGAGATTATTGAGTTTTAGGTACCCATTTCAAAATGGGTCCTTTGTGATTAGTATTAAAATTTGAAGTTCTGAACTTTTTCTTCAAATGTTTCAACTCAGAAGTTTGTTCAGAACTTTGAGATTTATCTTTATTTCTATTTCTTTGTTTAATTGAATTTGTCATTGTAGCCAAACATTTCTGAAAAGATTTCATCAAATTTCTTTTGTTTGTTTTGGAGTTAAGAAGAAAATTATGATGACCACAATTAATACAGTGAATATGATTCTTTAATGTATTTACAACAGTATTAGACATATAAGAATCAATAACATTTGATTTTTCAACAAAAATTCTTTTATTCACTTTCTTTGTTTTAGGTACATCATTCTTCTGTAAAAATGAAAAACTCTCTAATTTGTCAATCTTTGACAGTCTTTCATCTTTCTTTCTCCATACTAAAGTGGATAGCTCTGTAAAAGATAAGAAATGAGGATCAGTATAAGAAATTCTTTTGTTCACTTTAGGTTTATCTTCAGATTTTGTGTTAATTTTCTGAACTTCAGAGAGAGAGTTTGAGGATTGGCCTTGTTCAAAAATTTTAACTCTGGTGTTAAAGTCAGAAGATGTTACTGAACATGGTGTTGAATTTGATGATATGTTTGTATTAGTAGGAGAAAAATCTGAATTCTGATATTCTGGTTTTAAAAACACAGAACCAATCAATTCTGAAGGTATCTTTGAAACTTCAGATTTTAATTTTTCTCCTTCAGTCATACATGATTGAGATTTATAAACCAAATAGCCATTTTTGTCAATGACTTGCACCGTTTGATCATCATCATCTTCTGAATCAGAAGCATTTATTAGATCTGAAAACTTATTATGAGTCATACTTGTTGCAAAAATATTTGAATTTTTTGTTGTTGTATACTCATTATCAGAATTATCAAAAAATATATTGGAATTCTCATCAATATCTTCAGAGGATTCAATATCTGAATTCATCATATTTTTCTTTATGTTCTGATGTATTATCAGAAGTATCTTCTGAAATGTTTTCACAATTGGATTCAGAAGTAACTTCAGAAATAATTTCAGACTTAACAATTACTTCTGATTTTTCTTCAGAAATAATATTTGATTCAGAAGATTTACAAATATTTTGAATTATATTCATTTCTTCTGTTTCAGAGATACTTTCTGGTTCACCAGTTTCAAGAGGTGTTTCTTCTGAAAACAAAGTCTCTGATTTTATAAAAGGAATTCTTTCAGGCAAAGAATGGTTTACAGGTTTGGAAATGATGCCAGTATTTGATTCATTGAAAATTTTCATTTTAGAATAATCATACAAGTTTGCAGGTGCCTTTTTTAGAATTTGACTGTCATTATATCCTAAGCCTGCTTTTTTATTGTAAAATTTTGAGTTCTGAGCCTGACTAATTAAAATATTCAAAGTTTGTTCAGTTTGTCCTTTTTTAAAATTTAAATCTTCCAATTCCTTAATCTTTTTATAAAGATCAAGTCTCTCTTGATTCAGAAAATTCATCTTAACATTTAGAATTTCCTTTTCAGATTTTTCATTTATAATTTCTTTTTGTAAACTATCCATTTTTTCTTTTAAAACAAGTTTTTCTTCAGAAATTTTTTCAAGAATCTGTTCAGCTGCTTGACAATTTTCTTTATATATTTGACTTTCAGCTCTGAATTGATTGACCAAAATTCTTTCACCTTTAATTCTGTTTCTGAGTGTTTAAAATTCAGAAAACATATTTTGAAATTGATTTGTCATTTCTGAATCTTTAGTATTAATTTCAGAATTATGTTCAGAATTTTGTTCAGAAGATGAAGAAGATACCTCAGTGTCTTGTTTGTCCTTTTCTGGATCCATTTGACACATGTAGCAATTGGTTGCAAAGTGAGCAACTTCTTCATCATCATCACCATCACTCCGGTTTAACGGCCTTCTTCATACTTGGTTACTAGAGCAAGATTAAGCTCTTTTTTTCTTTGCTAATAGATGCTTCTTCTCATAATAACACGAATTCTTGACTTTTGGCATCTTGCATTGTCTAGCATAATGTCCGGGCTTTCCACAGTTGAAGCATCTTGCTGGTTAAGATGTTTCAGATTGACCAGCCTCTTGACCCTTCTTAGGTCCAATTTCAGATCTAGGTTTATTCTGATATTTTTGATTGTATCTTTGTTTGAATTGCCTTGTCATGAAAGCAATATTATCAAAAATCCTTTTAAGCTCTTCATCTGATTCATCAGCATCACACACTGTCATCTCTGGGATCTCACAAACTTTCTTGGTAGCAATGGTCAAAGAATTATTGTAGTTCTTGCTCATAAGGCAACTGTTTCTTGTGTCTTCTTTTGTTCATTTTGTCTAACTTTGATCTTGTCCTCTTGTTGGAACAAGATGCCATAGACATCATGAATTGTCTTTCTAGATAAGTTCCTAGTTACCATATTATCTGAAAAACTTGACCATTCATTTCCCAGATTGTTCAGAAATTTGTTGTTTATCTCAGAATTTGATTTCTGAACACCATTTCTTCTAAGATCATTCAGAATTTTATTGAATCTATGATATGTATCAGTGATAGATTCATTTTCTTTGTACCTGAAATTTTCATATGTTCCTACACAGATATTTAATCTCTGTGCTTGAGCCTTTGTACTTCCTTGCATCTGAGCTTCTACTTCATCCCACATGGCTTTTGCTGAAGTTAAACTATCAACCCTATTGAATATCTCATTGGGAATTTCCATGGTAAATAAAGTTAATGCTCTTCTATCAACTTTCATTTGAGCCTTTTCAGCTGGATTATACATTCCAGGACTCTTCTTGATTCTTGATGCAGGGATTTCAGGGGTGGATTCTGTTCTAGGAACTACTGGAATCTCAACAAATACCTCTAGTGGGCCATTTGTGATAGATTGCATTAAGGCTTCATCTATGTTATCCAAGAATTGAATCATTCTAATTCTCCATTGATGATATTCCCCTAAGAAGAGAGTTGGTGGTTTCGTTTCAGATCCGATTGAGACTATTTCTTTAGACATCTTTGATTGTTAGAAGATCGAGAATTCACCTGTATTGAATTTGAATTTTGTAGATCAAGAACACCAAGAACTGTTAGATCTGACAAGTTCTTTCACAAATCTTCTTCAAGAACAGATGAATTGGCTCTGATACCAATTGTTAGGACCCAAACAATCAAGATATCAATATATGAAAAGATTATAACAGGAATGATAGTAGCCAAATGTAATTTGTATTGATTGAATGTACTGTATACAGAATATATCTTTACAAGGTATATGAAAAACATTAGTTCTAACAATCTAACTAACCATAGGTTTAAAACCCTAAGTGTAATGGTTTGACTAGTGGAAAGTCAAACCATAGGTTTTAAATAAAAGAAATGAGTTTTGAATGACTTTAAAACCCTAAGTGTAATGGTTTGACTAGTGGAAAGTCAAACCATGGGTTTTAAATCAAGAAAGGAGTTTTGAACGACTTTAAAACCTTAAGTGTAATGGTTTGACTAGTGGAAAAGTCAAACCATGGGTTTTAAATAAAAGAAAGGACTTTTGAATGACTTTAAAACCCTAAGTGTAATGGTTTGACTAGTGGAAAGTCAATCCATGGGTTTTAAATCAAGAAAGGAGTTTTAAATGACTTTAAAACCGGAAGTGTAATGGTTTGACTATTGAAAAGTCAAACCATTGGTTTTAAATCAAGAAAGGAGTTTTTAATGACTTTAAAACCCTAAGTGTAATGGTTTGACTAGTGGAAAGTCAAACCATGGGTTTTAAATAAAAAAAATGAGTTTTGAATGACTTTAAAACCCTAAGTGTAATGGTTTGACTAGTGGATAGTCAAACCATGGGTTTTAAATAAAAAAAATGAGTTTTGAATGACTTTAAAACCCTAAGTGTAATGGTTTGACTAGTGGCAAGTCAAACCATGGGTTTTAAATAAAAGATATGAGTTTTGAATGACTTTAAAACCCTAAGTGTAATGGTTTGACTAGTGGAAAATCAATCCATGGGTTTTAAATCAAGAAAGGAGTTTTGAATGACTTTAAAACCCTAAGTGTAATGGTTTGACTAGTGGAAAGTCAAACCATGGGTTTTAAGTAAAAGAAATGAGTTTTGAATGACTTTAAAACCCTAAGTGTAATGGTTTGACTAGTGGAAAGTCAAACCATGGGTTTTAAATCAAGAAAGGAGTTTTGAATGACTTTAAAACCTTAAGTGTAATGGTTTGACTAGTGGAAAGTCAAACCATGGGTTTTAAATAAAAGAAAGGAGTTTTGAATGACTTTAAAACCCTAAGTGTAATGGTTTGACTAGTGGAAAGTCAATCCATGGGTTTTAAATCAAGAAAGGAGTTTTGAATAACTTCAAAACCCTAAGTGTAATGGTTTGACTATTGAAAAGTCAAACCATTGGTTTTAAATCAAGAAAGGAGTTTTTAATGACTTTAAAAACCCTAAGTGTAATGGTTTGACTAGTGGAAAGTCAAACCATGGGTTTTAAATAAATAAAATGAGTTTTCAATGACTTTAAAACCCTAAGTGAAATGGTTTGACTAGTGGAAAGTCAAACCATGGGTTTTAAATAAAAAAATGAGTTGTGAATGACTTTAAAACCCTAAGTGTAATGGTTTGACTAGTGGAAAGTCAAACCATGGGTTTTAAATAAAAGAAATGAGTTTTGAATGACTTTAAAACCCTAAGTGTAATGGTTTGACTAGTGGCAAGTCAAACCATGGGTTTTAAATAAAAGATATGAGTTTTGAATGACTTTAAAACCCTAAGTGTAATGGTTTTGACTAGTGGAAAGTCAAACCATTGGTTTTAAATAAAAGAAATGAGTTTTGAATGACTTTAAAACCCTAAGTGTAATGGTTTGACTAGTGGAAAGTCAAACCATGGGTTTTAAATAAAAGAAAGGAGTTTTGAATGACTTTAAAACCCTAAGTGTAATGGTTTGACTAGTGGAAAATCAATCCATGGGTTTTAAATCAAGAAAGGAGTTTTGAATGACTTTAAAACCCTAAGTGTAATGGTTTGACTAGTGGAAAGTCAAACCATGGGTTTTAAGTAAAAGAAATGAGTTTTGAATGACTTTAAAACCCTAAGTGTAATGGTTTTGACTAGTGGAAAGTCAAACCATGGGTTTTAAATAAAAAAATGAGTTGTGAATGACTTTAAAACCCTAAGTGTAATGGTTTGACTAGTGGAAAGTCAAACCATGGGTTTTAAATAAAAGAAATGAGTTTTGAATGACTTTAAAACCCTAAGTGTAATGGTTTGACTAGTGGAAAGTCAAACCATGGGTTTTAAATAAAAGAAATGAGTTTTGAATGACTTTAAAATCCTAAGTGTAATGGTTTGACTAGTGGAAAGTCAAACCATTGGTTTTAAATCAAGAAAGGAGTTTTTAATGACTTTCAAACCCTAAGTGTAATGGTTTGACTAGTGGAAAGTCAAACCAACTAGTCAAACCATGGGTTTTAAATAAATAAAAAATGAGTTTTGAATGACTTTAAAACCCTAAGTGTAATGGTTTAACTAGTGGAAAGTCAAACCATGGGTTTTAAATAAAAAAAATGAGTTTTGAATGACTTTAAAACCCTAAGTGTAATGGTTTGAATAGTGGAAATTCAAACCATGGGTTTTAAATCAAGAAAGGAGTTTTGAATGACTTTAAAACCGTAAGTGTAATGGTTTGACTATTGAAAAATCAAACCATTGGTTTTAAATCAAGAAAGGAGTTTTTAATGACTTTAAAACCCGAAGTGTAATGGTTTGACTAGTGGAAAGTCAAACCATGGGTTTTAAATAAAAAAAAAATGAGTTTTGAATGACTTTAAAACCCTAAGTGTAATGGTTTGACTAGTGGAAAGTCAAACCATGGGTTTTAAATAAAAAAAATGAGTTTTGAATGACTTTAAAACCCTAAGTGTAATGGTTTGACTAGTGGCAAGTCAAACCATGGGTTTTAAATAAAAGAAATGAGTTTTGAATGACTTTAAAACCCTAAGTGTAATGGTTTGACTACTGGAAAGTCAAACCATGGGTTTTAAATAAAAGAAATGAGTTTTGAATGACTTTAAAACCCTAAGTGTAATGGTTTGACTAGTGGAAAGTCAAACCATGGGTTTTAAATCAAGAAAGGAGTTTTGAATGACTTTAAAACCCTAAGTGTACTGGTTTGACTAGTGGAAAGTCAAACCATGGGTTTTAAATAAAAGAAAAGAGTTTTGAACTACTTTAAAACCCTAAGTGTAATGGTTTGACTAGTGGAAAGTCAATCCATGGGTTTTAAATCAAGAAAGGAGTTTTGAATAACTTCAAAACCCTAAGTGTAATGGTTTGACTATTGAAAAGTCAAACCATTGGTTTTAAATCAAGAAAGGAGTTTTTAATGACTTTAAAAACCCTAAGTGTAATGGTTTGACTAGTGAAAGTCAAACCATGGGTTTTAAATAAAAAAAATGAGTTTTGAATGACTTTAAAACCCTAAGTGAAATGGTTTGACTAGTGGAAAGTCAAACCATGGGTTTTAAATAAAAAAATGAGTTGTGAATGACTTTAAAACCCTAAGTGTAATGGTTTGACTAGTGGAAAGTCAAACCATGGGTTTTAAATAAAAGAAATGAGTTTTTAATGACTTTCAAACCCTAAGTGTAATGGTTTGACTAGTGGAAAGTCAAACCATGGGTTTTAAATAAAAGAAATGAGTTTTGAATGACTTTAAAATCCTAAGTGTAATGGTTTGACTAGTGGAAAGTCAAACCATTGGTTTTAAATCAAGAAAGGAGTTTTTAATGACTTTCAAACCCTAAGTGTAATGGTTTGACTAGTGGAAAGTCAAACCAACTAGTCAAACCATGGGTTTTAAATAAATAAAAAATGAGTTTTGAATGACTTTAAAACCCTAAGTGTAATGGTTTAACTAGTGGAAAGTCAAACCATGGGTTTTAAATAAAAAAAATGAGTTTTGAATGACTTTAAAACCCTAAGTGTAATGGTTTGAATAGTGGAAATTCAAACCATGGGTTTTAAATCAAGAAAGGAGTTTTGAATGACTTTAAAACCGTAAATGTAATGGTTTGACTATTGAAAAATCAAACCATTGGTTTTAAATCAAGAAAGGAGTTTTTAATGACTTTAAAACCCGAAGTGTAATGGTTTGACTAGTGGAAAGTCAAACCATGGGTTTTAAATAAAAAAATGAGTTTTGAATGACTTTAAAACCCTAAGTGAAATGGTTTGACTAGTGGAAAGTCAAACCATGGGTTTTAAATAAAAAAATGAGTTGTGAATGACTTTAAAACCCTAAGTGTAATGGTTTGACTAGTGGAAAGTCAAACCATGGGTTTTAAATAAAAGAAATGAGTTTTGAATGACTTTAAAACCCTAAGTGTAATGGTTTGACTAGTGGAAAGTCAAACCATGGGTTTTAAATCAAGAAAGGAGTTTTGAACGACTTTAAAACCTTAAGTGTAATGGTTTGACTAGTGGAAAGTCAAACCATGGGTTTTAAATAAAAAAATGAGTTTTGAATGACTTTAAAACCCTAAGTGAAATGGTTTGACTAGTGGAAAGTCAAACCATGGGTTTTAAATAAAAAAATGAGTTGTGAATGACTTTAAAACCTTAAGTGTAATGGTTTGACTAGTGGAAAGTCAAACCATGGGTTTTAAATAAAAGAAAGGAGTTTTGAATGACTTTAAAACCCTAAGTGTAATGGTTTGACTAGTGGAAAGTCAATCCATGGGTTTTAAATCAAGAAAGGAGTTTTGAATAACTTCAAAACCCTAAGTGTAATGGTTTGACTATTGAAAAGTCAAACCATTGGTTTTAAATCAAGAAAGGAGTTTTTAATGACTTTAAAAACCCTAAGTGTAATGGTTTGACAAGTGGAAAGTCAAACCATGGGTTTTAAATAAATAAAATGAGTTTTCAATGACTTTAAAACCCCAAGTGAAATGGTTTGACTAGTGGAAAGTCAAACCATGGGTTTTAAATAAAAAAATGAGTTGTGAATGACTTTAAAACCCTAAGTGTAATGGTTTGACTAGTGGAAAGTCAAACCATGGGTTTTAAATAAAAGAAATGAGTTTTGAATGACTTTAAAACCCTAAGTGTAATGGTTTGACTAGTGGCAAGTCAAACCATGGGTTTTAAATAAAAGATATGAGTTTTGAATGACTTTAAAACCCTAAGTGTAATGGTTTTGACTAGTGGAAAGTCAAACCATTGGTTTTAAATAAAAGAAATGAGTTTTGAATGACTTTAAAACCCTAAGTGTAATGGTTTGACTAGTGGAAAGTCAAACCATGGGTTTTAAATAAAAGAAAGGAGTTTTGAATGACTTTAAAACCCTAAGTGTAATGGTTTGACTAGTGGAAAATCAATCCATGGGTTTTAAATCAAGAAAGGAGTTTTGAATGACTTTAAAACCCTAAGTGTAATGGTTTGACTAGTGGAAAGTCAAACCATGGGTTTTAAGTAAAAGAAATGAGTTTTGAATGACTTTAAAACCCTAAGTGTAATGGTTTGACTAGTGGAAAGTCAAACCATGGGTTTTAAATCAAGAAAGGAGTTTTGAATGACTTTAAAACCCTAAGTGTAATGGTTTGACTAGTGGAAAGTCAAACCATGGGTTTTAAATAAAAGAAAGGAGTTTTGAATGACTTTAAAACCCTAAGTGTAATGGTTTGACTAGTGGAAAGTCAATCCATGGGTTTTAAATCAAGAAAGGAGTTTTGAATAACTTCAAAACCCTAAGTGTAATGGTTTGACTATTGAAAAGTCAAACCATTGGTTTTAAATCAAGAAAGGAGTTTTTAATGACTTTAAAAACCCTAAGTGTAATGGTTTGACTAGTGGAAAGTCAAACCATGGGTTTTAAATAAAAAAAATGAGTTTTCAATGACTTTAAAACCCTAAGTGAAATGGTTTGACTAGTGGAAAGTCAAACCATGGGTTTTAAATAAAAAAATGAGTTGTGAATGACTTTAAAACCCTAAGTGTAATGGTTTGACTATCGGAAAGTCAAACCATGGGTTTTAAATAAAAGAAATGAGTTTTGAATGACTTTAAAACCCTAAGTGTAATGGTTTGACTAGTGGAAAGTCAAACCATGGGTTTTAAATAAAAGAAATGAGTTTTGAATGACTTTAAAATCCTAAGTGTAATGGTTTGACTAGTGGAAAGTCAAATCATTGGTTTTAAATCAAGAAAGGAGTTTTTAATAACTTTCAAACCCTAAGTGTAATGGTTTGACTAGTGGAAAGTCAAACCAACTAGTCAAACCATGGGTTTTAAATAAATAAAAAATGAGTTTTGAATGACTTTAAAACCCTAAGTGTAATGGTTTAACTAGTGGAAAGTCAAACCATGGGTTTTAAATAAAAAAAATGAGTTTTGAATGACTTTAAAACCCTAAGTGTAATGGTTTGAATAGTGGAAATTCAAACCATGGGTTTTAAATCAAGAAAGGAGTTTTGAATGACTTTAAAACCGTAAGTGTAATGGTTTGACTATTGAAAAATCAAACCATTGGTTTTAAATCAAGAAAGGAGTTTTTAATGACTTTAAAACCCGAAGTGTAATGGTTTGACTAGTGGAAAGTCAAACCATGGGTTTTAAATAAAAAAAAATGAGTTTTGAATGACTTTAAAACCCTAAGTGTAATGGTTTGACTAGTGGAAAGTCAAACCATGGGTTTTAAATAAAAAAAATGAGTTTTGAATGACTTTAAAACCCTAAGTGTAATGGTTTGACTAGTGGCAAGTCAAACCATGGGTTTTAAATAAAAGAAATGAGTTTTGAATGACTTTAAAACCCTAAGTGTAATGGTTTGACTACTGGAAAGTCAAACCATGGGTTTTAAATAAAAGAAATGAGTTTTGAATGACTTTAAAACCCTAAGTGTAATGGTTTGACTAGTGGAAAGTCAAACCATGGGTTTTAAATCAAGAAAGGAGTTTTGAATGACTTTAAAACCCTAAGTGTAATGGTTTGACTAGTGGAAAGTCAAACCATGGGTTTTAAATAAAAGAAAGGAGTTTTGAACTACTTTAAAACCCTAAGTGTAATGGTTTGACTAGTGGAAAGTCAATCCATGGGTTTTAAATCAAGAAAGGAGTTTTGAATAACTTCAAAACCCTAAGTGTAATGGTTTGACTATTGAAAAGTCAAACCATTGGTTTTAAATCAAGAAAGGAGTTTTTAATGACTTTAAAAACCCTAAGTGTAATGGTTTGACTAGTGAAAGTCAAACCATGGGTTTTAAATAAAAAAAATGAGTTTTGAATGACTTTAAAACCCTAAGTGAAATGGTTTGACTAGTGGAAAGTCAAACCATGGGTTTTAAATAAAAAAATGAGTTGTGAATGACTTTAAAACCCTAAGTGTAATGGTTTGACTAGTGGAAAGTCAAACCATGGGTTTTAAATAAAGGAAATGAGTTTTGAATGACTTTAAAACCCTAAGTGTAATGGTTTGACTAGTGGAAAGTCAAACCATGGGTTTTAAATAAAAGAAATGAGTTTTGAATGACTTTAAAATCCTAAGTGTAATGGTTTGACTAGTGGAAAGTCAAACCATTGGTTTTAAATCAAGAAAGGAGTTTTTAATGACTTTCAAACCCTAAGTGTAATGGTTTGACTAGTGGAAAGTCAAACCAACTAGTCAAACCATGGGTTTTAAATAAATAAAAAATGAGTTTTGAATGACTTTAAAACCCTAAGTGTAATGGTTTAACTAGTGGAAAGTCAAACCATGGGTTTTAAATAAAAAAATGAGTTTTGAATGACTTTAAAACCCTAAGTGTAATGGTTTGAATAGTGGAAATTCAAACCATGGGTTTTAAATCAAGAAAGGAGTTTTGAATGACTTTAAAACCGTAAATGTAATGGTTTGACTATTGAAAAATCAAACCATTGGTTTTAAATCAAGAAAGGAGTTTTTAATGACTTTAAAACTCCGAAGTGTAATGGTTTGACTAGTGGAAAGTCAAACCATGGGTTTTAAATAAAAAATGAGTTTTGAATGACTTTAAAACCCTAAGTGAAATGGTTTGACTAGTGGAAAGTCAAACCATGGGTTTTAAATAAAAAAATGAGTTGTGAATGACTTTAAAACCCTAAGTGTAATGGTTTGACTAGTGGAAAGTCAAACCATGGGTTTTAAATAAAAGAAATGAGTTTTGAATGACTTTAAAACCCTAAGTGTAATGGTTTGACTAGTGGAAAGTCAAACCATGGGTTTTAAATCAAGAAAGGAGTTTTGAACGACTTTAAAACCTTAAGTGTAATGGTTTGACTAGTGGAAAAGTCAAACCATGGGTTTTAAATAAAAGAAAGGACTTTTGAATGACTTTAAAACCCTAAGTGTAATGGTTTGACTAGTGGAAAGTCAATCCATGGGTTTTAAATCAAGAAAGGAGTTTTAAATGACTTTAAAACCGGAAGTGTAATGGTTTGACTATTGAAAAGTCAAACCATTGGTTTTAAATCAAGAAAGGAGTTTTTAATGACTTTAAAACCCTAAGTGTAATGGTTTGACTAGTGGAAAGTCAAACCATGGGTTTTAAATAAAAAAAATGAGTTTTGAATGACTTTAAAACTCTAAGTGTAATGGTTTGACTAGTGGATAGTCAAACCATGGGTTTTAAATAAAAAAAATGAGTTTTGAATGACTTTAAAACCCTAAGTGTAATGGTTTGACTAGTGGCAAGTCAAACCATGGGTTTTAAATAAAAGATATGAGTTTTGAATGACTTTAAAACCCTAAGTGTAATGGTTTGACTAGTGGAAAGTCAAACCATTGGTTTTAAATAAAAGAAATGAGTTTTGAATGACTTTAAAACCCTAAGTGTAATGGTTTGACTAGTGGAAAGTCAAACCATGGGTTTTAAATCAAGAAAGGAGTTTTGAATGACTTTAAAACCCTAAGTGTAATGGTTTGACTAGTGGAAAGTCAAACCATGGGTTTTAAATAAAAGAAAGGAGTTTTGAATGACTTTAAAACCCAAAGTGTAATGGTTTGACTAGTGGAAAGTCAATCCATGGGTTTTAAATAAAAGAAAGGAGTTTTGAATGACTTTAAAACCCTAAGTGTAATGGTTTGACTAGTGGAAAATCAATCCATGGGTTTTAAATCAAGAAAGGAGTTTTGAATGACTTTAAAACCCTAAGTGTAATGGTTTGACTAGTGGAAAGTCAAACCATGGGTTTTAAGTAAAAGAAATGAGTTTTGAATGACTTTAAAACCCTAAGTGTAATGGTTTGACTAGTGGAAAGTCAAACCATGGGTTTTAAATCAAGAAAGGAGTTTTGAATGACTTTAAAACCCTAAGTGTAATGGTTTGACTAGTGGAAAGTCAAACCATGGGTTTTAAATAAAAGAAAGGAGTTTTGAATGACTTTAAAACCCTAAGTGTAATGGTTTGACTAGTGGAAAGTCAATCCATGGGTTTTAAATCAAGAAAGGAGTTTTGAATAACTTCAAAACCCTAAGTGTAATGGTTTGACTATTGAAAAGTCAAACCATTGGTTTTAAATCAAGAAAGGAGTTTTTAATGACTTTAAAAACCCTAAGTGTAATGGTTTGACTAGTGGAAAGTCAAACCATGGGTTTTAAATAAAAAAAATGAGTTTTCAATGACTTTAAAACCCTAAGTGAAATGGTTTGACTAGTGGAAAGTCAAACCATGGGTTTTAAATAAAAAAATGAGTTGTGAATGACTTTAAAACCCTAAGTGTAATGGTTTGACTAGTGGAAAGTCAAACCATGGGTTTTAAATAAAAGAAATGAGTTTTGAATGACTTTAAAACCCTAAGTGTAATGGTTTGACTAGTGGAAAGTCAAACCATGGGTTTTAAATAAAAGAAATGAGTTTTGAATGACTTTAAAATCCTAAGTGTAATGGTTTGACTAGTGGAAAGTCAAATCATTGGTTTTAAATCAAGAAAGGAGTTTTTAATAACTTTCAAACCCTAAGTGTAATGGTTTGACTAGTGGAAAGTCAAACCAACTAGTCAAACCATGGGTTTTAAATAAATAAAAAATGAGTTTTGAATGACTTTAAAACCCTAAGTGTAATGGTTTAACTAGTGGAAAGTCAAACCATGGGTTTTAAATAAAAAATGAGTTTTGAATGACTTTAAAACCCTAAGTGTAATGGTTTGAATAGTGGAAATTCAAACCATGGGTTTTAAATCAAGAAAGGAGTTTTGAATGACTTTAAAACCGTAGTAAGTGTAATGGTTTGACTATTGAAAAATCAAACCATTGGTTTTAAATCAAGAAAGGAGTTTTTAATGACTTTAAAACCCGAAGTGTAATGGTTTGACTAGTGGAAAGTCAAACCATGGGTTTTAAATAAAAAAAAATGAGTTTTGAATGACTTTAAAACCCTAAGTGTAATGGTTTGACTAGTGGAAAGTCAAACCATGGGTTTTAAATAAAAAAAATGAGTTTTGAATGACTTTAAAACCCTAAGTGTAATGGTTTGACTAGTGGCAAGTCAAACCATGGGTTTTAAATAAAAGAAATGAGTTTTGAATGACTTTAAAACCCTAAGTGTAATGGTTTGACTACTGGAAAGTCAAACCATGGGTTTTAAATAAAAGAAATGAGTTTTGAATGACTTTAAAACCCTAAGTGTAATGGTTTGACTAGTGGAAAGTCAAACCATGGGTTTTAAATCAAGAAAGGAGTTTTGAATGACTTTAAAACCCTAAGTGTAATGGTTTGACTAGTGGAAAGTCAAACCATGGGTTTTAAATAAAAGAAAGGAGTTTTGAACTACTTTAAAACCCTAAGTGTAATGGTTTGACTAGTGGAAAGTCAATCCATGGGTTTTAAATCAAGAAAGGAGTTTTGAATAACTTCAAAACCCTAAGTGTAATGGTTTGACTATTGAAAAGTCAAACCATTGGTTTTAAATCAAGAAAGGAGTTTTTAATGACTTTAAAAACCCTAAGTGTAATGGTTTGACTAGTGAAAGTCAAACCATGGGTTTTAAATAAAAAAAATGAGTTTTGAATGACTTTAAAACCCTAAGTGAAATGGTTTGACTAGTGGAAAGTCAAACCATGGGTTTTAAATAAAAAAATGAGTTGTGAATGACTTTAAAACCCTAAGTGTAATGGTTTGACTAGTGGAAAGTCAAACCATGGGTTTTAAATAAAGGAAATGAGTTTTGAATGACTTTAAAACCCTAAGTGTAATGGTTTGACTAGTGGAAAGTCAAACCATGGGTTTTAAATAAAAGAAATGAGTTTTGAATGACTTTAAAATCCTAAGTGTAATGGTTTGACTAGTGGAAAGTCAAACCATTGGTTTTAAATCAAGAAAGGAGTTTTTAATGACTTTCAAACCCTAAGTGTAATGGTTTGACTAGTGGAAAGTCAAACCAACTAGTCAAACCATGGGTTTTAAATAAATAAAAAATGAGTTTTGAATGACTTTAAAACCCTAAGTGTAATGGTTTAACTAGTGGAAAGTCAAACCATGGGTTTTAAATAAAAAAAATGAGTTTTGAATGACTTTAAAACCCTAAGTGTAATGGTTTGAATAGTGGAAATTCAAACCATGGGTTTTAAATCAAGAAAGGAGTTTTGAATGACTTTAAAACCGTAAATGTAATGGTTTGACTATTGAAAAATCAAACCATTGGTTTTAAATCAAGAAAGGAGTTTTTAATGACTTTAAAACCCGAAGTGTAATGGTTTGACTAGTGGAAAGTCAAACCATGGGTTTTAAATAAAAAAATGAGTTTTGAATGACTTTAAAACCCTAAGTGAAATGGTTTGACTAGTGGAAAGTCAAACCATGGGTTTTAAATAAAAAAATGAGTTGTGAATGACTTTAAAACCCTAAGTGTAATGGTTTGACTAGTGGAAAGTCAAACCATGGGTTTTAAATAAAAGAAATGAGTTTTGAATGACTTTAAAACCCTAAGTGTAATGGTTTGACTAGTGGAAAGTCAAACCATGGGTTTTAAATCAAGAAAGGAGTTTTGAACGACTTTAAAACCTTAAGTGTAATGGTTTGACTAGTGGAAAAGTCAAACCATGGGTTTTAAATAAAAGAAAGGACTTTTGAATGACTTTAAAACCCTAAGTGTAATGGTTTGACTAGTGGAAAGTCAATCCATGGGTTTTAAATCAAGAAAGGAGTTTTAAATGACTTTAAAACCGGAAGTGTAATGGTTTGACTATTGAAAAGTCAAACCATTGGTTTTAAATCAAGAAAGGAGTTTTTAATGACTTTAAAACCCTAAGTGTAATGGTTTGACTAGTGGAAAGTCAAACCATGGGTTTTAAATAAAAAAAATGAGTTTTGAATGACTTTAAAACTCTAAGTGTAATGGTTTGACTAGTGGATAGTCAAACCATGGGTTTTAAATAAAAAAAATGAGTTTTGAATGACTTTAAAACCCTAAGTGTAATGGTTTGACTAGTGGCAAGTCAAACCATGGGTTTTAAATAAAAGATATGAGTTTTGAATGACTTTAAAACCCTAAGTGTAATGGTTTGACTAGTGGAAAGTCAAACCATTGGTTTTAAATAAAAGAAATGAGTTTTGAATGACTTTAAAACCCTAAGTGTAATGGTTTGACTAGTGGAAAGTCAAACCATGGGTTTTAAATCAAGAAAGGAGTTTTGAATGACTTTAAAACCCTAAGTGTAATGGTTTGACTAGTGGAAAGTCAAACCATGGGTTTTAAATAAAAGAAAGGAGTTTTGAATGACTTTAAAACCCTAAGTGTAATGGTTTAACTAGTGGAAAGTCAAACCATGGGTTTTAAATAAAAAAAATGAGTTTTGAATGACTTTAAAACCCTAAGTGTAATGGTTTGAATAGTGGAAATTCAAACCATGGGTTTTAAATCAAGAAAGGAGTTTTGAATGACTTTAAAACCGTAAGTGTAATGGTTTGACTATTGAAAAATCAAACCATTGGTTTTAAATCAAGAAAGGAGTTTTTAATGACTTTAAAATCTTAAGTGTAATGGTTTGACTAGTGGAAAGTCAAACCATGGGTTTTAAATAAAAGAAAGGAGTTTTGAATGACTTTAAAACCCTAAGTGTAATGGTTTGACTAGTGGAAAGTCAATCCATGGGTTTTAAATCAAGAAAGGAGTTTTGAATAACTTCAAAACCCTAAGTGTAATGGTTTGACTATTGAAAAGTCAAACCATTGGTTTTAAATCAAGAAAGGAGTTTTTAATGACTTTAAAAACCCTAAGTGTAATGGTTTGACTAGTGGAAAGTCAAACCATGGGTTTTAAATAAAAAAAATGAGTTTTCAATGACTTTAAAACCCTAAGTGAAATGGTTTGACTAGTGGAAAGTCAAACCATGGGTTTTAAATAAAAAAATGAGTTGTGAATGACTTTAAAACCCTAAGTGTAATGGTTTGACTAGTGGAAAGTCAAACCATGGGTTTTAAATAAAAGAAATGAGTTTTGAATGACTTTAAAACCCTAAGTGTAATGGTTTGACTAGTGGCAAGTCAAACCATGGGTTTTAAATAAAAGATATGAGTTTTGAATGACTTTAAAACGCTAAGTGTAATGGTTTGACTAGTGGAAAGTCAAACCATTGGTTTTAAATAAAAGAAATGAGTTTTGAATGACTTTAAAACCCTAAGTGTAATGGTTTGACTAGCGGAAAGTCAAACCATGGGTTTTAAATAAAAGAAAGGAGTTTTGAATGACTTTAAAACCCTAAGTGTAATGGTTTGACTAGTGGAAAATCAATCCATGGGTTTTAAATCAAGAAAGGAGTTTTGAATGACTTTAAAACCCTAAGTGTAATGGTTTGACTAGTGGAAAGTCAAACCATGGGTTTTAAGTAAAAGAAATGAGTTTTGAATGACTTTAAAACCCTAAGTGTAATGGTTTGACTAGTGGAAAGTCAAACCATGGGTTTTAAATCAAGAAAGGAGTTTTGAATGACTTTAAAACCAAATAATGGTTTGACTAGTGGAAAGTCAAACCATGGGTTTTAAATAAAAAAATGAGTTTGAATGACTTTAAAACCCTAAGTGTAATGGTTTGACTAGTGGAAAGTCAATCCATGGGTTTTAAATCAAGAAATGAGTTTTGAATAACTTTAAAACCCTAAGTGTAATGGTTTGACTATTGAAAAAGTCAAACCATTGGTTTTAAATCAAGAAAGGAGTTTTTAACGACTTTAAAACCTTAAGTGTAATGGTTTGACTAGTGGAAAAGTCAAACCATGGGTTTTAAATAAAAAAAATGAGTTTTGAATGACTTTAAAACTAAGTGAAATGGTTTGACTAGTGGAAAGTCAAACCATGGGTTTTAAATAAAAAAATGGAGTTGTGAATGACTTTAAAACCCTAAGTGTAATGGTTTGACTAGTGAAAGTCAAACCATGGATTTTAAATAAAAGAAATGAGTTTTGAATGACTTTAAAACCCTAAGTGTAATGGTTTGACTAGTGGAAAGTCAAACCATGGGTTTTAAATAAAAGAAAACGAGTTTTGAATGACTTTAAAATCCTAAGTGTAATGGTTTGACTAGTGGAAAATCAAACCATTGGTTTTAAATCAAGAAAGGAGTTTTGAATGACTTTAAAACCCTAAGTGTAATGGTTTGACTAGTGGAAAGTCAAACCAACTATCAAACCATGGGTTTTAAATAAATAAAAAATGAGTTTTGAATGACTTTAAAACCCTAAGTGTAATAGTTTGACTAGTGGAAAGTCAAACCATGGGTTTTAAATAAAAAAAATGAGTTTTGAATGACTTTAAAACCCTAAGTGTAATGGTTTGAATAGTGGAAAGTCAAACCATGGGTTTTAAATCAAGAAAGGAGTTTTGAATGACTTTAAAACCGTAAGTGTAATGGTTTGACTATTGAAAGTCAAACCATTGGTTTTAAATCAAAAGAAAGGAGTTTTTAATGACTTTAAAACCGAAGTGTAATGGTTTGACTAGTGGAAAGTCAAACCATGGGTTTTAAATAAAAAAAAATGAGTTTTGAATGACTTTAAAACCTAAGTGTAATGGTTTGACTAATGGAAAGTCAAACCATGGGTTTTAAATAAAAAAAATGAGTTTTGAATGACTTTAAAACCCTAAGTGTAATGGTTTGACTAGTGGCAAGTCAAACCATGGGTTTTAAATAAAAGAAATGAGTTTTGAATGACTTTAAAACCCTAAGTGTAATGGTTTGACTAGTGGAAAGTCAAACCATGGGTTTTAAATCAAGAAAGGAGTTTTGAATGACTTTAAAACCCTAAGTGTAATGGTTTGACTAGTGGAAAGTCAAACCATGGGTTTTAAATAAAAGAAAGGAGTTTTGAATGACTTTAAAACCCTAAGTGTAATGGTTTGACTAGTGGAAAGTCAATCCATGGGTTTTAAATCAAGAAAGGAGTTTTGAATAACTTCAAAACCCTAAGTGTAATGGTTTGACTATTGAAAAGTCAAACCATTGGTTTTAAATCAAGAAAGGAGTTTTTAATGACTTTAAAAACCCTAAGTGTAATGGTTTGACTAGTGGAAAGTCAAACCATGGGTTTTAAATAAAAAAAATGAGTTTTCAATGACTTTAAAACCCTAAGTGAAATGGTTTGACTAGTGGAAAGTCAAACCATGGGTTTTAAATAAAAAAATGAGTTGTGAATGACTTTAAAACCCTAAGTGTAATGGTTTGACTAGTGGAAAGTCAAACCATGGATTTTAAATAAAAGAAATGAGTTTTGAATGACTTTAAAACCCTAAGTGTAATGGTTTGACTAGTGGAAAGTCAAACCATGGGTTTTAAATAAAAGAAACGAGTTTTGAATGACTTTAAAATCCTAAGTGTAATGGTTTGACTAGTGGAAAATCAAACCATTGGTTTTAAATCAAGAAAGGAGTTTTTAATGACTTTCAAACCCTAAGTGTAATGGTTTGACTAGTGGAAAGTCAAACCAACTAGTCAAACCATGGGTTTTAAATAAATAAAAAATGAGTTTTGAATGACTTTAAAACCCTAAGTGTAATGGTTTAACTAGTGGAAAGTCAAACCATGGGTTTTAAATAAAAAAAATGAGTTTTGAATGACTTTAAAACCCTAAGTGTAATGGTTTGAATAGTGGAAATTCAAACCATGGGTTTTAAATCAAGAAAGGAGTTTTGAATGACTTTAAAACCGTAAGTGCAATGGTTTGACTATTGAAAAATCAAACCATTGGTTTTAAATCAAGAAAGGAGTTTTTAATGACTTTAAAACCCGAAGTGTAATGGTTTGACTAGTGGAAAGTCAAACCATGGGTTTTAAATAAAAAAAATGAGTTTTGAATGACTTTAAAACCCTAAGTGTAATGGTTTGACTAGTGGAAAGTCAAACCATGGGTTTTAAATAAAAAAAATGAGTTTTGAATGACTTTAAAACCCTAAGTGTAATGGTTTGACTAGTGGCAAGTCAAACCATGGGTTTTAAATAAAAGAAATGAGTTTTGAATGACTTTAAAACCCTAAGTGTAATGGTTTGACTAGTGGAAAGTCAAACCATGGGTTTTAAATAAAAGAAATGAGTTTTGAATGACTTTAAAACCCTAAGTGTAATGGTTTGACTAGTGGAAAGTCAAACCATGGGTTTTAAATCAAGAAAGGAGTTTTGAATGACTTTAAAACCCTAAGTGTAATGGTTTGACTAGTGGAAAGTCAAACCATGGGTTTTAAATAAAAGAAAGGAGTTTTGAATGACTTTAAAACCCTAAGTGTAATGGTTTGACTAGTGGAAAGTCAATCCATGGGTTTTAAATCAAGAAAGGAGTTTTGAATAACTTCAAAACCCTAAGTGTAATGGTTTGACTATTGAAAAGTCAAACCATTGGTTTTAAATCAAGAAAGGAGTTTTTAATGACTTTAAAAACCCTAAGTGTAATGGTTTGACTAGTGGAAAGTCAAACCATGGGTTTTAAATAAAAAAATGAGTTTTGAATGACTTTAAAACCCTAAGTGAAATGGTTTGACTAGTGGAAAGTCAAACCATGGGTTTTAAATAAAAAAATGAGTTGTGAATGACTTTAAAACCCTAAGTGTAATGGTTTGACTAGTGGAAAGTCAAACCATGGGTTTTAAATAAAAGAAATGAGTTTTGAATGACTTTAAAACCCTGTAATGGTTTGACTAGTGGAAAGTCAAACCATGGGTTTTAAATAAAAGAAATGAGTTTTGAATGACTTTAAAACTTATGTAATGTTTGACTAGTGGAAAGTCAAACCATTGGTTTTAAATCAAGAAAGGAGTTTTAATGACTAAACCCTAGTGTAATGGTTTGACTAGTGGAAAGTCAAACCATGGGTTTTAAATAAATAAAAAATGAGTTTTGAATGACTTTAAAACCCTAATGGTTTAACTAGTGGAAAGTCAAACCATGGGTTTTAAATAAAAAAATGAGTTTTGAATGACTTTAAAACCCTAAGTGTAATGGTTTGACTAGTGGAAATTCAAACCATGGGTTTTAAATCAAGAAAGGAGTTTTGAATGACTTTAAAACCGTAAGTGTAATGGTTTGACTATTGAAAAATCAAACCATTGGTTTTAAATCAAGAAAGGAGTTTTTAATGACTTTAAAACCCAGTGTAATGGTTTGACTAGTGGAAAGTCAAACCATGGGTTTTAAATAAAAGAAAGGAGTTTTGAATGACTTTAAAACCCTAAGTGTAATGGTTTGACTAGTGGAAAGTCAAACCATGGGTTTTAAATAAAAAAATGAGTTTTGAATGACTTTAAAACCCTAAGTGTAATGGTTTGACTAGTGGAAAGTCAAACCATGGGTTTTAAATAAAAGAAATGAGTTTTGAATGACTTTAAAACCCTAAGTGTAATGGTTTGACTAGTGGAAAATCAAACCATGGGTTTTAAATCAAGAAAGGAGTTTTGAATGACTTTAAAACCCTAAGTGTAATGGTTTGACTAGTGGAAAGTCAAACCATGGGTTTTAAATAAAAGAAAGGAGTTTTGAATGACTTTAAAACCCTAAGTGTAATGGTTTGACTAGTGGAAAGTCAATCCATGGGTTTTAAATCAAGAAAGGAGTTTTGAATAACTTCAAAACCCTAAGTGTAATGGTTTGACTATTGAAAAGTCAAACCATTGGTTTTAAATCAAGAAAGGAGTTTTTAATGACTTTAAAAACCCTAAGTGTAATGGTTTGACTAGTGGAAAGTCAAACCATGGGTTTTAAATAAAAAAAATGAGTTTTGAATGACTTTAAAACCCTAAGTGTAATGGTTTGACTAGTGGAAAGTCAAACCATGGGTTTTAAATAAAAAAAAATGAGTTTTGAATGACTTTAAAACCCTAAGTGTAATGGTTTGACTAGTGGAAAGTCAAACCATGGGTTTTAAATAAAAGAAATGAGTTTTGAATGACTTTAAAACCCTAAGTGTAATGGTTTGACTAGTGGAAAGTCAAACCATGGGTTTTAAATAAAAGAAATGAGTTTTGAATGACTTTAAAACCCTAAGTGTAATGGTTTGACTAGTGGAAATTCAAACCATGGGTTTTAAATCAAGAAAGGAGTTTTGAATGACTTTAAAACCCTAAGTGTAATGGTTTGACTAGTGGAAAGTCAAACCATGGGTTTTAAATCAAGAAAGGAGTTTTGAATGACTTTAAAACCCTAAGTGTAATGGTTTGACTAGTGGAAAGTCAAACCATGGGTTTTAAATAAAAAAAATGAGTTTTGAATGACTTTAAAACCCTAAGTGTAATGGTTTGACTAGTGGAAATTCAAACCATGGGTTTTAAATCAAGAAAGGAGTTTTGAATGACTTTAAAACCCTAAGTGTAATGGTTTGACTAGTGGAAATTCAAACCATTGGTTTTAAATCAAGAAAGGAGTTTTTAATGACTTTAAAACCCTAAGTGTAATGGTTTGACTAGTGGAAAGTCAAACCATGGGTTTTAAATCAAGAAAGGAGTTTTGAATGACTTTAAAACCCTAAGTGTAATGGTTTGACTAGTGGTAAGTCAAACCATGGGTTTTAAATCAAGAAAGGAGTTTTGAATGACTTTAAAACCCTAAGTGTAATGGTTTGACTAGTGGAAAGTCAAACCATGGGTTTTAAATAAAAGAAAGGAGTTTTGAATGACTTTAAAACCCTAAGTGTAATGGTTTGACTAGTGGAAAGTCAAACCATTGGGTTTTAAATCAAGAAAGGAGTTTTGAATGACTTTAAAACCCTAGTGTAATGGTTTGACTAGTGGAAAGTCAAACCATGGGTTTTAAATAAAAAAAATGAGTTGTTCAATGACTTTAAAACCCTAAGTGTAATGGTTTGACTAGTGGAAAGTCAAACCATGGGTTTTAAATAAAAGAAATGAGTTTTGAATGACTTTAAAACCCTAAGTGTAATGGTTTGACTAGTGGAAAGTCAAACCATGGGTTTTAAATAAAAGAAATGAGTTTTGAATGACTTTAAAACCCTAAGTGTAATGGTTTGACTAGTGGAAAGTCAAACCATTGGTTTTAAATAAAAGAAATGAGTTTTGAATGACTTTAAAACCCTAAGTGTAATGGTTTGACTAGTGGAAAGTCAAACCATGGGTTTTAAATAAAAGAAAGGAGTTTTGAATGACTTTAAAACCCTAAGTGTAATGGTTTGACTAGTGGAAAATCAATCCATGGGTTTTAAATCAAGAAAGGAGTTTTGAATGACTTTAAAACCCTAAGTGTAATGGTTTGACTAGTGGAAAGTCAAACCATGGGTTTTAAATAAAAGAAATGAGTTTTGAATGACTTTAAAACCCTAAGTGTAATGGTTTGACTAGTGGAAAGTCAAACCATGGGTTTTAAATCAAGAAAGGAGTTTTGAATGACTTTAAAACCCTAAGTGTAATGGTTTGACTAGTGGAAAGTCAAACCATGGGTTTTAAATAAAAGAAATGAGTTTTGAATGACTTTAAAACCCTAAGTGTAATGGTTTGACTAGTGGAAAGTCAAACCATGGGTTTTAAATCAAGAAAGGAGTTTTGAATGACTTTAAAACCCTAAGTGTAATGGTTTGACTATTGAAAAGTCAAACCATTGGTTTTAAATCAAGAAATGAGTTTTTAATGACTTTAAAAACCCTAAGTGTAATGGTTTGACTAGTGGAAAGTCAAACCATGGGTTTTAAATAAAAAAAATGAGTTTTCAATGACTTTAAAACCCTAAGTGAAATGGTTTGACTAGTGGAAAGTCAAACCATGGGTTTTAAATAAAAGAAATGAGTTTTGAATGACTTTAAAACCCTAAGTGTAATGGTTTGACTAGTGGAAAGTCAAACCATGGGTTTTAAATCAAGAAAATGAGTTTTGAATGACTTTAAAACCCTAAGTGTAATGGTTTGACTAGCGGAAAGTCAAACCATGGGTTTTAAATAAAAGAAAGGAGTTTTGAATGACTTTAAAACCCTAAGTGTAATGGTTTGACTAGTGGAAAGTCAAACCATTGGTTTTAAATCAAGAAAGGAGTTTTAATGAACCCTAAGTGTAATGGTTTGACTAGTCAAACCATGAATGACTTTAAAACCCTAAGTGTAATGGTTTGACTAGTGAAAGTCAAACCATGGGTTTTAAATAAAAGAAATGAGTTTTGAATGACTTTAAAACCCTAAGTGTAATGGTTTGACTAGTGGAAAGTCAAACCATGGGTTTTAAATAAAGAAAGGAGTTTTGAATGACTTTAAAACCACAAAGTAATGGTTTGACTAGTGGAAAATCAAACCATTGGGTTTTAAATCAAGAAAGGAGTTTTTAATGACTTTAAAACCCTAAGTGTAATGGTTTGACTAGTGGAAAGTCAAACCATGGGTTTTAAATAAAAAAAAGGAGTTTTGAATGACTTTAAAACCTAAGTGTAATGGTTTGACTAGTGGAAAGTCAAACCATGGGTTTTAAATAAAAGAAAGGAGTTTTGAATGACTTTAAAACCCTAAGTGTAATGGTTTGACTAGTGGAAAGTCAAACCATGGGTTTTAAATAAAGAAATGAGTTTTGAATGACTTTAAAACCCTAAGTGTAATGGTTTGACTAGTGGAAAGTCAAACCATGGGTTTTAAATAAAGAAATGAGTTTTGAATGACTTTAAAACCCTAAGTGTAATGGTTTGACTAGTGGAAAGTCAAACCATGGGTTTTAAATAAAGAAAGGAGTTTTGAATGACTTTAAAACCCTAAGTGTAATGGTTTGACTAGTGGAAAGTCAAACCATGGGTTTTAAATCAAGAAAGGAGTTTTGAATGACTTTAAAACCCTAAAGAAGTGTAATGGTTTGACTAGTGGAAAGTCAAACCATGGGTTTTAAAATAAAAAAATGAGTCAAAACCCTAAGTGAAATCTAGTGGAAGTCGTATGAGTTGTGAATGACTTTAAAACCCTAATGGTTTGAATCAAACCATGGGTTTTAAAGAAATGAAATGAGTCAAACCATGGGTCAAGAAAAGAGTTTTGAATGACTTTAAAACCCTAAGTGTAATGGTTTGACTGAAAGTCAAACCATGGGTTTTAAATCAAGAAAGGAGTTTTGAATGACTTTAAAACCCTAAGACCAAACCATGGGTTTTAAATAAAAGAAATGAGTTTTTGAATGACTTTAAAAGTGTAATGGTTTGACTAGTGGAAAGTCAAACCATGGGTTTTAAAAGAAATGAGTGAGTTTGAATGACTTTAAAACCCTAAGTGTAATGGAGTCAAACCATGGGTTTTAAATGACTTTAAAACCCTAAGTGTAATCGGCTCGACTAGTGGAAAGTCAAACCATGGGTTTTAAATAAAAAAGGAGTTTTGAATGACTTTAAAACCCTAAGTGTAATGGTTTGACTAGTGGAAAGTCAAACCATGGGTTTTAAATAAAAAAAAAGAGTTTTGAATGACTTTAAAACCCTAAGTGTAATGGTTTGACTAGTGGAAAGTCAAACCATGGATTTTAAATAAAAGAAATGAGTTTTGAATGACTTTAAAACCCTAAGTGTAATGGTTTGACTAGTGGAAAGTCAAACCATGGGTTTTAAATAAAAGAAATGAGTTTTGAATGACTTTAAAATCCTAAGTGTAATGGTTTGACTAGTGGAAAATCAAACCATTGGGTTTTAAATCAAGAAAGGAGTTTTTAATGACTTTAAAACCCTAGTGTAATGGTTTGACTAGTGGAAAGTCAAACCATGGGTTTTAAATAAAAGAAATGAGTTTTGAATGACTTTAAAACCCTAAGTGTAATGGTTTAACTAGTGGAAAGTCAAACCATGGGTTTTAAATAAAAGAAATGAGTTTTGAATGACTTTAAAACCCTAAGTGTAATGGTTTGACTAGTGGAAATTCAAACCATGGGTTTTAAATCAAGAAAGGAGTTTTGAATGACTTTAAAACCGTAAGTGTAATGGTTTGACTATTGAAAAATCAAACCATTGGTTTTAAATCAAGAAAGGAGTTTTTAATGACTTTAAAATATGTAATGGTTTGACTAAAAGTCAAACCATGGGTTTTAACAAAAGAAAGGAGTTTTGAATGACTTTAAAACCCTAAGTGTAATGGTTTGACTAGTGAGTCAATCCATGGGTTTTAAATTGAGTTTTGAATGACTTTAAAACCCTAAGTGTAATGGTTTGACTAGTGGAAATTCAAACCATTGGTTTTAAATCAAGAAAGGAGTTTTTAATGACTTTAAAACCCTAAGTGTAATGGTTTGACTAGTGGAAAGTCAAACCATGGGTTTTAAATAAAATGAGTTTAAATGAAAGAAAGGTTTGCTAATGACTTTAAAAGAATGACTAGTGGAAATGGGTTTTAAATCACTAAGTGAAAGTCAAACCATGTGACTTTAAAATGGGTTTAAAAAGTCAAGAGAAAGGAGTTTTCAATGACTTTAGAATGGACTGTCAAACCATGGGTTTTAAATAAAAGAAAGGAGTTTTGAATGACTTTAAAACCCTAAGTGTAATGGTTTGACTAAATGGAAAATCAATCCATGGGTTTTAAATCAAGAAAGGAGTTTTGAATAACTTCGTGTAATGGACTATTGGTCAAACCATGGGTTTTAAATCAAGAAAAGGAGTTTTTAATGACTTTAAAACCCTAAGTGTAATGGTTTGACTAGTGAAAGTCAAACCATGGGTTTTAAATAAAAAGAAATGAGTTTTGAATGACTTTAAAACCCTAGTGAAATGGTTTGACTATTGAAAGTCAAACCATGGGTTTTAAATAAAAAATGAAATGACTTTAAAACCCTAAGTGTAATGGTTTGACTAGTGGAAAGTCAAACCATGGGTTTTAAATAAAAGAAATGAGTTTTCAAATGACTTTAAAACCCTAAGGTAAATGGCTCGACTAGTGGAAAGTCAAACCATGGGTTTTAAATAAAAGAAATGAGTTTTGAATGACTTTAAAACCCTAAGTGTAATGGTTTGACTAGTGGAAATTCAAACCATGGGTTTTAAATAAAGAAAAGAGTGTTGAATGACTTTCAAAACCCTAAGTGTAATGGTTTGACTAGTGGAAAGTCAAACCATGGGTTTTAAATAAATAAAAAATGAGTTTTGAATGACTTTAAAACCAAGTGTAATGGTTTGACTAGCGGAAAGTCAAACCATGGGTTTTAAATAAAAAAAAATGAGTTTTGAATGACTTTAAAACCCTAAGTGTAATGGTTTGACTAGTGGAAATTCAAACCATTGGTTTTAAATCAAGAAAGGAGTTTTGAATGACTTTAAAACCCTAAGTGTAATGGTTTGACTATTGAAAAATCAAACCATTGGTTTTAAATCAAGAAAGGAGTTTTTAATGACTTTAAAACCCTAAGTGTAATGGTTTGACTAGTGGAAAGTCAAACCATGGGTTTTAAATAAAAAAAAATGAGTTTTGAATGACTTTAAAACCCTAGTGTAATGGTTTGACTAGTGGAAAGTCAAACCATGGGTTTTAAATAAAAAAATGAGTTTTGAATGACTTTAAAACCTAAGTGTAATGGTTTGACTAGTGGCAAGTCAAACCATGGGTTTTAAATAAAAGAAATGAGTTTTGAATGACTTTAAAACCCTAAGTGTAATGGTTTGACTAGTGGAAAGTCAAACCATGGGTTTTAAATCAAGAAAGGAGTTTTGAATGACTTTAAAACCCTAAGTGTAATGGTTTGACTAGTGGAAAGTCAAACCATGGGTTTTAAATAAAAGAAAGGAGTTTTGAATGACTTTAAAACCCTAAGTGTAATGGTTTGACTAGTGGAAAGTCAATCCATGGGTTTTAAATCGAAAGGAGTTTTGAATAACTTGAAAAACCCTAAGTGTAATGGTTTGACTATTGAAAAGTCAAACCATTGGTTTTAAATCAAGAAAGGAGTTTTTAATGACTTTAAAAACCCTAAGTGTAATGGTTTGACTAGTGGAAAGTCAAACCATGGGTTTTAAATAAAAAAAATGAGTTTTGAATGACTTTAAAACCCTAAGTGAAATGGTTTGACTAGTGGAAAGTCAAACCATGGGTTTTAAATAAAAAAATGAGTTGTGAATGACTTTAAAACCCTAAGTGTAATGGTTTGACTAGTGGAAAGTCAAACCATGGGTTTTAAATAAAAGAAATGAGTTTTGAATGACTTTAAAACCCTAAGTGTAATGGTTTGACTAGTGGAAAGTCAAACCATGGGTTTTAAATCAAGAAAGGAGTTTTGAACGACTTTAAAACCTTAAGTGTAATGGTTTGACTAGTGGAAAAGTCAAACCATGGGTTTTAAATAAAAGAAAGGACTTTTGAATGACTTTAAAACCCTAAGTGTAATGGTTTGACTAGTGGAAAGTCAATCCATGGGTTTTAAATAAAAGAAATGAGTTTTGAATGACTTTAAAACCCTATGTAATGGTTTGACTAGTGGAAAGTCAAACCATGGGTTTTAAATAAAATGAGTTTTTGAATGACTTTAAAACCCTAAGTGTAATGGTTTGACTAGTGGAAAATCAAACCATGGGTTTTAAATCAAGAAAGGAGTTTTGAATGACTTTAAAACCCTAAGTGTAATGGTTTGACTAGTGGAAAGTCAAACCATGGGTTTTAAATAAAAGAAAGGAGTTTTGAATGACTTTAAAACCCTAAGTGTAATGGTTTGACTAGTGGAAAGTCAATCCATGGGTTTTAAATCAAGAAAGGAGTTTTGAATAACTTCAAAACCCTTAAGTGTAATGGTTTGACTATTGAAAAGTCAAACCATTGGTTTTAAATCAAGAAAGGAGTTTTTAATGACTTTAAAACCCTAAGTGTAATGGTTTGACTAGTGGAAAGTCAAACCATGGGTTTTAAATAAAAAAAATGAGTTTTGAATGACTTTAAAACCCTAAGTGAAATGGTTTGACTATGGAAAGTCAAACCATGGGTTTTAAATAAAAAAATGAGTTGTGAATGACTTTAAAACCCTAAGTGTAATGGTTTGACTAGTGGAAAGTCAAACCATGGGTTTTAAATAAAAGAAATGAGTTTTGAATGACTTTAAAACTCCAGTATGTAATGGCTTCGACTAGCTGAAAGTCAAAACCATGGGTTATTTTAAATAAAAGAAATGAGTTTTGAATGACTTTAAAACTCATGCATGGTTGACCAATGTAGAAATTCAAAACCATGGGTTTTAAATCGTTAGCGAGTTTACCACTTTAAACTGTAAAGGCATGGCTCGATCATTGAAAAATCAAAACCATTGGTTTTAAATTCAACTTTAAAACCCGAGCGCAATGGGTTTCAAGCTTTAAATCAAGAAAGGAGTTTTGAATGAGACTTTTTAACCGTAAGTGTAATGGTTTGACTAAAGGGAAAAATCAAACCATTGGGGTTTTAAATCAAGAAAGGAGTTTAATGACTTTAAAACTCGAGTGTAATGGTTTGACTAGTGGAAAGTCAAACCATGGGTTTTAAATCAAAAAAAAATGAGTTTTGAATGACTTTAAAACCCCATAAGTGTAATGGTTTGACTAAGTGGAAAGTCAAACTATTGGGTTTTAAATCAAAAAATGAGTTTTGAATGACTTTTTAAAACCCCAAGGTAATGGTTTGACTAGTGGAAATTCAAACCATTGGGTTTTAAAATCAAGAAAGGAGTTTTAGTCGACTTTAAAACCCTTAAGTGTTGCAATGTGGTTTGACTAGTGGGAAATTCAAACCATTGGGTTTTAAATCAAGAAAGGAGTTTTTAATGACTTTAAAACTTAAGTGTAATGGTTTGACTAGTGGAAAGTCAAACCATGGGTTTTAAATCGTGTTAAAGAAAGGAGTTTTGGAATGACTTTTAAAACCCTTAAGTGTACGGTTTACATTGACTAGTGGAAAGTCAAACTATGGGTTTTAAGTAAAATAAAACAGTGTAGTTTTGTGAACATTCTTAAAACTCCTAAGTTGCAATGGTTGCTCGACTAGTGGAAAATCAATCCATGGGTTTTAAATCAAGAAAGGAGTTTTCGAAATGACTTTAAAACCCTAAGGTAATGGTTTGACTAGTGCAAAGTCAAACCATTGGGTTTTAAGTCAAAGAAATGAGTTTTGAATGACTTTAAACCCTATACAGTGTAATGTAGTTTGACTAGTGGAAAGTCAAATCCATGTGGTTTTAAACGTTAGAAATGAGTTTTGAAAATAACTTCAAAACCCTATGTAATGGTTTGATTATTGAAAAGTCAAACCATTGGTTTTAAATCAAGAAAATGAGTTTTTGAACACTTTAAAAACTCCTGTTGTAATGGTTTGACTGAAGTGGAAAGTCAAAGTTCATGGGTTTTTTTAACAAAAAAATGAGTTTTCAATGACTTTAAAACTCTATGTAAATGGTTTGACTAGTGGAAAGTCAAGTCAAACCATGGGTTTTAACAAAAGATAATGAGTTAGAATGACTTTTAAAACCCTTATGCAATGGTTTGACTAGTGGAAAGTCAAAACCATTGGGTTTTAAACAAAGAAATGAGTTTTTCAAAATGACTTCAAAACCCTATGTAATGGTTTGACTAGCTGGCAAATGCTCATGGGTTTTAAAGTTAAAAGATATGAGTTTTGAAAATGACCTTTTAAAATCGCTCAAGTGTAATGGTTTGACTAGTGGAAAGTCAAACCATTGGGTTTTAAAATCAAAAAGAAATGAGTTTTGAATGACTTTAAAACCCCTATGCGTAATGGCTTGACTGATGGAAAGTCAAAAACCATGGGTTTTAAAATAAAAGAAATGAGCTAGAAATGACTTTAAACCCCAAGTGTAATGGTTTGACCAATGGAAAATCAATCCATGGGTTTTAAATCAAGAAAGGAGTTTTGAAATGACTTTTTAAAACTCCTATGTGTAATGTGGGTTTGACTAGTGGAAAGTCAAACCACGGGTTTTAAGTAAAAGAAATGAGTTTTGGAAATGACTCTTAAAACCCTATGTAAATGCTTGACTAGTGGAAAGTCAAACCATGCCGGTTTTAAATCAAGAAAGGAAGTTTCAATGACTTTTTAAATCAAGTGTAATGGCTTTGACTAATGGAAAGTCAAACCATGGCTTTAAATAAAAGATAAAGGAGTTTGAATGACTTTAAAACCCTATGCAATGGCTCGACTAGCTGGAAAGTCAAACCATGGTTTAAGTTTTAAAAGTAAATGAAAGGAGTTTTGAAATGACTTAAAACCCTAAGTGTAATGGTTTGACTAGTGGAAAATCAAATCCAAGTGGGTTTTAAATCAAGAAAGTGAGTTTTGAATGACTTTAAAACCTCCCAAGTGTAATGGTTTGACTAGTGGAAAGTCAAACCATGGAGCCAAAGTAAAAGAAAGTGAGTTTTGAATGACTTTAAACCCTAAGTTGTAATGGTTTGACCTGAAGTGGAAAGTCAAACCATGGGTTTTTAAATCAAGAAGTTAAAGGAGTTTTGAATGACTTTAAACCCTAGTGTAATGGTTTGACTAGTGGAAAAAGTCAAACCATGGGTTTTAAATAAAAGAAAGGAGTTTTTGAATGACTTTAAAACCCTTATGTAATGGTTTGACTAGTGGAAATTCAAACCATGGGTTTTAAATCAAGAAAGGAGTTTTGAATGACTTTAAAACCGTAAGTGTAATGGTTTGACTATTGAAAAATCAAACCATTGGTTTTAAATCAAGAAAGGAGTTTTTAATGACTTTAAAACCCGAAGTGTAATGGTTTGACTAGTGGAAAGTCAAACCATGGGTTTTAAATAAAAAAAATGAGTTTTGAATGACTTTAAAACCCTAAGTGTAATGGTTTGACTAGTGGAAAGTCAAACCATGGGTTTTAAATAAAAAAAAATGAGTTTTGAATGACTTTAAAACCCTAAGTGTAATGGTTTGACTAGTGGAAATTCAAACCATTGGTTTTAAATCAAGAAAGGAGTTTTGAATGACTTTAAAACCCTAAGTGTAATGGTTTGACTAGTGGAAATTCAAACCATTGGTTTTAAATCAAGAAAGGAGTTTTTAATGACTTTAAAACCCTAAGTGTAATGGTTTGACTAGTGGAAAGTCAAACCATGGGTTTTAAATCAAGAAAGGAGTTTTGAATGACTTTAAAACCCTAAGTGTAATGGTTTGACTAGTGGAAAGTCAAACCATGGGTTTTAAATAAAAGAAAGGAGTTTTGAATGACTTTAAAACCCTAAGTGTAATGGTTTGACTAGTGGAAAATCAAACCATGGGTTTTAAATCAAGAAAGGAGTTTTGAATGACTTTAAAACCCTAAGTGTAATGGTTTGACTAGTGGAAAGTCAAACCATGGGTTTTAAGTAAAAGAAATGAGTTTTGAATGACTTTAAAACCCTAAGTGTAATGGTTTGACTAGTGGAAAGTCAAACCATGGGTTTTAAATCAAGAAAGGAGTTTTGAATGACTTTAAAACCCTAAGTGTAATGGTTTGACTAGTGGAAAGTCAAACCATGGGTTTTAAATAAAAGAAAGGAGTTTTGAATGACTTTAAAACCCTAAGTGTAATGGTTTGACTAGTGGAAAGTCAAACCATTGGTTTTAAATCAAGAAAGGAGTTTTTAATGACTTTAAAACCCTAAGTGTAATGGTTTGACTATTGAAAAGTCAAACCATGGGTTTTAAATCAAGAAATGGAGTTTTGAATGACTTTAAAACCCTAAGTGTAATGGTTTGACTAGTGGAAAGTCAAACCATGGGTTTTAAATAAAAAAAATGAGTTTTCAATGACTTTAAAACCTAAGTGTAATGGTTTGACTAGTGGAAAGTCAAACCATGGGTTTTAAATAAAAAAAAATGAGTTTTGAATGACTTTAAAACCCTAAGTGTAATGGTTTGACTAGTGGAAATTCAAACCATTGGTTTTAAATCAAGAAAGGAGTTTTGAATGACTTTAAAACCCTAAGTGTAATGGTTTGACTAGTGGAAATTCAAACCATTGGTTTTAAATCAAGAAAGGAGTTTTTAATGACTTTAAAACCCTAAGTGTAATGGTTTGACTAGTGGAAAGTCAAACCATGGGTTTTAAATAAAAGAAATGAGTTTTGAATGACTTTAAAACCCTAAGTGTAATGGTTTGACTAGTGGAAAGTCAAACCATGGGTTTTAAATAGAAGAAAGGAGTTTTGAATGACTTTAAAACCCTAAGTGTAATGGTTTGACTAGTGGAAAATCAATCCATGGGTTTTAAATCAAGAAAGGAGTTTTGAATGACTTTAAAACCCTAAGTGTAATGGTTTGACTAGTGGAAAGTCAAACCATGGGTTTTAAGTAAAAGAAATGAGTTTTGAATGACTTTAAAACCCTAAGTGTAATGGTTTGACTAGTGGAAAGTCAAACCATGGGTTTTAAATCAAGAAAGGAGTTTTGAATGACTTTAAAACCCTAAGTGTAATGGTTTGACTAGTGGAAAGTCAAACCATGGGTTTTAAATAAAAGAAAGGAGTTTTGAATGACTTTAAAACCCTAAGTGTAATGGTTTGACTAGTGGAAAGTCAATCCATGGGTTTTAAATCAAGAAAGGAGTTTTGAATAACTTCAAAACCCTAAGTGTAATGGTTTGACTATTGAAAAGTCAAACCATTGGTTTTAAATCAAGAAAGGAGTTTTTAATGACTTTAAAACCCTAAGTGTAATGGTTTGACTAGTGGAAAGTCAAACCATGGGTTTTAAATAAAAAAATGAGTTTTCAATGACTTTAAAACCCTAAGTGAAATGGTTTGACTAGTGGAAAGTCAAACCATGGGTTTTAAATAAAAAAATGAGTTTTGAATGACTTTAAAACCCTAAGTGTAATGGTTTGACTAGTGGAAAGTCAAACCATGGGTTTTAAATAAAAGAAATGAGTTTTGAATGACTTTAAAACCCTAAGTGTAATGGTTTGACTAGTGGAAAGTCAAACCATGGGTTTTAAATAAAAGAAATGAGTTTTGAATGACTTTAAAACCCTAAGTGTAATGGTTTGACTAGTGGCAAGTCAAACCATGGGTTTTAAATAAAAGATATGAGTTTTGAATGACTTTAAAACGCTAAGTGTAATGGTTTGACTAGTGGAAAGTCAAACCATTGGTTTTAAATAAAAGAAATGAGTTTTGAATGACTTTAAAACCCTAAGTGTAATGGTTTGACTAGCGGAAAGTCAAACCATGGGTTTTAAATAAAAGAAAGGAGTTTTGAATGACTTTAAAACCCTAAGTGTAATGGTTTGACTAGTGGAAAATCAATCCATGGGTTTTAAATCAAGAAAGGAGTTTTGAATGACTTTAAAACCCTAAGTGTAATGGTTTGACTAGTGGAAAGTCAAACCATGGGTTTTAAGTAAAAGAAATGAGTTTTGAATGACTTTAAAACCCTAAGTGTAATGGTTTGACTAGTGGAAAGTCAAACCATGGGTTTTAAATCAAGAAAGGAGTTTTGAATGACTTTAAAACCCTAAGTGTAATGGTTTGACTAGTGGAAAGTCAAACCATGGGTTTTAAATAAAAGAAAGGAGTTTTGAATGACTTTAAAACCCTAAGTGTAATGGTTTGACTAGTGGAAAGTCAATCCATGGGTTTTAAATCAAGAAAGGAGTTTTGAATAACTTCAAAACCCTAAGTGTAATGGTTTGACTATTGAAAAGTCAAACCATTGGTTTTAAATCAAGAAAGGAGTTTTTAATGACTTTAAAAACCCTAAGTGTAATGGTTTGACTAGTGGAAAGTCAAACCATGGGTTTTAAATAAAAAAAATGAGTTTTCAATGACTTTAAAACCCTAAGTGAAATGGTTTGACTAGTGGAAAGTCAAACCATGGGTTTTAAATAAAAAAATGAGTTGTGAATGACTTTAAAACCCTAAGTGTAATGGTTTGACTAGTGGAAAGTCAAACCATGGGTTTTAAATAAAAGAAATGAGTTTTGAATGACTTTAAAACCCTAAGTGTAATGGTTTGACTAGTGGAAAGTCAAACCATGGGTTTTAAATAAAAGAAATGAGTTTTGAATGACTTTAAAATCCTAAGTGTAATGGTTTGACTAGTGGAAAGTCAAACCATTGGTTTTAAATCAAGAAAGGAGTTTTTAATGACTTTCAAACCCTAAGTGTAATGGTTTGACTAGTAGAAAGTCAAACCAACTAGTCAAACCATGGGTTTTAAATAAATAAAAAATGAGTTTTGAATGACTTTAAAACCCTAAGTGTAATGGTTTAACTAGTGGAAAGTCAAACCATGGGTTTTAAATAAAAAAAATGAGTTTTGAATGACTTTAAAACCCTAAGTGTAATGGTTTGAATAGTGGAAATTCAAACCATGGGTTTTAAATCAAGAAAGGAGTTTTGAATGACTTTAAAACCGTAAGTGCAATGGTTTGACTATTGAAAAATCAAACCATTGGTTTTAAATCAAGAAAGGAGTTTTTAATGACTTTAAAACCCGAAGTGTAATGGTTTGACTAGTGGAAAGTCAAACCATGGGTTTTAAATAAAAAAAAATGAGTTTTGAATGACTTTAAAACCCTAAGTGTAATGGTTTGACTAGTGGAAAGTCAAACCATGGGTTTTAAATAAAAAAAATGAGTTTTGAATGACTTTAAAACCCTAAGTGTAATGGTTTGACTAGTGGCAAGTCAAACCATGGGTTTTAAATAAAAGAAATGAGTTTTGAATGACTTTAAAACCCTAAGTGTAATGGTTTGACTAGTGGAAAGTCAAACCATGGGTTTTAAATCAAGAAAGGAGTTTTGAATGACTTTAAAACCCTAAGTGTAATGGTTTGACTAGTGGAAAGTCAAACCATGGGTTTTAAATAAAAGAAAGGAGTTTTGAATGACTTTAAAACCCTAAGTGTAATGGTTTGACTAGTGGAAAGTCAATCCATGGGTTTTAAATCAAGAAAGGAGTTTTGAATAACTTCAAAACATAAGTGTAATGGTTTGACTATTGAAAAGTCAAACCATTGGTTTTAAATCAAGAAAGGAGTTTTTAATGACTTTAAAAACCCTAAGTGTAATGGTTTGACTAGTGGAAAGTCAAACCATGGGTTTTAAATAAAAAAAATGAGTTTTGAATGACTTTAAAACCCTAAGTGAAATGGTTTGACTAGTGGAAAGTCAAACCATGGGTTTTAAATAAAAAAATGAGTTGTGAATGACTTTAAAACCCTAAGTGTAATGGTTTGACTAGTGGAAAGTCAAACCATGGGTTTTAAATAAAAGAAATGAGTTTTGAATGACTTTAAAACCCTAAGTGTAATGGTTTGACTAGTGGAAAGTCAAACCATGGGTTTTAAATCAAGAAAGGAGTTTTGAACGACTTTAAAACCTTAAGTGTAATGGTTTGACTAGTGGAAAAGTCAAACCATGGGTTTTAAATAAAAGAAAGGACTTTTGAATGACTTTAAAACCCTAAGTGTAATGGTTTGACTAGTGGAAAGTCAATCCATGGGTTTTAAATAAAAGAAATGAGTTTTGAATGACTTTAAAACCCTAAGTGTAATGGTTTGACTAGTGGAAAGTCAAACCATGGGTTTTAAATAAAAGAAATGAGTTTTGAATGACTTTAAAACCCTAAGTGTAATGGTTTGACTAGTGGAAAGTCAAACCATGGGTTTTAAATCAAGAAAGGAGTTTTGAATGACTTTAAAACCCTAAGTGTAATGGTTTGACTAGTGGAAAGTCAAACCATGGGTTTTAAATAAAAGAAAGGAGTTTTGAATGACTTTAAAACCCTAAGTGTAATGGTTTGACTAGTGGAAAGTCAATCCATGGGTTTTAAATCAAGAAAGGAGTTTTGAATAACTTCAAAACCCTAAGTGTAATGGTTTGACTATTGAAAAGTCAAACCATTGGTTTTAAATCAAGAAAGGAGTTTTTAATGACTTTAAAAACCCTAAGTGTAATGGTTTGACTAGTGGAAAGTCAAACCATGGGTTTTAAATAAAAAAAATGAGTTTTGAATGACTTTAAAACCCTAAGTGAAATGGTTTGACTAGTGGAAAGTCAAACCATGGGTTTTAAATAAAAAAATGAGTTGTGAATGACTTTAAAACCCTAAGTGTAATGGTTTGACTAGTGGAAAGTCAAACCATGGGTTTTAAATAAAAGAAATGAGTTTTGAATGACTTTAAAACCCTAAGTGTAATGGTTTGACTAGTGGAAAGTCAAACCATGGGTTTTAAATAAAAGAAATGAGTTTTGAATGACTTTAAAACCCTAAGTGTAATGGTTTGACTAGTGGAAATTCAAACCATGGGTTTTAAATCAAGAAAGGAGTTTTGAATGACTTTAAAACCGTAAGTGTAATGGTTTGACTATTGAAAAATCAAACCATTGGTTTTAAATCAAGAAAGGAGTTTTTAATGACTTTAAAACCCGAAGTGTAATGGTTTGACTAGTGGAAAGTCAAACCATGGGTTTTAAATAAAAAAAAATGAGTTTTGAATGACTTTAAAACCCTAAGTGTAATGGTTTGACTAGTGGAAAGTCAAACCATGGGTTTTAAATAAAAAAAAATGAGTTTTGAATGACTTTAAAACCCTAAGTGTAATGGTTTGACTAGTAGAAAGTCAAATCATGGGTTTTAAATAAAAGAAATGAGTTTTGAATGACTTTAAAACCCTAAGTGTAATGGTTTGACTAGTGGAAAGTCAAACCATGGGTTTTAAATAAAAGAAATGAGTTTTGAATGACTTTAAAACCCTAAGTGTAATTGTTTGACTATAAAATGAATATAATTCCTAACGGGTTTTAAAAAAATTCGCCATCATAACGACTATAAAATGAATATAATTTTTTATTATGTCAAGCCTAATGTTTGCCCAACGGATGGCAACCCAACTATCTAAAATTGATAAACTTGAAAACTAAATATAAACTTAAAACTTTGATAAACTTGAACATTCAATATAAATTCATCATCACATATACATAATATATTAAATCAAGCCTAATGTTTGCCCAACAAATGGCAACCCGACTATATAACATTGGTAAACTTGAACATATTAATCCATAGAAATAACGTAATACTAATCCATACATAGATACTAAAACATACATATTAATCCATCATCTTAATCCATACATATTAAAACATACATATTAATAATTCACCATAATAATTCGTAGTTTAAATCAAATAAGTGTAACGAGTTTTAAAAAATTTGCCATCATAACGACTATAAAATGAATATAATTCCTAATGTTTGCCCAACAAATGGTAACCCGACTATATAACATTGATAAACTTGAGCATATTAATCCATAGAAATAACGTAATACTAATCCATACATAGATACTAAAACATACATATTAATCCATCATCTTGATCCATACATATTAAAACATACATATTAATAATTCACCATATAAATTCATAGTTTAAATCAAATAAGTGTAATGGGTTTTAAAGAATTTCGCCATCATAACGACTATAAAATGAATATAATTCCTTATTAAATCAAGCCTAATGTTTGCCCAACGGATGGCAACCCAATTATCTAAAATTGATAACATACATATAATACATATTAAATACACATAAGATATAATTGTATAACATATTAAAACAACTATCCATACATATTAAAACATACATATATTTGAATAACATACATATAAATACACAAAACATACATATAAATACATATAAATACATATAAATACATATTAATACACATAACATACAAATCAATAGATATAATTAATTGTACCTCGCTTTTCGTTCGTCAGTTTTTTAAGACGAAGTTTTCCGTCGGAAATCCGTCGGAGGTTTTGAGCCGCCGGAGGAAGCTATCACCGGAGTTTCTGACGGTGATGGGGACGGTGGTGTACGGTGGTGGCTACGATGGTGGCGAGGGTGGTGGTGTACGGTGGTGGGCGAGGGTGGTGGCGAGGGTGGTGGGGATGGTGGTGGGGACAATGGTGGGTGGCGGTGGTGGCGAGGGTGGTGGGCGACGGTGGTGGGTGGCGACGGTGGTGGAGAGGGTGGTGGGGACGGTGGTGGGTGGCGACGGTGGTGCCGAGAGTGGTGGGCGACGTTGGTGGGTGGCGACAATGGTGCCGAGAGTGGTGGGCGACGGTGGTGGAGACGATGGTGTACGGTTGTGGTCACCGGAAGTCGCCTGAAGTCACTGGAAATCGCTCTTTTTCGCCGGAGCATAAGTGGAGAGAGTGCAGTGGACAAAATGAAAAATGTCGGCTAGGGTTTCAACTGATACCCCCATGTTTCCGACGGATTTCCGACGGATTCAAATCCATCGGAAACTTCCATCGGATTTCCGACGGAATCCGTTAAAATTTAAATTAAATTAAACTTAAATATTTATAATATTAAAATTATATATTAAATATTATATATTAAAAGTATACATTAAAATTAAATCAAATATTATATAGTTTATATATATTAAATATTATATATCAAAATTATATGTTAAATATTATATAGTTTATATGGGTCTTGATGGGTTTTAATCACTTCTAACGGCCTACAATGAGCCTTGATGGGCTTTACAATTCCTAACGGTCTACAATGGGCCCTGATGGGTTTTAACCACTTCTAACGACTAACAATGTGCCCTGATGGGCTTTACTACTCCGAACGACCAACAATGGGTCCTGGTGGGCTTTAACAACTCCTAACGATCAACAATGGATCCTGATGGGCTTTAACAACTTCTAACGGCCAAAAATGGGCCTTGATGGGCTTTACAACTCCTAACGGCCTACAATGGTCCCTGATGGGTTTTAACCACTTCTAACGACTAACAATGGGCCTTGATGGGCTTTAACAACTCTTAAAGAACTACAATGGGCCCTGATGGGCTTTAACAACTCCTAGCGCTCTACAATGGGCCCTGATGGGCTTTACAAGTCCTAACAGTCTACAATGGGCCCTGATGGGCTTTAACAACTCCTAACGCTCTACAATGGGCCCTGATGGGCTTTAATAACTTCTAACGACCAACAATGGGCCTTGATGGATCCTAATGAACTACAATTCATTTGAATGGGTCTTGATGGACTTTAACAACTCTTAAGGAACTACAATTGGCTTGATGGACTTTAACGACTCCTAGTAAACAACAATGTGCCCTGATGGGCTTTACAAGTCCTAACAGTCTACAATGGGCCCTGATGGGCTTTTACAACTCCTAACGCTCTACAATGGGCCCTGATGGTCTTTAACAACTCTTAATGAACTACAATGGGCTTGATGGACTTTAACGACTCCTAGTAAACAACAATGGGCCCTGATGGGCTTTACAAGTCCTAACAGTCTACAATGGGCCCTGATGGGCTTTAATAACTCCTAACGCTCTACAATGGGCCCTGATGGGTTTTAACAACTCTTAATGAACTACAATGGGCTTGATGGACTTTAACGACTCCTAGTAAACAACAATGGGCCCTGATGGGCTTTACAAGTCCTAACAGTCTATAATGGGCCCTGATGGGCTTTAACAACTCCTAACGCTCTACAATGGGCCCTGATGGGCTTTAACAACTCCTAACGCTCTACAATAGGCCCTAATGGGCTTTAACAACTTCTAATGACCAACAATGGGCCTTGATGAGTCTTAATGAACTAGAATTCATTTGGATGGGTCTTAATGGACTTTAAAAACTCTTAAGGAACTACAATGGGCTTGATGGACTTTAACGACTCCTAGTAAACAACAATGGATCTTGTTGGGCTTTAACGACTCTTAAAGAACTACAATGGTTCTTAATGGGCTTTAACAACTCTTAATGAACTAAAATGGGCTTTGTTGGCCCTTAATGACTCTTAATGAATTAAAATGGAACTTGAAGAGACTTAACGAACCTAATTGGGCTTTGATGGGTTGTATAGTACACATATACGTACATATAGACACATACATACATACATACATACATATATGTATACACATGTAGATACATACTACTTCCAACATATACACACATATATATACGTAATAAATGTACATACAACGACGGATTTTTATAAATAAAAAAAATTAAAATTAAAAAATCCGTCGGAAATTTCCGACGGAACTAAACCCCTCGGAAATTTCCGACGGATTTTTTAATTTTAAATTTCAATTTTTTTTATTTATAAAATTCCGGGTGACATTTCCGACGGATTTCCGGCGGTTTTTTTTGTTTTTTTTAATTATTTTAATTAGAAAAATCCGTCGGAAATTTCCCAGGGATTTGAATCCGTCGGAAAATTCCGACGGATTTCCGAGGGATTTCTGAAGGAAATTTTAATTTTAGTTTTAATTTTAATTTTTTAATTTTTTTTAATCGTATCCGTCGGAAAAATATCAAATATCCGTCGGAAATTTCCGACGGATTTTTTCCGTCGGAAAAAACGGTCGGAAATGCCCTTTTTTGTAGTAGAAAGAAAAACATGATAATTGATAAATGACTAATATGATTAAAAGAAATTCTCATATATGATCGTCATTATTTTTCTTGAATTATATACGAAAATAGATGGTAGAAAATTAAATTTTATCCTAGAAGTCATATAAAATATGAAAATATGAATTTATTCTTATTCGTATAATTTTGAGTCATGAGTTATATTTTATATAAACATTGTATATTATTTATAAATATTATTAAATATTTTTTATATCTATAAAAATATTTATACACTATTATTGATAGTGTTCATGATAACGCTTCAATTAAAGACAAATCTCGTTACATAAAAATAAAAAGTAATGTAAAATGAACTATTTTTGACAAAAAAAAAATTAATTCAATGTACAAAAGACAAATCTCGTTATATAGTATAATAATAATAATAATAATAATAATAATAATAGTAAAAATAAAAACTTTATTTAATAGGTAATCTAAATAAAAAGAAATATTCAGCCCAAAGTTAAATCTCATCTAAACTAAAATTATAGTCATTGTTCCCCTTTTTTACTTCCACTCTCTTTTCGTTAGGGGTGAGCAATTGACCCATTTTATTAAGAACCGGCCCGAACCGGAACCGGTATTGCCTATACGATCCGGTTTTCGGTCATAGCAATCTCTTATTTCCGGTTCCGGTTCCAAACCGGTTCGGTGCCGGTGCGGTCCGGTTCGGGCCAAATGCTCACCCCTACTTTTCGTCCCAATTATTTTTTCTACTTCCCACTCTTTTCACCCCTTTCTTTTCTCCCGGTGTTTTTTTTCTTCCTAAAGATCTTCTTATCTGCTCTCCTTTGTTTGATTTCTTAGTATTAGTAGTTCTTTACTTAATTTGTGGCTTCAATTTTGTTTTTAGAAAGGATTAAACGAAAATGGATTTAAGGCCATGTTGGTTTATATTTAGTTATCTTTTAACAAAGCTCATGTACCGTGCTGAACATAGCAACAAGGTTTAAATCCTATCTCTCGTACTTCTGTGTTCTCGATTCAATTTGGCAATTTGGTTATATGCGTTAAAAAATTTGTGTTAAATTTCTTTGATTTCAGTGTTTTTGTGTTAAATTTCTTTGTGTAATATTTATTTGGTTTCTGATGAACTCCAAGTGTTTGATAAAAGTTCACAAAGAGTAATTTTGGTGTTGACCGATCCTTCAATTTTGAACATGATCAACCAATGTTTGATTGGAAGTAGTCAGCAGAGAATTAGTCTTTGCATAATAATAGGTCTAGAACGTAGTTTTCAGCAGTAGTTTATTTTGAATTTTTCCTTTTTTCTGGTAAAATCCGTTCCCTGATTTTCTTCCTATTTTATTGCTTTCTGTTTACTATGTAGGTTATTTAAAGCCATGCTTTCTCTTTGAATAATATCGATCACTACGTTTTGGTATTCATAGCAAGGCTTACTTTTATTCTGAGTTCTCTGTTCTATCATTTGGTATCAGAGCAAATACAAGAAGGACAGAAGTGAGCAACTAAAACAAGTGAGAGTTCAAGGAGTGATACACGAGTGATTGTGAGAGATGGCAGCTGAGTCAAAAGATTTTCAAACCCCATGTGTGCCCATGTTCGATGGGGACTATGATCACTGGAGTTTGTTAATCCACTAATTCCCACATATTGTTTTGTAAGATATAATCTATCTCACTTTTTAATTTCTTCTTTCCACTGAAGTCCTTCAAAAGAAGTAACCGCCTCACGATAGGTTTTTGGAATCATACACCAGAAAACTATATGCACTACTATTATGTGCATACACAATTCACTGTTTTAGGTCCTAGCTTTTGTACCTTAGGCGGTGGTACAACTACTTTAGCTAGACAACCCCACACTCGTAAGTACTTATAAGATGGTTTTCTACCCATCCTAAGTTCATACGGTGTTTCGTCCTTTTTCTTGTGGGGTATCTTATTTAGAAAATAGTTAGCCGACAAGATGGCTTCCCCTCACATGTTCTGATTTATACCAAAACTAATCAACATGGCATTTACCATTTCTTTCTTGGTATGATTATTTCTTTCAGTAATACCATTTTGTTGTGGTGAGTAGGGTGCCGTAGATTCATGTCGAATTCCATTTTGTGAACAAAATTCGGCAAATGGTGAAACCTATTCACCTCCCTATCACTTCTTACAACTTTAATTTTCTTGTTGAGTTGATTTTCAACTTCATTTTTATACAAGACAAACTTGTCTATTGCTTCATCTTTACTTTTAAGTAAATAAATATAGCAATATTTTGTATTAATCGATAAACGTGATAAAATATTTGTTCCCACCTCTAGTATGAATTGATTTTAAATCACACACATCAGTGTGAATTAAATCAAGGGTTTTCAGTTTTCCTTTCAATTGTTTGAAAAGATGATCTAGTAAGTTTGGCTTCTACACAAGTGAGGCACTTGTGATTTGAGTCAACATTAAAATTTGGTAAATTATTTAATTTAATCATACGACGAACTAAATGCAATTTTTAATTCTCAAGATTGTAACCGATAAGATTTTATTAAACAAAAATCGAAAACGAATTTTCATTTAAATTAAATTCGAAACCGAAATGATAGTTAAAATCAAACTGATTTCCGGTTACAAAATTAATCATGCCAAACATTTGATGACTTAACAAAATAAGCAAAATTAGTATTTTGTTTATTTATCACAATAGAACGATTACATTTATTTTGAACATGTCATTCACGGCATATCCTTTTCCCACATCCATACCACTTTTGGACAAAACAAACTTGTCCGACTCAAACACTAGCTTGAAACGAAACTTGTATAACAACCACCCCGAAATGAGGTTCTTACGAAGCTCCGTAACATACAAAACATTCTTGAGCTTGAACTCTTTTCCCGAAGTCATCTTCAAGATCACATCTCCAACACCCTTGACATCAACAGTGGTGGCGTTCCCCATTAAGAACTTTTGCTCATCATCAACATCCTTGTAGGTGTTGAAATTGCTTTTGTCATGACATACATGACGGGCACCGATTCAGCGAATATACATTATTATATAAACACAATCGTGGAAATTATTATTTACTCAATTCCTTTCGGTAGCTCTACTCGAACACAACCAGGAAAGACGGTGAGGGTGGTAAGCGCAAAAACATTTTAAAAACCGACCTCATTAGAATATAAACTATTCGCCTATATCTTTCCTAGACATTGTCAAATAGGTGAGCCTAATTGGAGTTGATTCATAATACCACTCCTTAGAGTTTGTACCAATATCATTCATCTCCGAAAACATGTCCGAAGAGTCCACCATCAATCTATTTACACAAAACAGTAAAGTAATTAAATTGAAACTAACGCAATTATCGAATCTGTTAACCCAAATAAGATGAATCGAAACAAACTCGATTATGGAATTTGTTTACACAAAACAAAAAAGCTATTAAATCGAAACATACTCGATTATGTAATCCGTTTACATAAAATGGTAAAATATTTAAATCGAAACAGACTCGATTATCGAATATGTTTACACAAAATAAAACAAAATTAATTTAATCAAAACACACTTGATTATCGAATATGTTTACATAAAACAAAAGAAAATTAATTTAATCAAAACACACTTGATTATCGAATATGTTTACACAAAACAGAAATACATCTAATTCGAAATAAACTCGAATATCAACTCGAATATTGAAGCTTATTACAGAAAACAATAATTTATTTAATTTGAAACAAACTCTATTTTCGAATCTGTTTACATAAAACAGAATTTTATTTATTCGAAACAAACTTGAGTATCGAATAGAAAGTTATTAATTCGAAACAAACTCGAATATCGAATCTGTTTACAGAAAACAATAATTTATTTAATTCGAAACAAACTCGAATATCAAATACAAAGTTATTAAATTCGAAACAAACTCGAATAACGAATCTGTTTACATAAAACATAAATTAAATTCGACACAAACTCGAATCTGTTTAAGATTGTTAGAAAATTGGGTAGAAGCAGATTTTGTTTTATTTATATAATTAGGAAACAAATTCCTTAGAACAAAATTAAATAAATAACATAAACGAGAAACCTGATTCCCGATGAAAATAACGTCCCGAACAGTAGGAAGAAACAACGTTGAGGCTCGTTTAGAACACAATTCCCTTAAACAGATTCGTCGTCTGCTTCCAGGATACAACAGCATAAGTAGAATGTACTGCCGGATAGAAATCTTGCCTAGAACTGGGTCAACAGAAAATTTAGCAAAACCGATTGACTTTTGCTAATTTATATCCAAATGCTCAACTTAAAGCATCGATATCTCATTCACACTTACTTCGTTTTGGACACACTTCGAAGCTCTCACATAGAAGAACACAAACCCACTAAAGGTTTATTATATATATATATATATATATAACAAATATATATGTATTTTAAATGTGTCCAAAGTTAGAAAAAATCATTATTTTAACTAACTTTTCCAAAAGAAACAAATGTTGAAGCAATAGCTTAATTAGGTATTCGGGTTGAAGTCAATACATACAAGGTCTAGAATTCCTATATGTTGTTTCAAATTGGTTTTTCCTTCTTTTTGTTGTCGTTATTTGTATAAAACCTGTGCATTTGAGTTTAAGTTAAATTGGGGTAAGGTTTTAATGAATTAAAGATGCAAAAAATAGGTTGCACTGTACTTGTGTGTAGTGGTGAGTAGCATAGAAGCAAGTGTTATAAATCTATGTGTGCTTAAATTTGAGATAAAAAAAACAAGTAAGTAGTGTGTGTATGATAAGCGTGGGCATCATCCTCAAAGTCTCGGGTTCGAGCATTGGGAGTGGTGGTTTCCCCTAAAATGGTGGAGGTATTATTCCTCATAGGTGATGTGGCTCTGTGGAGGTGTGAGGGTTTGATCCCGTGCTGCCTCAGGGGTTGGAGTTTAACTTGTTAATAACATAACCACTAACACTAGCGCTGCCGTTCAAAAAAAACAACAAATCGCAACCATATACATATTTGAGAATATGTGGAACCCCTAGGTTAATCTCCAAAAAAGCTCTTGAGGAGAAAGGGGATGTTCCAACATATTGCAAGCATATTGTTTTGATTATATCAATTTATTTGGTTTTTACAAATATATCTGAGCACATATATGTTTGAATTATTTTTCACATTAGTTTCCTTTTCAATTTTTGAGCAGATATTGAAAGAATCAAATATTGGAGTGGAAAGATGTTCTTATAAAATTTGACCGACACCTTCAAGTCCCTCTACAAGATGTAAAGATTTGTACAATTTTTCGGGAACATTGCTTTTTCTACCATGTTTGTAATATTTACATGTTTAATTTTTTTTTTGTTTTGCTGGTTGGCATTTTGTGCCATTATAGATTTTGGAAATGTTTAATTTACAACATCTATGTTGCCAAAATTTTCAAAAATTACTTAGCACTTTGTTTGTTATTATGTTCAAAATCATGTTTACAGAAATAAAATAATGTTTACGAAAATATAAAATAGAATCTTATATCATTTTTTAGGTTAATATATAAAATTAATTATAATATAATATATATATATATATATAAATTAAAAATTAAAAATAATTACATTTATCGGTTCGGTGCGGTTCGGTTCGGTTTGGAAACCAAAACCGAAACCGAACCGTTTGGTTTTTCGGTTTTCGGTTCATATGTCATGCATTGTTTTATGATACCAAAAAATAAAAATTGTTGCCTTTTTTTCTTGTTTAAAACTGCAGCTATGTTAAAACAAAATATGCAGCAATCAATCTAAAACTCTAAATATGTTATGTAGACCATACTTGTTTTTCTGTAAAACATGATTTAGGGGTGTTGAGTTTTCACAAGCAACCGAGAGTCCCCGACTTTCATATGCTCTTTAGATGTCAATAGTACATATTGAATCAATATGCTCTTTATTTTCCATATTTTTATAATTCACATGCCTTTTGATCTTTTCAAAAACATACGTAAATTATTATTTTTGTTCCGCATAAATTTCAAATGTTTTTGGAATTAAAAAAGAAAAGAAATTGTGTATCTAAGAACATGAATTTAAGATGATAGTTTGTAATTGTTAGTTTTTAAAAAATAATGGTTGGTTTATTTTCTTTTTTGAATTACATAAAAAAATGTTATTTTACCGGTATTGGATCGGACTTTTTTGGTTTCATACTGATTGTGCAATTACCAGCGGTCTGTGAGCATATCATAATACTTTAGTCGCACTAGTCCGAGGGAGACAGTTATTTGGACCGGGAAACAACCAAGTTGGGCTTTTTTGGTAGAACGGGCTAGACCGGACTGATTCAAGGTCAAGTTTTTTTTATTTGATTTTTTTGTTGGCCAGATGTATGTTATAAACCGTACTGTTGTGTACCAAAAAAAAGTGGAAAGAATGGTTTGTTTAGAATAACATATCCAAAATGACATGTCCACTCGAGGTATGAACCAACATTGATTACGCCAGATTTTTTGGAGCAGCCCGTCACCGTAGGTAACATTTATTTTTCTAAACTGTTGACGTCAAAACCGTTGTATTATCATAGGTGACGTCAAAACCAACATTCACTACATAGGTGACGTCAAAACCGTTGTATTATCATGACATAGAACGACATAGATTCCTCAACCGTCACCGTATCATGACAAATAGTGATGTGAATTTCTCAAACCTGTTACCATGTCATGATATATGGTGCTGAAATTTCTCAAAACCGTACCATCATGGCATACAATGACGTAAATTTATCAAAACCGTAGCTGTAGAATAACATAAGGAGACATTTATCATTTAAAAGTATCACCATAACATTATATATCGTGACATCTATAATTTAACAACGTCGTTATAGCATGACATATGATGACGTTTATGATTCAAAATCGTCACCTTAGCATGACATGCAGGGACATTTATTATTCAAAATCATCACCTTAGCAAGACATACAATGTCGTTTATTACTCAAACTGTCACGGCGTCACCATAGCATAATGTACGATGACGTTTATTTTCAAAAACCGTCACTGTAGCATGACGTATAGTAACATTTATTTTTCTAAATTGTCACCATAGCATGACATATGGTGACGTAATTTTTTTGAAATCAACAATGTAACTTGACAAACGGTGACGTAATTTTTCTAAAACTGTCAACATAACTTGGCATACGATGACGTTTATTTGTCAAAACTGCCACCGTAACACAATGCACGACGACATTTATATTTATAAATCGTCACCATAGCATGAGGTAGCATGACATTTATTTCATAGTTGTCACCTAACACGACATATGATGACGTTTATTATTCAAAACCGTCACCATAACATGATGTGCGCTGATGTTTATTATTGAAAACAATCACCATTTTATGACATTTGTTCATGTTTATCATACAAAACCCTCGTCATAGCGTGACGTACATTGATGTTTATTATTCAAATTGTCACCATAGCATGACATATGATAACGTTTATTGTGCAAAACCGTCACAATTGTGACATTTGCTTTTCTAAAACCGTCATTGTAACATGGCATACAGTGACATTTATATATTTAAATCGTTACTGTAGAATGACATATAATAACGTAATCAAAACGTCGCCATAGCATGACATATTGTGACATAATTTATTCAAAATCGTCAACGTAGCTTGAGATACGGTGACTTAAATGCTTTAAAAACGTTACAGTATCTTGACATATGGTTACGCAAATTTTTCAAAAACCATTACCATAAACTACCTTTTTGGGACCAGAATTTCATAAAACCATTGCCATAGAACTTGGTGACTTTTGGAAACGGTTTTCTTATAAACGTTGCTATATATAATTTAGTTTTGGTAACGGTTTTTTAAAACCGTTACAACATAAAGCAACGATTTAGACAAAAGCCGTTATTAAAAGGTCCTCTATGGCAACAATTTTTAAAAACCGTCACAATATAAAGCAATGGCTTTTCAAAACTGTCCTAAACCATTACCATAGGACGCCTTTTGGTAACGTTTTTCTAAAGCGTTGCTTTATATTTCTTGGTTTTTAGTAATAGTAACGTTTTTGTATAAAAACTATCCCTAAAACATTTTTCTATGTTTTTCTATGACTTTTTGTAATGGTTTTTGACCAAACCGTTACAAACTAGTTTTTTCAAAACCGTCACAAAAAGTCATTTTTGTACTAGTGAATAGAAGGTTTCAAGTGTATATTGTTGGGTTGCAATGGACCGGAGGAAAGGAACGAAGGCCGGGAACAAGTTGAGCTTCGGTACACTTCCGGCGACTATGACAGGCTACATTGCCCTGTCACAGTCGCAAGGCATTGTCGCCAGAAGTCATCAGCTAGCCATTTTTAGTTGCAACCTACGATACGTTTACAGCGACTATGACACGGCGACTATGCCAGTGTCATAGTCGCAAGGCATAGTCGCCAAGGGGAAAAATCAGATGAATCGTGGGAGCTTTGGTACATTCTTGGCGAGAATGACATGCGACTATGCCCCTGGCATTGTCGCCAAGGAATAGTCGCCCGAAAAGTTCAGAATGTGCATTTAAGATGCGATTTTTCAGCTCAGTCCCATTTTTATCAGATACGTTTGTCAGTGTGGAGAGCAACAGCAGAGGCGACTTATAGGGTTTGGTTCCTTAGCACCTACCTCCTTCCATCTCAATTATTGGTGCATTAAATGAGGATTCAAGTAGAGCTTTGGGATTTAAAGCTTCAAGTGGTGTCATTCTTGGTTCCTTTCAGCTAGTTCCATCATCTTCATCCTTTTAGGAGATTTTCTAGGGTTTTCCTAACCCTAGCTACGTGAGTTCATTTCCAACCCTTTACACACCTAATACTTGTTCTAAATGCTAATGTTTACTCTTTTTAAGTTATGATTTCAAGTATTATTTCATTTAGTTGAGTTTGGGTATCTTTAGGTCAAAATGGGGATTTTGGGGATTTTGATCTTGGTTATGAAATGAGTAATTTAAATGGTTTTATCTTACTTGGAAATGTCTCTAGATGAGAAAATATTTGATTATGGAACTAAAATTATTTGACCTAATTTTGGGTAAAGTTCATATTTCAAAGGGAAACATTAATATAAAGGTTTTTCAGTAAATGGAAAACTATCACTATGTCAGGTTTGATGTAGTTGATTTATAGACTAGCATGTAATAGATCCATAGGCATATAGTCGGTTTTATTTCGGGATTGTTGTCCCCTTTATATTCGTTCGAGTCATCGGAGGCTTTAGATATTATTATATTAATTAGTCGTTACCAATTGCCATTGACTCTTACGTACGTGCCGAATTAGGGTTATCGGAGGCTTTAGATGTTATTACATTAATTGGTTGTCACCAATTGCCATTGATTCCTTGCACGGCCTTTCATTGGAATCATCGGAGGCTTTAGATGTTATTACATTAATTGGTCGTCACCAATTGCCATTGGTTCTTTTGCTAAGCCAACATCAAGTAGCGACCTACTTTTGTATCCGTCACCAAGAGTAAGCTTTAAAGTCGAGTTATTTGGGATAAAGTCTCACTCTTTTAATAAATGTTTTATAGCTTTATCCATTTAACTGTTTATACTCACTAGGCGTAAGCCTAACATATGTTCTTAAATTCCATGTTTAGCAGGTGTTCGGGATAGCGGGGCTTCTTAGTGAGGAGCGTAGTGACGTGCTGGGGAAGGCACTCTTTTTGGGATTACACCGTAGTGTGTAAATATTGGAAAAAATAGAAACATTATTTTGAGGATATTAGTGACACCCGAATGTAATCTATGTTCCTGATTTGTATAGATTATTAGGTTGTCATTTAGTATCCTAATTTTAGATGTAAACTCCTATACTCTATCCCATTTAGCGGGTGATTTTATATATTCCGCATTCTATTTCCGGTTTAATTTTGCTGTAATTTTTAGGGTGTTACAGTCAGAATAATTTGCTCCCCCTTAAAAATTGATCTCTTCTGAACAAACTTCTTCGGTAGAACAAACAGGTATTATGCTAACATAGAAGCATATTTAGCAACTATTAAAATTCAATCGAGTGGCCTATTTTCAGAGTTGGCAATGATGAATCTCTGATAGGACTTCCGGTCATCATTGAATTGGAATTATAAACATCCGTTCTCAAACTGTTCCAGCAATACCACGAAGATATGCATTGGAATCACGAAGACTTGTGCAATGTCTTGAAAGAATTAAGCATTATATGCTATTTTGAAGGCTCAAAATGTAAAAATACATTTCACATAATCAATGTGCATTGAATATAAAGTTCGGAGACCGGATGTGTGTCTTCCTTTTTCAATATCTTAATCCTCCAAGTGTAGAAAAGATAGTAGATATGCTCATTCTCCGTGATATATGAAACAAATATCTTTTGTGAGATACTTGAGTGGGGCTAGGTGGGTGACACGAGTAGTCGACACCGGGTCCATGTCTTTTTCAATATTCATCTCCAAATGAGAGTGAATAGATTATGTGGCAACCTGGTTTACTGACTAGCTTTGGTGAGGATATTTTTATTCTTTTGATCATGTCTCACACTCACCGTATTCTTCTAGCTCACTAGCACTCATCTCACAAAAACTTTCAACTAAAACTCCCTCATATTAGTCTTGTATTCAATCACATTTGATGATGATTGGAAATCCAGAAATAATCTTTTCAGCTTGAGACTCTATCCCTTCAAAGTCCCTCTCATTTCCATTTTATCTCAACACACCCCTTTTCAAGATCATCCCAATGATCAAGAAACTCAACTAGCATCTAGACCCCTTTCCAATGACTAGCCTTGGGTATGTTTCTTGGGTCGGTCCTTTTGGTTCTGGATTGACCATACAAACTCTAAAATTCCTATCACATAAGAGAAAATATCCTATGTTGAAATAATGATGTTGTGAGGAGTAAAACATTTAACTTCGAGTTCTAAACTAAAATGTTTAGAAGTCAAACAAAAAAAGTATAGGTTCTGAACTGAGGTGTTCAGAAACTAGAACATGAACGTTTCTGTTTAGGAATGTCAATAAAAAAATACGAACGCTAGCTAGACTGACTCGGTAAACACGATGTTTGATGAAATGAATATTCAATGATTATTGAGATTAATTGTGAAGACAAGTCACAATTATTATGTTGATAAGAATTGAATCATTGAAATGAATTAAAGATAAAAATGAAAACAAGTATATAGTATCAAACGATTTGAGGGTGTTATAAAATTACCCTAAATTATATACGAAAAAAGAAGTAAAAACTACAGAAAAATGTGTAAGAAATGCACCTATTAATAGTCTACCCGGTTGGTTACACATATCAAATCCGGTTTTTCAAGAAACCATGTAACATATTATGTAATATTAACGGGTTGGCTAGATAAACAGTGTAAATAAGTTACTAGTTTCTCCCGAGTTTAATAAGCAACGAGGTGAAAATGTATCTACTCTTACCCGATTTTTCTCTAATCTCTCCCTATGTATCTTATCCACTTGCTCTTTACGGAACTTATTCAGTTGCTGATATGACCAACATGGTGTACTAAACCAAAATTGGGTTATAGGACGTCACCAATAAATAAGTGTCCTATTAGACCACTTTATAGGATGCAAATTTAGAACCAAAAAATACATCTCATTTTGGAAATAGTGATTTAAATAGCATTTTTCCATTTTACCGTTTTATATAAATGATGAAAACTGTTTGAGCTCAGTAGACGTTAAGCCTAACCTTTTTTTAATTGTCGGCATGTGCATCAGGTTCTCATTGGGGTTGGTACTAGCGACACCATGATGAGATGAGTGCTAGTTAGAGACTCAAGAAGATTTTAGTTATTCATTGACGTCGTCCACAATAACACTCGACTTTGAATTAGTCTTTATCTAAGGTTTGGTCTATCCTTCTTTGATGATGATTTTAGATTCGTTATTTAAGGAAATTCAGGTACTGACTAATTGGAAAAGGGTATACCCTTTATTGTATTATTAAAAAATTTAAATTAGTCGTTATTCCATATTTGAGGGTGTTATAAAATTACCCTAAGTTACATACAAAAAAAGAAAGTAAAAACTACAGAAAAAGGTGTAAGGAATGCACCTATTAATAGTCTACCCGGTTGGTTACACATATCCATCGAACATATTATGTAATATTAACGGGTTGGCTAGATAAACAGTGTAAATTAGTTACTAGTTTCTCCCAGGTTTAATAAGCAACGGGGTGAAAATGTATCTACTCTTACCCGATTTTTCTCTAATCTCTCCCTATGTATCTTATCCACTTGCCCTTTACGGATCTTATCCAGTTGCTGATATGACCAACATGGTGCACCAAAACAAAATTGGGCTATAAGACGTCACCAATAAATAAGTGTCTTAATAGACAACTTTATAGAACAGATTATAGGACGGAAAAAATAGTGTCCTATCTAAAGACAAATTTATAAGTTTATAAGACGCTTTGGGTCGTAACTAATTTTTTAGGATGGTTTTAATAAAAAGTGCCACAATACAACAGTTTTGAGAAAGTGTCCTATAAACACATTTTTTTATATGACACTTTTTCATATAATGTGATATAAAATAGCGAATATAACATTTTTTTTATAAAAGTGTCATAACAAATTTGTTACGACACCCAAAAACGTTCTAGAAACTTATTACAACGCCTTTAGATAGGACACTTTATTTTTTAGTTCTAAATTTGTCTCCTATAAAATGGTCTGTTAGGACGCTTATTTATTGGCAAAATTCTATTGATCCAATTTTGTTGTAACGATGGATGTAAAATAAATTCTGAAAAAAGTTTTCTTTACATCATAAATTTTATTTTTTAACCCTAAACAAAACCAATGTTTGACACATAAAAATGTAGCCTAATTTATTAATTTTATTCCCTAGGCCCATGAAAAATTTGTCCAACATTGAGTTATTCATATAGCCTGATTCCGATTCCGAATTGTTAATTTTAATTACTAATGGATAAGTTTAATGTTTGTTAGTTGATGCCAAATTTCAAGATGTCGTCTGACGTGGTGGCTAGGTCATGTCTCAAATCTTAGAACTCAAAGCGAGGTCGTAGCATTTTCAAGCCTTGCCACTGAGTGAGTCAGGTATGCCCCTCATATTGGGAAGTGGCAGCCTGTGTGGGCCGGTTTACGTGTCCGGGAAATACAGATTTGCTCCAATATAAATTATTATACATGTAAACATATGTTTTCTACTATAACCTAATGATGGAGCAGAACATGAACGTTGTAGTCTAGGAGGCCGATATATAATATTATAAAAATTCAGAGACCCAAATATTTTGTGTGTAACTTTTTCTTTGTCGTTGTTATGACCTATTATTAAATTTTAGAAAAAAATTTGGTTAATATAAGACCAAAACTTAGAACCTTTAAACTAGTAATATAAGCTACAACGCAATAGGGTTTATATGAGAAGAAAAAATAAGCGGCTAATTAATAGACCACTAATTCACAAGATTTAGATTATAGGACCAAACATCATATCTGATGGTGTTAAAAATAAGCGCTTTAATAGACCACTTTACAAGACTTAGTTTATAGGACCAAAAAATAAAACGTCACATTTGATGGCGTTGCAATAAGTTTATAAGATTTTTTAACAAGTTTTTTAAAAAACTTTTAATATAAAGCGTCACATTAATAATTTTATACGATATTATTTAAAAGAATGTCACAGAGCATTTTTGAGTGGTCTATAAAATTGCTAATATGATGTTTTGTATTAAAAGTTTCTTAAAGAACTTGTTAGCATGCCCAAAATTGTCTTATAAACTTATTACAAAATCTTTAGATATAACACTTTATTTTCTAAATCTATAAGCTAAGTCTTATAAAATAGTCTTTTAAGACGCTTAAAATTTGGTGGTGTTCTATAAACTTAATTTTGTTGTAGCAATAAATTTATTATGTTTTTGGACTATTATAAATAAATTTAAGAACTCCCTTTTTATCCCTTTTTAGATTAGTAATATAACATTATTTTTTTCATATTATTTAAAAACTAATTTTAATATACAATTAATATTAATAATTTAATATATAGTGGATTGAAAGGAAAAATAATAGAAATGGAAAATTGAAAACCAAGGGATTCGAACATTTGAGTTAAGGGAAGAGGCCATAAGTTGATAACCAACCAAGCTACCATTCAGATGTGTTCTTAAATGGTAACATATGGTATTTGATGAAAAAAGTGGGGTGTCCATGGCCCCCACTGGATGAACCATTGATATTAAATTATTTAAAATTAGGTTATAGATTAGAAACTTACAAATAAAAATTAAAAAGGGTAAGAAATATCAAATATTGTTTTGCAAAAACCGCACATTAAATCATGGCGTGCTATAAACATAACGTGACATGAGAAATAAGCCTTAAGCCACAACGCGTCAAGACTCAAGACGGCTATTACAGTAAGCTTTTTTAAACACTAGTTGATGCCTAATTATTATTCAATAATAGTGTTTAATTTTAGTTGCATTTTAATCGAGCCAAACTTCTTAAATCAATTTCGAAAAAGTTAATTTCAACATAAATACCGATGAGATATAGATTGAGATTTTAATTTAAGTCACCCTCAAAAATGAAATTCTACTAGCATGTTATAAAAACTCACCGGTTACCCAAACTCACCGATAACGATGGCTTTAACCAGCATGTTATAAACAGTCTTGGATAAAAGCGTAACTTTTTACTGAAGAATTTAATCAATGTCGGCGGCAAAAATAAACTTCAACTGACGACAAGTCCAAACTTGTTGACAAAAATTACTTTTCTCGCATAACATTACATGTAAATAACTGTAATTCATTAGGTTCGTCCAAATTTTGTGGCAAATAACACACTTTGCAACAATATTAAAAGCTTGCAACAACTAACAGTGATTTAAAATATGAATTGTTCATTTTTTAGTTAATGAAATTGGTATATTAAAGTATCTTGTTTTCCTATTAGCTAGATGCTCTACCATACGCCTTTCAAACTTCTTAAACAACATATCAATCATGGAATTTTCAAAATGAGATGTCAATAACGGTTCTGTAACAACTCTCAAAATTTGTGCTGCATTTTTTCCGTGTATGAGGCTTTGTTCCTTTAAATCATTCATGTTTGTATAATCCGTGTCATATGGATCCCAGTTACCTTGAAAAACATTCAATGTTTCAAGAGAAAATGACCCCTCATTACGAATGATTTTCCTTATTTCATCCTCACATGGGGCATAAAATGGGTAATTGAAGGAGTTAATATATGATTCTCGAACTAGCCCCTGTAAGATTTGGTAAACCAATATGGTTAATCGCAATTAAGCAAATGAGAATAGCTCGAAAATCTGAACGAACTAATGTTTTCGGTTTAAGGTTAAATTTGGATATAAAAAAATAACCATATACCTCTTTCAACATATCAAGAAGTGATTGTGCTAGTAGCTCCATGTGACAACAACCATCATCACTAGTTGGATGAGCAATACTTCGGCCTAGAAATGTTAAAACCATGCCCCCACCACATACTATTTCCTTGGAACGTTGTTTTAAAAATTTTGTAAAATCTGAATAAAATTGCCTTCTATATGCTTCAAACACATTTGGAGGACTTGTTTTCGCCATGTATATATTAGCTTTGTTGTTGTCAAGCCCTTCAGGTACCTGCAAAATTTTCCAAGGATCATAGCGATAGCTGAAAACATAGTTTGTAATGTTAAGAATATTTCTCCTCTTAGAAATTTAAAGATACTGTCCCTATAGTTCAGTTATTATATTGGCATTCTATGCGGTTTGTAAATCCTTACTGATTTGGTTCTTCTAACTAACACCTTCAAAATTTTCTTATAAATTACCTCAAGTGAGGGTATTTTAGTAATTTTGCAAAACTTTCTTTAAAGCCCCCTCTTTATTCTTCATTGTATGAATGCTTTTTTTGTGTCCCCCCCCCCCCTAAATTCCCGGTTCTCATTCACCACCGAGCACCAATTATATGTCGGGTTTTTGAAGAATAAAGAGGGGGCTTTAAAGAAAGATGGTTCTTGAAGAAAGGAAAAGAAAAGAAAGAAAAACAAAAAAAAAGGGAAGGAAAAGAATATTCTTTATTTATTTATGTTGAGATTGTAGGGAAAAGAAGGAAATGGAAGGAAATAAAATAAGTTTTCATGTTTTTGAGCACTAGAGAAAGGAAAGGAAATGAAATATGTTATTTTTACAAATATACCCTTATTTATTTTATAGAAGAATATGATTGATGGGTAGATATATGGTTCTAAATAACTCATTATGGCCTCGTGATGGCGCGTTATGGCGTCAAGGCTTGGGTTCATCGTCACATTAACCCCTGTGGCCCCACTCTAAGGTTTGACTTGCATTGTAACGCGTTATGGTGCTTTATGACACGGTGTGGCGTGCTACGACAAGTTACTTTGTAAGGTATGAGGTTTCTTTAATATATAACTTGAGGATACATGATAATTATGTACGAGCCCCATGACTTAAATAAACATAAAGTGGAAACTTAAAACTAAAGCCTCAAATAGCTAAATGGTCACTCACAATCCCGTACACGAAAAGTCGAATAAGCATTCTTTGAAAATTGAAAAAATTAGTGAGTAGTGATTCAAGAGATTTAACCCCGATTTTGCACTCTTGATATCATTTTCTATATAAGCTTCAATATTTGGTATAAGTGGTTCTTCTTTCTTTTTTAGTTTTTTTTACTTTATATGTATTTAACATGTTCTACAACATTGTTCAAAACACTAACACATAAAAGTGTGGATGTGTAGGTGTTTGTGTGTGTGTATATATAGGGGTTAAATCAAATAAAAACCACAAAAATGTTATAAACTCGTGAAAATAATATAAAAATAATGCTTATTCAGACAGAATAAATACTATATTCAGTCTGAATATGATACGTGTCGTGCTCTCATTTGTCCTCACGTCACAACCAAATTTGAGTTCTCATTTGAACCCAAGCCTACACACACACATATAGGAAAGTTCAAATGTGAACTCAAATTTAGTTGTGAATATGAGGACAAAAGAGAGCGCGACACGTGAACCATTCATTCTAAATAATGAGGGGGATTTAAACTGAATAATGAAGGTGAAGTTCATACATTATTCAGACTGAATAACGTTACATTCAAATTGAATAGTACTATTTTCAGACTGAATAACACTACATTCAGCGTGAATAACACTACATGCCATTCGGCCGAGGGCACATCTGCCTGGGCGTCACGCATCGCGTCGCCCCAGACCACGCCTTAAGTCTGAATATTTCTCTTCATTATTCAATCTGAATATGACACGTATTGTGCTATCCTTTGTCCTCATGTTCACAACCAAATTTAAGTTCTTATTTGAACCCACCCCTGTATATATACACATAGAGGGAAGTTCAAATCCGAACTCATATTTGGTTGTGAACGTGAGGACAAATGATAGTGCGATACGTGTCATGTTCAGACTGAATAATGAAGGAAATATTCAGACTGAATGTAGTATTATTCAGTATGAATGTAGTATTATTTAGTCTGATCTTCATGATTCAGTCTGAATATAACATGTGTCGCGCTCTCATTTGTCTTCACGTTCACAACCAAATTTCAGTTCTCATTTAAATCCGCCCTTATACACACACACACACAAAACATATATATATATATATATATATGTATAAATATACAGATAGGGGAGGGATCATACAAGAACACCCCCTATTTAAAGGAACAAAGGAACACCTTTTGTACCACATATGATGTGGGTCCCACACATTAAAAAATCATATCCGATTCAATGGGGCCTACCATTGAATCAGATATGATTTTTTAATGTGTGCGACCCACATCATATGTGGTCCACAAAATGTTCCTTTGTTCCTTTAAATTTACAAAGTTCTCATTTGAACCTTTCTCTATACATACATATATATATATAGGCATAATCAGATGAGAACTCGTTATTCTGTGATAACTGTGAGATCCAATGTGGACCAATCAATTATTGATATTAATTATATAATTTATTTATTATTAAAGGGTGTATTTGTAATTTTAGTATGTTATTTTTTTTTTAATTTTAGTAGTTATATATTAATTATAGAATTTCCTTTAAATTTCTCAACCAATTTGTTCATCTTGAATGAGGTTTGTATTTATTTTCATCTTGGTTTAGATTTTAAATTGGGGTCATCGATTATATTTTGATTGTTAGTATGTTTTTTATTTTTATGGTTAAGGTATAATACAGTGGTATCACAACGGGTATTATAGCGGGTATCACATTGGACAACGGATCTTGTATGTATTTTGGTATCACATTATGTATCTTGTGTTACTTGGTATCACAATGCCTCTTGTAGGATTTTGGTATCACATTGTGTCGATGTTTGCCGGAATAATATTCACCGGAGGCCGGAAAGAGAAGAGAGAAGAGAGGAGAGAGAAGTGTTTTATAATACCTAGAATGTCCTATAAATAAAGTTTTAATTCAAATTACCAAAATTATTAATTTCCTAATTTATCTATTGATTTGTGGTTGAGATTGGATCTCACGGCGTCACGGTTATCACAAACAATAGAGTTCTCTCTTGAATAACCCCCAATATATTTATATATATATATATATATATATATCCCTCTATATAGAGGCTTCTTCATATCCCTCTATATTTGAGTTCTTATTTGAATCTGTCCCTATATATTTATATATATATATATACATGTCCTTCTATACAGAGGCTTCTTCATTTAGAAACTCTTTAAAAAGTAGAAACTTGTGAAAACCAATATAAAAATAATTTTTGTTTCATAATTTTTTTTAAAATCAAATGTTATGATTTAAGATATTGTTTCATCTATATTTGTGTTTATATAAAAAAAGTATTATATGCGGAAAAAAATTGGTTCACTATCACATACGAAACAAAATTCATATGGGAAACAAAACGTTTTTTTACATATATAATATTTTTTATATGAACACAAACATATCAAACAATATCTTAAGTCATAACATTTGATGAAAAAGAATTTAACTAAAAATATATTTTTATATTAGTTTCCACGAGTTTCTACTTTTTTAAAAGTTTTTAAAGGATTATCCCTATATATATATAGGGTTGGGATCACGTGAGACCACCCTGTTTCCGTGAGACTCGTGAGACATCCTTTTACACTTGAAATTTCATAGCAAAAACATTGTGAAGGTAAAAAAATATGATGGGTTCACGTGAGACCAACCTGTTTCTTTGAGACCCGTCGGAGACCCGTGAAACCACTTTTTTACTCTTGAAAACTTCACAGCAAAAACACGGCGAAGGTAAAAAAAATCTGAACCTTCACTGCAAAAACACTGTGAAGTTTAGCTTCACAGCAAAAACACAATGTAGGTTACTTTCATAGCAAAAATACTTTAAAAAAATCATATTTTTTTACCTTCATAGTCTTTTTGCTGTGAATTTTCAAGTGTAAAAGGGTGGTCTCACGGGTCTTACGTGATCCCAAGTCTATTTATATATATATATATATATATATATAGAAGGAGGTTCAAACGAAAACGCTAAGTATTTAAGAAAACAAGAAAACATTTTTTCATGTACAAAATCACATATGATTTTCTACTAACATAAAAAAATGGACACGGACGATTATTGACGCGGGTTAAGTCGTGGGGAAAGTCGTCGTTAATCATATACGATTTTGTATGTGAATCATATATGATTTTGTACATGAAAAAAGTTTTCTTGTTTTCTTAAATAGGTAGCGTTCTCGTTTGAACCTGCCCCTATATATATATATAGGGTTGTTCAAGAGGGATCTAGATTAATCTTAATAATAATGACATCCAATCTAAACCACACATTATTAATAATCAATGGCTATTATTAAAAATACTAATTTTGATAATTATCTATTATTTAAAAAAAATTATATTTATAAATAATATTTAAAGGTAAATAAGTCTTTTTATAAATCTCTCTCCTCTCTCCTCCCCCGTCCCAAACTTATTCCGTAAACCATGGTGATCATATCTATTATGATAATCAAGAACTTTTGTGATACCTATTATGATAATCAAGAATATGTTTCATACACATTTATACGAATATGTACCATACACATTCAAAAACCCTATTATGATACCTATTACGATAATTAAAAACCTATTATGATACATATTATGATAATCAAAAACCCTCTCCCTTCATACAATTATGTACCATACACATTCATAAAAGGTAACACATATCTTCAAATATTTTGTAACTCTGGTGGTACCTTTTAAGAGGAATAAAAGGTACCACACACATATCTTCATAAAAGATACCACATATTCAAAATATCGGATTAAAATATATATCATATGAATATGTACCATACACATTCATAAAAGGTACCACATATCTTCAAATATTTTGAATCCGGACTATGAAGGGAATCGATTGAATAAATAGTTTTTCCGATTTGTTTTGATATTATTCGGTTAGATAATTTAGGAAATATATTTTTTTACTCTTTATCTGATTTGTAACAGAAAATTAAATATTAATATTATTAACTATTAAAGTTGTTAATTTACCAAACTACCCTTTTTTATTTATGGTTAGGAGTGGATCTCATGGTTATCAACCTTTATAGGGTTCTCATTTGATTATGCCCATATATATATATATATATATATATATATTTCTATGCATCAATGCATAAATATGTATTAGTGTATATGCACAAATGCATATAAACGATTGGAGCTCATTTTTCTATGCAACAATGCATAAATAGGCATTAGTGCATATGCACAAATGCATGTTATCAGATGGCGACCTCCTAGGGTGTTCTTCAGTTTCCTCTTTTTTAAGCGTTTTCTCCTGAACCTCCATCTATATATATATATATATATATATATATATATATATAGGGGTGGGTTCATACGAGGACGCTACCAATTTACGAGAATATGAGGACAATTTTCGGCCAATCATTTTGGACATGAAATTTTTCATGTACAAAATCACATATGATTTTGTATACTAAATCATATGTGATTTTCTAAGCATCAAAATTTACACGGACGATTTTTCCCGCAGACAAGTTGCGAGAAAAGTTGCGGCTAATAATATATGATTTTGTACGTGAATCATATGTGATTTTGTACATGAATCATATGTGATTTTATACATGAAAAATTTCATGTACAAAATGATTGGCTGAGAATTGTGCTCGCATTCTCGTAAATTGTTACGTCCTCGTATAAACCTCCCTATATATATATATGTATATATTTCTAATTTGCTTACAACTATGAAGTCATTGATAATCTTATTTATGATATTATTATGATAAGTAAATAACGTCAACCAAGCAAAAATAGGCAACATAGATTATTTATTTTAATTGATAAGTTTGCCAGCTTCCATCAAAGTTATAAAATTCATTTGCAAATGAAATATGCTCTAAAAGTAAAAGGAAGTACGTATAAATAACATTTATAGTGATACAATAACAAACTCGAGTTCGATGCAAACTCAAATACATTTTAATCAACAATGATGGGAATAGTAGATATACATTTGATATATGTGGTAAAAGATCAATAATATATAAATTTTTGATATACATATAAAGGAGAAAATAGTTAGAACTAAGAGTAAGTTTGCAAACCTGAGAAAGCCAATGTACACCATAAGAGGAATGAACTAGATGTAAAGTTTCATCCGAAAGGAGTCTACCATAAAAAGAACCTGGAACCGCTGAAACAACAAGGCCCAAAATTTTCTCCTTTCTTCTTCTTAAGCTTTGCATAAAAATTGGGTAACAATGCGATGGTGGTATTAAAATCACTACCATAAAGGTCGTTTAAGCACACTTGAAATTGTGGTGCCTTACGATTATTTTGTTTGCAAACTTCGTCAACCATATCGATAATGCTCGTTGCAACTAATAGTGTATTTGGGCCAGAGGAGCAACCTAAATCTGCTATTTTAAACAACGGGCCAAATATAATATCAAGATTAGCCAAACGCTTGATTGTATTCTTTAAAATCGGGAGAGCTTTCCGTATCACAATTTCCTGAAGAAAAAGAACATGGCAACAACATTTCAGTAAAAACTATTAACTAAAGGCCAAAGCCAGGATTGTTTCTGTTACATTGTGCACACATCCTAATGCTACATATATGTTTACGAAAAGACATGTGCACATTGTATATAATGTGTGGTGTGCACACAGTGGTGGATCGAGTTTTTTTGCCTAGTGTGCACTATGTGTTCACAAAAATTGTGGTGCAAATCAAACGAGTTGGGATGAATGTGTGTTTGTGCACACCGTGTTCAGAAAGTTGAGTGCAGATGTTCGAACGGTTTGGCGACGAATAAAGAGAGGAGAGAGAAGTTTTATAAATACACATTATGCCCTTTATTATATTTTTTGTTTAAAAATTCCCTAATTTAATATTAATTAGTGGCTGAAAATGGTTCTCAAGTTTTCATAATAATTGGGGTTCTCAAAAGAAGACCCCCACATATATATATATATATATATAGAAGGAGGTTCAAACGAAAACGCTAAATATTTAAGAAAACAAGAAAACATTTTTTCATGTACAAAATGGACACGGACGACTTTTGCCGCGAGTTAGGTCGCGGAAAAAGTCGCGGCTAATCATACACGATTTTGTATGTGAATCATATATGATTTTGTACATGAAAAAAGTTTTCTTGTTTTTTTAAATAGGTAGCGTTTTCGTTTGAACCTGCCCCTATATATATATATATAATTTAGAACCTGTAGAAAGGAGTTCTGGGCATAGCTTGATTCTCCATTTCCTGTATTCATGTGTAGGATGTTTTTTGCTTCCATGGTTATTTTTCCTTTTCCTTTAATCTGGCCTTATTTCTATTTTCTTCTGGCTTATTAAATAGGACTTCTACAAGTTGGATAAGTATTTTCAAACTTTACCTAATTAGTGGATGAGCATTTTTAAAGAACAATATACTAAAATATGGTGTTTTGTATAGAAACATTATTTATATCCATTAAATAAGTCACAACCACAAAATAAGAAGTTAGAAATATCCAAGTGTTTTAATAGACTTTGATAAGAATATAGTTTATATGATTTATCAATTAGACATATGATGTATAAGTGTTAAAATAATGGGCCATTTACCAAACACTTAACCGGGTAAGCGCTTAACAAGTCATATTACCTAACCGGATGTATATAGCAAGGACCAAGTATCTCACCCGGTAAGAGTAGATAGAGCAACGCCAATGACCGAGAGTCTTACTTGGTAAGTGAGGATGATGTTCTTACCATGGTTTGCGCTTATCGGGTAAGTTGTTCTATACAATATCATTTTGGTAGACTAAAATTTTACCCGGTAAGTAAGTGATAGTGTTGAATTTTTCCGGTAAGCAAACTTACCCCGACAGGTTTTGGTAAACAGCCCCTAAATTTATACGATGTATCATTTTGAACGTGTTAGAAGTTTTCTAGGACACGTTTAAATAAAACTACTATTAATGTTTTTTATGGCAGTATTTGAAAATTGTTTCACAAAACAAGTATCAAGTAAAAAAATGGGTTTATAAGTCACTTCTACAAAGTGTCATATAAAATCCAATACTACATCTTATTTTACAAAGTGTCCTAGAAAATTTGTTAAGATGTCCAAACGTGTCTTATAAAGTATTGGTGTATAAGTTCATGAGATATCTTAGAATAACTTGGATAAGAATATGAGTTCATGTAAGATAACTTTCCTTGAAGAAATATTTCGATCTTTATGTGTCGGGGTTGCACGAATTCAAATATTAACGATTTTGTCACAAACTGTAAGCTATAAACGTACTACAAAACAAATGACTTTTACCAAAAAAAACATTACCCAGAGAAATTTCCATCGGTGATTACCCACGGATCACCCATAAAATACCAATGGTCAGGTAAAATTGGATGTTTTTCGAGAAAATACTAACGGATCAATATATAATCCCTGGGTAATCTGTCATTGATTTGAATTGTCCACCAACAATTTACCTACCAACTTTTGTGACCGTTTTATAAGGAATCAACCTTTAGCGACAGATTTTCCAAAGAAAAGTCCGTAGACAAAAGTCTTTTTGCTTAGTAGTGGCATAGAGAATTCATAATGGTTCGTACCTTAAAACAAGAACTTATGAGAAACTACGTACTAAGCTTTTACAAGAGGTAAAAAATAAATATAAGCATTAGCATTAGAGAGTAAATACTAATAATTATCAGTGTTATACTAATCAACATTGTTGGATAAACATCGATCGATAGTGTTACGCTCATCAAGCATTAGCCGATAAACATTGATGAGCATCAATATTACACTCATCAAGCGTCAGCTGATAAACATTGATGAGCATCAGTGTTACACCCATCAACGTCCATTGATAAAACTCCTATTATTGATAGCACAATGCCATCGATAGAACATTCATCATTTAATGAGAAAACACTGATTAATAATCATTGTGATCCACATAATAATATAGTCATTAGTGGCAGCCCCTTGGATCCAGTCAAGGGAGATGTCCCGTTAGAAACTCCTTGACCACCGCCATATGGCGACAATCAATGCTAGCCAAGGTTGTACTTCAAAATTCGGCTTGCAGTCGTAATATTTTCGAGACTACTAGTTGACTTTTATCTTGTACGGATATTCTTTAAGCTAGATGACAAACCAATTCTCTTTAGTGACGGTCTTGACCTTACTTTAACGACTCTTAAATTTTTCTGAAGTCATTTTGCTCTTGAATCAATATAGATAGTTATAAGATTTTTACAAGTAAAAATCTTACTTTTGTCTATATCTGAAATGTAAGCTACATATCGGATTTTGCTAGTTATAGATTACTTATGAAGTATAAACAAGTTGCAAGCTAATAGTTGCATGTATGAACCTTTATCCGATAGATGACACTAATCAGATCAAGGTAACTTGTAAGTTTTATGAAGGCTAACTATAGAGAAATACATCCGATTGGGGTGATATATCTGATCATACTTACAAACGAGATCGGATAATTATCAAGATGTTATTCGAGAGTGATGGTTATCGAATATGGTCATTGTCAACCCTATAGACTAGGGTGTATATGGTAACACTCTTAAAAATATCACTACAAATCTCCAATGCTGTGCATTTTGTTACATCTATTTTTTTCTTTTTTTATTTAATTTTTCTAAAGTTATGGATAATCCATCAGTGATACGATATAGATCATCAACAAATTACTAACCCCATGCAATGTAAATTTATTTTATTTTTTTATTTAATTTATAAAACTGTGATCAATGATCCGTCAATCTATATATCACCAGTGGATCAACGTTAGAGTTTGGATATGATCCCTCTAATATACTATCGTCAGAGTTTTTCATAACTTTTTTTTTTCATAGCACCGATGATCCTTTTATTTAACATTTTTAATTTGATAGCCGTCAGTCACTCCATGTGTCCCTCCCTCCATTTCATCTTTTTACACTTAAACAAGTTTTCCAATTTAAGAAAAAAAAACATTAATCAAGATCAAGTGAATATCGTGACATCATCATTTACATGAACATTAACTGGCCATGTGCAACACGTGTGGCCGTACAGGGCATCAAAGCCCAAAGGGGCATCAAGTTGTCATCAACATTTGTATAAGGGTGTAAATGAACAGAACATCAAATCGATGAAACAAAAATTGGAGCGAAACAAATTGCACCAAAAATGATCACTTTGATATCTATAATTTAACATTCATTTTGATATTTTTTTCATCTATTTTTTCGTAGGTATCCGCGTTTTTTTTCTCGAGGTTCTCTCTTGATCATTTCCCTTGACATTTATACGTAAAATTTGTAATTAAATTAAATTCTTTAGAATTCATATTTTGTTCCCCCTAAATTTACCCGATTTTACATTTATTGTGTAATCTTAGACGCATGAAATGATAAGTAATAGTGGTTGATTTTGTTCATTTGTGTCTGTCTATTTATGCTCACTTATGTTTATTTAAGTTCTTCATTTATGTTCGTTTAGCACCTTAACGAGCGAACATTTATGAAGACATTTCTTTACGAACGAAGAAGAATACAAAAAATTCCGTTTTCTTACCATTCGTGTTCGTTTGTTTGTTCAGTTAAGTTAAACAAACGAACACGACAAGCCTTCGTTCATGTTCGTTTGCAACCCTAGTCTTGTATATTGAAATTTGAAAGTTGAAGTTTGTACTGCATATGAGTACATCACTGTATAAACACAAGCACAACAATAACAACATATTGTGACGTTACATTATTGGACACTTGTTCTTTGCAATGCAGAGTAGCTTAAATTATGAATTTTACAATTTATCATTGTTCTTTTGAATTTTCTTTACTTTAAGATTTGACATTACCGCATTAGATTTAGACTTTCGTGTTTGGACTAACTAACTTGCAATTTCCTATTTTAGTTAAGACTAATTATAATTAAACACTTGTCTTTTAAGTTCTATATATTGAAGTAAATGTTTTATTGTGAAATTTAAATGTGGAAAAGGTAAAACTGGAAAAAGAAGAAAAGTACGATCTTAATCCAAGTTTTATCCTTTTATTATGCACCTAAGTTGACTAGGTTTCAAACCCTTTAAAAAACTATATATTTTGTCGTTTCACTTAAAAAAATAGACATAAGGGCATCATTTTAGCATTTTCGCACAGGACATCAGAAACCCTAGGAACGGCCCTGCAAGTATCTTAAATAAAAGGGTAAAATCAGAACATTAAAATACAATTACAAATTCAAACAGAAAACACAAACTTCAATATCATTATGAACACATAATTTCAAATGCAAAGATTGAATCAGAAATTGTTTTCTATTGAATATAAAATGTAAAGATCAAATATAAAAGAACTCACAAGCAAACCCTAAATCCAAAATCTTTCAGTTTGTTGCTTCATCTTCACTTGAACATACTTTGATGTAGGGAGATTTAAGTGTTAATAAAATTTTTGACAAATCATTTGAAACGAAGAAAACAGGCACAAAAGAAGCTCGTAAATCTGCTTCAGAAATTGAAAAATGGTTCCTTGTGCGACTTGGGTCGCGGGCATGCATAATCTGACAAGTCCCGAATGTATTGCCTTTATCTGTTTATCGTGTTTATTTGATTACTTTATTTTTTAATTATTTTAGGATAATTATTTAGTTTGATGATTATTTATCTGATTTAAATTTAAATTAGGATTATTATTAATTTATTTTTAATAATTACTTTTATAGTTGATTTAGGATTAAATTCAAATTTAAAATTCATATTCCACGTTCAGGCTTGTATCAAAATTCCAATTTCTTCTCAATAGGAATTAAAATTAGTTTAAACAAAATTTACCTCTATTATCTTTTGAGACGTCCTTATCAACACAAAACTGATCCTTCCATATCCACTTCGTACATTTGAACATGTCAAAAGCAGACTTCTCTTTCTAGCATGGTTCTAAATGATTCGTTATAGTCTCTTGTTAAGGCGTGTTCAGTGGCGGAAGTGGCGGAACCCCATAGGGGCTTATGGGAGCCATGGCCTCCCCGCTTTTTTGACTTAAGTAGCATATAGCTCCAATAAAAGACGCATAGAGCTCGGTAGCGCTTGTGGTTAAGGTTTATGTTCTTGAACCAGAGGTTCTGGTACCGAATCTTACATGTAGCCTTTTCCTTCCCATTTTCTATTTTTTCATGCACCAACATATTGTCATATTATGATTAACTATTTTCTATTTTTTTCATCCATCTATATATTGTCATATTATGATATTAAACTGTTAATATTAAACACATATGAAAATTAGTTTTAAGAAAATAAAATAATGTTTGAGTCCTACATATTGTCATATTATGATTAACTATTTTCTATTTTTTTCATCCATCTACATATTGTCATATTAAACTATTAATATTAAACACATATGAAAATTGGTTTTAAGAAATATAAAAAATAATGTTTGAGTTATTATATGTAGTGTCATGTTAATAATCTAAAAGTTTGTTTTTATTAATTAATAATAGTATCAAAATATAATAAATTTGTATTATTATTTTTTAGTTAATAGTTTAAAAGTTTTGAGTTTTAGAGACTATTTACTCAAATATTTACCCGATAAATCCTTATCGGTAAATTTGACACTATTACTTACCATGTCCGGTAAGATTTGTACTCTAGTAAAATGACATTATATGCAACAATTTACCCGGTAAACGCTAACCGAGTAAGACTCGTCATCTTTACTTACAAGATAAGACACTTGATTCTTGCCATCGTTCTGACGGGGTAAGATTTTCGGTCCTTACCGTATACATCCGGTAACATAATGACTTGATAAACACTTATTGGGAAGCGTTTGACAAATAACTTCTTAGTCTTTATTAACAAATTTTCTCTCAAAGTTAATATTATAACATAGAAAAAAAAGGAATAAAAAAAAGTTTCGTACGTATCATTTGGATCTCTAAACTTTTTAAATATATATTTCGGCCCCCCAGATTACAAAGGTCGTGTTCCGCCCCTGGGCGTGTTATAACATCAAGACTTGAGTTTGCAACCACGTTAACCCCTATGGCTCCATCGTACTCTAAGGATTGACTTGCATTATAACGTGTTATGACACGTTACGACGCGTTAAATATGATACGTTACGATGCGTTATGGCATCTTACGACACATTATTTTGTAAGATGTGGATTATTTTAGTATATAACTTGAGGGATAAGTGAAAATAAAACTTAAATAAAAATAAAAATAAAACTTAAAAACTAAAACCCTACATCATCTTATTTTGAGTAAACTATATATAACTGTTTGGTAGTGGCTTTTAATGATGCCTACAACAAAATTGGGTTTATAGAACGCACCAATAAATAAACGTCTTAATAGACCACTCTATAGGACATAAATTATAAGACCAAAAAATAAAGTGTTCTATGTAAAAGCGTTGCAATAAGTTTATACACGTCTTTGTGCGTCGTAACAAGTTTATCATGACACTTTTATTAAAAAAAAATGTCATATTAGCTATTTTATAGGACACAATTTGAAAAAGTGTCCTATAAACACAAATGTTCCATAAATAGATGGATTTACAGAAAATTTTCTCAAAAGTATCTTATAGACTACCTAATGCAACGGTTTTAATTTAAAGTGACCTAAAAAATCTGTTACGACGCCTAAAAGTCCTATGAAATTATTACGACGCCTTTAGATAGGACGTTTTAATTTTTGGTCATGTAATTTGTGTATATAAAATGGCCTATTAGGACGCTATAAACCCAATTTTGTTGTAGTGGATGTAGAAAGTAGCTATTCAGTAAGCATTAGGAGGAGCATTATACAGAAAACCAAGTTTTCTCCAAAATTGTCCCTCTTAATTAAAAAACACGTTCACTACTAAAATGGAAGGCTTTCACCTACCGACGTTTCCCTGGGAAATCCATCGTTAAAGAGAGATCTGTCACAAAATTTGGTGTCTAAATTGTTGGTGGGTAAATCAAATCAGTGACAGGTTATCCAATAAATTTCTAGGTAATCCGTTGGTATTTTTTTGAAAATATCAGATTTCGTCGGAACCATTAGTATTTCCTGGGTGATCCGTGGTAATCAACCACGAAAAATTTCCCTCTGTATTTTTTTGTGGTTGAAAGTCATTTTTTTGGTAGTGGTTCTTCCATCTATGAAAAACTCTTCCAAACAAAAGCCTTCTTAATTTATATAGACAAATTAATCCCTTACTCCCATTTCAGACAAATAGCTTTTTAGCTATATAGGAGTTAATGTAAAAAAACCAACCAAACAACCCTTACTCCCATTCCCTTACGCTAAGAGTCAAACGCGAATTCCTTGAAGCTTGAAGAAAGTAGTGAGTGATAGAGATTTAATCCTGATTTTACACTCTTGATATCATTTTTTATAAGTTATATATATCCGGTATCCATGATTCTTCTTTCTTTTTAATTAGTTTTATTACGTTATATGAATTTAATATCTTCTAGGGTATTACTCAAAACACTAAAACACACAACTGTGTGTATGTATATGTATATGTATATACATAGTGTCGTTTTAGGGCACGTCTTGAAAAATATCGCAGTATAACCGTAACCCGTAAGGTTTGAAACACGATCTCGCCGTCATGTCATATCTCACGTCATTTAAAACATTTGCTTTCAATAAGATAAAAGACACTCATGAGGCTATACTAGTTTTTTAAATAAAATTATATATTTAGACAGCCACCAAGAGATTTTTTTTGGAAAAAGACCGCCACCAAGAGATGCACAATCTCAAGACAAAGAAAGTGAAAACATCGGAGGTGGAAAAGTCACATACGGTCATCGGAGTTGTATTTTGTTGGTTTAAACTATTTGGATGTTGGAGTTGTATTTCAATTGTTGAAACTTTAAACTCTTTAGCTTTGTATGTTCAAAGTTCAAACAGTAAAACATGTAGCAATATGTATCCTTTATTTCCATTTTGATTTTTAGTTACTTTTTAAGCATGCATTTCAAATATTTCCACTTTCTTGTTGTTTGTTCAAGTAGCAGCAGGTATGCCCGTATGCAATCTTAGGTTAATTGTGAAATAATATATATAAAACTTTCAACCCGATTAACCCGATCAACACAACCCATGTTGGATCGAAAGTAAATTATCAAAGATAATCCACCAAAGTTTATTTATTTTATTGAGAAATCACACACTGATTTGTACATATTTGATACATATTTATAGACACCGAAAGGGTGCCATCGAACCATCACAATGGTTCGCCTATGGTTGTGTTGTTTCATGAAACAGGCACACCCCTTCATAAATAACTACCTATATATAAACATATATATATATATATATACTATTTACATAAATAATACTTTAAACTAAGTTTAGTTTAATATCCAATATTCCCCTTTAAACTAAACATAGTTTATGTGAGGTCTTCCATTCTTCAAAGCTTGTCTACAGTAGTGTTGGACCAATTGTTGTTTCATTGTCTATGTATGCAGCCAAGTTAACTTCCTCCTCCTTCTTTGTGCATTCATATTTGAAGTGTCCAAATTTGTTGCACTTGAAGCATTTTATCTGACTTTTGTCTTGTTGGTGTTGGTTACCAACTTTGTTCCTCCACAATTTCCAATTTCTACCACAACCTCTTTCTTTGATATCTTGATTTGACTTTCTATAACCACAACGTTCACAGCTATGCTCTTTGTCTTCTTCTTTTCCGTCTGTTTTGGCGTATGGAAGTCCATCATGTGTACCTTCTTCCTTGTTTGGCTTCTTAATGCGTTCTTCACAGGCCTTTAATCTTCCGACAACTTCTTGAAATGACATGGGATTAAGATCAGCAAATTGTTCAATTGCAGCAACAATTTGAATGAATTTTGCTGGCGCAGACCCTAGAAGTTTTCGAACCAATCTTTTGTTGTCTATTGTAGATCCAAGATTTTTTGCGTGTGACACAAGTTGACTAATTTTTCTAGTAAATTCATCGAGTGATTTTGAGTCCTTCATTTTCAAGGATTCAAATTCTGATTCTAATGGTTTTAGTCTAGCCTCCTTGACTCTGTCAGCACCAACGAATCGAGCCTTCAAGTCTTCCCATATATATGAGGCTTCCGTATGATGAGCAACTTGTAGAACGACTTGTTCGGGCAAAGCTTGAAATAGATAAGCAATATCCATTGTGTTTTTCTTTATATCCACATCTCCTTTTGGTTCGAGTGCTTCCTATATTCCATAGACATTAAAAAGTGCTTTAATCTTCACGGCCCAAATAGTATAATTCGTAGAATTTAGAATCGGGCATTGGAAAGTCATTGACATTCCTCTTTCAGTTTTCTTTGACGTTCCGGGATCCATCCCTCCTTTATTTCCTTTGGGAGATTCAGGCATTTATTGTTTCTTCTTTCTTCCAATTTTTCTTGTTTGCGGGGCGAATCATATCGACTATTTCTAACAGTCCCCTGGTTCTTTTTTCACCGGACAAAAACTATTATCTTTTCCTATTTTGCGGGGCGAATCAAACCAACTGCCTCTAACAGTCCCCTGGTTCTTTTTCCACCGGACAAAACTACTTTCTTCTCTTGTTTTGCGTATAAAAAGATTTAATAATTAACAAGTAAACTTTTAAGTTTTATTAAAAACCAAATTTACATATATAACTCTCGTGATATATATGAATTTTTTTAATATAAAATTATAAGGATTAGGTTTTTTTTTTAAAAAGGAAACATACGCCCTTTTTGCTTGTGCCCCTTCTCTGCGTGTTTCGATGGTGGTTTCTGATAAAAAAAATCGCACCTTCTTCTTTATTTCTTTCGGTCGGTGGTTGACGGTGATTCCCGTCGATGATCTTCTATTCTATGGCCGATTGCAATTTTCCAGTTACTCCGGTTGTCTTCTCCGGTTAAGGTAAGTCCCCTTTTCCGGTGGGGTGCCAGATGGTGGTAGTTTCTTCTAGAATTCGGCCGCCTCTGGGTATCCCTTTTTGATTCCAATTGAACCCCTTTCTGTGGTGTTTCTTGCGCCGATTTTGGTGGGTTTCTCAGTTTCTTGATGAATGGTAGATGATGAGGACCTTTGCTCTGATACCAATTGTTTGGATCGAAAGTAAAATTACCAAAGATAATCAATCAAAGTTTATTTATTTTATTGAGAAATCACACACTGATTTGTACATATTTGATACATATTTATAGACACCGAAAGGGTGCCATCGAACCATCGCAATGGTTCGCCTATGGTTGTGTTGTTTCATGAAACAGTCACACCCTTCATGAATAGTCACACCCCTTCATAAATAACTACCTATATATAAACACACACACACACATATATATATACTACTTACTTAAATAATACTTTAAACTAAGTTTAGTTAAATATCCAATAACCCAACCCAAACGGTTTGGGTTGGATTAGGTTGCACTTTTATTGGGTTGAGTTGGGTTGACATTTTTCAAACCGCAAGAATTGAATTGGGTTCTTAAAATGCCTTCAATCTGACCAACCCAACCCGTGACCACCCCATGCAATACTCATATATGGGACCATATGTCATATCAGTTGAGTCATGAGCGTCCTTAATAAAAGCATCTCCAACAACAATGCTAAAATAGAAAAAAAAAGAGTATAAAAATCTTTAAATTTAGAGAAATCTATTAGACTATATAAAAGTGAGAAAATAATATTTTAATTATATCCAACCAATTAAAACTAATAAATTACATGTGTAGGTGTTAGTCCCTGTTTAGAGATGGCTATATAAGTGAAGGTTTGTAGGGGAGGGGGGGGGGGTGGTTTGAATACAAACACACAAAATTTTACTCTTTTAGATTTTTTAATATAAATATTAAAAATTTACACACAGAAGTTTGTTGCGGAAAAGAATAGACACACTATTCTAACATATGAAACACATGAAACAGTAATTAACGTATGCACTAAGAAACCTAAAATAAAACACTTAGGATTGCCGGAATCAAACAAAAGATCACTCAGAGGATTTGTTGAAAGCGTGAAGATTATGCGAAAGACTTCATCTCCTTTTATAGTGCCCATGCATGGGATGCATGTGGACAACTGTCAAAGATTCATTAGACCTTCAATACTTGAAGTATATTTTAGACCTTCAAAAGAACCTGTAAAAGATCAACCATATAAGAGAGAATGTTCATCACCAAATCATCGGTGACCCAACAATCTCCCATATTTGATGATGATACCTGTATGTTAGAAAGAAATACTTTTTGACTCTTTCTATTTTTCTTTTGGGTTCTTTTCACTCAGATGATTTTTTTTAACTGAGTATGTACAATATAAGTATAAGTATAAGTATAAGTATAAGTATAAGTATGAGTATGCGCAAAAATTTAAGATATAAACAATATAAAATGAAGAATAATATGAACTTTTATTAATCAACACACAGGATAATACATCACACAGAGTACATGATTAAGAAAGTTTATATTAAGTAAATGACTAAGAGTCAGTAGGTTCTCTCCTTTTCAATTCATCCAAGATAAGTCTTGTCATTCCATGGTCTTCAACAGGAGGCACTCCCAGAATAGCAGTGAGAAAAGAATTTTGAGCCCTTGGAATGTCGGAGGCTCTGAAGAAACCTATGTGTCCAATGATGTCTTCAAAGAACACTCCAAGTTCGGGTTCGGTAAGCATGGTTTGCTCCGGGTACGCAACTGGAGTCAGAATGGTGAGATTAATTCCCGAAGCACCTATCTTGATATTCCTTTCGTGAAGCATAACAAAATGTCCCTTCTTTTTATTCCTTGGAGTTGTGATGACCTCTCCCGAAAGGCCTTGTTGGATAAGGTACATTTGTTGCCCTTCTATACTTGAAACTACTATATCATGCTCCATCTGAATTTTGACCATTTTAAGGAAGAACTTTCAGAGTATGTTAGGTACAAACTCTTTGTACCATTCTGTGATACCAAGAACTTCCAACCACTCAATTTCATAACTTTTAAAGAGAGTGTCGGCTCTCTTGATGGTAATAAGTAACTTAGGGGAATTTTTGGTTGAACGATGAATAGTGGCACCGATGATCTTCGATTCATCTTTCTGATTTTTCAATCTTCTTTTGAACCATTCAACTTCTTTGGTCTTTTTGGCATCGACAACCACTTTCATTGCTTCTAAATTTTTCTTGAAGTTTTCAAGCTCATCTCTCTAAGCTTGAAGTGCATCGGTGGCTTTGGCTCGGGTAACCTCATCTTGGGCCAACTTGAGTACATTCGTCTGATCAAACTCAAGTTGAGCCCTTATTGCTTCCTCTCTTTCAGCTTCAGTGAGAATGACCCCAAGAGGATCGCTGAGCCTGGAGTCAGATTGTAGTCGGAGAGAATAAGCTTCTGGACCTCTGATTCTTTTCTTCTTATTTTGTTCTTCACTCTACTCTTCATAAGAAAGAGGCTTCTTTCCTTTAGCTTTTTCTTTTCTTTTCTTTCTCCTCTTCAGCTTCTTCATGGGATCGAACACTGACACCCTCCCCCTCAATTGTTGCTCCAGTTACCTCGGTGACCTGAGGGTCGGTGACAACTTGTTCATCGATGACCAAGGAAGGAGTCACCTCGGTGACCTTGGTCTCGGTGACCAAGGGAGGAGTCACCTTGGTGACCGTGGTTTCGGTAACTGGTGGTGGTGTTGTTGCTGCCTCGGTGACCGTGGTCTCGGTGACCACATCGGTGACTAGTGGTGGTGTTTCTGCTGCCTTCTTGTGTTTCTCCCCCTGAGTGGTTGACCCCTTGAAACCAACTCAAGTGAGAAACCGCTTTATCTGATCCACATCGGAGCCCAATCCTCCCAACTTCTTTTCAATCTGTTGAACCACGAATCTGTCTTTATTCAGGAAAATTGCATTACCGATATCGAGTTCAATGGTTGGAGGAGAGGTGGATACCTTGTCAACTTTAGTGAGAAGGGAAGCAAGTGACTCCAAAATTGCTTCCTGATTTTTAAGGATATAAGCAATGTCACAGGCTTGCTTCTTAGAATCATCTTGAAGTTCCTTGATTGAAGAAGTCACCGATTCTTGACTTGCAAGTAACCTTGCTGAAGACCAAGGATATCCAGATGAAGGAGATCCAAACATGTCATAAGAGTTGGGTGAGTCACCGACAACTCTTCAATGCTGGACCTTAGAATAGTAGAGAGATTGGTTGTTGTATTTACAAGGGAAGCCGTCCTTTCTGTCTCTTTATTAGCATGATCTTCCAAAATTTCCACCCGACGAACAGTGTTACTATAGAAATTATTGAAAGCTGTGAGAAGATCATCCCCCTGTTGAGAAGTCATAGGGGCGGTTGGTTGAGGCTTTGGTGGCTGATCATCATCATCACTTGAAGAGGAGTAATCCACTAAACCTGTAGGTTTATTTGCGGGGGGGGGGGGATCTCGGAGAGTGAGGAGATGTGGGGTAGACACGTTTAGGAGAGTGTCGATGAGGGGAGTCCTCAATAATGGGTTTCTCAACAACCTTGTCATGTACGAGAGACGTACGTGGCCAAGGTGTAGTGTCGGTAAATAGAAAGTCGGTAAAGTGGGATGCTCCATCAAGTGCACCTAGTTGTGATGTACTCTCATTTGGAGTGTGGAAAAGGAGCTGTGAGAGCTCAGGGGGCGGTGAAGATGCGCCTTGGATGGGAGTGTACAAGCCATCTTCATCAACTAAGGAAAAAGTTGATGAAGATTGTAATTGGGTAACCCTTTTTACAACCACGTCCTTTTGGCAGGGCATGGAGGAGCTAGGATGGGTTGAGTATTCCTTGGGTCTAGTAAGGATATTTTCAACACTCACCGACTTTTGGAAGTCGGTGGGTGGTTTTTGTGTTAGGACCCTTTTGGTTCCCTTGGACTTTTTTGAGGAAGTCCTCGGGGGGCTTTTCGAGTGTCTCCGCTTTTGGGATTTCGGTGCCTGGGTAGAAGCCAAAGGCTCTTTTGGCTTCGTGGCATCGGTGGGTGCGGAGGTGGATGTGCCCGACGCCTTGGATCTCTTTCGAGATTTGGGGACATCGGTGACTCATGGTTCAGAAGGAGAGGAATCGGTGACTGAAGGTCCCCGAAGTCTGGGTTCATTTTCACCCAGGCTAGAGTTGCATTTCTTGCAAACTCAATCATTTTGGGTCTAAGAGGGTTATCGGTGGTCAAGACTCCCTTTTGCATGAGTTTCTTGCCAACTTGATGAAGGGGGAGATCATATTTGATATCATCCCTCTTTTCAAGCTTTTTAGCAAGCTTGGCATTAATAATAAGGGAGAAAAGGCGTTGGAAAGGTACCTAAGGTCGTCGATAGGTAAAGAATGATGAAATCATTTCATTGAAGAAATAGTCTGCAAAGTCTATTCTTCTTTGAAACATCAATGCATGAGCCAGCTCGGTGACCTGAGATGGTGGTTGATCCGGACCTCCAGTTTTCTTGCTTAGACACAAGATAAGATGAGCAAAGAAGAAATTCCAGATATTACCCATATTTTTCCTTACCAAGGTACCTGGACCCTTGAATTTTGGACCTCTTTTCTCTTCAATGTAGTTCAGAGTTGACACCATCTGTTGGTGCTCATTTCCAAGGGGAAAGGTTTCTTTTGAATCATATGAAGGAAGGTGGAGAATGGTGCGTACATCTTCAACATCGAAGATTACATCAGGTTCATCTTCACTGAGGACAGAAGCTAGTATTTGATCCGAAGAAGCATCAAATGGGCAGGTAAGCCAGAAATTACCCAGAAGAAACTTACTCATTTTGGGTTTAGCAGTAAGAGCATATTGTAGAGGACACCTTTGAAGAAACCAACAAATGTCATTGTATTCTGGGTGAGCTTCATCAATGCCAATGCGACCGAAATAGTTGCATGTAGGGAAGGTGAGTGAGTCAAGAGTTAGGGTTTGTTCCTCAGAGACCTTGGGAGAATTCGATGGAGCATTGGTGGAGGACGCCATTGATGATCTTGAAACTTGCAGGTGTGTTCTTCGAATAGATATGAGAGAGAGAAGATGGAGATGATGGATGCGATAAAAAAGGAGAAGGAAGTGGAGAACGGGTATTTATATGAGAGGAGGGAAAGTTTCAATTTTAAAAAACAATGATGACTTGATTTGATTGAAGGTCAGAATTCTAAGGGTTTTAGGTTCAAATCGGCGCATGCTTATGACATTAATGACGTTGATGATGTCATTATGGATTGGTTCGACAAATCCTAGTCACGAAGATTGGTAACCTAAGGGTTATCTTTTAAGGGATAAGAAATACGAAAGGTTTTAGAGATGATCTTGGTAAATAACGTCGGTGAGTAGAGACGTCGGTGAGAGGAAAGTGAGACGTCGGTGAGTGACGTCGGTGAGAGGGGAGAGAGGTGAAATGAACGTTGGTAAGTGAGGGTTTGAGGCAAACGTCGGTGAGTGTGGTTTAGAGCGATGTCGGTGAGTGTGGTTTAGAGTGATGTTGGTGAGTGTGTGTATCTGGAGTTTCGTCGGTGAGTGGGATGTGAGAGAGAGACGTCGGTGAGAGGGTCACCGACTTTATATATATATATATATTTATAAAAAATATTTTTATTTTATTTTATTTATTTATTTACTTAATTATATATATATATATTATTCTATATTAATCATACCTAATTCACCGATGAGGAGCTTGAACCTTGTTTCATCAAGAGGCTTTGTGAACAGATCAGCTAATTGATAATCAGTGGGAATAAAGTGTAGTTCCACATCACCTTTAGAGACATGATCTCTTATAAAGTGATAACTGATATCAATGTGCTTAGATCTTGAATGAAGCACAGGATTGTTGGCAATGGCTATTGCACTTGAGTTGTCATATAGTATTGGGATCTTTGAGAAAATCTGATTATAATCACACAGCTGATTTTTCATCCACAATATTTGTGCACAACAACTTCCGGCAGCCACATATTCTTCTTCAGCTGTATAAGTAGACACCGAATGTTGTTTCTTACTTGACCAGCTCACAAGCTTTCCCCCAAGCAATTGACAACATCCAGTTGTACTTTTTCTGTCTATTTTGGAACCTGCACAATCCCAATCAGAGTACCCGATGAGATCGAAACCTGAGTCTTTGGGATACCAAAGACTCAGATTTATGGTACCTTTCAGATACCGAAAAATCCTTTTCACAGCAGCTAGATGTGATTCCTTAGGATTTGCTTGATATCGAGCACACAGATAAGTAGAAAACATTATATCAGGTCTACTTGCAGTAAGATAAAGAAGAGATCCTATCATGCCTCTATAATTTGTGATATTAACAGACACACCATCAGGATCAGAATGAAGTCTAAGAGGAGGAACCATAGGAGTTTTCATGGTAGAGCAAGTATCAAGTTGAAACTTTTTCAGAAGGTCTTTAATGTATTTACTTTGATTAATGAAAATACCTTTTGGAGATTGTTTTACTTGCCAAAAAAGAAGGTCAACTCCCCCATCATGCTCATTTCATACTCTTTTTGCATGAGGGAGCTAAACTCATCACACAGGGATTCATCGGTGGCTCCAAAAATAATATCATCAACATAGATTTGAACAAGAATGATATTACCTTTTGATTTCTTGAAGAAAAGAGTGTTGTCAACTTTTCCTCGTATATACTCATTTTTAAGAAGATAGTCTGAGAGAGTATCATACCAGGCACGAGGAGCTTGCATCAGTCCATACAGAGCTTTATCTAGCCGATACACGTGATATGGATGGACGGAATCTTCAAACCCAGGTGGTTGCTTCACATACACTTCTTCAGCTAGCTCACCATTTAGGAAGGCGCTTTTGACATCCATTTGGAATACCCGAAAATTCTTGTAAGCTGCATGGGCAAGAAATATTCGGATAGCTTCCAATCTGGCAACAGGAGCAAAAGTTTCATCATAGTCAATTCCTTCCTCTTGCCGATATCATTGAGCAACCAACCTTGCTTTATTTCTTATGACAGTTTCTTCTTATCTTGTTTCGGAATACCCACTTTGTTCCAATAATAGGTTTGGTAGATGGACGAGGAACTAACTTCCAGACTTTGTTTCTCTCAAATTGTGAGAGTTTCTCTTGCATGGCAATTACCCAGCTAGGATCAGCTAAGGCTACATTAATCAGCTTAGGCTCAACAATAGAAACAAAGTTGACATATAAGCACAGGTTGCTGATGCCTCTTCCTGTTTTTACACCAACTTGAGGATCACCGATGATTTGATCTATTGGGTGATCCATGGTCCATTTTAATGCAAGAGGCAAGGAAGGAGGTATAGAAGAAGATGAAGTAGGAATTTCAGATGGTGAGGGTAGGTTAGTGGAAGATATGGTGTTTAGTTGGATATGTTCTCTTGAAGAATCAGTTTCAGGAGGTGGAGAAGAAAGATTGGGTTCCGGAGATAAGGTGGTGTTGATGGGAGGCTAAGAAAAGTTGTTATCTTGTTGACTTGAAGAATTAGGTTGAGAGGGAGATGGAATTTCACCAACACATGAGTTTATCCATAGATTTAGTTCTTCTCCATTACAAGATAATGAAGATGTTTCAATCAAACTCATCAAACTTCACATGCATAGATTCATCTATGCATTGTCTTCTGAGGTTGTAGATTCTGAAGGCTCTTGAGGAGAGAGAGTACCCCATGAAAATTCCATCATCAGACTTTGGATCGAATTTTCCAAGTTGTTCCCTGTCATTTAGCATGTGACATGCACAGCCAAATACATGGAAGAAGTCGACTACATGTTTCTGACCATGGAAAACTTCGTAAGCACTTTTGTCATGCCTTTTGACTATGATAGACCTATTTTGAGTAAAGCATGCAGTGTTAACTGCTTCAGCCCAAAAATAGGTTGGCAACTTGGATTCACTCAGCATTGATCTTGCAGCTTCACACAGCGTCCGATTCTTTCTTTCAACAACACTATTTTGCTGAGGAGTGCGAACGACATAGAAGTTCTGAGAGATTCCTTTTAAGTCAAAGAAATCTTCCAGAACAAAATTTTGAATTCAGTGCCGTTGTCACTTCTGATAGACTTCACCAGTTGACCATTCATATTTTCAATCTTTCTAATAAACTGATGATTTCTTCAGCAGCATCACTTTTGTGTTTTAGAAAGAACACCTAGGTATATCTAGAGAATTCATCAACAATTACTAGCATATACTTTTTGACCCCCTAAACTAGGGGTGCTTACTGGTCCACACAGATCCATGTGAAGCATTTGAAGAGGTTGAGAGATAGATGAGCATTATTTTGTTTTAAAGAAAGTTTTTGTAAGCTTTCCTTTTTCACATGCTCCACATAGCTTTTCTTTTTCAAAAACTATTTTTGGCATGCCAACAACTAGATCTTTGTTGTAAAGTTTATTCAAGGTTTTAAAATTTAGATGAGAAAACCTTTTATGCCATAGCCAACTTTGTTTGGCTAGTTCTTGAGAGAGGAGATACATAGCTTCTCCAATAGCACTTTCCTTCATGTTGATTATATATACATCGTTCATTCGGGTACCTGCCAGTACAAATTTATTCTGCACATCAAAGACCAATTAAACACACAGTTGAAACATGACCTTATATCACAAATCACATATTTGGCTAATGCTCAGTAAGTTGTACATTAGCCCCTCAACATGAGCTACTTTAGAAAAAGTAATGGTTCCATTTGATATGGTACCATAACCTCTGGTGACACCTTTCCCATTTCCTCCAAAGGAAACAATGGGTCCTTTTTCTTTCGAGAAGTTAGAGAGAATAGATTTGTTTCCGGTCATGTGCCTTGAACAACCGCTGTCCATGTACCATATATGATCTTTGTTTGGTCCCTGCACCCATAAACAAATTTAGACTTTTGGTACCCATTTTGAGGTGGGTCCTTTGGGATTAGAAGGCATTTTGTTTCTACGGAGGTCAATATCTTTCGGGAAATCTTTAGCAAGATGGAGAGTGTAGCCACAATCGTAGAATTTCTTTATGGTAAAGGCCCTTTTGAAATCCATACTATCAAAACTTTGAGCAGAAGTTGGTGACTGAGAAGAGGAGGGGTGACCAACACCTGGTCTTGGTCCAAGAATAACTTTACTAGGATTTTTTGATTTCTTTAAGTGCACTGATCAAGGAATGAAATCAGTAACTATTTGAGATTTCCATTTGGATGAAAATTTTGATTTAGAAATATTTTTCTTTCGAAAAGGAGAAAATATTTTTGTAGCAGGGTACTCAGGAACATTCAATGACTCATGAGAGTACCTTGATTCATGAAGACTTAGAGAGTTTAGAAGTTTTTGAATGGGTTTGGGAGAGGAAGAAGAAGATCTTGGAAGAGTTGAAACTTTTGAAGGCTCAGGAGAGGATTCTTTAGCTCTTACAAAAACTCCAAACTTCTTGGCATTAGACTCTACTTTTAGCATATCTAACAATACTATTGAATGGACAGAAGTGGAATCCTCAAATGAGTAATCCAAAAGATCATCATCGTCATCGGAGAAGAAACCAACAGGAAAGCCTTGACATTTAGATGATGGAAGTGAAGGGTCAAAAGGTTGAGGATCATCTTTTCCATATCCATGTCCAGACTTATCATTGCAAGAGATTTGATCTAGAAGAATCTTTTCAAGATTTTTAGAAGATTTAGTCCATTTAGAGAGAACCTCTTGTTCCTTTTCAAGAGTATTTGAGATCTTTGTTTTCTCTTCAGAAAGACTGTCATTTAAATACCTTAGGTTTTCTAAATCAGCTTTCATTTTATCAAAGTCTTTGAGTTTAGAAAAGCAAGATAGAAGTTGATCATTTAAACATTTTATATGCAAGTCAGCCTTTTTCTTTTGATCCTTTAAGTTACAGAAGTCAATAGTTAAAGAATCAAAGGCATCAACTTTTTGATCATTAGAGAGAAAGGTAAAGGGATGTACCTGGGGATTGGTTCTTGAAGTTGATCCCTAAGTAGAGATGAGAGCGGTGTAGAGTGACTTTTTCATATCTTCCAACTCATCAATTTTGGCCATAAGGCACTTCGTGACATATTCACTCTCACTTTCAGAAGTTTGCTCATTTTCCCAACAATGGGTCTCAGCAACCAAAGTTTTTCCTTTACTTTGGTTCTTTTCCTTTTCCCTCTTATACTTAGCTTTGTATTTCTTATATCCATAGATTTCTTTTGAGTTAGAGGATTCAGGGCTTTCCTTAGAAAAACGGCTATTTCTCTCTTCAGACTTCCTAGAAGCTGATTTTGTGAAGTCATGGCCAGAAGAAGAATAAGACTTGAGTTTAGAGAAAACTTTGGATCTGCACTCAGAGGCAAAGTGACCCTTCTTTCCACAACTGAAGCATTCTTCATTTGCTTTGTTAGAAGAGGGTTTTTGAGAAAAAGGTTTTCTTTGTAATTTAGAACGATTGGAAGAAAATCTTTTTTTTAAGGTTTCCAGCAATCATTGTCGTACTATCAGACAGTATGTCAATGGCGGATTCTTCTCCCTCATCATCAGCAGCACTATAGTAAGCATCCGATTGGATGAGGTGAATCTTCCTTAATTTCATTTTCAGATTCAGAGGAGGGATAGGTGATTCTAGGAACACATGAAGAAGATTTAGAATCACCTATTAAAGCAATAGAGGAAGACTTAATGTCTTTTATGAGAGATTTTCTTTGGTTCTTGGTTTGTTCATAATGAAGAAGAGTCCCATAAAGAGCAGTTAAAAGCATGATTTCAAGATCCTTGGTTTGCTTAATGCAAGTACATATGGTTTCCCAGAAGTCTGGGAGGCAGTCCATAAACTTGCACATAACCTCTTTATTATCATAAACTTTTCCTAGAACCTTGAGGTCATTTAAAAGACAATTAAAGCGATTAAAATAGACAGAGAGGGATTCTCCTTTTTCATGAGAGAATAATTCATACTTTCTAACAAGACATATCATGTTAGATTTCTTAACTTCTTTAGTGCCTTCATATAAGACAATCAGAGTGTCCCACATCTCTTTTGCAGTAGAAAGATTTAGAAGAGAATCATATACTTCATCAGGAAGAGATATGGCTAGAGCTAATTTTACTTTGGTGTCTAATGTAACCAGACGTTTATCATCTTTATTATATTTGTTTGGTTGTTTAATGATATATCTGCCGGTTGCATCACTCCTGTCGTCATCAGACTCTATATCTTTTCCTTCCGTATCCTTTTGTGGGCCAAAGCGAGCCCATACCTATGGAATGATAGGTCCCTCACACAGAATTTTAGGATACCTACAATCAATCCCTTCTAAGAACAGTAACATACGATTTTTCCATAACCCATAGTTATTTGGATTAAACCTTGGGGGTTTGACTAAAGAGCCTAAGTCGTATGTACCAGCGAAAGGATTTTGTAGAGTACCTTCAATAGTAGGAGGAGGAGTAGCCATCACAACAGATCTAGTTTATTAATTTAAACTAACTGCTCTGATACCACTTGTTAGTCCATGTTTAGATATGGCTATGTAAGTGAAGGTTTGTAGAAGGGGGGGTTGAATACAAACATACAAAATTTTACTCTTTTAAATTTTTTAATATAAATATTAAAAATTTACACACAGAAGTTTGTTGCGGAAAAGAATAGACACACTATTCTAACAAACTAAACACATGAAACAGTAATTAACTTATGCACTAAGAAAGCTAAAATAAAACTGTTAAAACACTCAGAATTTCCGGAATCAAACAAAAGATCACTCAGAGGATTTGTTGAAAGTGTGAAGATTATGGGAAGTGTGAAGATCATCTCCTTTTATAGTGCCCATGCATGGGATGCATGTGGAGAGCTGTCAAAGATTCATTAGCTTAAAGTTTACCCGATGGACAAAGGAATATGCCACTTCCTTTGTACTGGATAAATGGATGCACCATTCTTTATAGCACGTAATGTTAGATAACTTTAACTCTTTTTCTTCATACTCTGTGAAGTCCTATCAAACCTTTTAGCTTAAAGACAAACATCTTTTTTAGGTGAGTAAAAAGAGAATGTCCGAATTTAAGGTTTGCTACACAAGTTCTTGCTGCATACATATCTTGCATTTATTGTGTCATAAGAACTTATCTTCAAAAATGCTAAGTGATACATACAAGGATGTATCACATTGGTTAGTGCTTCCTAAGCTTTGGATCGGCAACTGGCGTATTAGCTTCTAGGATCGGCAACTGCATAATCGGTGACCACACTTGCATGTGTCAGTAACCTCAATAACATCGGCGACCACATCTTGGATCGGTGACCCAATTCAACATCGGTGACCACTTGTAAGGTCGGTGACCTCTTGCAAGGTCGGTGACCACTTGCAAGGTCGGTGACCACACTTGATTTCGGCAAGTAGTCTGAATTTTAGTGTTAGTTGATACATCCAAAATTCCACATTTTGATGTACAACCCTTGATTGGATAGTCTTTGATTTTCCAATACTTGAAGTATATTTTAGATCTTCAAAAGAACTTGTAAAAGATCAATCATATAAGAGAGAAGGTTCATCACCAAATCATCGGTGACCCAACAATAGGAAAGAGAAATAATATTTTATTAAATATTTAATTAATTTAATTAAGTTGCAATTGCTAAAATAGAGTAGTTGTTGGAATTGGATGGAAATTTTTTAGAGATTTTGATTTTTTATAATCTATTATCGAAAAATTATACATAGTTGTTGGAGATGCTCTAATACTCATAACATCATGTAAAAATATATTCATTTAGGGGCTTAACGCCCTTCAGATCCAATGTGAAAATGTTACCTTGTTCGCTTTCGATAAACACAATGTGAAGGAAAAAAAAGATTCTTTAGTCTTTGGTAATCGAATTAAAGCCATTTCTTTTTGCCTCAACCATTTCAATCGTAACGTCCAAATGCTCGTAAAATAAATTCTAACACTACAAAAAACAGGGGTTTTAGAGAAAGAATTTTCAAAGAAGGTTTTGAAAGTGTGTAATACATTTTAGAGAAGGAATTAGATGACAAAAATGAAAAGAGTAACCAAAGCTAGGATGATTTTAAGAGAAGAAAATACAAATTGTATGGTATGGAAAACGTCTCTAAAGGCTTTAGAGATGCTTTTTACAAAACATGTCTCTAAAAGTGAGATCAGAGTTTTAATAACACATTTATAAGCAGTCCTAATAGTTTTTTTTTTTATATTTTTAAATTAGACATAAACATTTAATTGCACTTTCGTATGCTTGTCGAATAGGCTTAGGTTTAAAAATAAATCAAAATTATATAACGTTAAATATTTAGAAAATCAAAAGTACGTTGAAGCAAACTTGTACAGGCACAAAGTGGGAACCCTAGTTTTTTTCTCCGTCGCTCACCTACATCCTCTTGTTGTCCCTAAAATCTTCGTCGCTCATCTACATTTTCTTGTCATTCCCCAATTCCGGTCGCTCAAATCCCGTCCACTGAAGTAGTTGTCGCACACATTCTGGTTAATTTCTCCATATTATTACATTGCATATTAGCTCAAACATGTATGCAATTTAAATTCAAATCGGTCAATTTTGCCGTGCTTCTTCAAAATTATGTAGTGGTTATTGGAATTGATTTCACTCATTCTGATGTTGGTTGTCCGTGAAAGTTATTCGAACTGATCATTTATCTTAATCTTTACTGCGTCCAATTGTTGAATTTGTATAGGACACACGTTGTTTGATCTTTTGTCTCAATCACATGCCTAGAAACAATTCTCTATTTTTTGGTGGTAATACGTAGGATACAACAATTGATCATTTCATTGGCTTCATTCCAGAACCAAAATGCTAAAACAACTAGCTTCTTCATCAAAGTTACCATATAGAATGGTTGACTTGACATCCGTCTGTTATAATTTGAATATTTGTGCACTGAAAAGGCTAGGAATATTATGATCTCCTCAAGCCTTGCAACAGCGGCAAATGTCTCAACAAAGTTTATACCTTGTTCTTGGTAGTATCCTTTACCAACAAGTATGGCTGTGTTTTTGATAACAATACCATCCTAATCTTTCTTGTTTTTGAAAACCCATTTGGTCCCTATTGTTTTTTCTCCATAGGTAAAGGAACCAAAGACCATACCTAGTTTCTCTCAAACTGGACAAGCTCTTCTTGCATTGCATTTATCAAGTTTGAATCTTGTAGGGATTCAGAGACCTTCTTAGGTTCTACCATGCTTAAGAAGTTGACATAAATCATTCGTTGGTAATGGTAGATCTGGTTTTCATATTGGAAGAAAGACTAGATAAACAATTTAGATCTATATTTAGCTAAGAACAATAACGATAAACAAGATATCACCAACAAATTTTAGTCATCATCATCATTGTATTAATTGAAGGGATTTGAATTACACTTGAATTGATCTTCATCATACTCACAATAGTACACGCAATGTGTATTCAAAATCTTATAATAAACAAAACATGGACTACTATTCATAAGCCTATGTAAGCTAAGTCAAAGCACTACCCTGTTGAGACTATCCATGTATAAAGGTGCTCTAACAAACTTTTAGGTGGGAGCATTTGAGTTTGAGTATCTATCTTCACACTTGAGCATTGTTGAAGATGTTGAGTCTAGATGAGGTTCTAGATATAGGTTGGGTTTATGCTTTGTTAGGTGATCATCTAATTAGGGATCTCTGCAATGTAGTTCAACTTTGGTTCTGGAATTTAATACTTGTATCTTTTTACATACTTTTACATGATAGAAATGCGGTTTAACAGAAAAAATAGGTACACATCTAGTTGATCTTCTTCCCTCTGTTTGTATGGTCTCTCCTTTTGCCAATAAGGTATCATCTCAATTTTCTTTGTAGAAGAGAATTGAGAGTTTCCTTTTCTACTTTTACAAATTCCTATTAAAATCAACCTGATATTTAGTCTTCACTGATAGCAAAGGTTTATATCTCACTGTCCCATTTTTGCATCATGTTGCTAAGTAATTTTCTTTAGTTCAATTAGATCACGTAGGTTGATATCTCACTATCCCATTGTTTTGATTGTATTAAATTTGTCTGACATTTTAAGGGGTTGCTAGTTTTGGGCGTAGAGCTCGTGTTATAAGCAATCATAATTCAGTGTTGCTGGGTGGAAAATGTTGGAATGGGTGTCCAATGTCATAGCTAATTACTCATGACTTTCCACTAATAGCAGGGTCCTTTTTGGGTTGCCCTAAATTGTCCAAAGGTTATTAGAATAATTAAGAGAAATTATATAGAATTAATTGGAATTAATTTAGAATTAATTTGTGCCAATTAAAAGTGCAAGGGCTAATTGGTTATTCTTTGAAAGATGAACCAAGGGTTTTTCTCTAAAACCCTAACTTTGGCCCTAAGTTACTTACCACTATAAATAGAGGTCCATGGCCTCTAAATCAAATGTCCCACTCAAGCATTCTTAAACCTTGAGTTTTTCTCTTCTCTATTTGCTCCATTCCTTGTGGGTACTCTTACTACACTTGGGTGGATATTCCGAAGATTAATAATCTTGGACAAATTGGGTACAAACCATTAGAGGTAATCTTCTTTGGTTACTACCTTCCTTAGCATTGGATCGAAGTGTCGAGTTCTACAAGTGGATCAATCCAATTACAAAATTAGATTAAAGATTGGTAATCTCTTTCTTTCTTGTTGTTAATATCATCTACTAAGGTTTCCTTGTAGGGTTTAGTTATATGATTCTTACCATAGTTTCCACTGCCTTGTTTTGTTTATAGTTCATATAAAACCCATCAGTGGTATCAGAGCCTTTAGTTTGGTTGATATTGGCACTTGTTTTAGATCTTGATTGAATAATGATTTGTTAAATAGCAATTATCCAATATTTATTTAATAGAGGATTAAATGGAAGGTTGGTTAATTTTGGCTATTGATTTAAAATCATTTGACAAATTGGAAGATTTAAATAGGTTTAAATTGAAAGGGATTATTTTGTATATATATGGCCGTTTTTTTTTGGGTTTATATATAGATAATTTTTGATTTTGTTAATCATTATCATGTGTCCTCACATGATTTAAATTTAATTGGTAAATTTAAATTGTCATATGATTTAAACATGATAATTAGGATTAATAGAAAATCAAATAGAATTATTATATATATCAATTAAATTTCGGCATATAGGATTATATTATGTTAATTATTTACATGTACCCTCACATGATTAGAATATTTAATTATATATTAATATTATCTTGTAAGGTTACATGGTAAATTGGAATTAACTTGATCAAATAATTGGTAAGTTTTAAAATGTTTAAAATCTACCATGTTTTTATACATTGTTTATATATATAGTATAACTAATATTAAATATATCGTAGTTGGATCACTACAAGACCCATCAATCTCCTAACACTATAAGAAGGTACAAGGAAACTGCCAATAAAATGGTAGCTAATGAGAAGGGTTTTGAAAACGCCTTGCGTTTCCAGCTCATCGACCTTTTGTGTGAAGGAATGCGAGTTATCGAACGGATCCAATATTGTCGATATTGAGATTAAAATTATTAATCTCGAACCTATATCTAAAATAAATTTCCCTTTTTAGACACACATAGGAAAATGTGAACATGTATGCAAACCCATGAAAACGCACATCATTTCTATATAAGTCTATTAATGGAGCGTGTGTGGATAACTGGCACATTAATTTGAGACTGTGATAGGCAAGGTGATGTGGCAATTCATTTTTATAGTTTATTGATGGAGCGTGTGTGGATAACCGGCACGTCAATTTGAGAACTATAAATAGAATGAATGTACCAACGCGTTTTGCATGGTTAATTCAGAATCTTAGTTGTGGTCATCGGCATCCCAACCACAATAAGTAAGATGCATATCCGAGACTAAACATGCCCTTGAAAGTACAAAGAGTCTCAAAAGTTCTAGAAATTTCATAAAGATGAAATTGGCAAGTTGTATGCCTACCTAAATTAAATTCGTATATAATTACGGCGTCCCTCTTTATATAATGAATGTTAGAAATTGGATCCTAGCCTTAATATATTAATTGGGTAAATAATTAAGGATTATTTAATATCACTAACTAAAACCACTTGTCTTATAGATGTCTGGAAACAATAATGATCTTCCTCCTCCTCCTACTCCTACCGAAAATTTCGGTTTCACTCTCCTTCCTATTCTGGCGAAGGAAAAGCTTGTGGGCCCCAATTACCTTGATTGGATGCGTGCCCTAAGATTGACCTTGCGCTATGAAAACAAGGAATACGTGCTTGATAACCAAATCATCGAAATCGATATGAACACTGCCTCTCCCGAAGAAATTGATGCTTACAACAAGCATTGCACGGACTCTACCAAGGCATCTTGCATCATGGTGTCCACCATGTCCTCTGAACTTCAAAAGATGTTTGATGAGAGCTGGGCATATGAAATAAATGAGAAACTTCACGAAATGTTCGCTAAGGGACAAAGGCAAGAGCGCTTGGAGGTTCTTAAAGCCCTGAAAAAGTGTCAACACAAGGACGGTGAGTCAGTATTTGCCCACGTGCAAAAGATGCAAAGGCTCATTGAAAGACTTGAGAAGTTGGAGGTGAAGTTTGACAAGAACATGGCCATTGACATGGTCCTTGATTCACTTCCGAATTCTTATGACCCGTTCATTATGCAGTTTCATATGAATGATGGTGAGACCAACATGATGCAGCTGCATAACCTACTGCAAAGAGCTGAGCAAGGCATGAAAAGGTCTCATGCCTCATCAAGCTCAACTGCTATTGCACAGGTCAATGCCATTTGACATGGAAAGGGGAAGAAACGAAAGCCACTGCTCAACCCATTAGGAAAGGGAAAACCCATGTTGGAGAGTCCAACAACGGGTCAAAGAGAATGGTTAATCGGGATATCCCGCCTTCCAAAGATCTGAAGGAGGCAATGTGTTTTCATTGTGGACAAACAGGGCATTGGAGGAGAAACTGCCCAAAATACCTTCAAGAGTTGAAAGAATGCAAGGGCAAGTCGTCTGCCACTGCATCTGGAATGTATTTAATCAAACTCACTGATATGAAATGTTCTAGCTCCTGGGTCCTTGATACAGGATGTGGTATTCACATTTGTTCTGTGTTATAGGGACTAAGGGATAGCAAGGAGTTGCGGCCAGGAAAGCTAAATCTCATCATGGGCAATACGCGTTCCGCACCTGTTACGAAGATGGGGATTTTTGAGCTTGTCTTGGATAGTGGGTTTAGATTAAAGTTAGTAGATTGCTGTTATTCGCCCGATATGTCTCGGAATATTATTTCATTTCACGCATTATTTAAACAAGGTTTCCGTTATTACTTTGATAATTTGAATGGAGATATTTTAGTTTATAAAGATGACTTGTTTGTTTTTAAAGCTACTCCTTGTAATGGTGTTTATGAATCTGTTGCGTGTGATAATAACTTGAGTAATGTGCTAGCTATTGATTCTTCTAATGAGTTAGACCATGCATCTTTATGGCACTGTCGTCTTGGTCATATAAACAAGAAAAGCATCGCCCAACTCCAAAAGGATGGAGTCTTGGAATCATTTGACTTAAAATCGAATAATGCATGTGAGTCCTGTTTACTTGGAAAAATGACCAAGTCACCATTCACCGGTTCTTTACAAAGAGGTGAAGGATTGTTAGACCTAATACATACAGATGTATGTGGTCCATTTAGATCCACCACAAAAGATGGCAATCGCTACTACGTGACTTTTATCGACGACTATAGTAGATATGGTTATGTTTTACTTGATTAAACATAAGTCAGATACCTTTGAAAAGTTCAAAGAGTTTAAGCACGAAGTGGAGAATCAATTGGGTATAAAGATTAAAGTACTACATTCCGATAGGGGTAGTGAGTATCTTAGTCTTGAGTTCAATGAGTATCTTAAGGAATGTGGAATTGTTTCACAATTGTCACCTCCTAGAACACCGCAACTTAATGGTGTTGCTGAGAAGCGCAATCGAACCTTGTTAGACATGGTTCGTTCCATGATGACTCAAGCTCCTCTTTCAATCTATTTCTGGGGGTATGCCTTAGAGACAGCCGCCCATATCCTAAATCTTGTACCAACAAAGAAGGTTGAAAAGACACCTCATGAAATGTGGACTGGGAAGAAACCCTCACTCGCACATATCAAGGTTTGGGGTTGTGAGGTTTTCGTGAGATACGAGAGCCAAGATAAATTTGCTGACAAATCTGAGAAGTGTCTATTCATCGGTTAACCACAAAAGTCTTATAGTTATTTGTTTTACCGACCCACTGAAAATGTGGTATTTGTAGCTCGAAGAGGAGTCTTTCGAGAAAGAGAACTTATAGCTAAAGAAGTTAGTGGGAGTAACATTGATTTTGAAGAAATTCAAGAATCAAACGATGAAATACTTAACGTTGGCACTAGCACTCAACCCGGGGTAGAAATACCTGTTGAGCCAGTCGACGAGTCATTACCTCTTCGTAGATCCGCAAGAGTTAGCCACCCTCCCGAGTTCTATGGTCTTCATATTACTGCGGAAGGGGATACGTTAGTAAGTGATAGAACACTGGTTAACTTGGATGAACCAGCTAACTATAAGGAAGCCATGGAAGGCCCTGAGGCTATTGAATGGAAAGAGGCAATGGACAGCGAGATTCAGTCCATGTATGATAACCATGTTTGGAATTTGGTTGATCAAACACCCGGTCGTAAGACGGTCGGTTGTAAATGGATCTTCAAGAAGAAGACCGACATGGACGGAAATGTACACACATTCAAGGCTAGGCTGGTGGCAAAGGGTTATACTCAAACCCAAGGGATTGACTATGATGAAACCTTTTCACCGGTAGCCAAGATCAAGTCTATTTGGATAATGCTTGCCATAGCCGCCTTCTATGATTATGAAGTATGGCAAATGGATGTCAAAACCGCTTTCCTTAACGGGAAACTTTCAGAGGATGTGTACATGACACAACCAGAAGGTTTTATAGACGCCAAGCATCCCAATAGAGTGTGCAAGCTTGAAAAGTCTATTTATGGACTTAAACAAGCTTCTCGCAGCTGGAATCTTTGCTTCCATGAAAAGGTCAAAACGTTTGGATTTTCTAGGAGTGAAGATGAGTCCTGCGTATATGTCAAAGCTAGTGGGAGTACTGTAACTTTCCTAGTCTTGTATGTGGATGACATACTCCTTATAGGAAACAATATCCCAACTTTGAACGGTGTAAAAGTTTGGCTTGGAAATTGTTTCGCTATGAAGGATCTAGGAGAAGCGACGTACATACTGGGTATAAGGATCTATCGAGATAGAACAAATCGTCTAATAGGACTAAGCCAAAGTACATATGTGGATAAAGTATTGAAAAGGTTCAATATGGAAAATTCCAAGAAAGGGTCTTTACCCATTCATCAAGGCATAAAGCTTAGTAAAGCTCAATGTCCCGTCACTCGTGATCAGGTGGACAAAATGCGTCGAGTTCCGTATGCTTCGGCTGTAGGATCGATCATATATGCCATGACATGTACTCGTCCTGATATCTCATATGCTTTGAGTATGGTGAGTCGATATCAGGGTAATCCGGGCGAAAGTCATTGGACAGCAATGAAGAATATACTCAAGTATTTAAGAAATACACGAGACATGTTCTTGGTATTCGGTGGGAGTGAAGAGCTTAGAATTAGCGGGTATACTGATGCCAGCTTCCAAACGGATGTGGATGACAGTTGTTCACAGTCCGGCTGGGTGTTTCTATTGAATGGAGGTGTAGTGACATGGAAGAGTTCCAAGCAACCTACTGTGGCGGAATCAACCTGTAAGTCCGAGTACATAGCAGCTTCAGAAGTTGCTAAGGAAGCTACATGGCTGCAAAACTTTATTGGTGATCTGGGAATCGTTCCAACTATCAGTGAACCCATAGAGATCTTTTGCGACAACAACGATCTTTGTCGCACTTACGAAGGAACCCAAAGATCATGGAAAGACCAAACACATCAAGAGAAAATTTCACTATGTACGACATAGAGTGGAAGATGGAGACATCTTAGTGAGTAGAGTATCGTCGGAAGAAAACCCGGCTGATCCTTTCACAAAGGCGCTTAGCAAAACTAAGCATGACATGCATGCTAGGAGCATTGGCATGAGACAAGATATTAGTTTTAGTAGTTAGGTGATATTCGAAACATTGTAACAATAATAAATTGTAACTGATTTGGTGATGAATAATAGAGATTATTTATGTGTTAGTGAACTGCCATTTTGAGTTATTTAATATTGTGTTTCTTTTTGCATGTTTAACTTCCCGAGTATTAAGTCGATGTTTATAGAGATAAACATAGCATGAGAATACGACTGAATATTCAAACCTCTACAGTCAGTCATACCTTTGGAAGTAAGTATTGATTTAAGACTGTCATGGAGTGTTAGTTGACGTCTTTAGAGAAAGACATAACATAGAGATGCATCTAATGCTCATGAGTACTTAAATAGAGATTTAGGTATTAGAGAAACCCGCATTTAGAGATTACTTCATGGATTAAAATCACAAGTAATTCTAAGATGATAACATCTGTTATTCTTCAAATGGAGATGCATGAGTTTAAATTTATGATTCGGTTGTGCATTGGTACATCTAAACACTACCATAATTGGGAGTTATAAAAGATATTGCCATGCATAATTTGAAGATTAGATTTAGATTATGTAGTCAAAATTTATTCGTTCCTTTTGCATGTTAATGAAAAGCGATATTTGTGGGCCATTCGGTGATTTGATGACGACATTATAGTGCTGGGCCCAGCCTGGACTAGATTGATGTGTTCAATTCTGTAGTCTAATAAAGTCCTCATAAATCGGAGACCGGGAAACAACCTTGAACTTGAAGATTGATTCATGTCCATGACTCAGTTCATACGATATCTTGAAGAACGAAGGAATAAGTTGATCACTTATCTAGGGCCGTCTCTGGATCAGAGCTCGGCAGTTGCTAAGGAAGCACTCTCTGCTGATTGTTTGGTTAGTTTATGACTAATAGTAGTTAATGACTTGTCCAAGTGGGAGACTGTTGGAATGGGTGTCGAATGTCATAACTAATTACTCATGACTTTCCATTAATAGCAGGGTCCTTTTTGGGTTGCCCTCAATTGTCCCAAGGTTATTAGAACAATTAAGAGAGCGAGATAAATAGTTTATTAATTATTATTTTATAATAATTAATTAGAAATTATTATGGAAATTCTATAGAATTAATTGGAATTAATTTAGAATTAATTTGTGCCAATTAAAAGTGCAAGGGCTAATTGGTTAATCTTTGAAAGATGAACCAATGGTTTTTCTCTAAAACCCTAACTTTGGCTCTAACTTACTTACCGCTATAAATAGAGGTCCATGGCCTCTAAATCAAATGTCCCACTCAAGCATTCTTAAACCTTGAGTTTTTCTCTTCTCTCTTTGCTCCATTCCTTGTGGGTACTCTTACTACACTTGGGTGGATATTCCGAAGATTAATAATCTTGGACAAATTGGGTACAAACCATTAGAGGTAATCTTCTTTGGTTACTACCTTCCTTAGCATTGGATCGAAGCGTCGAGTTCTACAAGTGGATCAATCCAATTACAAGATTGGATTAAAGGTTGGTAATCTCTTTCTTTCTTGTTGTTAATATCATCTACTAAGGTTTTCTTGTAGGGTTTAGTTATATAATTCTTACCATAGTTTCCGCTGCCTTGTTTTGTTTATAGTTCATATAAAACCTATCAGAAAATTGGTGTTACACTGTTGTGGGAGGACAAGATGGATGTCAGGGTATCGATTGTCGTTGATGGGACTACATAATGTTTCGATGGTAGGCATTGTGAAGATCATTAAAATATTGATTTGAAAGACTTTCTACTAATTGTAGTCATATGGTTGATTTGATGGTAGATTCGGTGGTAGAGACGGAGATTAATGAGACCAATGTATTGACTATATTGATGAACTTTGAGAACAAAATTGATCTTTATTCTGCAATTTGCACGCTCCTATATAGCTACTTTTAAACATGTAAGTGCAAGGCCGTATTTGGCATCTTTTACAACATCATTTTGTTTCATGTGTCAACCATCTGACCCATGTTTATTGGATTTAGAGGTTTAAAAGCAGACAACTATGTAAAATTGTAAGCTTGAAGAATATAAACACAATGGGTTAATGCATCACTCAAATTTGCAACTAATCTAACTTCTATTTCCTTGTCATGTTCATTCGATAAGGTAAAGTGACCCAATAAGCACTTATCAGATAATTGTTTGGTAAACGACCCTTAAAATTCATACCACTGTGTACCTTTAGGTTTTACGCAAGTGTTGTTATGATTGTCTTGTTGTTGATATCTTATGTTTAGGAGTCTAGTATGCCAACTTTGTATAAAAATATAAACCACAGGTTTAATATATTCTGCTACTTTGTGATGCTTGAATAGAATTTTAAACTTGAAATTATATTTATGTTTTAAATATTTAGATTTTCTGATGAAATATTTTGATGGCTTATTGACTTGTTGCATAAAAAGAGGCAGATTGGCACTGTTAGTAGTTCACATGAAATTGTTGCAATATGGCTATCAGTGCAGATACCTTGTAATCCAGACGAGGCTTCATTGTCTGTGCAAAGTAACAAATGTGGTTTCACTCCAATATAAAAAAATCAGAAAATATATGGAATGTGATAGGTCAAGTATCAAGTTTTGCGAAGAATTTAGGAAGGATGTTAGAAAATGATGTATGGATTAATTGAACGTTAAGAATTGCTTTGAAAAATTCTTGTCTTTTATACGATAAACGTATGAAATTTTATTGTTTTGAGATTTGTATCTTGTTTTTGTTGATTAATATTATTATTTATAGTATTTATCTATATAATAAATACAGAGCTGAAATATGGATGAAAATAATAATAATAATAATAATAATAATAATAATAATAATAATAATAATATTATTAATATGCTCTTTAGAGAAAAAAAATGATTTTTTACAAATGTATCTAAAGATAAGTAGATAACCTATGGAAAAGGTTTTAATTAATTGTATCTAAATATAATCTTTAGAGAAGATTCACATAGTGTAATTAAAAGACATTTTTAAAAAAGGTTCACACAAAAGGTTATTAAAAACGATACGTTTAGATAAGCTTTTTCTGTAAACCTTGTCTTAAAGTGCTTTTTAGAGACGTTTGTAAGATCGTCATAAATACTTAAAAAACATTACTAATAATACTTTTAAAAAAGCTTTTTAGAAAATGTCGACTATCTTTAAATAAGCTTTAATGACAAATTAATTTCTTTTATTTGTTGAGAGTGTCGACCTCATCAACAGACGACTCATTCTACAACTTTTTTATTGAACATTTGAACATGTGATCAAAACCTTACACATATGTCCTTATCAACAGACAACAATATTGTTTTGTCTTGCAAGAGAAAAAGCCAACTCACGTTGATATTATATTTGAGGACAACAAAAATTATCAAGTCATTTAGCGGTTTCTAACCCCTTAGGATCCAATGGGAAAATGTGTCGTTGTTCACCAATGTTCAATTCCTTTAAGGTTTCCATAAACACATTCACTATTAAACGAAGTACTTTTTCTTATGGATTTTTTTCTAAGAAATTTATCGTTAAAGGGTGATTCGTCACAAGATTGTCACAAAAATTGGTGGGTAAATTGTTGTTGGGTAATTCAAATCAGTGATAGATTACCCAGAGATTCTCTTGGTGATTCGTAGATAGTTTCTCAAAAAATATCCAATTTTACCGAAGTATTGATATTTTTTGATTGATCCATGGGTAATCACCGAAATTTCCCTCGGTAATTTTTGTGGGCAAAAGCCATTTGTTTGGTAGTGATTGTCCAAGAAAAATAATAGAGGCTGTTTGGTTCATGTTTGAGAATTAAAATAAAATTAAAATGACAGAGAATAAAAATGGAGATGACTTTTTATTTCTCCTAATTTAACCTGGAATGAAAATTTGCGCTTCTAAAGTAATGAACTCATTATATTATATAAAACTAAACAATTTATTTTATTACTATTGTCATTGATTAGTACTTAATATCTCTAACCAAACACCCATTACTATTTTTTAAGTTTTTGGGAATCAAATTAAAGCCATTTTTTTTTCCAAAACAATTTCAATCCTTTAATATTCAAATGCTCGTAAAATAAAGGGCAAAATACGTCTAAGTATAATGAAGTTTGGTTTAGTCCATATTAATGTAATGGAGTTTTTTTCTTCTCAATTAATATAACAAATTTCTATTTTTCTTATTTTATACATATTTTATCTACTAAGAGCATCTCCAATGGTTACTAACCTACATATCACCATTGCTTATTAACATAAATTTTTACTTTTTTAATTCCAAATCAACCTAATTTTAGTTATTTTAGTACTTTACACTGTTATAAGTTCTTGTTTCCTAATATACTAGTATTTATTGTATTATGTACAAGCATTGAACGAATGGTAGATTATGTGAATTATAAATTTATGTTGATTAGGAAAATGTGTAGATATCAATTTTTTAGATGACTTTTTACTAAGCAATCAAGAGTTTTCTTTTAATTTATAAGACAGGTAAATGATAGTTATGTCAAAAAGGAGGACTTGGAATAACCGCAAATAAAATGGGGAGGATAAAACATGAAAGTGTTTGATAAATTAATGAAAAAAAATCTTGATTATTTAGTAAAAATCCATCTCAAAAAATAATAAATCAATTTAAATTTATAACAAAGAGTATCCAATGACCACTGTTTCGTCAAATGCTTGTATATTAGAAGAAAAAAAACTTATAAGAAAGCAAAGTACTAAAATGGCTTAAATTAGGTTGATTTGAAAATAAAAAGAAAAAAATGTCATATCAATAAACATTGGTGATATGTAAGTTAGTAACTTGTTTAATAGGTAAAATATGTATAAAATATGTATAACATATGCATAAAATAAGAAAAAAATAAAAGTTTATTATATTAATTGAAAAAAAAAACTAAACTTTGTTACAAAATATAGGAACTAAAGCAAAGTTCATTACATCTAGTAGATGCATTTGCCCTAAAATAAAATGCTACAATCTAGTCTCATAATCTTACATAAAACAGAAACAAGGTAAATAGTCTCATAATTTAACGTAAAACGAAAACAAGGTAAAACACGAAATTAATAAAACTCAAAGATTGCTAAACTGATTAATTCAAAAGTGAATAAACATTAATATTATATGAGTATTAATACTAATGAAAGGAAAAATTAATTAACTATGAAAGCTTTAAACCTAATTCTACTCTAGTTACGATGGTAAATAAACTTACTAATTTGGTGATGCCCTTCGGCATGTGGTGCCATGGCCATCACGATCATAGTCATGGGCCAGACCAGGCTTTGCGATGCTTCCTTGGTTGTAACTTTTCCTCGCGTTCACATGGTATATATTATAATCAATCCATCGATGATTTCGAATTTGTTCTTAATGTGCAAAGAATACCTTGCTCATCTCATCGAGCCAATCCACATAATTCACTTCTTGAAGTAACAAAGAAATAATTAGTTATATTGTCGGATGCACTGACTGATTAAGTAAACTAATGAGGCTAATAACATCCCGTGACATTTACCGTTGCCTTAAGTCATGATGAGAAAATAGTTAATGGAGAGTAAAAATAACGGGGGAAAATTATTATGGGATTTTGATCGTAACCCCGTATCATGATGGAATTGAAAAGACTAGAGCACCAATGGGGGTTATAAATGATTGATGAGACAATAAAAATAAAAGCTAATAAAGATCGGGGGATGTCGTTCTCGGATTTCAGTAATGGTGAGTGTTTGTTGTGTAAATTACTTTAACCTTCTATCGAGCTGAAAAAGAGTTATTGATTTTGAACATACTTTGATATAGAGAGAATTCAAGAGTTAATAATACTTTTGACAGATTATTGGTAACGAAGAAAACGGGCTCGAAAAAAGTTCGTAAATCTGTTTCGGAAACTGAAAAATAGGTCCTTTCGAGACTTGGGTTGCGGACGCGTTCTGATGAGTCGTGAACGGACTGCCTTTATCTATTTATTTGATTATATTATTTTTTAATTAGATTATGATAATTATATAATTTAGTTATTATTTATCGACTTTATATTTAAATTAAGATTATTATTAGTTTACTTTTAACAATTACTTTTATAATTGATTTTGGATTATATTTAAATTTAAAAATCGATCTTCCACGCTCAGGCTTGTATCAAAATTCCAATTTCTTCTAAAAATGAATTAAAATTAGTTTAAACATATATTTTTTTTAAGTATATAATTTTTATTATATAAGGCAAATGTAATAAATAAATTCACACACCCTTCTCATCTTTGGTGAGGTTTGAACCCCAAACCTCCTAGAAGACCAGAAGCTCATACACAGCTAGGCCAAAAGCCCTTTGGTAGTTTAAACATATTTACCTCCATTATCTTTTGAGATCTCCTTATCAACGCACAACTGATCCTTCCACATGCACTTCGAACTTTTGAACATGTCAAAAGCAGACTTCTCTTTGAAGCATGGTTTTAAATGATTCGTTATGGTGTGTTATAGCATTAAGACCTCAATTCGTAGTTAAGTTAATCCTTATGGCTCTACTTTAAGGGTTGGCTTGCATTATAATGTGTTATGAAGCGTTATAACACGTTAAGATACGTTATGACATGTTACGACACAATTTTGTAAGGTGTGGATTTCTTTAGTATATAACTAGCTTGAGTGATAAGTGAAAATAAAACTTAAATAAACATAAAAAGAAACTTAAAAACTAAAACCCTAAATAGGTAAATATTTAGGGTTTGTTTGTTAGCAGCTTAATGAGCTTAATGAGACTCATATCTTATTTGGGGTAAACTATATATAACTGTTTGGTAGTGCTTTTAATGATCACTACAACAACATTGGATTTATAGAATGCCACCAATAAATAAACGTCCTAATATACCACTCTATAGGACAAAAATTATGGGATTAGAAAAATAAAGTGGCGTATCTAAAAACATTGTAATAAGTTTATAAGACGCTTTTGTGCATTGTAAGAAGTTTATTAAGACACTTTGTCATATTAGCAATTTTTATAGAATACAATTTGAAAAAGTGTTTTATAAACACAAATTTCCTAAATAGCTGGATTTATAGAACATTTTCTCAAAAGTGTCTTATAAACGACCTAATGCGACGTTTTATTTTTATTTTTAAAAGTGTCCTAAGCAATCTGTTACAACGCCCAAAAGCGTCTTATGAACTTATTACAACATCTTTAGATAAGACCCTTATTTTTTTGGTCATGTAATTTGTGTCTTATAAAGTGACCTATTAGGACACTTATTTATTAGTGACGTCCTATAAACACAATTTTGTTGTGGTGGATATAGAAAGTGACTTATTCAGTAAGCTTTTAGGGGAAGCTTTATACAGAAAGCCAAGTTTTCTCCAAACTTGACCCTCTTAATTAAAAAAAACATTCATTCAATCTTTGAAAAACTCTTTCAAACATAAACCTTCCCAATTTATATAGACAGATTAATCCTTACTCCCATTCCACACATATAGCTTTTTATCCAAATAGGAGTTAATGGAAAAACCAACCAAACAACCCCTTACTCCCATTCCCTTACACAAAGAGTCGTACACGAATTATTTGAAATTTGAAGAAAGTAGGGAGTGGTAGAGATTTAATCCCGATTTTATACTCTTGATATCATTTTTTATAAGTTATATATATTCGGTATCCATGATTCTTGTTTCTTTTTAATTAGTTTTGTTACGTACCTGAATTTAATTTCTTCTACAGTATTACTCAAAACACAAAAACACATGAGTGTGTGTGTGTATATAAATATATATAGTGTCATCCTAGGGCATGCCTTGAAAAGGGTCACGGTATCGCCGTAACTCGTAAGACTTGAAGTATGATCTCACCGTCATTTAAAACATTGCTTTCAACAAGATAAAACACTCATGAAGCTATACTAATTTTTTAAATTAAAATATATATTTAGACCACCACCAACGGATGCAATACTCATATATGGGACCATATGTCATATCAGTTGAGTGTCATTAATAACAGACAGCTCATTCTTCAAACATGCACATCAACTTCAACATGTCTAGACCTTAAACTTGGCTTGCAAAAAGCCAACTCGCGTGGCTTTAATTATTTATATATTAATATATAACAAAAATTATGGACCATCATCAAAGATGTAAAAACATCTTCAATAACTGAACATATCCATAGGCTTTCTGAGTTCAAACGCAAGCAGCTACCCTCAATGTGGAACGTCCTTGTCTCAATCCTAAAAAGCCTTACTTGTAAAATCGGGTCTCTCGATCAAGCCAGTAAGAACATTCTCACAATCATGTATGGGATGTTCTTTAATAGACCTCTGGACTACACAAGCCTAATCTTCCAGGAAATTAAGGCTGCGGTTCAGACCAAAAATTCTCTCCAGAGCCAAGGGAAACCATTACCTGCATTGATGTTCCCACGATTTTATCACTCTTCACCTTCCCAGCAATTGGTGCACTGAAAGCTCCTCTGCTACAGCCTTTCTGCAAAATAGCCTCGATGAGCTCTCACAAGTCAACCATCGACATCAACGGTTATCCTGCTGCCAGAGAACTTTCCAGGTACATGCTTGACCTTATCCCTTCAACCTCTCTTACTCTCATTTCTTATAGACGCTCTATGGTATTCTCAGAACAGAGAGTATCTATCCCAGATCAGTTAGAGCCCAGATTAGAAAGTGAGGGGTCAGGTGAGACTGAATCTGAAAAGAATTCGAGTGCAGACCAGAGAGTTTCTACCCATCCCGACCTCTTAATACAAGAGGGTATAGAAGATGTCCATAGACACACATTTGGGCGATTCTCTCCAAGATCCCCAAGGGTACCCACATCTCCTGAGGTAAATGTCAACACATCTACACTCATTGAAAAAGGACAACCTAGTCCAAACCACCAACAGCCAAACCCATCAGAGGGAATTCTTTGTTCCTCTGCATCACGCACATCTGGGGAATCCACATCATCATCATCATCCTCTTAAAAGGGTGACGATGAAACTATAAGAGTTCAGTCGCCCCAGAACTTGTCACCTACTACACAAAACGTTGATGTCTTCGTGACCAACGATGTCATAGGACAACCAGAAGGTAAGTCCATGCCTTCTGTTAGTATAGATGCTGATGAAATCCCATCAGAGGGGTTACAGCCACAGGATGCACCACTTACCGGGGTCTTTACCCTTCCTAAAGGTAAGCACATTGTGTTTCGCTCCCCATCCTCTGATGATCGGGATAACACTGAACCTTTTCGAACAACCGAAGAGGTGTCTGTGAATAACATCCCTCAACGACAGGTTGGAAGTCCCTCCACATTCAACGTTGAAACGGGTGTGAATGAGGGCCTCTCTGAACGCGAAAGACAAGGGTCTCATTCGTTGGAGATGCACCGGTTACCCATTCTGAATTTGTCACCACTGCAGCGTTCAAGGATTTTGGTGATCAAATTCAGAGATCTATGGAAGATCTAAAATCATCCCTTGTTTCCCAACAACAAACTCTGTCAGCCATACAAGCTCATCAAGTATCTCAAAATCAGACTTTGGAAGACATCAGAAAGCTTCTTTCTGATAATGCAGAAACTCAACAAAACTCTGCCAAAGCTCACTTCCAGGCTCTGGACGCTGGAATTAAATCAAATGCATAAGCTATCTTCAATCTAGCTTCCGAAATACCCATTCCAGAGGTCCCATCTCTGCTGATGAATATGGGTCATTTGTTGCTGACATCCACAAGCTTATCACTGCTGTCTTTCCTTCAGAGGATGCATCTGCCCTCCTCACTGGTCAAAAAGTCGGATATGGCATAATTTCAGAAAGCCATGATTGACCGTATCAACTCTCTGACATCCAAGTATGCCTCTAAACTAACTCAAGCAACTCTTACATGGATCAGAAGCTCACAACTTTGGAAAACACTATATCCCAGCTCTCTTCTCTGGTAGGCGCCTTATCCTCCTCATTTGAAGAAAGAAAGAAAGCTAAAGCAGCCCGAGCGTGCAAGAAGGCTGAACTCAAGCGTAAAAGATCTGAGGATCATGATCCTGATTCTCAGAAGGGGGAGAACATGGAAAATATCAAGAAGATGAAAACAGAAACGGGTCAGAAGGCAAATCAAGAGAAAGGTAACGCATCATCCTCCTTCCCTTCTGAACATCCTCCTCCTAAGCAAACTCCATTAACGCCTACTCCTCTGGCCACTCATCAAGGTCCCTTGCCTAAAGATCCAGAGATTGCTAAATTCATACTAGAGGTAATAGGGAATACCAAAACACAATCTTCTCAACAAACCAGAGCAGAGGCAGTTAAAGCAGAAGCTGCCAGAGCAAAAGCAACTGAAGCAGAAATTGCCAGGGCTGAAGCTAAGAAAGCAGAAGAAGCCAGAGCTAAAGCAGCCAGAGCTGAAGAAGCAAGAAAAGAAAAAGAGAATAGACTAAGTTCTGAAGCTGAAAAAGCTAAGAAAGAAGCTCTAAAAGCTAAATCAGAAGCCTAAAAAGCCATGGCTCAGGTAGAAAAAGTGAGAAAAGAAGCTGAAATTGCCAAAGAAGCTGTTGAAAGGGCTCGTGAAAATTTTGAAGAAGCTAAAAAGAGAGAATCTGCAAAATTCAAAGCTGCAAATGAAGAAAAATGCAGAAGTTGGGAAGAATTGAGCTACCCAAGTTAGAAATCAAGAATAAGCATATATATATATATGCTCCTGTAGATCAGAAGATATATCTGATGATGCCAAATATCTCAAATGATTATCAAGTCAGTGATGAAATCAAACACAAGTTTATTACTCACAGACAATCAAGAAAGGAGGCTTATTCCATAATTCCAATCAAGAACATTTCCGTCAGGCATACTCAATTCGAACAAACTCCAATCTGGTACACAATTTATAAGGTTGTCAGAGAAGATAACAAGTCATCATATTTCTGTGACAACAACCTATTGTCAATAAATCCATCTAATCTGCTTACTCTGGAGAAATTTATGAAGACTTAGATGAACAGAGAGAGTGAAGATCAAAACAGAGTTGCTTACTTCCGTATCATTGAATGTATGAAGTCTTTCATTCGATACAGAAGGCAAGTAGACTTCCAAACGGGTTTGAACTACAAAGTTGATAACTTGTGTATTGCTGCACCAAATGAAGATTTGGAGGGTATTAATGCTCAAAGGATTGGAAAAGTAATAACCAAACCCGAAGTTGGGGTTGTGTTCAGAAGGCCTAGCAGAAAAAGCTTCTTCAGAATCAAAGATGCTCACAGATACTCTACAGAAGTTGTCTACATTATAAAATGTTTTGCTTCTGTAGCAGTTGACAATCAAGATGCAGAAGTCAGAGACAAAACTGAAAAGAGACTTGACAAACTTATGAAGCTCAGAGAAGTTACAGATGCTATCTACAAAGTCATTTCTCAAACATCTCCCTTCTGATACAACCAAAATCAACTATTATGCATTTAGCAGAACAGCGAAGCTACACGTGCAGCATTCTATTTTTCATACTTAGGTGGAGATTGTTAGACCTTAATTTTGATGAAGTATGTAACAGAATTAAGTAACTACTGTGCATCAGATGACGCGGCAAGCACACCCTCCGTGTGTATCTTAGTTTGTTACTTCCTTGCTTACGTGTCTCATTGTAATAGGCTAAGTAGTTGACTTTCAATGTTGTATTCATATAAATAGCTCTTTCACAGATTGTAATAGTATCGATTGGAAATATGAAATAGAGAGCTATTGTTTTGTGCACACTGTTGTCAATCATTCAAATGCAATTCAATATCAATTACGATTGTTTTTCATATTTGTTCTTACTAATCTTACAGTTAATCTTAGATCTACTTGCTTCCGCTCATATTTACATATTTGATCTATTGATTACTTGATAGAAAGGGATATGGGTTCCAACAACCATAAAAATATAAACATGTCGTTTTATATGATCACTAATCCAATATTTTTCTCCGGTCATAGAAAAATGTCGATCAAAGTTGAATTCCCGATTTTAGATGCCGCCAGCAAGAACTATTTGGATTGGACTCAAGATATCCAGAACTATATAGATGCCCAAGGCCTATTGGATGTTATTTATGACGAGGATGATCGTGAAGTTGACGTTGTGCAGGAAATTATTGCTAAGGTGATGATACTATTTCGTCGTCACTTGTTAGATACAATGAAGTCTAAATTTATAGCAATCTCCTCACCCTAGACATTATGGGATTCTTTGAAAGAGCGTTTCGACCGTCAAAACAAATATGAAGTTTTGTATATGAAAACATACTCTCATATTGGAAGTCAGTATTTATGATTTCACACGGATGAGTTAAATATACTCTCTCACACAAAAATATAAATCTTTGTCTTTTCAAAAAGTTCAAAGCACTTATAGAGAAACAAAATAGTAAAAACTGAAGTCTATGTGAAGTGACTGAGGAGGAGTTCACTTCCCCATAGTTAAACAACTTTTGTTAGTAAAATGGAATTAGGAATGATCTTACTGCTCCCTATGACCTAGAGCAAAATGGTATAACTAAGCGAAAGAACATAATAATTGTTGAAATGGCAAAGGTGCATGATGAAGGCAAAGGATCTCACTAACGACTCATGGCAGAAGCATGTGCAACTGTAATTTATCTGATTAATCTTGTTGGACTTGGGAAGTGATGACTTTCACAATAAGTGTTTGTAGAAGGGGGTTGAATACAAACATAGCAGACTTTCACTTTTTAATTCTTTCTTCTATATTTTGTATAAAAACAAAGAATTACAAATTTCTTGTGGAAGTTAGGAAGGTAGGATATGTGATCCTAGACAATATGACTATGACAAATTTGCTAAACTAAGATAGAGGGGGGGGGGTTTCTCTTTCAGATCCAAAGAACTAAAGAAGTTCTTTAGAGGATGTCATTGAATTTACTTTAGAAATACTCTTAGGGTTGTTCTTTCAAAGCATGTGATTTGCATTGAATGCCAAGGGTGATATTCTATATGTATCATTGCATTAAATGCATTATGTCCTACTTTTCTGTGTGTCTTCCTCTTGTTGGATGATCCATGTATCCTACTACTCTTCATTTCAACCTTTGAGTTTGATGTAGAAGCTATTTTAACTTACTTCATCCTTTAGTATATCAAGGGAATAATAAAACAAACAAAGTGCCAATCACATGGTGCTTTTGTAATTAAGTTGACATGTTGTACATGTTCTCATACCAAGAAAGTAAGAGAGTTGGTGAGTCAAACTAGTTTGCCAAGTTTGTACTCCAAGATTCGGTTTGCCAATAATAGTATTTGTCAGACTCCTAGTTGACTTTTTATCTTGTATTGATCTTTTTTTTTGGCTAGATGATAAACCAATCCCCTTTGATGACGATCTTGATCTCATTTAAACGATTCTTTAATTCTGTTGGAGGATTTTGTTGAAGGCGTTTTTGCTCTTGGATCAATAAAGAGAGTTATAAGGCTTTAATAAGTTAAATTCTTAACTTTGACTATATCAGATATATAAGCTATACATCGGATTTACTTATGAAGAAGTTACGACAGATATACTATGAGTATAATATCACTAGAATCGTTCATCTGATAGAAGAGTTAACTTTATGACCAAGTCAATTAAAATGTTTTAAATTTAAGTTTAAAAACGTCTAACTTAGTAATGAAAAAGCCTATTTTTAGGCTGATATTTCGGAGCTTTTATCTTCGTCTTCATTATAAATATACTTGATGAACTGACAAAAAAAAGATGCATAAACATTTGAGTTTTTGAGTTTCTTGAGCAATTGAGATCCAAAATACAATAACAGAGAGAGATCAATTAAGGTATGCAACTCAATTCACGTTGATCAGTTGTTTTACTATGAGGGATCCTCGCTATTAAACTGCATCACAATTAACAGAGCGCCAAAATTCTCCTTAAATAAAGCAACCTCGTTTATGACTCAGTAGTTCATTTCGATTTATCTCGTTTATCCGTTTTAAATTGTTGTCAAAAATTATTTTTTCTTAATTTTACGAATATTCCCGAACAACACCACCCCATGTTTGCCCGCTCATCAACTTCAAAAAAGAACACCAAGACCCGGTCCTCTTGGCTCAAACGTGCATCAAAATTCCTTCGTCACAAATGAAATTCAATTTAGTTTAAACATGTTTACCTCCTTTATTTATTGAGTTTTCTTGTCAATAGACAACTTATCTTTGAACTTTTGAACATGTGAAAACCTTAGAAATCTCTATCAATAATAAAATCCAACAACTCATGTGGCTATAATAATTTATATATAATAAATATATATACAGAGACCACCACAAAGAGATGCAATACAAAGTCCCATATGTCATATCTGTTTGAGACGTCCTTATCAACAGACATCATTATTGTTTCGACTCGCACATGATGAACTTTAACGTGTCTAAAAAGCTTAGACTTTGTCTTGCAAAAGGAAAACCAACCAGACCCGTTCCTGACATTTTATAGGCTCTGAACAAGATGTAAAAAATGGACTCTTGATAATTAAGAATTTTTTTAATATATTGTTTTTATGATCAGAAATAACATTGAATTCGAAAAACTCTAAAGATTTATATAAAACCGTTTTCCTAGTAAACCTAGATGCAAAATCAATCAATAAATACTTCTAAATTAGTATTACCTACAATATTATTTTTACATAGAATCGTAACCCCGTTTCACAGCCAAACTTAACATTTTCTATGGTATATCTTTAATATATAAATTGACATCATTTTAGGTCACGATGTTGGCTATCCAGAGTAACATTTTATGTAAATCAACTATAAATTAGTTGGCTTTCCATGTCATATTATGTTAATGTTTTCATCATCATTTTAAACATTTTAGGGTCAAACAAACCTTCTAGGAGCCATCAATCTTAAAATTTTCAAAAGTCAATTTTGGTAATAACTTGAGATTTTATTCTTAGTTTAAAGATACGAGGGTCCTTAACATTCATGCATTCAATATTAAGTACTAATGAATCAATAATGTATGGAAAAAAAACAAGGATAGTTTTGAAATCCTATATATAGATATAATTTGGATCATCTCATATGGTTGATATTTTTTTGAAGTAAACTAAATTTTTGGTCCATGTGGTTTATACGAATCATCGAAAGTGGTCCCTAGGCTTCAATAACTAGAAATAACATCCCTACTGTTTACATTTTTCTTTGAAAATGGACCCTCTCACTAACTCTGTTAAAAAAATCTGTTAAACTAAAAACATTTTAATCTTTTTATGTTTTTCCTTTATTTTATTTCTAGAAGTTAAAATATTACATATATATATATATACAACCACAACGTACACATGTAGCACATATCCTTCTTCCTCCATTCCGGCAGTCGACATCCCTCTCTCCTGCAACCGCCATCTCCGGTAGCGGCCATCTCCATCAACCACCGTCTCCGCTAGCTATCCCACCCCACCCCTACCTTTCATCTTTGTTTCTCCAACATTACCCTTCATCACCAACCAACAAACATCCAAACCCATATCCACTTTGGTGGTTCTACGACAGCACACTCCATCACAGATCAACATCAAGATCCATCCTTTCTTCACCAAAAACACGGTGACGATACACCCTCACCGCCCACCTCTACTCTCCATAAACATGGTGACTACACTCCATTACCGATTAGCTTTGATAGTTCCTCACCACCCATCTCCTGCAGCTGACATCTCTGTTTATCTTCTCACCTTCTAGCTCTGTCCCAAACGTCACACTCCCAACTCTTTTCTTCGTTTTCCTCCATCCCATGACCCCTTCTCTCTATATTTCTCTCAATGAAACATAAATACACACACACACACATGCACAGTGTTTTCTTCCTCCACCGGTGAAGAGGTTGGTGATCGATTGCTTAGACTATTTTTGTTTCTGAGAATCACAACAAGGGAAGAGGTTGGCGATCGATGAGGGTGTTTGAGGGGGAGATCGATGGCAGTTGATAAGTGTGTAGAAGTATACACTTTAGCACCCATTCAGGACCTTAATTTACCTTGTTTTACATCTTTCCAAATCCTACTTTGAGTCTTTTTTTTATCTTATTTAGTTATTTTAGACATAGTGGAGCTAGGATGTTAGAAATGGTGCTTTTATATATATTTGGTTTATATTTGTTAATTTAGTCTTTGCTAGAGCAAGTATATGTTTTGCTGCAGCATCTTGGAGGACTTGATATTGACTCAAGCCGTCTCAATCATAATCAACTCTGGACCATATCAACTTTGTTGACTTTTTGAAGAGAAGACATATTTAGTTGCCGCTGAAGACTTTTTTGATAGAAGATGCCAAGATGCTCTACTTTTGTACTTTTTAGCATCTTTTTGTCTATTCATTGGTTATTGACCTTGGGATAAAGGCATCTTTATGTACTATTGATTCCCTCCTTGGACTATATATAAGGAGGGCAATCCCTTGCATTAAAGACATCATCTACTAGTAACCTTAACATCATCCATATATCTAAGTGTAGTTATCCAAAAGCTTTCCATAAGCGTTTGGCTTTTAAACTCGGTTTTAATTTAAGAAGCTTTTAGTTACTTTTCTTGTTATATACTTTTTATGTCATTTACGATTATGTCATTTATTTTAATGATAAAGGCAGGGGTTTCTAATATAGTTGTAATAAGTATGTTCTTTATGGTATGATCCTCCTTTACCATGGCTTTGAGCATTTTCAAGACTCCACATTACGGTTGAATCAGAATACTTGTATGACTCGATGGCTTTGAAATGTCTATTGAGCTTGAAATCGTTTCTCTATAGTATCCCAAGATCGAGGAGGAATGTTTTTCCCTTTTTTATGCTTCTTAGAATCTGTGTAGTATTCAGATGGTGCTTTAGCATTCATTTTCAGCAAAATGAACTCCAGTGTTATTTGTAAGTCAAGAGTGCCATGTTGTTTGACATAATCTGGTAGAGCATTAATGATCATTCTTCTTATTGCATCACATACTCTGTTTATTAGTATTGGCGTCAAAGAAAGATAACATGTTCCATAAGTCATTTAAAGACATGTTAGAAAAATTAGCATCTATTGTTTTGTAGGACCCAATAAGATCCATTTTAGATCATTTAGACCCACAATGACCCGTTAATGGCCAATAGGCCCCATGATCAGCCACTTATGTGGTTGTAAATGAAATAAATTTTGATTTTTATGAGAACACCCTCAATACACTACTAGTAAAAGAACTATTGTTGATGGAAATTTTCCTCAATGATTGATCACTAAAGGATTAAAAAACAATCAATTAAAAAAATGAAAAAAAAATGAATTTTAAAGCAACATAATTTAGCGCCGTTGGGTGGAAAATTGGTGATGCGCTGTTTGAGGGAGGACAAGACAGATGTCAGAGTATCGATTGTCGTTGATGGGATTATTGAATGCTTTGACGGTAGGTGTTGCGAAAATAATTAGAGCATTGATTTTCGAAAATTTCTCTAAAATGGATAACCAAAAGTCAAAATCTCCAAAACAAAATTACATTCATCTCCAACAAAAGCCGATGTTCATTTCCTTGGCTGTCGAGCTCCTTCAGATCCTTTTAGAAGATTCTCCATTTTGGAGAATCTAACATTAAATATAATATTAGAACGCATTCTTCTAATAAAATATTATTTCCTTCATTTCTTATTGGTACTCTCACTTGATAATCATTTTTGGAGAAATTGTTGGAGATGCTCTTAAAATACTGATTTTAGAGATTTTCTTCTAATTGTGGTCGGGCAATGCTAATGGCACCCCTTTGTGTTGAAATTTTTGTACTTTTATTTCTTTAGGAATGTAAAAAGGAGGTTTTGATGTTGATGTGTGTAAGAAATAATTCACTTTATAGGGTTCTATTAACCACATATAGAGATGCCCATTAGCCTCCTGCTGTATATGGTTGATTTGATAGCATATTCCCGCTTATGGTCATATGGTTGATTTGATAGCATATTCCCGCTTATGGTCATATGGTTGATTTGATGGCATATTCGGTGGCAGAGATAGAAGTTAAGGAGCCCAGTGTATTGAGTATATTGATGAATTTTGAGAACAAATATGATCCTTATTCTGCAATGGTTGCGTCTCTAAATCAGATAGCTACTTTTAAACAAATAAGTGTCAAGGTCCTATTTGTTATCTTTTGCAACATCATTTTCTTTCAATTTGTTACCCATCTGACCCATGTTTATTTGATTTAGAGGTTTAAAAGCATACCATTGTTTGAAATCATAAGCTTTACGTAAGAATATAAATACAAATGGGGTTAATGTATCACTCAGATTTGCAACTTATAGAACTATTTCCTTGTCATGTTCTGTTATATCTGAAAATATTGTATCCAAAATGACAAGTATTGAAGACATGAAGGGGCAAAAATGCAAAAGTCAACAAAGTCATTATTTAGGAAAGAGTAAATATTAGGAAACAATATTAATGTAAATAAGGAAAGTGAATATTGCCTTATCTCTTAGTTTCCTTATTGTGTTTATTCTGTGTGCATATAAATCGAGGGTTAAGGTTAGCATTAAGACAAGATCGTTAATACGAATTCATTAGAGAGTTTATTAGAAAGATCGTGAGTTAAGGTTTTCACTCCATTCATTGTAACCACGATTATCAAGTTAGATATATGACATAAGGTTTTCCTCATAGTGTTCTTAATATTACACGGTTACCTGATTAATTTGGGATCTACAATTGGTATCAGAGCTACACGATCTAAGTTTTGGATTAATTCTGATCCAGTTCGAAAAACAAGGTAAAAATCTCGATTCTGTCACTGTTCAAAAAATTTATAGATTCAAGCTTTCCAAGCCTGAATCGACAAGATTTCTTATCGCACCATTAATTATCGACAAAACGTTTTATCGCATCCTAGTATATCGACAAGAATTAATATATCGCACCTTTTATTATCGATAAGAATTTTATATCGCATCCCTTAACATCGACAAGTTTTTTTTATCGACAATTTTTTATATCGCCTCTTTATCACCCGATAATATTCGTTTTCTCATTCAATTTTTTTAGTTTAATTTATTGTACTTTTGCTTCACTTTTATTGAAAAACTCAGGGTCACTGACTTCTGCAACTTTTTTAGTTTAAGAGTTCTCAAGTACACTGCTTAAGCTTTAAGTAAATCTTTTTATTTTATTTTTGATATTGTTGGGGACTCGGGAACTTAGATCTTCTCTTCCTTAAAAAGACATTGTTCTTTTTTTGTCGGCGAAGGCTTCGTTTTTTCTCTTCAATAGTTCAAAATAAAGATAAAAAGGAATTTCAGAATCTTATTTTTATCGCGTCCTTTAGACCCGATAAGAATTCTTGTCGAATCCTTATTGCCCGATATAAATTCTTGTCGACACCTTAAAACCCGATATAAAATCTTGTCGACTCCGTTTGACCTGATATCAAATCTTGTCAATACTACCTTCATCCGATAAGTTTTCTTGTCGAGTTACCTTAACCCGACATAAATTCTTATCGCATCTTTATCTATCGACATTTTTTCTGTCAAATCGAGATTTTATTTTTTATTTTGTATTTTAAAAAGAACTCTTAAATTTTTTTCAAAACTCACTGATCGAGATCATTTTATCAGGTAACCAGTGCTTGTTTTTTTTTCACAAATTGATTTTGTGTGTTTAAGTTAAAAAGCATAAATCAAGATGTCTACTGACCCATTAGTACTCGATCCAAAATCCATTGAATATGAATACTATATAGTTTGGAGAACAACAACTATTCAACTCGAGGAGTTAAAAGGGAAATATACAAGTTTAGAAAAAGAAAATAAAGATCTGAAAGAAAATCTTCTAAGTCAAGTCAGAAATTTTATTCTAAAATTAAATCATCTGATTTAGAAATAGAAAAAGAAAGACAATTATCTTCTGATCAGAAAAACAGGTTTGAAATTGAGCGAAAAACGTTTGAGAGCAAAATTAAAACTTGTGAGATGACAATTAGAAAAATTTCGAAACAAGTATCCGACTTTCAGCAAATTGTGATTTTAGAAAGAAAATCCTCTGAAACGAAATGTCTGAAACTATCAAAGCAACTTTCTGAGCTTCAGAAAATTCAAGATGATGAACGAAAAGTATTTGAAAATGATAAAAAGAATGGTTTAAATAAAAGCGTGTTAATTTTCGATAAAAATAAACGTTTCGAGAAAGAAAGAAAAGATTTTGATAAGAAATTTTTTAAACTTTCAAAGAAACTATCTGAATTACAATCAAATGTTGTGATTTAAAAGAACTTGACATCTGAATTTAAAATTAAATATGATTTGATGTTGAAAGAAAGAGATCATCTCTCAATCAAAATTAAAGAACTTGAAAACGAGATTTCAAAGCAAAAACAATTGCATAAAGAAAATTCAGGATCATTCAAACAACTCACTTCCGAACAAATACATGCGGAGTTAGATGACCTTGAAAAAACGATTTTTACTAATGATTCTGATTCTGCTTCAAGTTCAAAGATGACTTCTCTTTCTCCAGTTAATGTATGTCAGAATAACTACTCTTCAAATGTTAAATCAAATGGTTATTCTCAAAGCTCCAAATCATATGGTTCTTCAAATTTTCGAACTCATAAATCTAATCGGTTTCACAATGATTTTGTTGCTAATTCCGGTAATTTTAAGAAGTTTAAAATGGTTTGGAGGAAGAAATCAACTACAGATGATGGTATTGGAAACATGCCACATACATCTCCTGTAGTTGATACAAGATCATTTGTTTCCAATACTAATTTGCCGTATTTTGTCAAATCTATCAATCAGCTAATTAGTCTAAGTGCCACAAATATTTGTTGTTCTACTTGTAGAACAAATGATTTTGTCAATCAAAGGTTCATTCATAATCAAAGGTTCTCCCTATTTATTGCATCTAAAGCTGACCTCCGAGGACCCAACATAGCTTGGGTACCAAAATCCTTTACATTCAACGCACAGTCACAAATGAACTATCCAATTAAGAATTCTCAGATGTACAATTGCTACTTCATCAATCAAACCCCGATTCGTCTTTTTCATAGAGAAATCTCTCCCCATATTTTTTTTGACTTATCTTACTTGGCCTCCTTCCGGGGGGTCCGAGCCATCAGTGAGATACCACTCTGGAAGAGATAGAATTCTAACCTGTTTGAAAGGTTAACCTATTCGGGAATCTCCGGATCTATGCTTATTTTCAACTCCCCTAAGCATTTCGTCGCTTACTACGCCAACTGGGCCTGTATATTTCTAGGCTTTTTTTATTAATCTATTTCTGGATTGAAACAGCGAATCCATGAGTATTTGAACCTGAGTATCCAGGAAAAAGCAGAATATTTGATGGAAGAACGGGGGATCCTTTTGAACAACCTGTTATAATAGGAAAGCCTTATATCTTGAAATTAATTCATCAAGTTGATGATAAAATCCATGTCCAATTTGAGTACCTCTACAGGATAGACCTCAACAGAAAACTGAAGAGTAACGGCAGCAATCTGTTTTGTAGGTACGTCATGTGTGTTCTAAATTCTGAATATTCAAATTACATGACAATCTTTCAAAAGATTATGTTACATTTAAGGGGGAGTACTGATTTTTTTTCTTCATTCATTTTTTTTAGCTTCATAGTATCTCAGCTATGGACCTGCTCTTAACCCATTTTACATTGCATTATGACTTCTGAATACACCAGTTCAGGACTCGGACTTCCATGTTTCGACTCTTTATGTGTGATAGGATTTAGACGTTTCAATGGTCAAACCAAAGCCGGAAGGACCTACCCATGAAACACATCCCTTGGTTAGATATCCTGAAAGGGTATGATTAATATAAAATTGAGTGCTTGTGAGATAAAAGAAAAAGTGAGAGTGTGACAGGACTTAAAAGAAAATATTTGGTCTTTACCAAACCTAAACAGTTATCCGGGTAGCCACACAATCTATTCATTCTCAATTCTTTGGAGATGAATATTGAAATAGACATGGACCCAATGTCGATAACTTGTGTTACCCCACCCAGCTACTCAAGTATCTCACAAAAGGTGCTTGTTTCATATATCACGAAGATTAAACATATCATCTATCTATTCTTCACTTGGAAGATTTAGATATTCAAACAAGAAGACACACCTCCGGTCTTCGAACTTCATATTTTGTGCACATTGAGTCTATTTTGAGCCAAAATATATATACAAATTTTTTTACACTTGCACGAATCTTTGTGATTCACACTGCATATCTATGTGTTTATGCCGGAACAGTTTGAGAAGTTAGTTTTACAAACTTACTTTTGTGATAACTGGAAGTCCTATTAGTTCTAAATCGTTGCCAACACTGCATATAGGCCACTTAATTAAATTTAATTTTGATTTAAGTGATAATAGTTGCTATTTGTGCTTCTATGTTAGCTGTTACCCACTATTCCACATTCGCGCTTCCACTTAATATATTTGATTATTCATAATGATTCAGATTCTCCTTATCATTTTGAGGGGGAGAAAAGCTATATCAAAGACACATACTATTATGAGGGAAGATAACTGTTCTGCTTATAAGTGTTCTGCTTATCGGTTCATCATAAACACTTAGAAAATTTCCAAATGTTTGAAGACTTGTCGACTCCGTTTGAATCAACATGTTTTTTTGTCGATCGACATCCATGCCTAAGAGTTTATATCGCGGGCCCTCACACTCGACATGATTTCTTATCGAGTCCCAAAGCATCGACATGTTTTCTTATCGCGCTCCAAAGCATCGACATCTTTGATTAAGGTTGTATGTCGCGTTCTTCACACTCGATATGATTCTTATCGACTTGCATGACCCGACAAAATAAAAGTTATTGCATCATACTACAAGTTATATACGATGAAAGATACCCTACGACATCACGGCTCCTTCAACTTTCTTTCTGTGAACTTTATGCTAATATTAAGGGGGAGCTACAAAACTTATCAAGTGATCATATTCGTAGGGGGGGCAAAAGAATTCAAGATAAAGATTTGTTGACAAAATTTCATCGTCTTCAAAACTGCTGATTTACTGAAGTGTAATCTCGAATACAAAGGGGGAGATTGTTAGATCTTAAAATATTGTATCCGAGATGACAAATATTGAAGACATGAAGGGGAAAAATTCAAAAGTCAACAAAGTCATTATTTAGGAAAGATTAAATATTAGGAAACAAAATTAATGTAAATAAAGCAAGTGAATATTGCCTTATCTCTTTGTTTCCTTATTGTGTTTATTCTATATGCATATAAATAGAGGGTTAAGGTTAGCATTAAGACAAGATCGTTTATACGAATTCATTAGAGAGCTTATTAGAAATATCGTGAGTTAAGGTTTTCACTCCATTCATTGTAACCACGATTAACATGTTAGATATATGACATAAGGTTTTCCTCATATTGTTCTTAATATTACACGGTTACCTGATTAATCTGGGATCTACATGTTCATTTGATAAGGTAAATTGACTGGTAAGCACTCTTCGGATAAACGTTTAGTAAGTGGCCCTTAAGGTTCTTTCCACTATTTATCTTCAGGTTTTATGCAAGTGTTGTTGATGGTGGTGGTGTTAATATCTTATCTTTGAGGAGTCTAGTGTCCCAACTTTGTATAAAAAGATTAACCACAGGTTTAATATATTATACTACTTTGTGATGCTTAAATAGGAGAACGTTAAACTTGAAATTATATTTATGTTTTAAATATTTAGTTTCTGGTGAAATATTTTGGTGGCTTATTGACTTGTTGCAAACAAAGAGGCAAATTGGCATCGTTAGTGATTCACATGAACTTGTTGCATTATGGTTGCCACTTCAGACACCTTGTAATCCAGACGAGGCTTCATTGTCTATGCAAAGTAAAAATGTGGTTTCACTCCAATAATAAAATTTAGAAAATATACGGGATGTGATAAGTCAAGTATCAAGTTTTGCAATGAATTTAGGGAGGAGGTTAGAAAATGGATGTATGGATTGATTGAACATTAGAGATTGCTTTGAACAATTCTTTCTTTTATCTTTTATATAATAAATGTATGAAATTTTATTGTTTTGAGATTTTTATGTTGTTTGTGTTGATTAATTTTATTATTTATAGTATTATAAATATAGAGCTGAAATATGGATGAAAATAATAATAATATGCTCTTTAGAGAAACAATTGATCTTTTACAAATGTATATAACGATAACACTTAGAGAAGATTTTAATTAGTTGTATTTAAAGATAACCTTTAGAGAAAGTTTTCGATGTGTAACTAAAAGACATCTTTAAATAATGTTTACACAATAGGACATTAAACACCATATATTTCGATAAGCCTTTTGTAAACCTTCTCTTTAAGTACTTTTTGGAGACGTTTGTAGATCGTCACAAATATTTGAAAAACGTCACAATAATATTATAAAAGAAGCTTTATAAATAAAGTTGACTACTTTTTAGAGAAGCTTTAATGATAAATTTACATCCTCTATTTGTTGAGAGTGTCGACCTCATCAACGGACGACTTATTCTTCCGCTTTCTCTAAAAACATTTGACATGTGATCAAAACCTTAGACACATAGGACCATATGTCCTTATCAGTGACAACAATGTTTTGTCTTGCAAGAGGAAAAGGCAACTCACGTTGATATTATTATAACTTGTGGATAACACCCCTTAGTATTCTATTAAGTTTTTGGGAATCTAATTAAAACCATTTTTTATCTCAACAATTTCAATCCTTTAATATTCAAATGCTTGTAAAATAAAGGACAAAATGCGTCTAAATGTAACGAAGTTCGGTTTACTTCCTATTTAATGTAATAAAGTTTATTTTTTCTCAATTAATATAACAAACTTCTATTTTTTCTTATTTTATACATATTTTATCTACTAAGCAAGTTACTAACCTACATGTCACCATTGTTTATTAACATATCATTTTTCATTTTTAATTCCAAATCAACCTAATTGAAGTCATTTTAGTACTTTTAGTACTTTGCCCTCTTATAAGTTCTTTTTTTCCTAACGTACAAGTATTTAATGCATTATGCACAAGCATTTGACGAATGGTGGATTCTGTCAATTATAAATTTATGTTGATTAGGTCAATTTGTAAATATCAATTGTTTTCGATGAATTTTTATTAAACTATCAACAAAGGAGAGTTATGTCAAAGAGGAGGACCTAGAACAACCGCGGATAAAATGGGGAGCGTAATACATGAAAATGTTTAATAAAAGAAAAGAAAAAAATCTTGATTGTTTAGTAAAAATTTATCTCAAAAAATTATTGACACCTACACATTCACCTAATAAATTTAAACATGTCATAGAGAATATCCATCGTTTGTCAAATGCTTGTACATTAGAAAAGATCTTATAAGAAGGCAAAATATTGAAATGACTTAAACTAGGTTGATCTGGAATTAAAGAGGAAAAAAATTTCATGTCAATAAACATTTGTGACATGTAGGTTAGTAACTTGTATAATAGGTAAAATATGTATAAAATAGGAAAACAAATCGAAGATTGTTATGTTTTTTTTTGAACGGCTGAATTTTATTAAGACAGCAAGATGCTAGAGAAGCAATTACATACTAGAGATAGCCAAAAGAGGGTTTTGCAACCACCCTACCCAATTAATATTTAGTAACTTACTCCTATTGTGCACCCAGAAATACGATTGCGTAACAATACTTTCCCACAACACCGCTTTTTTAGGTTTCTTTGGACCAAAAGTGTAGACTACTGTACACAATCTGTTTCCCCTTTTTTCAGCCTCTAAGTATGCAACCAATCCTTCCAATCTGATACCTTATTGAATACAGGGACATCAAAGTTCCACCGGCTCCCTAAATTTCTCCAGATTTTGCGAGCAAAGTGACACTCAAAGAACAAATGATTCACGGATTCAACTTTCTCCTCACAAATCGGACAAAGACTGGAATGAACCTCAATTCTCTTTTTAGCAATATTATCCTTGGTAGGAATTTTATTCAGACCTAACCTCCATAGTAAAATATTTACTTTAATAGTCACCAGATTGTTCCAATTTGTTCTTCTCTGGTCAATCTCCGGTGTCATAGAGTCAATATAATTTTGGACAGACGCCACCGAAAACTCACCCGCTCCATCCATAGTCCAACGCCACCTGTCTTGTTGATTGGATAAAATTGTATTTCCAAGTAACTCTATCAACCTCTCGATCTGATCCTGTTCTATCCCCCCTCTTAGTGGTCTGTGTAGGACCGAGTCCCAATCTTCCAAGCACACCCGGTCTCTAACATTAGCCTTTTTATGCGGATCCAACAAATATATTCTCGGAAATTGTGATTTTAGGGTGCCATCTTCCAACCACGGCTCCTCCCAGAATAGGTTTGATCTTCCATCCCATACCTTTTTCTTGCATAGATCAAGGAGATTTATACCCTTATCAGTCAACTGCCTTACAACCTTAGTATCCCAATTCAAGTTGTGTTGGCCTGTTTGTGGATAATGCTTTCCCAGATCATCCCATTTTACCCATACACTGCTTTGATTACTTTAACCCACAGAGCATTTTTTTCATCCCAAAACCGCCAAATCCATTTAAGTAAGAGAGCTCTATTGAACGCGAAAATTCTACCGATACCAAATCACCCATATTTACGCTTGGCCATGCAATTTTTCCACTTCACCCATGCCATTTTTTTAATCTCTCTATCACCTCCATTGAAGAAACGATTTCAGAACGATTCTAGAATCTTCTCAATTGACCCCGAAATTTTGTAAATGGACATAAGATACGAGGGAAGAGTTCCAAGTACGGATTTGATAAGGGTAAACTGGCAACCCGAGATAATTGAAAGGTCTTTTACCGCATCCATAGCCTACCAGATTTGCTGCTCTACTAAGTTCTCCTTCTTCAATTCCCACCACATACAACTGACTTTTAGCTAGATTGATTTTTAACCCGGACACGAGATAAAAGCATCTAACAATATGAATGATGTTCCCAACATTGTTCTGGGACCATTCTCCAACAAAGATAACATTGTCCTGAATTCCTGTATAACACCTTCAAATTTGGAAAAAGCGACTAATTTAAAATTTTCAATATTACCTTAATTGAAGGATAAATCACTTCTTATAATTCAATACTTGAAGTTCCTTAAATAACAATTATATATAAACATCTACAAAAGATAGGTGAACTCTTATACTAAGACACTGTTACGGGCGGGTGTTTCTAAATCCCAAAATAGTCGCTATCTCCGAATACAGAAAACGTCACCAAGAGCTAAATCTTCAACGTGCTACTCCCTAACACTCAAGTCTACACGTGTCGCTAGTACCAACCCCAACGATAACCTGATGTACATGCCGACAAAGAAAAAGGTTAGGCTTAACGCCTAGTGAGCTCAAGAGTTTATAATTTTATTGAAATCAAAAGATTTGATTGATAAAAGATAATTCTCAAATGAAATGAATTTATTATAAAAGCAACATCTTTCCCAAAATTCATTATTTCCATAATAAAAGTTTTAGACTAAAATATCGTTAGTAATGCAAGCTTTAAATAGAAATACCCGCTTAACGTGATACCAAACCCAATACTCACATGACTAAAATAAAGCTATAAACATAAAGATGGAAAACATAGCTTTAACCAAATTTTATAAACAAATAACTCACACATACCCTTGGAAGGGCTTAAAACATCCGTAGATGGCGGGGGAGACCCGATTTCCCACTAGTCGCGACGGGACACAAAAGTGAGTCACGAACTAATGTTGCAGAGCGTCACAATAAGATTTAAAAGCCATTGACATCAACCCAATCCGGTATGTAGTCATTTATGCACTTAAGCTCTTTCTTCTCGAATAACACAATTTATCACAATGCCTATTCTGAGTGAGTGAAAGGATGTATGGAAATTACACAATTTATCACAATGCCTATTTCCAATAAAACAAAAAGGAAACTTAAGTTGTACGACTTGATAATCTCATCCCTTGTATACACCACTAGACCGACTTGTATGCCTATGGATCCATTACATGCTAGCCATAAAATTACACGACACTAAATAAATGACAAACGCACCCAAAACGTGTAATATATTAAATAATATGTCATAACTGTATAAAACTCAAAAACCCGACATAAAGCAATTTAAATCGAACAAATGTCCACTAGACTCATTTTAGTCAAAACCGAGCAAAAGCTTCATAACTCAACACTTATGAATTTATTCAAAACATTGGTTGAGACAAACCATTTTCCAAATGAAATCATATTCATATATTTCCAAAATGCCTCAAAATTCAATAACATGTAATTCCAACGGTTTATAAATCAAATACCCCAAAGATGCAAATATAACCAAATGGTCTTCATTTGAAAGATAATGCATCCAAATAACTCACACTTATACTTTATTTATCAAAATGTCTAAAACTCAAGTATAAGCCTCTTACATGATTTATAAACTCTTTTATACCAAATATGCAAAACCTATCCAAATACTCACACATTTGATAAATAACACGTAAAACATGTTAATATTTTAAAATGGACGTTTTTGGCATGTACACCGTTTTAACAAAGCAACTTGAACTCACCTTACTAGATTTAGGCTAAATCTAGGGTTTACTCCAAACTTGAGTTTCCAAAATAAAGAGATTAGATCTACAAGCTACAACTCCAGATCCATGGTGAAAATCCTCTCAAGAACACTTCCTTTACTCCCAAAACATACAAAAACAACCCAATATAAAGAATGAGAGTTGTTGGTCCAAAATAACCAAACCCTAGATTCAAAGGACCAAGGATATGATCTTACCTTCACTTTTATGAACTCCAAAATCAACTAGTAAACTCTAACCATCTTTGTTCCCATGTCATAGAGCTTCAAAATACGAATCCATGGCAACTTGAATCACCCAAATCGGAGCATTATTGAGAGATATGGCTAAAATGAGAAAGATCTCGTTTTTCAGTCCTTAAAAACGTTGAACAGTGGCGACGCTAGTTACTTAGTGGGTTAGGCCACGCTAACTAGCGGACTAACCCACACGACCAATATTTGGGTGAGCTGGTCTTGTACGTTGGTTACCAAGTGGGTTAGATTTCAGTAACTAACGTGGTAACCCACGCGAAGCATAATTCGAGTGAGCAGAGCTTAGGGTTGGTTATCAAGTAGGTTAGGATTTGCTAACCAACGTTGTAACCCACGTAAACCATTAGTTGAGTGCAAAGTCCCTTAGGCTATTTATTAAGCTGGTTTTACCTTGGAACTAACTTCGTAACCAGCTTACCCACTTTTTCCTCTTTAACCAAATATTACCTCAAATTTACCAAATCTAATCTCCTCAAATTTACCACTTATAACCTGCAAAAGTTCCCTGGGATTCAACTGAAGCAACCTAGGCACGCTTATAGCCCTTGACCTTGAAACCAATAGTTGACTCCTAAGATCGCAAAATGTCTATACCACGAAATATTCCTCTTTGATGAATATCAATCATGGCATTGCACTACTAACACTTAAAATGATGCCGCCTCGGCTAACCCAATAAAACATATTCCATAAGAAGCAAACAATCACACAAGTCTTTAACTCAAAGATCGTTGAAACAAAAGGTCGTTATAACTGGATGATACATAAATTTGATACCTCAACCAATCATACGTGAACCATCCCTTTTAGGGAGAACCCCAAAATCCAAAACGAATCACAAGTCGGAACACCCGACAATTCGATTCCCAAGGACTCCTTTAGTCCTTCAATACATCTCCCACCACTAAACGGTGGTTACATCTAAGGTTTCCTAATGAGTTCAAGGTTTTACAAGAGATGAGATATGCACATTACCCAATCCCACTTTAGCCCCTAGGAAAATCATCTTTTCTTCAGCTTCTTTGATCACCGCATGCAGCCCTTCCATTGCTAGAATAAACAAGAATGGTGAAAGCGGGTCTCTCTGTCTGAGGCCACGACCAATCCTGAATTCTTGGGTTGGGGATCTATTCACTAGAACTGAAGCTGTTGTGTTGGCCTGACATCCAGCTATCCATTTTCTCTATATGTTGCCGAACCCCATTTTTTCCAAGACCAACTCTATGAACTCCCAACGCACAGAATCGTAAGCTTTTTTCAATATCCACCTTGAGCACCATTAGTTTTTTCTTTCGGCCCTTGTACCAATCCATTACCTCGTTTAGAATTATGGGCCCATCCAAAATCTGTCTCCCCTTGATGAAGGATGATTGTTCCATGCTGACATAATCACTTATTACCAAGCTAAGCCGATCGGGAAGAAGTTTGCCAATGATTTTGTATTGGCACCCAATTAGGCTAATCGGACGGAAGTCACCAACTAGTTTTGGATCAGGCACTTTCGAGATCAAAGATATGAAAGAAGGGTTGCATCCTTTTCGTATTCTACTAGACGCCATAAAATCTTCAACCACGTTAACCACATCGTCTTCTACAATTTTCCAGAATTTCTTGATGAAACCAAAAGTAAAACCATCGGGTCCTGGCGCTTTGTCGCTTCCGCACTCCCACACCGCCCTTTTGATTTCCTCTCTTGAGAAATCACCTTCCAATGTCGTGACTTGTTCTGCCGAAATAGAGTTAGAGAAACAAACATCCAGAGTTGGGGTGGACGCCCTTCCTGGCAGAAAAGGGAACTGAAATGGTTGAAAAACGCTTGTTTAACACGACTTGGGTCCTCAATCCACTCTCCATCACGCAGGATCCCCCGACTAGCAAGATTTCGCTATTTCTAGTTGACAATGTTGTGAATAAACTTGATATTCTCATCCCCTTAAATTCCCCATCTTACTTTGGCCTTCTTCACAAGGTCTATTGCTGCAATATATTCCAGGTCCCCTAGTTCTTTCATGTCTTGTCGTCTTTTTTCCAACTCTTCACCAGTCGCCTCTCCTTTGTCTAACTTGATGTCTATAACATTTATATTGACGTGGAGCCCTTCCTTCCTGTCAACTTCACGTCTTCGAGTCTCCCTGATCCCGACGAATCACATTTTTCAAATTTTGCAGTTTCTTCTTGAAAGCTACCATCCCATTTTCAACGCGGCAAACGTAAGACCTCCAGCGATTTAAGGAGAATAGGTCTCTGATCCGATAAATTGCTGGTAAGGGCAATTCCTGTCAGATTGTTATGTTAATTGAGAAAAACTAAACTTTGTTACATTAGATAGGAACTAAACCAAACTTTATTAAATTTAGACATTTTACCCCAAAATAAATGCTACAATCTTGTCTCTTGATCTCACGTAAAACGGAAACAAGGTAAAACCCAAAATTGATAAAAACTCAAAGATCGCTAAAATCGATTAATTCAAAAGTGAATAAACATTAATATTATATGACTATTTCTACTAATGAGAGGAAAACTTATTTAACTACAAAAGCTTTAAACCTAATTCTACTAGTAAATAAACTTACTAATTTGGTGACGACGTTCGACATAATGGGCTGGACAAGGCATACGAATTTCTTTTCCTAATAGAGTCGTGTAACTAACCCCTAACCAGGGGCGGATGGCTTATAGGGCCATGTCCCCTATGTTTTTTTTGTGTGTCCTTACCATGGATGACCTTATAAGAGCGTAACATTTTAATTAAAATTGTGTTTGCTCCCAACCCATCCAACTTTAGGAACCACCAAAACTTTAGGAACCACCCAGCAAAGTTTGATGGCTAGATGGTTAGATTGTTGGTTGACACATCACAAGCCAAAAGTTAGTATAAACATCTCATATAAACATAGCATGCAAGACTCAGCAAAAGCCTAGATGACTAGATTCAAGAGCATTTATCATATCATCTCCCAAAACTATTAAGTAGTTTCATTTTCATTTTTCCGGTTACCTCCAAAACTTTAGGGATTGAGATCTACTTGATTGAAATTAATTACTCGATTTTAGTTATTTATATTATTTATAAATTATTCCTCTTACAATGAAATTGCAGATCAAAATGAAAAAGTAATATGTTTTTTAAACGAAAATGAAAAAGTAATATGTTTTTTAAACGAAAATGCGAGTTATTCTCCTACATAAAAATATCATAAGAAGAGAACGAAAGAAGGTTTGAGAATGTTTATATGTGAATCATTGAAAAGATCTGGAAATTTTTTTATTGAGATTACAGATTATTGATATGAGTTCACATATGCATTTTCATATAGATTTTTCCAGTGATTCACATATGAAATTTTCTTATGATATGTTGTTTCCTTATTTGAACCTCCCATTATATATGCGTGTTCGGATGTAAGCGAGCCGAATCGAGTCGAGTCGAGTAGTAGGTTAATCGAGCTGGGCTTGAAAAATTAACACCAAACTCAAGCTCGTTTACTCTTTCAAGGTAGGTTCAAGCTTGAGCTCGAATATCTTTTGAGTTATCGAGCTCGATGCTCGTTTATGATTCGAACTCGCAGTAGATTAAATCGTTTATCGGCTTGAGCTCGATAATATTTATATTTTTTTGTATGATTAATGATAATTTAATCGTATACTCGAATGGCTCGACTTGGCTTGAAAATTTTTATCGAGTTTTCGAATGAACCGAGTTAAACATTAGTGTTATGAAGCTCGACTCATTAAATTAAACGATTACTATTTTGTGTTCGAGCTTGAGCTCGAGTAGCTCGTTAAAAGTTTGAATCGTTTACACACCTATATGTGTATTCTCGAACACGAAATAAAACTTGTTTAACTTTTATGAGTTGAGCTCCATAACACAAATATTAATTCGATACGTCTCGTTTGAAAACTCAATTTTTTTTTCAACCAAACATATTTATATCTTAACAAGTCGTACAATCAAAACATTAAAAATTATCGAGCTCGAGTCAATACACGAGTAATCAATATTGAGTTTGAGCTCATCAATTTTTTAATAAAACTTGAACTCCAGGTATAATGTAGAACTTAAATTTGTAAAACAAACTAGCTAGGACATTGAAAATATTTGAGTTGGAATCCTACCTTGAAATAGTTATTCGAGATCGAGCTCGAGTCTAGCGTTATTTTTTTCGAGTCGGGCTCGAGCTAGGAAATTGAAAACATATTTCACCTGGAGCCCTACTTTGCAATAGTAATTCGAGATCGAGCTCAAGTCTAGTATCAACTTTATTTGCCAAGCTCGAATAATGTGACAGCTGTCAAATTTGAACCTCCAGGTTAGCTTTTTATTAAGTTTATTAGTAGTAATATAGATTAAATATAAGAATAGGAGTTAGTTGGCTTAGAATGGCGGAAAAATTTCTAGAGTTTCCGGTGGTTGCTTAATCAGCCAAGTAAGTACAAACATCATTTTCTGAGTTTATGGAGAGATTACACACCAAAAACATATAAAAATGTTTACATAATGGTGGTAATCCATGACCCAAACAATAAAACTCAAGAAAATAGGTAAAAATCATGATTTTATGTGATTTTGAACAACAAATGTTGATTTTTGGTGCTGACAGATTTCATGCATGTGTATAACTCGACCATTTCTTGCAAATAATATGTTCAAATATCATAAATCTTCTTCCAAATGTTTATTTAGTGAGTTGGGGTTCTAATCCAAGTGGTTTCACTTATAGCAAGATGAATGTGTATCTGGAAGTTCAACAGTAGGTAAACCCTACTTTGAACGACCATAACTTTTTGAATATTCATTCAAATCACTTCATATTTCTTCTGGAATTTAATTTAATGAGTTATCTTTCAAATGCTACTGTTTTCACTCAAAGATATGGTCATTTGAGGTTTTAATTAATCAAAATAAAATGAGTGTGCAATCTGTCCAAATCCGACAGAATTGTGCATGCATGTTCAAATGGCCATATCTCCTCCAAAACTCAATGAAAAAGGATGATTCTTCCTTTGAGAGTCAATTATATGAGTAATCTTTTGTTTGCAAGTGGAATCACATGAAAATATGGAGTTTTGACTCTCCAAACACTTAAAACATTTTAGGTGTGCAAACAGTGAAACCACCAGTAGGTAAACCCTAATTTGCATGTTAATATCTCTTTGAATATTTGCCCATAATGCATAATTTTTCTTCTGGAGTTTTCTTTTATGAGATAGGGTTCATATGAATCTGGTTTCATTCAAAAATATGAAGTTTTGAGGCATTAACCAATTTATTAAAGTTAGGTGTGCAATCTGTCAACTAATGACAAAAGTGTGCATCCAACTTTGTGGTGCCATATCTCCTTTATAACTCATTCAAAATGAGTGATTCTTATTTCAAAGGTTTCCTTTATGTGTTATTCTTATAATCCAACTGGAATTTCTGAAAAATAATAAGTAGAACTCCTCAAATGATTGTTTTACTAACAGTGTGTAATCAGCCATGCTTATTGTGACACATTGTTTGATATAAATTATTTGAAAGTTTTTATATGTCTAAAATGCATGAAATTTGGTCAAAATGACCTTAACTCAGTAATGCATCACATATAAAAAGATGGGAAATTTTATCATTTTGGATGTAACATTAGATTGATCATTTTTAGGACTTATAGTTTCTGTCAGAAAATGAAATTCTGAAACTGTTTGATTTCATCAATTATGATCACTTGAAAGACTATACATTACATTTTCGGTATAAATTATTTCTTTAAAGAGCATATGTGCATTATGTATAATGGGACAATAGTAGACCAAGTTGGACATATAAGGACTTATAAGCACTCTCATAGTAATCATTAGACATATAAGTGTTAATTTGGGTACGTTGCTTTGTTAGGTAAGCGTTAGGCCATCAATCGGCCATCTGGGGTATCTTTTTGGAAGCTTTGATTTAAGGTGAGTATTTATTGCCCCTCTTTTTAAATGTTTATACGTTTTGGGGTGTAAAACATGTCGTTTAAAAGGAAATTGAATTGATTTATATTGAATAACGAAAAGTATATAAATCATTATGATGAGCAACTTTATATTACACAAAATGATATGTTGAGTTATGTAATGTCCCCGTGGTACACTACTATTAAACTCTAAATGAGCCGATGATATTTGTGGATAGCGTTATTTGGTTGACATACCCACCTAACTGGCAAGTAGGGGTGCACTATATCAATTAAGAATGCTCTACACATGTGGACTTTAGGTCCATCGCTGAGGTAGTTCGTGGGGCGTAGAATGTCGTTTAGGCTTAGTAGTGGCTCAATACTTTAATATCATGTGTAATCATAATATGTATTTTTGCTCATAAACTTTAAAATATTAAAGTTGATGCGATCATTTGATTCGCTATATTTTTATATACCTTGCATATAAAATGTTTTGTGCATTTGAAAACCTCTGAACTCACCAACTCTTTGTAGTTGACTCTTTTGTTTTATCATGCTTTACAAGAAATTAGAAGGTAACCGAGCAAGTTTTGTATGTTTTTGTGGAACACCAATCAAGATTTTGTATATGTTAATTTTGTTGTAATTTGCTTATTTAAGACAAAGTAGTCAAGTTGTAGTTATTTATATATGGTTGGTGTTTATATTCCTATTGTTGTGAAACTTTGAACTGTCGTACCCCGTGTTTCCGCTTTAGCGGGGTGTGGAACAGACTTGGTATCAGAGCCTTAGGTTATAGAGAACACGGGTTTTCTAACAAAAACCATGCACTATAACCAAAATTTTCAAAAGTTAATATCTTAGATATATTTAAAAATTTACAAGCTCACTACTAGTATAATTACAATGAGCATCGTTCTAGCATATTATAATTAGGCAAAGTCTGATCACCTATGTCTAAATATGGTACGAATAAGAAGGGACTTGGACTAGTTATACTAAAAATTAGAATAGATCGGAAAACTTCTTATTTCAAATCAAAAAATAATGTGAGTTCGCATGAGTATTATAAAATGTTTCTGACGTTTATAAAATTTTTCTTTTATTTTTATCTCACAGTATCATGTCGTCATCCGAAAATTCCCCAGATGAGTCCGTTTATATCACTGGTCGAGTTAGGAGGAATGACACGACCCATGAGGAGTATGACCCTTCCGAGCACAGTCATGATGAGGATACTGCTGATTCCTCTGCTCGATCACTCACTTCTATGCCTGTACATTCACCTACTGGCGAGGGTACATCTCGAGGACCAAGGACAATCAGAACCGCTCGAAAGCGCGTTCTCCCTGTCAGAAGAGTGACTTTCACAGTTCCTTCCGTACCTTCAGAAGAACCATCCCAATCGCGATCCAGGTCGCGAAGTGTGACTCCTCCTCCTCCAGCAATAGGAGTTCCTGTACCGCAGCCCCAGGAGATGACCGCGTTGGAACACGCATGGGTCTCCGAAATGGTTAATGAAGTAGAGCTTCACCGACACAGACTGGACCATTACCGACAATCTATAGATGACATCCTGGCAATACTGCACACATAGGATGCATTCACTACTAGAGTTATGGAGGTGGCCCTAGATGCTAGAGGGGCAATTCGGAGGATGTATACATATTTGGCTTGGGCGTTAGGAGCCCTAGTGATCTTGCTAGGAGTGATGGTTTGGTTGATATTTCACTAGTCAACCTCTTTATTTGAATCTTTTTGGGGATCGGAACACTCTTATTAGAAACTTGTTTGTTTTAAGTTGTAAACAATTTGTTATCTTTTTGGATCTATATTTTGGAAATTTATGTTGAAATGTTTAAATTTTATCTATGAAGGTTTTGCATGTTATCTGAATCTCTTATATTGTTTGAATGTATGATTAGATGATTAGTACTAAACGTATATCATATTATACGCCTAAAACTTAGTAAGTAGATTTAGTTCGGAAATAGTAATAGAAATCTGATCGAAACTCAATTTGGAATTGTTATTTAGAACAATGCCTCCAAGGAGACAAATTCCCGAAGTCGCAAGGTTAGTATCAGAACAACTTATGGCAGCACTACCGAATATTGTTAGCCAGGTAGCGGCGGGCTTAAACACTACTTAGGGAAACAACCGGAGATCTGAAGAAAGAGAGTGCACATACAAATCTTTTAGGAGTTGTAATCCAAAAGAGTTCCATGGAACGGAAGGAGCTGTTGGGCTTATAACTTGGCTAGAGGGTATGGAGTCAGTTCTCCACATTAGTAAATGTACCGAGAGAAACAAGGTAGAATTTGTTGCTTGTCTACTACAAGGACGAGCCATGACATGGTGGAACAAGGTAGCAAAATCACCCTATCGGTTAGCACCATCTGAAATGCAAGAACTGTCAGAACAACTTCAAGAGTTGCTCGATAAAGGATTCATTAGGCCTAGCTCTTCACCTTGGGGAGCTCCAATCTTGTTTCTTAAAAAGAAGGATGGATCTTTCTGAATGTGTATCGATTATAGGGAACTCAATAAGTTGACTGTCAAGAACCGATACCCCCTCCCTCGAATTGATGAATTATTTGATCAACTTCAAGGTGCTACGTATTTGTCAAAGATCGATCTTCGATCGGGGTATCATCACATGAGAGTTCGTGAAGAAGACATTCCTAAGACAACGTTTAGAACTCATTTTGGTCATCACGAGTTCCTAGTTATGCCTTTTGGGCTAACAAACGCACCAGCAGTCTTCATGGATTTGATGATTAGAGTATGCCGACCATACCTAGGCAAATTCGTGATCGTGTTTATAGATGATATACTCATCTATTCTCGCAATAAGAAAGAGCATGAACAACATTTGAGGTTGATACTAGAATTGCTCAAGAATGAAAAGTTGTACGCCAAATTCTACCAATGTGAATTCTGGATCCGAGAAGTACACTTCCTAGGCCATGTAGTAAATGTAAAGGGGATACATGTTGATCCAGCTAAGATCGATGCCATTAAGAAATGGGAATCCCCGAAGATACCAACTGAGATCCGTCAATTTCTTGGGTTAGCAGGCTATTGTCGACGATTTATTGAGAATTTCTTCAAGATCGCGCAGCCACTGACGACACTGACTCAGAAAGATAAGAAGTTTATTTGGGGAGACAAACAAGAGGAAGCATTCCAGACTCTCAAACATAAGTTATGCAACACACCGATTTTGACTTTACCTGAGGGAGTGGATAACTTTGTAGTCTACTGTGATGCTTCACAAAAAGGGTTGGGATGTGTACTGATGCAAAAGGAGAAAGTTATCGCATATGCGTCAAGGCAGTTAAAGATTCATGAGAAGAATTACACCACCCATGACTTGGAGTTAGGGGTGGTGGTGTTCGCACTCAAAATCTGGAGACCCTATCTTTACGGTACTAAGTGCACCATTTCCACTGATCACAAAATCCTTCAACACATTCTTGATCAGAAAATGCTCAATATGAGGCAAAGAAGATGGGTTGAGCTACTTAGTGACTACGATTGTGAAATAAGGTACCATCCAGGCAAGACTAACGTAGTAGCCGACGCATTAAGCAGAAAAGAAAGAGTGAAGCCGACGAGAGCACGAGCTATGGGAGTGATGGTTCAAACAAGTCTAAAGACTCAAATTCTTGGAGCACAAAGGAAAGTTTTGAAAGAAGAAAATTTGAAGCATGAGACCTTGCATCACTTAGAGAAAGAATTTGAATTTCAATCAGATGGAGTGCATTATTTTAAGAATAAAGTATGGGTACCAAAGTTTGGAAATTTACGATCAACTATCTTGGATGAAGCCCATCGATCCAGATATTCGGTTCACCCAAAAGCGGATAAGATGTTTAAGGATCTGAAGTAACACTATTAGTGGCCGGGAATGAAGAAAGAAATTGCTGAGTATGTAAGCAAGTGCTTAACTTGTGCTCAAGTCAAGGCCGAACATCAGAAACCATCTGGTCTACTTCAACAACCCGAAATTCCCCAATGAAAATAGGAGCAAATAACTATGGATTTCATAACCAAACTACCCAGGACTGGCAAAGGACATGATTCGATATGGGTTATAGTAGATCGACTTACAAAATCAGCTCATTTCCTTCCAATTCGTGAAGATTTCAGTATGGAGAAACGTGCGCAAATTTACATCAATGAAATACTGACACGTCACGGTATGCCTGTTTCCATTATTTCAGATAGAGACACACGTTTTACGTCACGATTTTGGCAGTCTCTTCAAAAGGCATTGGGTACACGTTTGGATTATAGCACTACTTATCATCCTCAAATGGATGGACAATCAGAAAGAACTATTCAGACATTAGAGGATATGCTGCGTGCATGTGCGATAGATTTTGGTGGGAGTTGGGATACCCACCTACCACTTGTTCAATTCTCCTACAACAACAGCTACCATACCAGCATTCAGTGTGCGTCGTACGAAGCCCTATACAGACGTAAATGTAGATCGCCGCTTAGCTGGTTAGAAATCCGTGATAGACAGCTGACCACGCCCGATATTATTCAGGAGACCACTGACAAGATCTCAATCATCAAAGAAAGACTCAAGACCGCAAGAGATCGTCAGAAGAGTTATGCGGATAATCGGAGAAAGTCATTAGAATTCCAAGTAGGTGATAAAGTGCTTTTGAAGGTATCACCCTGGAAAGGACTCGTACGTTTCCGGAAGAGAGGCAAACTGGGTCCCAGATACGTTGGTCCATTTGAAATAACCGAAAGAATTGGAACGGTAGCATACAAACAAAAGTTACCACAGAACTTAAGCGCCATCCACGACACGTTCCATGTGTCGAATATGAAGAAATGCTTAACGGATGAAACAATAGTGCTACCCCTGGAAGACGCTCAGATTAATGATCGATTGCATTTCATTGAAGAACCAGTTGAGATACTTGATCGAGAAGTCAAACAGCTGAGACGCAGTAAGATCCCTATTATCAAAGTTCGCTGGAATGCGAAGCATGGCCCAGAGTATACTTAGGAAAGAGAATATTTCATGAAGGGCAAATATCCTCATTTGTTTGCAAAGGAGATCATTGACAGTAGTAGTCATTAAATTTCGGGACGAAATTTATTTAACAGGGGGAGACTGTGACAACTGTCAAATTTGAACCTCCAGGTTAGCTTTTTATTAAGTCTATTAGTAGTAATATATATTAAATATAAGAATAGGAGTTAGTTGGCTTAGAATGGCGGAGAAAATTCTAGGGTTTCCGGTAGTTGCTTAGAAAGTCCGATTCCGACCCGTAACTGTCTAAAACGTCCTACATAGTGCCAAATGCTCTAATTTATACCTAATTTATATAAAATATATAGTTCTAGAATGATAAATATAAAACTTTTATTATTTATATTTTAACCACTTTTGGGCTCATATTTTGAAGGGTTTTTTTTTCTATATTTCTCTCATTTGCAACTTTTGAATTTCAAAAACCTCTCTCTCTCTCTCTCTCAAGAAACTAAGGGACACAAATCTCTCTTCCCTTTTCTCTCTAAAAATCAGCCACAATTCAATCAAAAAGCTCTAACATTTGGCAAAGATTATTGAAGAGAAGGATTTCTTAATCATCCAAATAAGTTCAAACATCATTTCCTTCATTATCTTACCATTTTTGGTTGAAAACCCCACTATTTCTTGCATTTTAAGCCTTCTTCTTCTAAACCTTCGAATTTTCTGAGTTTATGGAGAGATTACACGCCAAAAACATATAAAAATGTTTACATAATGGTGGTAATCCATGACCCAAACAATAAAACTTAAGAAAATGTTGTAGCAACCAAATAGGTTGTTGCAGCAATAGCTTTCAACAACACTACCAGATAGAGAAGCCTTCCAAAGAAGTGCAGTTTAGACCATAAATTGGAGGTGCACTTGGTGATGCAATCTACCCCAATTGGTACAGAACTTAACCTCTCTCTTCGTATAGTTTCACAACCCTTAAGATTATAGTATCTCTTTGTAGCCTCTATAACAAATATGATATAAATGTTTACGTTGGCTTAATTTTTAAGTCCAACTCACCAAAGTAGAACAACATGCGTCACTTTGTCAAGAAATACCCGGTGAAACATTTATACCATATGTGAATAGTGAAATAAAATGTTATTGTAGGAACAAATATCCACCAACACTTGTCTTAATCTCACAACCGTCCTTGTACCCACACAAAGGTGTTTAGCCTAACATAACGTAATTAAAATGCAAAAAATTAATGACATAATCGTAAATGGCATAAATATAAATAACAAGAAAAATAACTGAAAGCTTCTTAAATTAAAAAAGAAAACAAAAGGTTATGGAAATCTTTTGTAGCGTAAATACAATACTAGATAATAGATAATGTATGGTTGATGTTAAGATGATAAAGATTACCCGCCATATATATAGTCATAGGAAGGAATCAAAAAGTACATAAAGATATAAATACCCGATTGGTAATAACCAATGTACAAACAAAAGATGCTAAAAAGTACAAAAATAAAGCATCTTGCCATCTTATATCATAAGTCTCGAGCCAAAAAATGAAGATGTCTTTCTTCCAATAGTTACTTTCCTATACAAGCTAACTTTAAGTGTGAAAATGAGATTGCAACTATAATAATATAGTACAGAACAACACATGTAAATATGCAAGTAACTACAATTTAGTTTGTGCAAATATTATTGGTAATAACATACTTAACAACAACTCGAATAAATTTATCACAACCAGTAAATTTTTAATTGGGAAATGAGGTACTCAAATTCAGGTGTGAATGGAAAACGACATCTTTATTGGTTTTTAGTGATTTAAAACACTAGTTGCTCGTTTTTTTTAGTTAACAAAATGAGCATATTAAAGTATCTTGTTTTCTTATTAACTAGATGGCCGGCTGCATGCTTTTCAAACTTCTTATACAATGCATCAATTACAGAAGAGTGAGTTACACTGGTGGTCCCTGTGGTTTTTGCTTATAATTTGGATTTTGTCATTAAATTAAACTATCTACGATGTTGGTCCTTAACTTTTCATTTTCATTGCACTCATGGTCCTTCTACTTAACAATGTTAGTTAGTAACCGTTAGGAAGAACTAATCGTTCTTTAAACATGCTACAAGGACCAAAAGTATTATCTGCAGTAAATTTTAATATTATCCACTTTTTTTAATTTTTTAATTAAAAAAAAATTTATATATATTTAATTATAAATCAAATTTCTTAATTGTTTTATATGGTTTTTATTATAAACTTGAGATTTATAATTTTTAGTGCTAATTTTTTTGTGAATTTATCTTGATTTTCTTTGTAATTTTTTTAAAATATTTCATATATTTTTTATATCAATTTCGTTGATTTTCATTCTTTTGTGAATTTTCTCTTTTTTAAAATATATTTTATATATTCAATTACAAACCAATTTTTTTAAATAAAATACATATTAAATAAAAAAATTTATATATATTTAATATTCTCGTGCTAACCGAATTTATTTTTAATATTTTGTTCACATCTTTCAATTTTCAACCTAAAAGATATGTGAATTTAGTTTGATTTCTTTTGTTTTTGTAAACTTAAGAATTTTTAGCGCTAATTTTTTGTGTGAATAAAATAGTTTTTAAGTATATATATATATTATAAAGATTTTTATTTAACATATATATATATATATATATAATGTTAAGAAATTTGATTTGTGATTGGATAAATAAAATTATTTTTTAAGAAGAAAAAATTACAATAAATGAAAATCAAGAAATTTGATATAAAATATATGAAACAATACAAAAAAAAGTAGTTAAAAAATTCACAAAGAAAATCAAGATAAATTCACACAAAAAAATAACGTTAAAAATTATGATTCTCAAGTTTTTAATTGGATATATAAAAAATAAATAAAACAATTATAAATTTTGATTTAATATTAGGGAATTTATCTTGATTTTAATTTAATATGTATTTTATTTTAAAGAAATTAATTCGTGATTGGATATATAAAATTTAATTTTTAAAAAAAATCACAAAAGAATGAAAATAAAAAAAATTGATTTAAAAAATATACGAAACAATTTTAAAAAAATCACAAAGAAAATAAAGATAAATTTAAAAAAAAATTAGCGTCAAAAAGATATAAATCTCAAGTTTATAATTAAATATAATAAAAAGTATATAAAACAATAAAAAAATTTAATTTATAATTGAATATATAAAATACTTTTTTAATAAAAAAAGAAAAGAAAAGTGGATAATATTAAAATTCAGTGCAGATAACACTTTTGGTCCTTGTTTAAAGAACAATTAGCCCTTCCTAACGGTTGCTAACTAACATTGTTAAATGGAGGGACCATGGGTGCAATAAAAATGAAAAGTTAAAGACACCAACGTAGATAGTTTGTTTTAGGGACCAAATCCAAAATTTGAACAAACCACAGGACCACCGGTGTAATTCACTCATTATAGAATTTCCAAAGTCAGCAGCTTATGACTCTCACGGAACCGGGGCAGAGTCTTGATCTTTTGTCGTATATTTATGAACGCTTGGTGACGCTATCGTACTTGAATTTCGTTTATCGAACAGTTTTATATTTATTTTGTCTAAATAATTGTTGATGACCTTTAATTAATGTATAATATTTGATTTCCAGATTTTAGTAATTGTTTTGAGCATTTATAGGATTTTAAATTAGTTTTAATTTTTTTAAAAACAGAGGTCATTTCAGCAGATCTAAGGTACATATTTGGCCGGTGATAATTTCCTGATTTAAAATTTGTACTTTCTGGCGGAAAAACATTAGTGACGGATTACAGACAGATAAAATCACTAGAAATTATATTACCCCCCCCCCTCCCGGTCCTAATACAATTTTGCGACGAGTTTTAAGCGAAAATAGAACCCGTCGGTGTTTGTTTGTTTAGTATTGTAGGTAATAGGTAGATTACAAGATAACTTTAAGTGTGTGAATGAGGGTAAATATAATAATATAGTACAGAACAACACACGTAAATATGTAAATCACTAGAATTCAGTTTGTGCAAATATCATTGGTAATAACATACTTAACAACAACTCGAATAAATTTATTACAACCAGTAAATTTTTAATGGGGAAATGAGGTACTCAAATCCAGGTGTGAATGGAAAACGATATCTTTATTGGTTTATTGTTATTTAAAACACTACTTGCTCGTTTTTTTTTAGTTAACGAAATGAGTATATTAAAGTATCTTGTTTTCTTTTTAACTAGATGGTTGGCCACATGCTTTTCAAACCTCTTAAATAATGCATCCATTACAGAATTTCCAAAATGAGACGTGAATAATGGCTCTGTAACAGCTCTCAAGACTTGTGCTGCATTTTTCCCGTGCATGTGGCTGTCCTCCTCAGAATCGTTCATATTTGTGTAATCTGTGTCATATGGATCCCAGTTGCCTTGAAAAACATTCAAGCTATCAAGAGAAAAAGATCCTTCATTATGAATAATGTTCCTAACTTCATCTTCGCATGGAGTATAATGTGGAAGATTGAACGAGTCGATATCTGATTCTCGAACTAGTCCTTGTAGTATATTTTTTTTTAAAGCCTAAATAGTTAGTCATTGATGTAAATTAGAAAAACTAGAAGCTATGGACACTACTAAAATAAAAGACTTTAGCCGACAGATGTTTTTTTGGAAAATCTGTCGCTAAAGGGTAAATCGTCATTAAACTATCACCAAAAGTTGGTGTACAAATTGTTGCTGGATATATCAAATCAATGACAGATTATTTAAGAATTCTCTTGGTGATCATCATGGTATTTTCTCGAAAAACATGGGTTTTACTGAATAATTGGTATTTTCAGGGTGATCCACCTATAAAGATTTCCATCGGTGATTTTTGTGAGTAAAAGTCATTTATTTTGTTGTGTAATTTATTTTACTTTATGGTGAAGTTAGGGGATAGAAAAACCACAAACCTCTTGGAGCATATTGACAAGTGACTGTGCTAGTATTTCCAAATGACGGCAACCATCATCACTAGTTGGATCAGTGATACTCCGACCAACAAACGTTAGAACCATGCGCCCACCACATACTATTTCCTTAGATCGTAGTTCTAAAAACTTAGTGAAATCTGAATGAAATTGCTTTTGATATGCTTCAAACACATTTGAAGGACTTGTTTTTGACATGTATATATTTGCTTTGTTGTTCTGGAGGCCTTCAGGTACCTATAACATGTTGCAGGGATATTCTATTTTGTAGCAAATAAAATAGTTCATATTAATATTTCTAGGAGTATGACGTAACCTTAAAGTGATATTGATTGATAGATTCAACTGGAGTCCTAGGTTTAAAATAAATTAAACAAGTATATATGCATGAACCTTATATATAATAATATAAATTAATTCATTTGCAAATGAAACCGGCTCTAATAGGAACATGAAGCACGTATAAAGGAACATCTAGCTAGAGTGATAAAACAACAAACTCGAGTTCGATGCAACTCAAATTCAACAAGCACGTATTTGGTTGTTTTCTATTTACCATAATTTTTAAGGTAGTTTTTTTTTCTCATTTTTAGTCATTTTCAATAAAACTTGATGATATGCTACATCATTGATTATCTACGATTTTAATCTCAAACTGATGTGATTTAACGACTACGTCTTTGCTCGATTATTTGTATATGTTAAAAGATTTTTATATATACATATATAGGGGTCGTATCCGTTGCGGATAATATTGTTTTAACATTTTAGTAATTTTATTAATTCATTGAGGGTATCATCATCATTTTATAATTTAACCATTTTTAAATTAATATTTACTAATTTCCTATCATGAATACACTTTCTGACGACTTCGTCTTCTTTGGCGAGTTTTCCGGCAGTTTTCTCATTCATGAATATACTTTTGCCATTCGTGAATACACTTTTACCATTCGTGAACACTTTCAACATTCATGAATATCCAATTGGTGCTTTATCATTGTGTTCACGACGAGTAATTTGTACAGTTTGCAAAAATCGATTAGTTTGCAACGGATACCACCCCTACATATATATATATATATATATGGAGGTTTAAATGAGAACGTTGTAAATTTAAAGAAACAAAGGAACACTTTAGGGACCACATATGATGTGGGTCCCACACATGATGCGGGTCCCACACATTAAAAAAACATATCTGATTCAATGGTGGGCCCCATTGAATCAGATATGATTTTTTAACGTGTGGGACCCACATCATATGTGGTCCACAAGGTTTTCCTTTGTTCGTTTAAAGAGGGGAGTTCTTGTATGATCCCTCCCCTATATATATCAATGCTCCATTGAATCACATATGATTTTTTAACTTGTGGGACCCACATCATATGTGGTCCACAAGGTGTTCCTTTGTTCGTTTAAAGAGGGGAGTTCTTGTATGATCCCTCCCCTATATATATCTATATATATATATAGAGAGAGAGAGAGAGAAAGAGAGAGAGAGAGAGAGGGAGGGAAGGTTCGAATGAGAAATTTGCATTTTTAAAGGAACAAATGGACACTTATGGATCACATATGATGTGGATCCCATATAATATTAAATCATTTATGATTTAATATTAAATCATAAATTATTTAATATTATGTGGGACCCACATCATATGTGGTCCACAATTTATTCCTTTGTTTATTTAAAGAGGGGTGGTTCTCATTTGATACATCCCTTATATATATATATATATAGAGAGAGAGAGAAAGGATCTTCTACAGCCCACTTAAACGTTACAAACTCTGCCAACTAAACTGGAGCGTTGATGAAAAAGTTTGATGGTCATGATAGGAACGGTGGCATTTTTGTAATTAAGGGTAAAAGGAAGGCCACGATGCGGTATGAAATAATATAAGTAAGGGCAACTGGGTAATTCATATTATATTTATTTAAAAAAAGTACATATCGATTTCTTGAATTTGGGGTTTCATTATTTCAGAGGTTTATTCTCTTTCCTAAATTGCTAGAGAGGTTCTTGGTAGCGTTTTTCATAGTAATCTGAATCTTTCCTCAAGATTGGTTGAATAATTGGCAAAATTAACTGATGTAAGTAGAACGTGGATAAGAAATGGAAGAAAATCAGCGGCAAAGAGGTTAGGGTTTTGTTTTTTTTTTTTGGTTTTATGTTTATATACTTATGAATACTTAATACTCTTTCGTTTTGCAAAATCGATTGTGGCGGTGGTCCGGCGTAGGTGGAGAATGCACCAGATAGATAGTAGAGTCACCGGTGTCGTACCAGTACGCGAAGACTAAAGAGGACATAGTGGTGAAGAGTCAAGATGTAACGTTTGAGATCAAAGAAGGATAGACAATTTTTGAATTTCAGTCGTTTCCTACGAAGGATCCGGTGGTGTTTGATAATCCGGATAATTTCGTCGGAGATAGAATCATTCCTTCCGGATTCTGCATTCGATTTGAGTTGCATATTCTTGGTTGGGATACAATCATTTTATATATGAAATCAGTTTCATATATAAAGTAGAGGGTTTTTGTCTTCGATTTTGTTCAAGATTCTGAGAAAATAGTTTAGAAAAGTTGAATCGTGCTTTGCAAATGGCTGCGAATCATCCGCCTCATTCGCTAAGAGGTTAGGGTTTGAATTTAAGAAGGATTAGTTATGAAAGTTTTGTTCTTCATATTGTATAGTATATATTGTAACATATGAAAATTGTTGTGTTAATTGATTAAAACGGAGTGTAAGCAGGGAGAAAGGTACGAAACTGCTGTGTTAATCGATTAAAATAGGAAAATATGAAGTTTCATATGTTCCATTTGTATGAAGAATTTCGATTTATATCAAACATCTCATATGAAAAGATAATTTAAATGTATGAAAACTGTTTCATATATAATTCTTCTGTGGAGATGTGTGTCAACTGATCCATATGAAATGTATGTCAACTGTTTTATATGAAAATTGTTTCATATATGTGGCTTATGGAGATGTATGTCAACTGTTTCATACGTGTACCATATGCTTCATGTGTATGACAAATTTCGATTTATATGAAATGTCTCATATGAAAAAAGATAATTTAAATGTATGAAAAGGGTTTGCGTCCCCGGAAGATTCCATATGTCGATCAAAAAATGCTTCATTCAAATATGTATTTTGCAGATTTAGGATTTATGCAGTTGCCATATTTTTTCAGATTTTGATATTGCTTAATATTCAATTTTGAATTTTGAATTAATCCTATAATTATTGCGATAACTTCCATGTTTAATAGAAACCGTCTAAATTTGGATTTTAATTATGTTTTGCATATAATTTATTATTATTATTATTATGATATTTGAATAGACGAATATACCCTTATATATAAAAGAAACATAATTTAATTGGTTTATGAAATAGACGGCTGAGATTGGGAGGCATGAGTTGTAACATTTAAATAGGCTGCCGAAGATCCGGACTCTCTCTCTCTCTCTCTCTTTTTCTCTCTCTCTCTCTATATATATATACATAGATATAATAGATATAAATATAGAAAACTGAAGAACACCCTGGGAGACCGACATCTGGTAACATGCATTTGTGCATATGCATTGATGCATAGAAAAAATGAGCTTCAATCGCTTATATGCATTTGTGCATATGCATTAATGCATATATATGCGTTAAAATACCGTCCAAATGACGGACTCTCAGGGTGTTTTTCAGTTTTCTATTTTTTAGCGTTTTCTCCTTAACCTCCCTCTATATATATATATATATATAGAGAGAGAGAGAGAGGGAGGGAAAGGTACACTTGTGGATCACATATGATGTGGGTTCCACATAATATTAAATATGTGGTCCACAATTTGTTCATTTATTCTTTTAATGAGGGGTGGTTCTCATTTGATCCCTCCCCTATATATATATATATATATAGAGGAAGGTTCAAATGAGAATTTTGTAAATTTAAAGGAACAAATGAACACCTTGTGGACCACATATGATGTGTGTCTCACACATTAAAAAATCACATCTGATTCAATGGTGGATCATATTAAATCAGATATGATTTTTTAATGTGTGGGACCCACATCATATGTGGTCCACAAAGTGTTCATTTGTTCCTTTAAAGAGTGGGTGTTCTTGTATGATCCCTCCCCTATATATTTATAGTGAGAGAGAGAGAGAGAGAGAAAGAGAAGTTCAAATACAAACTCATATTTATGTACAAACTTGTTCAAATAAATATATAAAAAAATTCATAATTTTTTTTCATGAAATACTATGATTTAAGATATTATTACACATATGTTTGTTTCATAATGTAAACGTTTCACATGTATTTGTTTTCATATGGTGAAAGTTTATTATATATTTTGTATGAAAAAGTGTCACATGTTTTTGCTTTATAATGTAAAACTTGCACATTTAATTTTTTTTCATAAGGTGAAACAAACATGTGTACAATAATATCTTAAACCTTAACAGTTGATGAAAAAAAATAATGAATTTTTTTTATTTTTATATTGATTTGAACCAGTTTGTATAGTTTGTACATAAATATGAGTTTGTATTTGATATTCCCTATATATACATATATATTTATATATATATATATATATATATATATATATTAAGTTTGCAAAATTCTTTGTTTTAGCATCTCGATGGCTACTAAGCACTCAAATTCTCTTCAGAATATGTTTGGACTTTCATCGGAAGTTAATTGTTTGCAAGTTAAGTTGGTATAGTTATAAAAGCTAAAGATTGAGTCTAGTCGGGTATTAAGGTTAGTAGATTCTTAAGAGATTGACCTATTAAGAACTCGTATTAGTTATAAAGGAGTCTCGTTGACCTAGTTAGAGTCGTTTGATTAATGTACTTAGACAAGTTGTTATCATATGTGTAGGTACAAGTTTAAAGGGGATCGAAGAAGCCTACATGCCCAGGTGAGTTCACTGGATTTATAAAACGGAGATGCCTGCATAGTACGCAAATACGTTGCGAAATTTTTTAGTCAAATTTTATATGTTTTGTAGTATTTTCAGTTACATGCTTTTTATATATGATAGTTTTGAAAAGTATGAGATAAACCCGACGGACTAGGGCAGGTTACCGCCAGATTAGCATACCAGTGTGATTTTGGTCGTGGCTTGGGGAGATACCCCCTATAAGCACGGCAGCCTTTGTGTAGGCCAATAGCGTGGTGAGATAGCACCTATACGCTTGGCAGAATAGCAATGTTCATGATAAAGTACGTTTTACAAGTTGTTTATTTCTGTGCATATATCTCTTTAATTAAAAGCATGTTTTTAGTTTAATTATTATCGTAAAGCATGTAAAGAAAACCGTGAACTCACTAGCGAAAGCTGACGTTTTAGTATGCATCTCTCAAGGGGCGTTTTAGCAAGTAGCTCGAAGGGCAAAGCGAAGATTTAAGTATGATTCAAGACCGCTCTGTTAGCAATTTTTATTTAAGAAGGCGATTGATTTTTTTTTACTTTCGTAGTTTATGTTTGAGTCTAGACTTCCGCTGTTGAGTTTCTTTTTAGTATGAATTATTATTATTGTTTTGAGATTATTTTAGTATTATGTTTAGTAGTCACAAATTCGGATTTTAGGGGTGTGACACTAACCCTAGATTAATCCTTCAAGAATGACCGGCAGCGGTGGCGAGACGGCTCAACCGTTGGGTGACAAACCTATCATGGATATTTCCTCACCATATTTTCTCACCCCTGCCGATCACCTTGGACAGAACTTCGTCAGTGAAAATCTTCTTAGCGATGGGAATTACAGTGATTGGCAAAGTGAGCTGACGAATGCATTGTTCGCCAAAAACAAAATTGGCTCTCGGTGGCACCAATCTCAGTGGCGGAACCAGAAAATATAGTATTTGGGGGCATAATACACACTACAACAAAATTGGTTTATAGAACGTCAAAGTAACTAAGTGCCCAAATAGATTGTGTTTTGTAAGAGTAGATAATTATACTTACTATGTAAAAGTGTTGCAAATTTACAACAAGTTTAGACGTTGATTTTAAACGTTTTAACAAGTTTTTAGAACATTTTTCAAATAAAACGTCATATTAATATTTTTATATGACATTATTTGAAATGTGTCTTGTAAAAACTAATGTCCCATAAAATAACTAAGACAACATTTTATTTTAAAAATATCTTAAATAACATGTAAAGACACCAAAAAACGTCTTATAATTAAACTTGTTGCAAAGTTTTTGTGTTGAAGGAACAATTATTTGAGTCTATAACTAACTTTAGTCATATAAAACAATTTAGCAACATACATAAACATTTTTAACGTCTTATATGTAATAAGAAAATAAAATAATAATTAATTAGAAGACATTGTTACATTAAAAAAGTAAATAGTTTGCCTTTTATCGAATACAGGTTTTTGCAGAGTATGAAAGAGAAATGAGAGATTTAGATATATGTACGTGGAGTGTGCCTGATATGAGAGCTCACACACTGAGAGTCATGTGCATGAGTGATATGAGATGGGAGGAATTAAGGTTGGATTGGGGAATTAGATTTTAAATCTTGGGGGCATCGTAAATTTTTTAGGTAAAAAACATGTGAAACTCATCACATGATAAAATAGTATTTAGTGCATGTGAGCATTTAGTTGGGGTCCTTTGACCCCCTACCCAAATACCTTAAATCCGCCCCTGACAATTCTCATGCCGAAAGAAGGTTCCAATGACCTTGTGAGTTGGAAACGTTGCAACACAATGGTGCAAGGATGGTTGATTAGCGCGATGGAAAAGGAGATCAAAAGCAATACATGATCACTGCCCGAGACATATGGCTCGATCTTGAAGAGAGATTCAACAAAGAAAATGCACTGCGGGCATACGAGTTGCGAAGAACCATCACTACAATACGCCAAGAAAATATGACGATCTCGGCCTACTACACCAAACTGAGAGGGGTTTGGGATAAGATCCAATCCATAAGTCCAACCCCAACGTGTACTTGTAAATGGTGCACTTGTAGGTTAGCAAAAGAAATCGCAAACATGAGTGATAAAGAACGTTTATATAATTTCTTAATTGGCTTAAACGAGGAATATGGAGCCGTCAAAACACAGATCATGGGCAGCAATCCTCTTCCCACACTAGGAGCGGCTTACCGCCTAGTAAGCCAAGATGAACAAAAAAGACAGATTAGCGTTGCACGCAATGCCACCACTGACATAACAACATTTCAAACATCTAGGAAATTTTTTCTCGGCTGACCTGTAAGAACACTTCTCAAATTGTGAACAAGAGAGATGTACCTGGAAAACCAGACGATCGATGGTGCAGCCATTGCCATGATTCAGGACACACGATCGATGGGTGTTTTGAACCGGTGGGGTATCCATAATGGTGGATGGCGAAAGCCACCACTTCCAAAACTCAATTCAAGAAGCCTAGGGCTCAACCCCGGGAAACTGCGGTTAAAGAAGACAATTGTACTCTTAGCTTCACTAAGGAGGAGTATGATCGTCTATTGCGTATGCTACGAGGAACGAAAGTAAATGAACAAACATCAACGGAAAACATGACTGGTAAGATCGATTCACACAAGTGTTGGGTCATTATTTATGGTGCTAGTAAACATTTATTACACACTACAAGAAATGGTTGAAAACAACCAATAACCATGGGGATTTTTCAGCCGTAATAATACCTAACGGGGATTCCAGACCCGTAAATGGAATCGGTGACATCCATTTACTAGATGGGTTTGATTTAAAACATGTATTAAATGTATTGGATTTTTAGTGCAACTTGCTCTCCGTAAGTAAGTTGACTCGTGATCTGAAATGCTCACTAACTTTTTTTTCAGACACGTGTTTAATACCAGATGTACACTGAAAGAACCTGATTAGGATGGATAAGGAACATAATGTCTTATATTAGCTAGAGTCATTCAAGCATGGAGGAGTAGCAATGTCAGTTCTGAGTCAGCAAGAAGTTTGGCATAGAAGATTAGGACATGCTTCAGAGATGGTGGTTCGAAAAATTCAGCAAATAAAGAGCATTGGTAATAGTTATCATTTTTGTGATTCTTGTATCCATGCAAAACAAAACAAGCTTCCTTTTCCCATTAGTTTCTCCAATACGGTTGGATGTTTTAATTTAATACATGTTGATATTTGGGGTTGTTACCAACATGCTTCTATGAGTGGTGCTCATTATTTTCTATCCATTGTTGAAGATCACAGTCGTGGTGTTCGGGTATATTTGATGAAAAATAAATCTGAAGCTGCTCATTTTCTGACATTATTTTATAATATGGTTGAAACATAATTTGACAAAAGGATAAAGAGGCTACGAACTGACAATGGTTCAGAATTTAGATCCCGATACATGCTTGAGTTCTACAAAGAAAAAGGAATTTTGTTAGAAACTTCATGCCCATACGTGCAACAACAAAATGGCGTAGTTGAGCGACAACATAGACACTTATTAGAGATGGGTCGGGCATTACGTTTTCAAGCGTCATTGTCGATCGAGTTCTAGGGAGATTGTGTGCTCATGGCTGCATACCTAATAAATAAACTACCTACTCCAGCTCTCGATAATAAGACACCTCATGAAATTCTACTTGGCAAACAACCAACATACGACCATCTTCGGGTCTTCGGATGTCTTGCATATGCACATGACAACTTATGGAAACAAGATATGTTCGGAGAAAAGGGGAGGCCGTGTGTGTTCTTGGAATACCCAATGGGAAAATAAGGGTACAAACTCTATGACTTGAAGGACGAGAGGATATATATACTAGCCGCAATGTTACATTTGTCGAAAACATGCTTCCTTTGGTGAAACTTATGAAGGTCACAAAACTATCGAGCATGAAAATCTTGCAGATTCATTACCCATGACTCAACGGACCTATGAACAACCCCAAGAAGATATGGATTAGCGCATACCAAATGTTGAATTCACAAAGACCGAATTCTCAAACCAATCAGATCGTACCGGATACCAATGTTGAACCGAATGTTGTAGAACTAGTTCCCCAACAAAACAACGATAGGGAAATATCGCAACAAGAAAGAACAGGAGTGCGACAAAGAACCCAGACAAAAGTGAGGCCAAAACACCTTGAAGAATTCATAACTGACTTGCTACCTGCTTAAACATACACAACCCAACTCCACTTCAGGTTCTTCCACGGTACATTCTCTCTCAATACATGTCATATGATAAATTTTCAAAAATTCATCGTGCTTTCTTAGCGGCCATCACGTCTTAAGATAAGCCAAAAAGTTTTTCACAGGTAATAAAAGATTCAAAATGGTGTGAAGTTATGAGTAAAGAGATTCAAGCACTTGAAAAAAAATGGGACTTGGATCCTATCCGAGCTTCTTCCCGGAAAGAAGGTGATTGGGTTTGCAAGATTAAATATAAACCCAATGAAAAAGTGGAGGGGTACAAGCAAAAGCCTACACCCAAATTGAAGGCATAAACTTTCACGAAACCTTTGCCCCAGTAGCAAAGTTGGTCACAATTCGATGCGCATTAGCAGTGGCAGCCAAGAAACAGTGGGAAGTTCACCCAATGGATGTAGACAATGCATTCTTGCACGGTGACCTCGATGAAGAAGTAAATATGAAAGTGCCCCAAGGTTCCCCTAAAGCTACTGAAAATTAGACTACAACAGTCCATATACGGGTTACGACATGCATCACAAAATTGGTATAAAAAAATATACCAAGGCTCTTGTTGAAACCGATTTTCAGCACTCCAAAGTGTTAGAAATTAACTCTATTAGAAAGTGTAAGTAAAATGGATACTATGTCTTTTGATCATAAGACTAAGTCATTGGAGACACAGAGCTCGGAAGCATAAGATTAAGGTGCAGCGATACAAGTCAGAGTAGTGCAGATCTCAAGTCTATGATGCAGAGCCTGTGCACAATACCTACAGAGCCTCTGACTCCTAAAGTTTTCTCGGATTACATTTAGAATTTTCTACAATAACACTCCCTTGTACAGATGGACATATTACAAGATGACACGTGTGCATAAGCGGTTACTTACCTTTACAGCTTGGCATCTTCTTATTGGCTAATGAGTTGACTTTCTTTTTCCAGAGTATAAATAGGAAGTTGTTCAATGTAATGGGTGTGCTTTTATAGAATATCTTTGAGATTTGTTTTAGAGAGAGAGAGTAATCTTTGAGAGCTTTTCTCACACACTACTGTGTGTTCTTTGTGTTCTTCACTGTAATGTTCAAAGTTACCCTACAATACACATGATGATTTGCTGATCAGTTTCAACATCATTATTTCCTATTTGGGTTTCGTTCCTAGTCATTAAGATTTTGGCCTCTTCATAAAATTCGTGGCTGTTGGTACTATTCTTTTACTTGTATATGTGGATGGCATGATCATCACCGGTGGTGACACACAGGGAATTGCTATGCTAAAAGCATCTTTATAACAACATTTTCAAATAAAGGATTTGGGTCTTCTTCATTATTTTTTTGGTACATAGTGCTCCAACATGACCTGGCCCAAATCTATGTCAAGCGAAGTATGCCTCCGATTTTATTTCTCGTGCAGGTCTCAATGATAGCAGTTTTAGGCTATCTCCTAGTGACGGCTCCCCTCTTCGTGATCCCACACTATACAACAACTAGTAGGATCTTTTATTTATCTGATGGTTACTCGGCCAAATCTAGCATTTGTAGTTCGCACTGTGAGTCAGTTAATGGATGCACCTCAGATATCTCATGATGTTTCATTTTAAAGATTTTATGTTATATCAAAGGCACCATGTTTCATGGGTTGTACTTTCCTTCCGAATCAACATTGAAGCTACATGCCTTATCTAATGCAAATAGGGACGATGATATGACTGCTCGTTGGACCACCACTGGCTATCGTTTCTTTCTTGGTGATTCTCAAATATCCAGGCCCAACAAGAAACATTCTTTTACTTCTCGATCTAGTACTGAAGCTGAGTATAATTCTCTTGATGACACCACTCAGGAACTATTATGGTTACAATGGCTTTTATCCGATATGGGTGCATCACAATCATCTTCTAGTGTTATATAGTAAGACAACTGTAGTGACACATATTTCTCATAATGATGTGTTTCATGGGTGCACCAAACACATTAAGATCGATTGTCATTTCACTCATCAACATGTAGTTTGCAAGACTATTCATCTAGTTTCGGTCACCTCCACAGATCAAACACAGACATCTTTACCAAGGCCCTTCCTCTAGGACGTTTTTCCAGCCTTGTTCACAAACTCATGTTGGTTTCTTGTGATTCGCCTTGTATATACATAGAGAGTTGAGGGGTTTTTATCGTATATTTTCCTTATAGTTTTCATTTTTATCTATTTTGTTCATCTCTTTTGCAAATATACGTCTTTCTCAATATGATAAATATACATAGAAGACTTTATAATGGTTTTCTACTTCATTCTCATTCAACCAATCTTACAATAGAAAATATATAACGGGAACTTATACTTTAAAATATGTGAATGAAATTAACACTAATAAAATTCTTAGCAACAATCTTGAGAAAACATTAAACAATAAATAGAGTATTTTGTTTGAAACATATTATTTATTCATTTTCTAATCAATGAAATTAGTATATTAAAGTATCTTGTTTTCTTAATAGCTAGATGCGCCGCCACATGCCTTTCAAACTTCTTAAACAAGGCATCAATTATGGAATTTCCAAAATGAGATGTCAATAGCGGTTCTACAACAGCTTTGAAAGCGTTCGATGCGTTTTTTCCGTGTTTGTGGCTATCCTCTTTTAAATCATTCGTATTTGTGTAATCTTCATCATATGGATCCCAGTTGCCTTGAAATCCATTCAAGGTTTCAACAGAAAACGATCCCTCATTCAGAATAACATTCCTTACTTCATCCTCGCATGGAGTATAACATGGCAGATTGAATAAGTTAATATCTGATTCTTGAACTATTCCCTGAAAATTTGTTAAACTCTAAACGGTTAGTCCATGAAGCAAATCAAAATAATGAGAAACTCTGAACATGACATGTTTTCTAGCTTGAGGTGAAATTTGGATACATGACAAACAGACACACGAACGCATATATATATATAGGGACTGGTTCATAGGAGATGGTATATATATATACGTATATATAAGAGAAGGTAAGTTATAGTGAGAAGAGTAAGAAGAAATTTCATCCTTGGATCAATCCTAAATGAATTTCAACACTAATAAGGTGCACCGAGATGCACCAGATCCATTCCTTTCTAAAGTGCAATTCATGGGTAGGAATGAGATTATAAGTGATCAAGAGTTTAGATCTCTTCTTACGCTTCTCACCTTAACTCTTCTTCTCACACAGTCCGTCCCATATATATGTGCATGTGGGTGGGTGCATGGGGTGGGGGGGGGGGTGGGAGGGATCAAAGGATACAAGCTTTATTTTACAAAAACGTAAAAACACATTTTACAATAGTTCATCACATGTGATACGAAGGCATATGATACTCAAATAAGAGACGCTCATGACCTTTGGCACGACCAAGGCCAAAACACCACCATACTTGTGAGGTTCCCTAATGTGTATTATCACATGTGATAATGTTGTTCCCTAATGGGGGAGGGTGCTCAAAGGAGAACAACTTCATTTACAGAAATGCAAAAACACCTTTTACAATAGTTCGTCACATGTGATACGAACGCATCTGATACTCAAATCAGAGACGCTCATGACCTATGGCATGACCAAGGCCCAAACACCACGGTACCCTCGAGGTTCCCCTAATGTTTATTATCACATGTGATGACGTTGTTCTCAAGAAGCGAGAGAGAGAGAGAGAGAGAGAGAGAGAGAGTTAGAAACCATATACCTCTTCAAACATATCAAGAAGCGATTGTGCTAGAAGCTCATAGAAACGACAACAATCATCACTAGTTGGATCAACTATACTGCGACCAAGAAATGTTAAAACCATGCGCCCACCACATACTATTTCCTCGGACCGTAGGTTTAAAAAGTTTGTGAAGTCTGAATAAAATTGCTTTTGATATGCTTCGAGCACACTCGGATGACTTGTTTTTGACATGTATATATTTGCCTTGTTATCGAGGCCTTCAGGTACCTATCACATTTGACAAGGATCATTTAGTTAGTAGCAAATAAAATAGTTTATAAGGTTCCTATGTCATGGGTACACAAACATCTGTATGATATTGTGTTTCTTTAGAGCTTGTTTTCTACAGTAAATGGATTTCCTTTTTCAACATGCTACAAGATTTTCTTTACAAGTGAATCTACGTGTTCCTTTTTCTGATTTTCTTGCAACTATGCACTACAACAAATTGGATAGAATGCTTTAAATGTTTAAACGTCCTAATAGCATACTTTATATAATTTAAATTTATGAGGGGGTTTAAACGAGAAAAGTAACTAAATAAGGAAATAAGAAAATGGCCAAATCTCATGTGATTTTATATTAACGGTCAACAAAAAGGTATACAGGCGACATGGCACACGACCTGAGGTCGCGGTTAAAGTCGCATGAATCATAATTAAAATTACATGTAATTCGACCGTTTTTTTCTTCTATATATTTGGTTAGTGTTCTCGTTTGAATATGACTATTAATAAGTTTATAGGATCAAACTTTAAAATTTCCTATTTAAAAGTATTATGATAGGTTATAACTTTAGCCGTTTTAACAAGCTTTTAGGTTGCTTTTAGAACAAAGTGTCATATTAGATATTTTATAGGACAATTGGTTTTATCGGACATTTTTTTTTCAAATTGTATCATATAAAATAACTAATACGACACTTTATTTTTAAAAATATTCGAAAAAACTTGTTAAAACACCAAAAATATGTTCAAAAAGTATATTGTAACAATGATACAATGTTTTTTTGTTTGGTCCTACAAAGAATTTTATTATGATGGTTAATTATTTTAGACGTTGTATAAACCAAAGGTTTGTATAGTTTTTTATGATATCATGTATGAAGTATCATAACTAATTAACAATGACAACTCACGAAAAGAGGCAAACATTGCGATTTGCGAATGTCTCTTTAACATGACTGACGATTTCGATGAACATTGTAACTTAATTCATTTGCAAATGAAGCACGAAAAGCAACACGAAACCACATCAAATAATTAAATAAGATCATTTTGTACATGAATTTATTTTCATGTAAAAAATTATATGTGATTTTGTACTAGAATAAAAATGACACGCACGATTTTCCCGTGTGCTAAGTCGCGAGAAAAGTCGCGGCTAATCATATATAATTTATACGTGAATTATATATGATTTTGTATATGAATCATATGTGATTTTGTACATTAAGAATTTCATGTATAAAATGATTGGCTAAGGATTGTCCTCGGATTCTCGTAAATTGTTACTGTCCTCGCATTAACCTCTTTCCACACATTATATATATATATATATAAAGAGAGAGAGAGAGAGAGAGAGTGAGAGTGTTAGGTTCCCTTAAAAATAATTTATTTTTGTGAGAATAGAAACCTTCATCTAACTTCATCCACATGCATGGTACAAAATTTAATCTAACTTTAGTTACCTCCAATTTTCTATCATTATAACTAGAATCTTGTCGAAAGTGTGTAAAAGTTAAAAGAAGGTGAGGATGATGAAGGTTGATGAACTTAGACAAGAGGGTCCTTGTTTTTTGTCGGCGGTGGTTGAAAGTGCATGTTTTTTAGCCATTAGATTAAAAAATCAACTCATCTAAAGGCTTAGAAGTGTTCGTATCATATCATGAAAAACGATTGTTCAAATACAACCCCTCAGAATTATACAACCGATGCAAACCCACCTATACACCATCCATTTTATTTTTATTTTATTTTTGTTTTTTTTTAAATAAGGGTAGTTACAACCAATCAAATGGTAAGCGTCGATGATCAAATGGACGGTCTTGATTTGATTGTAAAGGTTGTAGGAATACAAAAGGTTGAATAAAATATGTGTGTGTACTATAGACATGCAAACGGGAAAATAGATAGAAACGTAGAGTTACAAACCTGAGAAAGCCAATGAACACTGTAAGATGAGTGAACTAGGTGCAAACTTTTGTCGGGAAACAGTCTGCTATAAAAGGAACCTGGAATTGCTGAAACAAAACAAGGGCCAAAATCTTCTCCGTTCTCCTTCTTAAGCTTTTCAAGATAATTGGGTAACATTTGGAAAATGGTATTGAAATCATTACCATAAAGGTCGTTTAAGCACACTTGAAATTGTGGTGCGTTAAGATTATTTTCTTTGCACACCTCATCGACTATATCCATAATGGTTCTTGCAAAAAGAAGTGTATTTCTGCCAGAAGAGCATCCCAAATCTGCTATCTTGAAACAATGGCCAAAGACGTCGATGTCAAGATTTGCCATACCCCTAATTGTATGCTTAAAAACCGGCAATGTTTTCCGTATCACCATTTCCTGTAGAAACAATTACACCAACAATTATAGTTTCTTGTATGTAACACATGCTCATATATCATATGTGGGAGGGGGTGTTAAAACAAACAATTTTTCATTCTTTGTGTAAAGATAGAGAGTAATATATACATATATATATATATAGAACCTGTAGAAAGGAGTTCTGGGCATAGCTTGATTCTCCATTGCCAGTATTCATGTGTAGGATGTTTTCTACATCCATGGCTATTTTCCTTTGCTTAGAATATCCAGCTGCCACTATTGAATGTGTAGGATGTTGTCTAATTTTTATTGTTTATATATAGGCCTTCCACAAGTGAATATATGTATTTTTAAATCATTCCACTTGCGTTCTTAAGACCATATATACATAAAGTATATGATGCTTTGTATATATAGAGACATTATGACGCCCTTTTAACAAGTCAACAATTAATATTCACGAATGTCAATAACATTATGATCTTAGTTTTGCATTTTTGAATTATATGAACGTATTTATGTATATATAAAATTTGCGGTGGTAGTATTTATCCATCCAGGCAAGTAGTGAATCAGGCCGAGTTGGAGCGCGTATCAACGTAAGATCTTGAACAAGGTGTCCCAAAAAGAATGGGGGCCCAATTATATATATATATATCCATTACAAATCAGGCAATTCGTAAAAACCGTAAAAACTTCATTTAACCAATTATTTTTTTTTAATTTTTTTCACTTTTTTAAATTATGAGGGTTGATTAGTCAAAAATAGATGAAACGAGATTCATCAAAATGAGAAATACATGAAACAATTTCATTTTCATATAAAAACAAAAATATACGAAATAATTTCATGAAAAAAAGAATTATATGATACAACTTTGCCAATGACGTGTAGCTCAGTTGGTTAAGGGCGAAGAGAAGTTTGCTCCAATAGGCCGTTGGTCTTGGATTTGATCCCAGGTCCTCTCGCAATCGTCTTGACGCTGAGTGAGTCAGGTATGCCTCTCACATTGGGAATTTGGGAATTGTCAGCCTGTGTGGGGCGGTTTGCGTGTCTGGGAATACACCTTTTTGCTCCAATATGAAACAATTTCATAATAATTAACAATTTCATGAAAAAAAATTATTCAAAAAAATCAATGAAACCATAGAGTTGTACGGTTTGTACAAATTGTTTGGTTTGTATTTAAAATCTCCCATATATATATATATATATATATATATAGAGAGAGAGAGAGAGAGAGAGATAGAGAGAGGAAGATTCAAATGAGAAATTGCATTTTAAAAAAAACAAAGGGACACTTGTGGATCACATATGATGTGGGTCCCTCATAATATTAAATCATTTATGATTTAATATTAAATCATTTATGATTTAATATTATGTGGGACACACATCATATGTGGTCCACAAATTGTTCCTTTGTTCCTTTAAGGAGGGGTGGTTCTCATTTGATATCTCCCCTGTATATATATGTATATATATATATATATATATAAAGAGGTTCATGCGAGGACGGTAACAATTTACGAGAATGCGATGACAATCCTCAGTCAATCATTTTGTAAATAAAAATTTTTATGTACAAAATCACATATGATTCACGTACAAAATCACATATGATTAGCCGAGACTTTTTATCGCAGCAAAATTAGTCACGTGTCATTTTGATGCTAGTAAAAAATCACATTGATTTTGTACATGAAAAAAAATTCATGTATAAAATGATTGGCTGAGGAATGTCCTCGCATTCTCGTAAATTATTACCGTTCTCGCATGAACCCGCCTACATACATATATATATATATATATATATATATATATATATATATAATATAGGGTCAGGTTCTGGACGGTATGCCCAAATGCATATCGGTAATTTGTAACATGTATTTGTGCATATACACTAATGTGTATACATGCATTGGTGAATAGATAAAAAAACAGCTTCAATCGCTTGTATGCTGCCCATGCAACCGTGGCCACTAGTACTACTATATGTCCGTCCCTGCTTCTCGTGATGCTTGTATGCGAACATTGCTGCTGGTTGACAACAAGTTGTTCATAGCTGACCAATTTACGGCTGCTAGTTGGACCAATTTACGGCTGCTAATGACCTTCAAAACAAAATTGCTTTGGTTGTGCTTTAATTGTCAATGAAAGGTGGTCCATGATCATAGAAGGGCTACTGCTAGTTAGTGTTGATCAAAAATCACACAGAATCAACTGCGGTTTTGAACATTAATTTTGCTGTTGTGATGACGTTAATTTGTGTTGAAAAATAATTATATGTAGTAAAAAATTCAATGAAGTTTGCCCTTGTTGAAACTTGAAACTCAAGGATAGATTACAGCAAAAGAAACCCATTAAATATACTTCATCTAATGAACCATAAACAGCAAACAAATTAAAACATTTGCATCTTAAGTAAAACAATTAAATGAATAATGTGCATAGCACATACAAATTAAATGACACAAAATTTAGGATGCAAGACATGAACATTTCTGAGTTCTATAAACTTAACTTAAGTTCTATAAAACAGTTTATTTAAACATTTACATCTCTTTGGCATCTTATAAAATATACTTGACAGGTCTAGATGCCATCATTTGTTGCCTTATTACAACAAAATTGGTTTTGTAGGATGCATAGATTGTCTAACCATCATAATAAAATATACTTTATAGAACTTAATTAGGTTTATAGGACGTTTTTAGTTGTTTTAACAAAAAAATTAGAACGTTTTTAAAATAAAGTGTTTTATTAGGTATTTTATAGAACACTTTTTGGAAGTACATGTCCTATAAACCCATCTTTTTATAAAACATTTTTTCTTATAAAATAGTTAATACAACATTTTTTTTTAAAATTGTCCTAAATTAAAAACTTGTTAAAACATACTATAACGCTTTTAGATAAGATGCTTTTTGATTTCATCCTATCAAGGATTTTTCAAGATATATTTTAGACGTCTAATAAAATCAAACCGTACTTATTCGACAAGTCTGCTGGTCTTCACTAGGAATAACATATGGTCTACTTTGAAACAAGTAGAACATCGACTATTATATTGTAGTCGGATATTCTTGTATGACTTTAATTCCAAGATCCAGAATAACGACAAAGAAGTGGTATGGTTTCTTTTATTGTTATCTACCCTTTATCCAATTCTTATAGAAGGTGCTAAAAAGAAACAACCATTATCGTGACCAACCTTTTCTAGACCACCCGCTAGACCTTATCTACCCTTTATCCAATACTTTTTTTACAACGTGCTAAAAAGAAACAACCATTCTCATGACCTTCTCTAGACCCTTAATTTAGAAACACGAAAATCTAATAAAATTTGATTTAATTCTTATTTAATGTAATCAAGTATATATTTTTTTCTCAATTAATAGAAAGAACTTTTGATGGACGGAGCAGATAGGCACTAGGAGGAGCATGTGCTCTCCCTATATTTTATTGATTTTAATTTTTTATATAAAAAGAAAGTTGTTGATGTCAAAAATTAACTTAACAAAAGACAACTTAAGGTGCTTGTGGACCTGATCGATCAAAGAAAGAATTCTCTCGACAAACGTAAATAAAGCGAAGAAAGGTAAACAAAGACAAGAGATTTGATGACGTGGAAAAACCCTTGGATGAGGAGAAAAAACGCGGACGATAGGTTAGTATCGTCGATACACTATGGAAAAGTGACGCCAAACAGGGGACGTCGTCCTCTAGAGCCGTGGTCGTACGAGTACAAGTGAAAAACGTATGTAAAAGCTAAACTAGCGTATAAAATTTAGAAGGCTATTGCGTGTTCTTTGATTCGGGAGTGCATACGTGATTGATCCCGGGCCTCCTTTGTTGATTGGAGCTTGGGTTTTATAATCGGTGTCGTTTGTAACGGTGGTCCTGCATTGATGGTCTTCATGAATGTCTTCAAAAGGGTGCACCTAAACTCTTGAAGTCAGTCAAAAAAACCGGGAAAAAAAATCTTGAAATCAATAAAAAAATCCGATTTTTTTTCTTGAAAATCAACCAAAAGCCCCGAATTTCATTTTTCTTGAAATCAACTGAAAAACCGAAAAGTCTCTCAAAATCGATTAAAAAACCCGAAAAAGGCCCTCGAAATCGACAAACCCCCCCCCCCCCCCCCCCCAAAAAAAATTCCCTTGAAAAAAGCAAAAAAAAAAACTTTATAAGTGCCTCGAAACGGTAGAATTCGGCTAAAAACACATCAACCGATATTGAACGTCAGTAAAAACATGAAGACACGTCAATAAGAACCGTGTTTTTTGTAATTATTTTGTTTATATTATATGGTGTCACGTATAAATTTTTTTTGGGTCCGTCCATGAACTAAACGTAACATAATGTATTCTTCTAAATCCATAATGCACATCGGCCGATTAAAATCACGGTTTTAATTTTTGCGTCTCCAAAACAAACCGTCAACTAATTTGTTTCATCCAATCCTTTGTGATAGAGATTTAAAACTTCTAACCACAAGGATTGTGGCGTAGTGGTTGAGACCCAAGATAATGTGTTGGAATATCCCATCGGCATGGGTTCAATTCTAGGCGTCCACAACAATCACCACAAAATAAATGACTTTTACCTACAGAAATTTCCGTCGGTATTTACTGACGGATCATCCATAAAATAGCAATGGTTTGGTAAAATCCGATATATTTCGAGAAAATACCAATAGATCACCCAGAGAATCCCTGAATAATTTGTCACTGAATTGAATTACGCACCAATTTTTGTGACGAATCACCTTTAACGACAAATTTCCCACGAGAAAGTTTGTTGGCAAAAGTCTTTTATTTAATAATTGTGACTACTAAATTCATTAGTTTTGATTTTTACGGTCGTAATTTGTCGTAATTAGTCTTGGCATACTTATGAGACACCCTTTCAAATGGGAAGATTTAAAACTTCATATTAGTTTTATTTCTTAAAGAAGTTATGATCCCAATTCTATGAACTTCTAACATAAAACTGATAATTAATTTATGCCTAACACTTTGATTTTACATCATTTGCGTACATTATATCAAATCTGAAGAATATAAACACAAGCCTACCAGTAACATGGGTGGAGGAGCCACATGATTCACAAAGATGGATATTTTATAAGCATTAAATCATTCAAAAAAAACAGATGGAGGAGGATGACCACACTAGCCATATGTTATACCACTTGCACACATGACAAAATATCAAGCATGTCATGAGTTTTGGTTTGACCAAATTAACCATTACCAATTGCAATCAACCTTTGTGGCCTTTCAAATAAATTCGACAAAAGATCAGTAATTATAAGAGCATCCAGTTTTTAATCATTTTAAAAGGTGTTAATTTTGTTTTTAAATAGGTATGGAAATCTAAAATTTTATTTTATTACTTTAGATAAGAAAGGGTGTTGAAATTTAATATTGAAATCAATTTGTAAATCGGTGGATGTCTTAATATATATGCAACCAAAATCAAAATTAATAACATAAGAAACTACTAAACAAATAAAAAAGCATAAGTGCTAATTAGAACTTGTAAAAAATACTACTACATAAGAGTATTAAGGTTCACTATAATAAAATTAGGTTTGTAGGATATTTTTTAGAGGTTGTCCTATAAACTCATCTTTTTATAGGACATTTTTAAGTAAGTGTCATACAAACTCGTTTTTTTATAGAACACTTGTATTTATATGACATTTTTCAAATCTTGTCCTATAAATTAGCTAATATGACATTTTTTTTTTCTAAAAGTGTTCTAATAAACTTGTTACGACGTTTAAAAACTTATTGCAACACCTTTAGATATGACGCTTTATTTTTGATCCTATAATTTGTGGTCTATAAAGTGGTCTATTAGAATAGTTATTTATTGGTGGCGTCTTATAAATAAAATTTTGTTGTAGTGTTTTGTCATTTGTGCTATTGAGCCTTGAATATCTTGGATGTTCTCAACTTTCATATGCCTCATCGTCATAGTACAAGTCGTAAATCTTGAGTTTGTTATCCGGCTCTTGTTTTTGGGGGTTCCTAATTTTTTGTTATGCATAGGGAAATAAGAGGACAATATAAAAAAAAATTATGCTTAGGGAAAAAAGAGGACAATATAAAAAACTAACATGATCGGTGGTAACTAATTTGTATGCTAAAGGAAAAACAACAACCATCCCAAATTTTAAGTCCAAACTCTTATCTCGTAAAAGAGAGTAAATTGGATTTTGGTTCTTATGGTTTGGGTTCCTACAATTTTTTATTATTAGAAAACTCTCGTAGCATGCAAAAATGCTTGGTTTTGGTCCCTCTCACTAACAAAAGTTATGTAACACCTTCAAATATGGAAATAGTAACTAATTTAAAATATCTAATAGTACATCAATAAATAACTTTTCTCAAACCATAATTAGTAATAAACTACAACAAACAAATCAAGTCCTATACAAGACCTACTTACGGTTGGGTGTTACTAAACCAATAAGAGTCGCTATCTCCGATTGCGAAAAACGTCACCAAGAGTCTTTATCGTGCCACTTCCTAGCACTAAAGTCCACACGTATCGCTAGTACCAACCCCCACGATAACCTGATGCACAAGAGTTTTTAACATATTTAATTTATGATTGATTTGAAACCAAAAGATTTGCTTGATAAAATATAATTCTCAAAGGAAATAACCTTATTATAAAAGCAACGTCTTTCCCCAAATTCAATAGTCCCATAATAAAAGCTTTAGACCAAAATGACATTAGAAGAGAACACTTTATATAGAAATATTCTTTTAACGTAATACCAATTCCAATACCCACACGACCATGATTGAGTTTATAAACGTGGAGATAGAAAAAATACCTTTAACCATGTTTTAAAATCGTTAACTCACGCAGACCTTTAAAAGGGATAGAAATATCCGAAGTTCACGGGGGATTCCCAATCATACCATCTTTGGTGACGGATACAAAAGTAGGTCACTACTCGATATTGAGCAACTATAAGAGCCAATTGCAACCGGCAATAACCGATTATGCACCTTAGTACACGGCCCCCGATGACTCCTACGAAAGCCCGCGCGCGCTATGGTCAATGGCAACCGGCAATAACCGATTATGAACCTTTGTACACGGCCCCCGATGACCCCTACTAGCGCATACATAGAGTCAATGACATCTGACAATGATCCGGCATAATACCCAACGGTACCAGGCCCCCGATGACAACTATGCAACCAAAAAGGGACAACAATCCCGCCTTTAAACCGACTATATGCCTATGGATCCATTACATACTAGTCCTACGACCGAATACATCAACGAGACGTATTACTAGTTTTCCAACCTTGAAAACCCCTTTCAATAAACCATTTCCTTTCAAATCCAAGTTTTACCAAAAACAAGGTTAAATCATTTTGAGTTTCAAAACCAAAGATTATTTCATTTTGTAACATTTCCAAGTATTTTAAACCATTAATGATGCTCAACTCATCATCTACAACAAAATACTCAAAATCCTCATTTTGACCTAAAACTTCCAAACTTACCCGAATATACAACTACTTGAAATCAAGTTTAGGAATCAGTAAAATACTACATTTACAACAAGTATTTGAGTTTATAAGTTTAGATTTGAACTCACACTCATGCATTTACAAAATGACCCATAATGCAATAACTTGTTTTTCAACGATTTATAAATTTCAATACTTTACAGATGCAAATACAACCAAATGGTTTTCATTTAAAGACATTGAACCCAAACAACCCACACTTATACTTTATTTTCCAAAATGTCTAAAACCCAAGCATAAGCCTCTTTCATAATTTATAAATCCTTTTTATACCAAATATGCAACCTTACCCAAATACTCACACACTTGATAAATAACAAGTAAAACATGTTAATACTTTAAAATTGGCATGTACAAAGTTTTCATAAAGTATCTTGAACTCACCTTACTAGATTTAAGGTAAATCTAGGTTTTACCCTAATACCGAGTTCCATTCGGTGAAGACTTTAGATCCTTGAGCTACACCCCTAGATCCATGGTGTAATCCTTCCAAGAACACCTACATACTTCCAAAACATACACAAAACAAACCCAAGAGAGAATGAGGGTTGTTGGTGCAAAAACTCAAACCCTAGATCCAAGATTTCGGAGAGGTGATCGTACCTTTCAACTTCTAGGAACCCCAAAATCATCAAGTAACTTTAATCCCCATCATTACCATCTTGCAGAGCTCTGAAATATGAAACCCTAGCAACTTGAATCGTTCAAAACGGAGTTGAAATGAGAGAGATATGGCCAAATGAAGAAAATCCCGAATTTAACCACTAGAGACCGCCCGCGATCATGCCTCGCGATCATGACATGTCATGATAGCATGGCATGATCGTCCGTGCTGAATTCCATTTCTAGTCCACGGTACACTTTGTGCGATCATGACAGGCTATTATGACACTGTCATGATCGCCGGGCATCATAGCCTGGACCATTCCAAGGTGTTTTTCCCACTTTTCACCCGTTTTGATCCCGTTTCTCGTCTAGCAAATGATACCCAATATACTTAACTTCAAAATACTTGTTTCATTGATCCTAAGAGTGGAACACAAGGAGGACCCAGTATTCCACTTTACCAAAGATCCGGTTGATACATTGTGTCATTGTCACTAAAGCATGGCATAATTGCTGGGACCACCAACTACTTGGTACCATCAGTGCTATTGTGACGGATGTCATAACCGTATGGCACAATAGTCGAGACGACTATACTCTAAGTACCGTCGGTGCTATTGTGACAGATGTCACTCTCATAAGGCCCTACTGCTCAAACTCTGAAATTATCGTTTGGTTATTGAATCGCTCGATTAACACTTCCTTCAACTGGGACGAAAATCAGGGTGTTACAAGTTAACATCCAGTTGTTAACTCTCCCATGTTACTTGCAAGATGAGAGTATATAGGTCAGTTTAGACCACACCTTTCTTTAAACCTTTTAAAGTAAAAGACATATCTCTGTCTCTCTCTCTATCTCTCTCTCTCTCTCCAATCGGCCTACACCCCGCAACCTAAATCATGACACGTCTAGCCCTTCCTCTTGACGTCTATGGGACCCACGCCAACACCGTCTTCAACACCCCATCTTCTACAGTGTCTGCTACCCACTCCCATCTTCTCCGATGAACCTCGCCACACACTATTATTTTTTGGATCGATGCCTTCTCCAAAATCCAAACTCGAAGTAAAGAAGTTGTATTGCCTCTAGCATCGGGTGTAGATAATCAAGGTGATTCCTGTTCATCTCACTAGTTGATCTGCCACTCATTCTTTCTATCTCTCCCTCTCTCTCACACACACATACTACAAAACTGTCACTAGAAATCTCGCTTTCTTATGTGTTATGATAGATGTACTTCTGGTTTAAGATCAATGTTCATTTGGACTGAGGTCGAAATAGAGTGGTTGATCTGAATCTGTTTAGAGTTTGAATCTATTCATCTACATCACCTACTAATTCATGTTTTGTTTAAGGTTTAATTTTAGTTTAGAGTCTAATTTAGTTTTAGAATCTCATATCACTTTTGTAACACCCTCAAATTTAGAAAGAGCGGCTAATTTAAAATTTTATATAATACATCGAATAAAGAATAAATCTCTTACTACAAATTAATACTTAAGTTAACCCGAATAGAAATTCCATGTTTAACATCAACAAAGGATAGACCAAGCCTTACATAAAGGCTAGGACAAGGTCGGATGTTACTAAAACCCAATAACTGTCGCTATCTCCAACTACGGAAGACGTCAAAGAATAACTAGAATCTTCTTGAGCCTCTAACTAGCAGTCATCTCACTGCGGTGCCTCTAGTACCGACCCCAATGAGGACCTGATGCACATGCCGACAAAGTGAAAAGGTTAGGCTTAACGCCTAGTGAGTTCAAGAGTTTTCAAAATAATTATAAAATGGTAAAAACTGAAATATTTCTTATTTAAATATGAATTCTCAATTAGAATGACCATAACATAAAAACATCTTCCTAAAACCACACTTTTCATGATGAAAGTTTTAAATCATAATATCCTTTAAAAACGAAATCAACAACCAAAACTCACCCCACACATAAATAAGGTTTGATACTCCAATACTAGTCTCGATTAAAACTCTATAATCCAAAATACCAAAACTTGGTTAAGTCTCAAAGACTCTTATTATAGATGATACTCCTTACTCCAAAACGTCATTGAAAGCAAACACTACTAAAATAGAAGGCTTTCACCTACGGACATTTCCTTGGGAAATCCGTCGCTAAAAGGTGATCCGTCACAAAAGTTTGTTACTAAATTGTTGGTGGGTAAATTAAATTAGTGATAGATTACCCTGGAAATTCCTGGGTAATCCGTTGGTATTTTCTTGAAAACATCGGATTTCGTTGGAACCATTAGTATTTCCTGGGTGATCCGACGAAAATTTCTCTGGTGTGTTTTTGTGGGTGAAAGTCATTTGTTTTGTAGTGAAAGGATAAGACTCTATACCCAAAACAATACCATTTGGCAACGTGGGAGACCCGCTTTCCATTAAATGTGACGGAATAATAGTAAACTACATATTCGTGTTTACTCATTAAGTTCGACCACCCTAGATCTTTAGTTCAAGGAGTTAAAAAGCTCAACAACTCTATGTCTATTGATCATATAGGCTCCAAGCTCAACCACTCCATGTTTAACGCTTATCTGGATATCAAGCTCAACTGTTCCATGTCTATCGCTTATGTGGGTACCAAGCTCAACAACTCCATGTTTATCGCTTATTTGGGTACCAAGCTCAACAAATCCATGTCTATCGCTTATTTTGGTACCAAGCTCAGCAAATCCATGTCTATCGCTTATATGGGTACCAACCTCAAAACAAAAAATTATAATCCCATTTTTAAACAAGAGCTCAACTCATATGCTTATGGATCCATTCCATTATATACTAAAATTACATGACACCAAATGAATGACCACACACCTAAAGCATGTAATATCCAACTGAATATTCCATGACTGCATATAACTCCCAAGGCTAAACTTAGAGCAAACAAACTGCACAAATATCTCCAAGACTTAATTTAGTCAAAACCGAGCAAAAACCCAACAACTCAACACTTATGTGATTACTTAAAAACATTGGTTGAGACAAAACTATTTTCCAATTGAAATCATACCATTTATATTTCCAAATGTCCCAAAACATGATAATATGCATTTCCCAACTAAATACATCAAAATGCATTTATTCCCAAATAACTTCATTTATAAACTAAATCATCAAAAAAAATCCATACTTATGATTTATTTATCAAAATGTCCAAAAACTCAAATATAAGTATTTTACATGATTTATAAAACCAAATATATCAAATATGCAAAACCCACCAAATACTCACACATTTGATAAATAACAAGTGAAACATGTTAATAATTCAAAATCGACATTTTTGACATGTACATAGTTTTCACAAAGTAACTTGAACTCACCTTGCTAGATTTAGGCAGAATCTAGGTTTTACCTCAATCTTGAGCATCCAAAGTTGGAGACTTAGATCCTCAAGCTAAACTTCTAGATCTATGATGTAAATCCTTCAAGAATACCTCCTTATCTCCCAAAACATGCACAAAAGAGAACCCTAAGAGTGAATGAGATGTTGGTGCAAAAGAACTAACCCTAGTGATGTGCATTGAGAATTCAATGTACAAAACATTCATTTTATAGATTTAGTTAGTATATTTTCCACTTTTATCCCATCTTGAGTCATTTTCATTATCTTATGTTTCCTTTTTTATGTATGGAGCTAAGTGTATGGTTTACTTGTCTTTTACACCTTTGATTTAGCTAATTTGAATAAAATGCAGGGATGTTTTGTGCTACAACATTATCCCAACGGATCTGGGTGATATTGGCATGTTGGTGGCTCAATCAATGGATAATGACTAATGGATAATACTTTTGTTACCTAGAAAGCCCCTCTAAAGATCCTTCTTTATAGAATTTAATGATGCTTGGTACTTGATGTAATAGGATAGTTGACTTTGGGGACCCCTTTGGACCATTGGTCCATAGTTTTGTTTTGTTTTACAACCTCTAGGATATAAAGAGGTGTTGGTCATTAAATGTGATCATCAATAAAAGCAGTTCTAAACTAATTAGTTTTCTAAATATTAAGTGTTCTTGTTTTATTCCTTCTAGTTCTTTATTTTCATAAGTTCTTTACGTTGAAGTACTTCAACATTACATTTGCATCCTTACTTTCTTGTCATTTAAAAACTTGTTCTTTAATTTCTTACACTTTAATTTCCTTGTCATTTACATCCAAAGTCATTTACTTTCAGTAGTTATATTCATGTCTTTATTTTCAGTTATTTACCTTTCTTGCACTTTAATTTATGTTATGAGTAGCTAAACTTTATTAGCTTGGGTGTGAGAAAAATGGTGAGGCTTTAAGCCAAAGAAAAGTGGGTGTTCTCCGTCAATGATATTGTTAGTCCTCAAGGAGAGATGGCTAACTAAGAGAGGGTTTTGTAGAAGGGGGGGTTGAATATAAAACACACAGAATATACTCTTTTTAAATTTTTTAATATAAATATTAAAAATTTACACACAGATAGTTTGATGCGGAAAAGAACAGGCAGACTATTCTATCAAACTAAACACACAGATAACAGTAATTAACTTATACACTAAGGAAGTTAAAACAATACTGTTATAGCACACAGCTTTGCCACAGTCACACAAATAATCACTCTGAAGATTTGTTGAAAGCGTGAGATTTCTGGGAAGGACTTCATCTCCTTTTATAGTGCCCATGCATGGGATGCAAGTGGACAGCTGTCAAGGTTTCATTAGCTGGAAGATTATCTGTTGGACAAAGGAAGAGACCACTTCCTTTGTACTAGAATAATGGATGAACCATTCCTTGTAGCACGTAATGTCAGATAACTTTATCTTCTTTTCTTCATGCTCTGTGAAGTCCCATCAAACCTTTTAGCTAAAAGACAAATATTCCTTTTATAAGAATAAAAGAGAATGTCTTTATTTAAGGCTTGATGCCCAAGTTCTTCGGCTCACTTGTCTTGCAATTGATGTGAGTCAAGAACTTATCTCTTTGAAATTGCTAAGTGATACATCACACTATGTATCACATCGGTGGATACCTTGTAAAATTTGGAGTTGATAAGTGTATACTTTGCTTGATAAACTTCATCTTTCACTAAATGACAAAAGTATACACCCTTGAACTTGTGACTTGAAATCACAGCCTTAGAAGATATACCTGCAATTTCGGTGACCAAGATTATAGTGTCGGTGACCATGACATCAAACTTGATGACCTCATCTTATTTGATGTCCTTAGTACTTTTGATGACTTTTGAGTGTACCATCGGTGACCCACTATATTGGTCTTGACTTGGCAAAATGATCTGAATATTGAAGTTGGTTGATACATCCAAAATTCCACTTTTTGATGTACAACCCTTTGATTGAATAGTCTTTGACTCTTCAATACTTGAAGCATATTTCAGATCTTCAAAAGAACCTATAAAAATTCATTCATATAAAGGAAGGTGGTTCATCACCAAATCATCGGTGACCCAACAATCTCCCCCTATTTGATGATGATACCTGTAGGTTAGAAAAGAATTCTTTTTGACCCTTTCTATTTTTCTTTTGGGTTCTTTTGACTCAGATTTTTTTTTGATTTTTTTTGATTTTTTTTAACTGAGTATGTACAGTATAAGAGTATAAAATAAATGAAAGAATAAGCATAAGTTTAAATATGTGCAAAGCTTGTAAAAATATTAACAAGAGATGGGATGGAAGAAAAGTATGAACTTTTATTAATCAACACATAGGATTGATCAGAGTACATGATTAATAAAGTTCATACTGTACTATACGTCTGCAAGATCATGGATCTGAGGGTTCTCTTCGTTTAAGTTCATCCAAGATCATTCTGGTCATACCATGGTCTTCAACAGGAGGTACTCCTAGAATAGCAGAGAGGAAGGAGCTGTGAGCCCTTGGGATGTCAGATGCTCTGAAGAAACCGATGTTTCCAAAGATGTCTTCAAAGAAAACCCCAAGCTCTGGAGTAGTCACCATGGTTTGCTCCGGGTAAGCAATAGGAGTAGGAATGGAAAGATCTATACCCGAACCATTTATCTGGATGCCCCTTTCATGAAGCATGACAAAATGTCCCTTCTTCTTGTTTTTAGGAGCAGTGATGACCTCTCCTTTAAGACCCTGTTGAATGAAGTACATTTGTTGTGCTTCAAGGTATGTCACAAGAATATTATTTTCCTTTTGGATGTTGACCATCTTGATGAAGAGTTTTCTGATGATATTAAGTCCCAGCTCCTTGTACTTGCTTTTGCTCTTGGAGATGCATTTACCAACTTCCATCCACTCAGTCATCCCAAGAACTTCCAACCATTCAGCTTCATATACCTTTGATAAAGTATCAACTCTCTTAAGGGTGACAAGTAACTTGGGAGAATTCTTGGTTGGAGGTTGGATGGTAGCACTGATAATCTTGGAATCATCCTTCCTGTTCTTCAATCTCCTTTTAAACCACTCTACTTCCTTTGCCTTCTTGGCCTCATCAACCAATTTTGCAGCATCAGATTTCTTCTTTATATTTTCAAGCTCATCTTTTTGAGCTTGAAGAGCATCCTTTACCATTGCATGAGTGGCTTCATCTTGAGCCAACTTGAGTACATTTGTCTGATCATACTCAAGTTGTGCTCTAATGGCTTCTTCTTTTTCGAACACGTGAGAATTACCCCAAGAGGATCGGTGGGTAATGAAGCGAGTTGAAGTCTAAGAGTGTCTGCTTGAGAATCTCTCAACCTTTTCTTTCTCTTTCTTTCTTCTTGCTGTTCTTCAAAAGAGAGAGGCTTCTTTCCTTTGGCCTTTTCTTTTCTTTTCTTCTCTTCTTCAGTTTCAAGGGGTTGAGCACTGATACTCTCCCCCTCAACAGCTGCTTTGGGTACCAAAGGAACAGGGACCACCTCTGTGACCATACCACCATCGGTGGCTGTAGGGGCCACGTCGGTGGCTGCCACATCGGTGGCTGGATTGATGATGTCGGCGGCTGGCATGCTGACGTCGGCGGCTGGCATGCTGACGTCGGCGGCTGCTGAGGTGGTATTGGTGGTCTTCTTATTTTTCTCCCCCTCAGTGGTTGAACCCTTGAAACCCACTGAAGAGAGAAAGTCCTTTGCCCTTGCCATATCAGAGGAGAGAGCACCAATTTTCTTCTCAACTCTTTGAAGGACAAATCTATCAGTGTCCTTGAAGAATGAATCACCAATATCTAGTTCAACCGTTGGAGCAGAGGTTGGAATTTTATCAACTTTGGTGTGAAGACTGATAAGAGAGTCCATAATTGCCTGTTGATTGGCAATGAGAGAAGAAATATCTGTGACTTGACTTGAAGATGAACTCCAAAGTTCTTGTATGGAAGAAAGCACAGACGCCTGACTTGAAAAAAACCCTTGCTGAAGATCAAGGATGTCCAAGTGTAGGAGATCTAAACATGTCATTAGAGTTGGGTGACTCACCGACAACTCCTCAATGTTAGATCTAAGAGATGAGGAAAGGGAATCCATTCTTTCCTTTTCTTTAGCAACATGATCTTCTAGAGCTTCTACCCTGCGTAAAGTAGTACTGGTAAAGTTTGTAAAAGCTGTGAGAAGATCATCTCCCTGTTTGGAAGTCACGGGAGCTGAAGGTTGAGGCTTTGGTGGTTGATCAGCATCATCATCATCACTGGAAGATTAATCCACCAAACCTGTAGGTTTTCTTCGGGGGGATTTAGGAGATGTGGGGGAGACACGTGGAGAAGAGTGTCTATGAGGGGATTCCTCAGTAATGGGTTCCTCCACAACCTTTTCATGTACGGGAGACGTACCTGATAAAGGTTCGGTGTCGGACACAGTGGGGTCAGTAAAAAGGGATGTTCCATCAAATGCACCTGGTTGTGATGCACCCTCATGTGGAATGTGGAATAGGAGCTGTGAGAGCTCAGGGGGTGAGGAGATACCTTGGATGGGATACTCTAAGTCATCTTCATCAACTAGTAAGAAAGTTGATGAAGGAATAGTACGGGTGTCCCTATTTACAACCATGTCCTTTTGAGAGGGCCTGGAGGAGCTGGGTATGGATGAGTGTTCCTTGGGTTTAGTGAGGATCTTTTCAACATCTACTGTCTTTTGGGAGGCAGTAGATGGATTATGCGTTTTAACCCTTTGGGTACCCTTGGACTTCTTTGGGGGGCTTTTAGAGTGTCTCCGCTTATGGGATTTAGATGCTTGGGTGGAAGCCAAAGGTTCTTTTGGCTTCGTAGCATCGGTGGGTGCGGAGGTAGAAGTGCCCGACGCTTTGGATCTCTTAAGAGATTTGGGCACCTCAGTTACTCTAGGAGTAGAAGAGATAGAGGACATACCTGAGGTTCTATGAAGGCGCGGTTCATTCTCTCCCCAAGTAAGAGTTGCATTCCTTGCAAACTCAACCATAGAGGGTCGGAGAGGGTTGTCTGATGCTAAGACAGCCTTTTTCATAACTTGGTTTCCCACTTGATGAAGAGGGAGATCATATATGATGTCATCCCTTTTCTCAAGTTTATCACCAATTTAGCATTAATGATAAGAGAGAAGAGGCGTTGAAATGGTACCTGAGGACGTCGGAGAGTGGAGAAGGAGGAGATCATTTCATTGAAAAAATAACTTGCGAATTCTATTTTCCTCTGAAATATTAGAGCATGTGCCAGCTCAGTTACTTGGGAAGGTGACTGATCTGGACCACCTGTCTTCTTGCTAAGGCACAGAATCAGATGTGCAAATAGAAAGTTCCAAATAGTTCCCATATTCTTTCGCAGTAAAGTACCTGGACCCTTTGACTTTGATCCCTTCTTTTCTTCCAAGTAGTTCAAAGCAGCAACCACCATTTGGTGTTCATTTCCCAAAGGAAATGTCTCATATGAGTCATAAGCAGGAAGCCTTAGGATTCTTCGAACATCCTCAACATCAAAAACCACATCATGTTCTTCATTGGTAAGAACAGATGCAAGGATTTGATCTGTGGAAGCATCATATGTACAAGAAAGCCAAAAGTTTCCAAGAAGAAACTTACTCATCTTAGGTTTTGCTGTGAGTGCATATTGTAGAGGACACCTTTGAAGAAACCAGCATATATCATTATACTCAGGATGAGTATTATCAGTTCCGATACGTCCATAATAGTTGCATGTAGGGAAGGATAAAGATCCAAAGGTAATGGTTTGTTCTTCAGAAATTGGGATCTTTGAGAAAATCTGATTGTAATCACACAAATGATTTTTCATCCACAATATTTGTGCACAACAACTTCCAGCAGCCACATATTCTGCTTCAGCAGTAGATGTAGACACCGAATGTTGTTTCTTACTTGACCAGCTCACAAGCTTTCCACCAAGTAACTGACAACTTCCAGTTGTACTCTTTCTGTCTATTTTTGAACCTGCAAAATCAGAATCAGAGTACCCGATGAGATCGAAACCTGAGTCTTTGGGATACCAAAGACCCAGATTTATGGTACCTTTCAGATACCTAAAAATCCTTTTCACAGCAGCCAGATGTGATTCTTTAGGATTTGCTTGGTATCGGGCACACAGACAAGTAGCAAACATAATGTCAGGTCTACTTGCAGTTAGATAAAGAAGGGATCCTATCATGGCTCTATAATTTGTAATATTAACAGAAATGCCATCAGGATCAGAAAAGAGTTTAAGAGGAGGAGCCATAGGAGTTTTCATGGTAGAGCAAGTATCAAATTGAAACTTTTTCAGAAGATCCTTAATGTATTTACTTTGATTTATGAAAATACCTTCTGAAGACTGTTTTACTTGCAAACCAAGAAAGAAAGTTAACTCCCCCATCATGCTCATTTCATACTCTTTTTGCATGAGGGAGCTAAACTCATCACACAAGGATTCATCGGTGGCTCCAAAAATAATATCATCAACATAGATTTGAACAAGAATGATATTACCTTGTGATTTCTTGAAGAAGAGAGTGTTGTCAACCTTGCCTCGTATGTACTTATTTCTAAGTAGATATTCTGAGAGAGTGTCATACCAGGCACGTGAGCTTGCTTCAGTCCATATAGAGCTTTATCCAGCCTATATACATGATATAGATGGACTGGATCTTCAAACCCAGGAGGTTGCTTCACATACACTTCTTCAGCTAATTCACCATTCAAGAAGGCACTTTTGACATCCATTTGGAATACCCGAAAATTCTTGTAAGCTGCATGGGCAAGAAATATTCGGATAGCTTCCAATCTGGCAACAGGAGCAAAGTTTTCATCATAATCAATTCCTTCCTCTTGCCGATATCCTTGAGCAACCAACCTTGCCTTGTTCCTTATGACAGTTCCTTCTTCGTCCATCTTGTTTCGAAACACCCATTTTGTTCCAATAATTGCTTTGTTGGATGGACGAGGAACTAACTTCCAGACTTTGTTTCTCTCAAATTGTGAGAGCTCTTCTTGCATGGCAATTACCCAGCTAGGATCAGCTAGGGCTTCATTTATCAGTTTAGGCTCAATAATGGAAACAAAGTTGATATATAAGCACAGATTGCTTATGCCTCTTCTGGTTTTTACACCAACTTGTGGATCATCTATGAATTGATCTATTGGATGATCCATGGTCCACTTTAGTGCAGGAGGTAAGGAGGGAGGTAGAGAAGAGGATGAGGTAGGAATTTGAGATGGTGAAGAAAGGTTTAAGGGAGATATGGTGTTTTGGTGGGTAAGGTCTTCTGAAGAGTTAGTTTCGGGGAGGTGGAGAAGAAAGAGAAGGTTCTGAAGGTAAGGTGGTGTTTATGGGAGGCTGAGAAGAGTTGCTATCTGGAGGATTGGATTGAGAGGAGGATGGAATTTCACCAACACATGAATTTATCCATAGGTTTAATTCTTCTTCATCACAAGATAATGAAGAAGTTTCAAACTCATCAAACTTTACATGCATGGATTCATCTATGCATTGTCTTCTTAGGTTGAAAATTCTGAAGGCTCTTGAGGAGAGAGAATAGCCCATGAAAATTCCATCATCAGACTTCGGATCAAACTTTCCAAGTTGTTCCCTGTCATTTAGCATGTGACATGCACGGCCAAACACATGGAAGAAGTCAAGCTGCGGTTTTCTACCATGGAAAACTTCATACGGGGTCTTGTCATGCCTTTTGACTATGATAGACCTATTTTGAGTAAAGCATGCGGTGTTAGCGCATACGCCCAAAAATAGGTTGGCAACTTGGATTCACTCGGCATAGACCTTGCGAACTTCACATAGTGTTCTATTCTTTCTCTCAACAACACCATTTTGCTGAGGAGTGCGTACGGCAGAGAAGTTCTGAGAAATTCCTTTTAGGTCAAAGAAATCTTCCAGAGCAGCATTCTTGAATTCCGTGCCATTATCACTTCTGAAGGACTTCACCAGTTTACCATTAAAATTTTCAATCTTTCTTGTAAACACGATGATTTCTTCGACGACATCGATCTTGTGTTTCAGAAAGAACACCCAAGTATATCTAGAGAATTCATCGACGATCACTAGCATATACTTTTTACCACCCAGACTGGGTGTGCTTACTAGACCACATAGATCCATGTGAAGCATTTGAAGAGGTTGGGAGATAGAAGAGCATTGTTTTGTTTTAAAGGAATTTCTGGTGAGTTTTCCTTTTTCACATGCTCCACACAACTTTTCTTTTTCAAAAGCTATTTTTGGCATTCCAACAACCAGCTCCTTGTTGGAGAGTTTGTTCAAGGTTTTAAAGTTTAGATGAGAGAACCTTTTATGCCACAGCCAACTTTGTTTGGCTAGTTCTTGAGAAAGGAGACACACAGCTTCTCCTATTGCACTTTCCTTCATGTTGATTATGTACACGTCATTCAGTCGGGTTCCTGCTAGTACAATCTTGTTCTGTACATCAAAGACCAAGCACACACACAGCTGGAACATGACCTTATAGCCCAAATCACATATTTGGCTGATGCTTAGAAGATTGTACATTAGCCCTTCAACATGAGCTACTCTGGAGAAAGTGATGGTTCCATTTGAAATGGTACCATATCCTTTGGTGACCCCTTTTCCATTTCCTCCAAAAGAAACAGTGGGTCCCTTTTCTTTTGAGAAGTTAGAGAGAAGAAGTTTGTTTCCAGTCATGTGTCTTGAACACCCACTATCCATGTACCATATGTGATCTTTATTTGGTACCTGCACCCAGAAACAAATTTAGACTTTTGGTACCCATTTTGAGGTGGGTCCTTTGGGATTAGAGGGCATTTTAGTTTTGCAAGGAACCAAGTCTTTTGGGCAATTTTTAGCAAGATGAATAGTGTTGCCACAATTATAGCACTTCTTTAAAGGAAAGGCCTTTTTAAAATCCCTATCATCAAAACTTTGGACAGAGGTTGACGACTGAGAAGAAGAGGGGTGTCCAACACCTGGTCTTGGTCCAAGAATACCTTTACCAGGATTTCTTGATTTCTTCAAGTTTACTGACCGAGGAATAAAGTCAGTAACTATTTGAGATTTCCTTTTAGATAAAAAATTTGATTTAGAAAAATTTTTCTTTTGAGGAGAAAATCTTTTTGAAGAAGGATATTCAGCAACGTCAGAAGGCTGCTCCTGGGAGTACCTTGACTCATGCAGACTTAAGGAGTTTAAAAGTCTTTGGATAGGTTTGGGAGAAGAAGAAGAAGAGCTTGGAAGAGTTGAAGCTTTTGAAGACTCAGAAGAGATTTCTTTAGCTTTAACAAAGACTCCAAACTTTTTAGAACCAGATTCTACTTTGAGCATGTCAAGTAGATCTATAGAGTGAACGAAGGTAGAATCCTCAGATGAGTAACCGAAGAGATCATCATCGTCATCGGAAAGGAAACCAGCAGGAAAACCTTGACACTCAGAAGAAGGAGGTGGAAGGTCAAAAGGTTGAGGAACATCTTTTCCATAACCAAGGCCAGACTTATCCTTGCTGGTGATTTGATCTTGAAGGATCCTTTCAAGATTCTTAGAGGATTTAGTCCATTTAGACAGAACCTCTTGTTCCTTTTCAAGAGTGGAAGAGATCTTTGATTTTTCCTCAGAAAGACTGTCGTTTAAGTACCGAAGGTTTTCCAGATCAGCTTTCATTTTGTCAAAATCTTTTAGTTTTAAAAAGCAAGAGAGGAGTTGATCATTTAGACATTTTATGTGCATATCAGCCTTTTTCTTTTGAATCTTTAAGTCACAGAAGTCAACAGTTAAAGAATCAAAGGCATCACCCTTTTGATCATCAGAGAGAAAGGTAAAAGGATGTACCTAAGGTTTTGTCCCTGAAGTGGATCCCTCAGCAGATACAAGAGTGGTGTAGAGTGACTTCTCCATGTCTTCTATCTCATCGATTTTGGCCATGAGGCATTTAGTGACATACTCACTCTCACTCTCAGAGGTTTGCTCATCTTCCCAGCAGTGAGCCTCAGCAACCAAGGTTTTATTTTTACCTTGGTTTCTCTCTTTTTCTCTCTTGTATTTGGCTTTGTATTTCTTATACCTGGAGGTTTCTTTTGATTCAGAATTTTCTATAGAGGATTGGCTATTTCTCTCTTCATGCTTCCTAGAAGCTGATTTTGAGAAGTCATGGCCATAAGAAGAAGAAGGTTTGACAGAAGAGGAAGCTTTTGATCTGCATTCAGAAGCAAAATGACATTTATTTCCACAATTGAAGCATTCTTCATTTGCTTTATCAGAAGAGGATTTTTGAGAAAAAGGTTTTCTATTAAATTTGGAGCGGTTTGAAGAAAATCTTTTATTCTTAAGGTTTCCAGCAAGCATTGCCATACTATCGGAAAGTATGTCAATGGCTGATTCTTCTCCTTCATCATCAGCAGCACTATAGTATGCATCTGACAGATGAGAAGAGTCTTCCTTAATATCTTTTATGTATGGAGCTAAGTGTATGGTTTACTTGTCTTTTACACCTTTGATTTAGCTAATTTGAATAAAATGCAGGGATGTTTTGTGCTACAACATTATCCCAACGGATCTGGGTGATATTGGCATGTTGGTGGCTCAATCAATGGATAATGACTAATGGATAATACTTTTGTTACCTGGAAAGCCCCTCTAAAGATCCTTCTTTGTAGAATTTAATGATGCTTGGTACTTGATGTAATAGGATAGTTGACTTTGGGGACCCCTTTGGACCATTGGTCCATAGTTTTGTTTTGTTCTACAACCTCTAGGATATAAAGAGGTGTTGGTCATTAAATGTGATCATCAATAAAAGCAGTTCTAAACTAATTAGTTTTCTAAATATTAAGTGTTCTTGTTTTATTCCTTCTAGTTCTTTATTTTCATAAGTTCTTTACGTTGAAGTACTTCAACATTACATTTGCATCCTTACTTTCTTGTCATTTAAAAACTTGTTCTTTAATTTCTTACACTTTAATTTCCTTGTCATTTACATCCAAAGTCATTTACTTTCAGTAGTTATATTCATGTCTTTATTTTCAGTTATTTACCTTTCTTGCACTTTAATTTATGTTATGAGTAGCTAAACTTTATTAGCTTGGGTGTGAGAAAAATGGTGAGGCTTTAAGCCAAAGAAAAGTGGGTGTTCTCCGTCAATGATATTGTTAGTCCTCAAGGAGAGATGGCTAACTAAGAGAGGGTTTTGTAGAAGGGGGGGTTGAATATAAAACACACAGAATATACTCTTTTTAAATTTTTTAATATAAATATTAAAAATTTACACACAGATAGTTTGATGCGGAAAAGAACAGGCAGACTATTCTATCAAACTAAACACACAGATAACAATAATTAACTTATACACTAAGGAAGTTAAAACAATATCGTTATAGCACACGACTTTGCCACGGTCACACAAATAATCACTACGAAGATTTGTTGAAAGCGTGAGATTTACGGGAAGGACTTCATCTCCTTTTATAGTGCCCATGCATGGGATGCAAGTGGACGGTATCGAGGTTTCATTAGGTTTGGAAGATTATCTGCTGGACAAAGGAAGAGACCACTTCCTTTGTACTAGAATAATGGATGAACCATTCCTTGTAGCACGTAATGTCAGATAACTTTATCTTCTTTTCTTCATGCTCTGTGAAGTCCCATCAAACCTTTTAGCTAAAAGACAAATATTCCTTTTATAAGAATAAAAGAGAATGTCTTTATTTAAGGCTTGATGCCCAAGTTCTTGCTGGCTCACTTGTCTTGCAATTGATGTGAGTCAAGAACTTATCTCTTTGAAATTGCTAAGTTATACATCACACTATGTATCACATCGGTGGATACCTTGTAAGGCTGGAGTTGATAAGTGTATACTTTGCTTGATAAACTTCATCTTTCACTAAATGACAAAAGTATACACCCTTGAACTTGTGACTTGAAATCACAGCCTTAGAAGATATACCTGCAATTTCGGTGACCAAGATTATAGTGTCGGTGACCATGACATCAAACTTGATGACCTCATCTTATTTGATGTCCTTAGTACTTTTGATGACTTTTGAGTGTACCATCGGTGACCCACTATATTGGTCTTGACTTGGCAAAATGATCTGAATATTGAAGTTGGTTGATACATCCAAAATTCCACTTTTTGATGTACAACCCTTTGATTGAATAGTCTTTGACTCTTCAATACTTGAAGCATATTTCAGATCTTCAAAAGAACCTGTAAAAATTCATTCATATAAAGGAAGGTGGTTCATCACCAAATCATCGGTGACCCAACAGATATGTTCCATTATTTCATTAAAGTTTTGTAACTCCAAATGACACTTCTTGACGGGTTGATCACTTTGATAGTATTAATGTGTCATGGACTTAGGAATAAGCCACATTATGCACGTCAATTCGAATGATATAGGAAGTATACTTGGAAGGGTTACCATCTATGTTTCTCTTATTGATTATTCTCGACAGGTTGGTGACTTGTCAGAGTGTGAAAGGGCCATGGTCTTAGGAATAACCATTGAATGCACACTAAATTGAATGATATGGAATCAACTCGGAAGGGTGATTTTTTAGACAAAGGAATTTGCTAAGCCTATCTATTTTGAGACAACTAAGATACTTTCACTAGTCTTGATACCACATAGGAATATGAGTTGATAGCTAAACAGTAGTATATTGGTAAAATTCCGTAAGGATACTCTTAAAAGAGACGATGGAACAAATTATTGCAGACTAACTTGCTGTAGCATCCCTACAACATTGCCCGTTGTAATTTGTGTTTAAATCTCACCGTAACTCTTACACCCATGACGTTTGCTTTATTATGTTATGTCAAATTCTCCACCTGAAGTTAGTTTGTCATCTCGAGATCTTGCAACTTAAGATACCTATCCCTGTGGAATATTATACTTGGTTCTTACCATTTTATTACTTGAATGACGATATTGGGACTATATTGTATACTTGCTTTTGGTTCCAATTATCACATGTCTGTAGGTGTATAAAAAATTCCTATCAGGTTTTTGGCGTAATTGTCGGGGATATGCGTAAAACTATAGTTGTTTAGAGATTGAATTTGTTAAACTAATTTTTCTACCATCTTTGTTGCTTATCATACGTTTCCATGTGTGTACTAGTAACAACTTTTTGAGTTTATCTTTCTATGAATATGGATTCAATGGGGCAATAATTTGGGCCATATGAATCTGTTTTCTCTGACTATTGTGGCAGAAATCATTTCTCGTCCAATTGTCCTTCAAATCCCCAATCCCTCTATTTCGTAGGAGATGGTAATTTGGATACCTCCCACTTCAATGGTTACACTCAATCGTGGGAAGTACATCCTAATTTGTTTTTAAGTAGTCAAGATCGTGACAATTTCACATCACCACCACCTCCCTACCAAGATTGGAGTAACACTTATTCAAATACTTTTGACCAATCTTGAGAGGAACAAGCTAATTTTTCTGAGAGTTTTCAATAGGATGGTTTTAAAAACTCATTTTTACCCCTACGCTCTATGTAGAAGAAATCGAATCTCTTGGAACTAGGATGAATGACCACATTCAAAGTATGCAACTCATACATAATGATACAATGACATCTCTTAACAACATGACAACTTGTGTTGAAGAGATGATTAGACAAAGCCAAATTCTTATACCAAGTTATATTAAAAACTCAAATTGTATTGGTAAGAATGAGGTCAATACTTTAAAAAATAGTCAAGAGATAGAGAGTTCCATGGAAACACCTGAGCATTTGAGCAACTCTTCTTCACTTCAAAATAGTGAAGAGGTGCAACAAAATGCCGAGATTGTCACTAACTCAAGCTTTGAATTTTTGTAGGAAAGACATATTGCCGAAAATACCACATCATTCCTGCAGCAAGGTTGTGCAGAAATTCTTCAAGTTGTTTTTAAGGAAGGACGTGATGATCATTTCGAGGACTCGGGAGGCTTTGTAAAATCATGTTCCACTGTTGGTGTGGTGATGTGGAAAGCTCTTTGTGGGATGAAATATTCTCCCATTTGTGTCATTGAAATCTGGTGTCATGATCAAGGAGTGAAGCGCAAGTGGAAAGAGAAACACCAAAAAGAGTTTGTGAGGACGGTCTGGCCTGAAGAGCATACTAATGTGCTCCTATTAAAAATTCCACCATTTCTCAACAAGTATCCACACAAACAACATCACAACCTACTCCATTGGAGTAGGGGAAGGTTCAAATCATCACTTTTAGCTCCAAACTTTCATCTTTATTTTTGATATATTTGAGTCCGGGAAAAGTTTTTTTTTTATTTTAGAATTTTATTTTAAGTCAAGTAAAATTTTCATATTATCTTAAATGTGTTCATAACCCCAATAAGTTACAAGTTTTTTAGCACCCTTTAACCCACTTTGTTTTTTTTTTTTTGTTGCTAAAACTAGCCACTCTATTTTTTGGGACACGATTTGGTCTAAGCTTGCTCTAAAATTCTAAAAAGGGATATAGTCCATTTGTTCTTTTCATCATAGCCCTTTGACACCCTTGTTCTAAATAATTCATCCATAAACAAGACGTTGATTGAAATGAGTTTGGGGGAGGGAAATCCAAAAAGGTCAAAAGATCAACACAAAAGAGCAAAACTGTAAATAGATGCCTTGTTTTGGGTTTTTCCAAAAAACAAAAAAATGTCTCATTTGGACAAAGTGCATGCTGTCAACAAAAGAGCAAAAATGCCAAAAAGAGAAAAATTCCAATGATGAAACAAAAATGAGATAAAAAGTTTGGTGAGGAAAACAATTGTGCCAAATGAGAACTAATTTTGGAAAAGTCCTATTGATCCTTGAATAGACAAGTTTTCGACCTAACAAAAAGAAATGTCGGGCTAGCATATGGTTTATATAAGTGGTTAACATAGGTATGTATTCACTTGTGATTTATGAAAAGCTATGAGTAACATGATGAATTGAACAACTTTACTTCTAAATGCACTTATTGCTAGGCATATTTTTGTCATTTTAGTTGTATTTAGTTCATACATTCATGCATAGCATTACAAAAAAAAGCCAAAAGTATTTTATCCACGACTTTAGAGCTCACAACTACCACCTCTCAATTAGCATCAATTCTTAATTTCCTGTATCAATGTACTTTGCGATTTGTTTAACCATGATTCAAATATTTTTTTAGAAACAATGTTGTCCCTTAGTTATTCACTCACACACACCATGACTTTGCATATCGTTCCACGTAACGTTTAGAATTAACTTTCTTACTGTAATTACATTACACCTATGATTACTTGGATGGAATTTACCTTGTGAGATTTTGTGTCGTTTTGGATCGACACATTTATAATCAATCTCATTTATTTTCTTGTGTGCTACCTCGTATCGAGGTGTATTTCGAGGTTTTGACTTTGTTAAATTGCACAGAGGTCACCTTTTATTAAAACCATCCATGTTTAGGTGCGATTTTTTGTCATATGGTTTGTTTGGTGTTGTGTCGGTTTGACACTTCTGTCAAATAAATGTGTCTACTATTATTTTCATCCAAACATGTGGTAACAATTAAGTCGCATTGTTCATGGGAAAACCTAAGCATTATATTTTGCCTAGTGATATCGTGTATTAACTCGCTCTGATAGTTGTGGAGATTGTTGATTGTTTTTTTTCTCTTTTAATTTCTTCTTTTCACCCAATTCCGTAATAAATTCTAATATCTTTCTTGGAGACAAGAAATGTTTAGCTTGTGGATATTTTGTTATGTGTATTTTCTGCATGCATCAATAGCTTATAATTGCATTTTGCATTTAGTTTAATCATTTGCGTGTAGATTTTATTTGATTTTTAGTTATTTTTCGCTTAATCATTACATTGGTACTTTTGTGTTTTTTTTGGGTTCTGACAGGTATTTTGCGTTAAAATATAGGCATGGATGGTGATGGATTTTTGGAATATTTAATCAATTTTTATACGGTGTACTAATTTAAGAACGTTGGCATGAAACTGGATCAATTTGAAGAAATTAAAGCAGAAGGTTGCTTTTGAATAAGGCTCAAAGATGAGAAGTTGTTTTGAAAATATTTTTTTATCGGGAAAATTGCATCAAAACGGAACTAACTTTGATTTAATTTCTATTTTGGGGAACCAACTTTCAAAATCTTTATTTTGGGGTCTAATTCAAACTTTTCATATATTTAGGGCTCTCGCTTACCGGTTTAGTAGGTAACCGGTTACCTGATATACGTGGCAAAATCATTAATTAAAAAAAAAGCTTAATTGGATATGAAAAAAGTCCACCTCATCAATAATTAAAAATATAAAATAAAAAAAAAACTAATTCATCATGTTCCAAACCTACCTTCTGGCCGCCGCTCATCACAACTCATGATCTCTTACATCCTTCTTCAATTCTCCTTTCCAACTAAACCTTTGATTGTATCTTGTAAATCATCAGTTCCAATAACTCATTACTCTTCCCCAATTGACACATTCCTATGAAAAGTGGGTCGTCTATGTTGAGTTCTACTTAGCGCCATCCAGCCAAGTGGGTCTCCACTCCCGACAAAGCACCCCAACCAAGTGGGTCTCCATCTCCGACGAGTTTTTCTTCGGCCACTGACCCGTCACACCATCTCTCTTAGCATGTTGGTTTACGAAATGGGGGTGGTGGTGGGAATTATCACATCCAGGTGCATCTTAAAATGTATTTAAATTCATGTATTAGATTTGTTCATCATGTGTTGAATCTGATTGGTTTTTTAGGGCTTAAGCCATGTTTCTATGTTTTGAGAATTTTTGTGGTGGCTGAAGAAAATGAACAAATGAGAGAGTTTTGTTTGAACGACGTCGTCAGAGAAGGCAAAAAATAAGATCAGAACAGTTTGTCGGAGAACATGACTGTTCGGAAGGAGTTGCCGGAGAAAGTTGTGACCTGCAAATTGTTTTAACAACTTGTACATAAATGACCAAATATGATATATTTGTGTTTTATAATTTATATTCTAAATATGACGTGACATCTTAGGTGACGTTTACCTAAGACATGTCATCGTTATCAGGTCATCAGGTAAACAAGGCCCTTAAATATATGAAAAGTTTGGATCAGACCCTAAAATAGAGATTTTGAAAGTTGGTTCCTCAAAATAAGAATTAGGTAAAAGTTGGTTCCATTATGATGTAATTTTCCCTTTTTTATTTAAATAAGTTTGTTTTTTAGGTTTTAAAACCGCTTCTTTCCCCACGATGGCGGCTAGCCGTTTCTTCCTCTTTATCTATTTTTCTTTTTCTTCAATTCATTTATATTTAGGTATTATTGATATGTTTGTAATTTTTTCGTTCCTTGAGCTAATAGATATTCGATGAAGATACAACATCATGGATCGAGAATGAAGTTGAAGATCTATGGATTCTTATCAGTTGTATTTTATTCTTCTCCCTATATCCTTTTAATTTTATGTTTTACTTTATGTTAGTTTAGTTTAGTTTAGTATCCATACTCAAAGTCTAATTCCATTTTATCGTAGTTGTTATTTATTTCTTGGTATTTAATTTCTTATAATATTCTTAAACTAGTCTTTGGTTTCGCGCGTTGCTCGACGGTTTCTAAAATGATATAAGCATTGAATACTAATTGGAATTTATTAATTGAATATTAAATCTTCATCTCTATAAAAAATATTGCCAAAATACAAACATATTTAGAAAAAAAATATAAGTGTTTATATATCATATCCTAAGTTCCTAACACAATACAATTCGTTCTTTTATTACGATTTTTTTTATAATTCTTCATATATCAATTTTCAATGACCATTTCAAAATCTATTTTACATTTTTAATACTTAATTTTCTAAATTACATAAGTTACGTCAATCTTAAAATTACAAATTCGAAATTAAAATTTCACACGATAAACATCAATATTAATATGTATACAACTCAAAAATCAAAATTCTCTACAAAAGAATATTGTCTCCTCCAAAACTTCAACTTACATTTTATGTAAGAAGACCAATTGCAAAAGGGAATCTATGGGGATACTTGGGTTGACGATAAAATAAGTAGTAAACCGTTGAACAACCAAAGATAACTTACAAAACTTCTTACATAAGCAAAAAAATCAAAATATCGGAAGAAAATTGTTCTAACATATATTAGGTTAACAAACACAAAGCAAGAAAAATAGCCTAAAATATAGTTGTAACATGCAAAAATAACCTTAGAAAGGTGAACAATGACTTGGTGGGATGAAATGCAAGCATCTTGTATCTCAATAAGTATTTAACATGTTCCAATGGATGTCAACAATCATGACTTCCTTTTATATGCAAGATGGAGAAATGAAGCTTCATTTGACAACTTAAAAAATTAATGAAAACCTTTGAACTTCTTCATTTAATTGTATTAGAACCAAAGAGTAAAAGAGAAAGTAATTCAAAGGTAGTTGACATTTGAAAGGACATGGTGGGTTATACATAAATGTAGGCAAATAACTAATAAAAAATGAAAAATACTATATTATTTATTATAGACTTTTCTTTAGTTAATAGAGGGAAAGATGAAAATAACTATATAATGAATGCCTCTAGTAAGTTATGTAGTTTAGAAGTTAAAACTAATTAAATTGCAAGTAAAATTACCAAAGAAGCCTTTTTGTAGTGAAATGTGTATTTTTCATTCAGGGGTATAATAATCTTTAACTTATTCAATATTTAAAAAACTCAAAACAATGAGAAAATTTCTTGACACAAATGTTACTCTTACATTGTGTCACATTATCATTTGTAGGTTTTTCTTTTACATAATCCATTTGAATGCATTTTCACCATGTAAATACTTTTAAAAAAACATACAATACACAATTTGAGCTTCGATATTGGGAGTCGATAATGTTTGGAGGAGAGATATGAAGAATCCGCTTTGAATACGGCCATTTCTTGGCCATTTCATCACTGAAAGCCAAAAAGAAAACAAAGGGTTGCGGAACTGTTTTGATGGAGAAGATCAAAGAATTGTAACCGTAGAAAATGAAGGGTTTTTAATTTGGACTAAATGTAAAAACTAAAAAAAAATAAAAAATCAAGAAAATTGGAGGAGGCGCCACGTGGACTCCCAATGATTCTCCTTTATATATATACAGATTTACTTCATCGTTTTTAGGTTAGAAACGATTCATCGAGAGTGCAAAATTAAACCAACTAACAAAAACTAAATACAACCCAAAAGGATAATTACTACAATATGATCAGGGACATATCTACCCGAATACTATTATATGTATACAATATATGCCGAAATATAACTACATATACCAAAAAGTGCGTTTCAACGTCTCGATCTTAACCCGAATCACACCAACTTGTCTTTCCCCTTATCAACGACACCTAACTTTCCTGTAAAAATGTTAAATAATCCATGGGTAAGCGATTGCTTAGTGAGTTAAATAGATTAACAAGGTTATATGGTGATTATATACATTTAAGGAAAACGGAACTTCAATAATTATAAGAAGTCGATATAATGTAACCAAACAAACATACCAAACCCGAGACATGTGAGTTATCAAATAAACCGACCAAATATCCAAGAGTCAAACATTGATTGACTGAATATCAACATACGAGCATATATCAAGTGAGTCAAAAGCATAAAAAACGATTAATACATAACAAACAATAATCATATATCTCGTACCGAGTGCATTGAACGTATCCATAGTAAACATCCAAATATCCATATCTCTTACAACGTGCATAACCATATAAGAACAATCAAGATATTAAAAGTCAATGCACCAGCCGGCACTTCTACTTCCGGGTACGTGCCAAATCTTGTACTCATGCCTACCTCCAATTCACTAGGCAATGAGTATGACACACCAGTATGTCTCACCCGCCCTCCATCTCCTCGGGGCTGTCGACATATACCGATCTTCCAGCATACCACACAAAGTAGTACCCATACTCACGGTATTCCAAGGGCCATAAAACACATATAAACGAATTTCTAGATTCGGAAATGATTGATATTGTGGAACATCACATGAAACAGGAAACAACTCAAAAGAAACATATAAATTTCAAACCAATACTAGAGGACTTATATCAAGGTATAATACAAAGAAAACACATATTTATGCAAGTATGTATATGAACAAGTAATCCATTTAACTAACAGTGTGACTATAGTCTCAACCAAGCGTCAAACCGGAGTTCCATCCTAATTCCGTGATCTTAAGTAAAATCACTCACCAAAAGTCCCCAACAATACTATTATATCACCTGGATTATGTACATGTCAATACAATAAGCATTGTACCAAACTAGCACATTTTAAACCTTAATGATTCGATTTACTAACTTTGGTTCTACGTTACAGCTCTGTTTTTAACCCCTGTTTTACCCTATTTAATCTCAAAATCACACTTTGGTTTTAAAATATGGATTAAAGTAGACTCTTATATCTTTTCAACGATACCAATTACATATCCATACGATTTTCTATGATTTTATACATTTTTTACAAAATAGCAGCTATAGGCTGTCAAAATATGATTTGACAGCACTTTACAAAGTGCATCTTTTACCCATCTCAAATCTGGAGTTAGATCATGATGTCTAAAGATAAAACAAACTAGACATTCATATCTTTAAAATGCCACTTTCTACAATTTTATACAAATTTTATAAAATGGTACTGCAACTTGGCTTTTAAACACTAAAACCTTAAATTTCCATCATTTCTTCACCAAACTTTGTCCAAATCTTACCATACTCAGGTTTATAGTATAAAATCAGCCAAATTTTATAAAATCAATGAAAACCTAAGCATTTGTTCACAAAATCGTCATTTCTCCCTAGTTTGACCTAAAAAGTCAAACTTTCAACAAATTTAAAGCATTTGGACAAATCTTTCAAGATTATACATGGGTTTCTTAAATATCCTAATTGATTCGGTTGCATTGGTTGTAGGGGTGAGCAAATGGACCGAACCGACACCGAACTGGTTTGGAATCGGAACCGGAAATGCGATATTATTATAACCGATAACCGGACCGTATAGGCAATACCTGCGCCGGTGCCGGTACCGGTTCCAGTCCCGGTTTTCCGGTCAAAAACCCGGTTGGAACCGCTTTAATTCCAAATCAACTAACAAAAATCATACTCTAATTTTTCAAAATATTCATAGTTTAATATTTATACCAATCTCAAAATATTCATAGTTTAATACCAAATCAAGTGTAAAGTAATTCCAAGATGTTTCAAAGTTTAATACCAATTACAAAATCAAGAGTAAAATAATCCCAAAATATTCAAAGTTTAATACTAAATCAACCAACAAAAATCATCTTCTAACTTTCCATTGCCCTCTTCCCCATTGCTTTCTCATCTTCTAAAAATCATCCCAAATATTGAAAGTTTAATATCATGGTATTTTAGGATAGAGAGGTGGAATCTTTTTTTGTTACAAAAGATATACTTGTTAAATTTTGAAAGGTTATTTTGAGATATTAGAAAACAGAATATATTAATTAAATTAGGATTAGATACTCATTTAAAATTCCAGGCCGGGTCCGGTTAATTACCCGAAAATTTGGCACCGAACCCGGTTTGGAACCGGAACCGAATATGGAGGATTTGAAGAACCGAAAACCGGACCGGTTGGATTATACCAGTGCCGGTGCCGGTCCCGGTCCGGGTTTAGGCCCATTCTTGTGGATCAAATGCTCACCCCTAATTGGTTGTACAAACGTAACGGGCTGTATTTGAAATGTCCTCTATATATGTATATTAATATTTCTGTATTAAACTTTGTAATTGAATCAAAATGATAAAAAAAATAAATGTGAAACTATTTATTATAATGATGAGATGTATAATATGATTGTTTTGTCATAAATATATCAATTTATTTCTTACATATATTTTCATAAAATATGTATATGCATCGCACAAACACGGTATTATTACCTAGTTTTGCATATATAATCGCATTTATTTTTTTAATTTGCTTGATTACATTGGTTTATTGCATTCATTTGCATCTTTGTCCAAAAGCCCTCCTCAAAACCCCAATTTCTCAACCTATATTGCACAAAAAGTAACGGTGGTCGTAAGTGTTGTGACCACTTCTGCTAACGGCGAATCCGATTTAATTGTTTAATTTTTCATTTGACTTGTTTGAGTTTTTTCGATCTTCATAAGACAAATATTTTCTTAGTTTGGTTTCTCGTTAAATAATAATGGAAAAAATGTGTTAATTATTTTAGTAAAATCAACATGTATGATATACTAAAGAAAATGATTGAAACTCATGTAGGTGCTTATTTAGTACATATATTGTTTTCTAAATAATATGGAGTGTTATATAAATACTAAATAATAAAAATCGAAAATAGTCATTTAATAATATTTTTTTTAATATTAAAAAATATACAACGAGTCTTATGTAAATAATAATTAATGACAATGGTTATTTATAATAATTGATCATAACCATTATTTACTTATATTGTATTCAATTATCATAAGTATTGCATTTATGTATATTGATTGCAAAAAGATTTTTTATACATTTTATTTATTTATATTCATTATAACCAGTTTATTATTATGTAAATAAAAATATACAGATTATTATATTCAATATCACGTAAATAAAAATTTACATATTGAGAGCAATTTCATTTATGTAATGACTTTTTAAATATATTGATCATCTATATTATTAAGTGTTATGTAAATAGAAAAATAGAGTCCTGTAAAATAATAGAAATAAAGAATATTAATTGTTTGTGGTTCATCTTTTAATACACATACAAATTTACTGTGGTGTCCCATTTTTCTAACATTTAACCTTCTCATTTTCCCCCATTCGATTAACCTCAACTCACCTCCCCCAAATAAAAGTCATAACCAAAGTCATGAAATTGGGTGATTATATGTGCAAGTATAACTATGATATACAGTAACTAAGAATAACAACATCAAATACTATTTTTTTCTTGCAAAGGTCTTTGGCTCCGACTTTGTAATTGGGGGCCTTTTAGATTTTCCACAAGCACCTAAGATATTATCATGTGTTCATATATGAAGACAATATAATCATAGATAATAATAACTACAATCCATTAGTAGGATAATTCTATAATAGTAATAAAAATGTTCAATTTAATCGTAATTCTACAACTTCAATAATCAAATTATGACTACATAATAGAAAACAATTTCATATCTAAAAAATTCAAATAAGTAATTCAACATTGATAAAAAAAAAACGTAACCATAAACTTCCACAAAGAGTGGTATATATTGTTGAAATCTTTCATTTTGTACTCTAAGTTAAATGAACAACATATAACATTGTGACATTTATTTATACTCCTTTATATACATATCAACAACTTTAATCAATCACAATCGAATAGTATATAACAAAAAGATTACATGAACTTCTACATAATAAAAACATTACATGAACTTCTACATAACAAAAACACCACATGAACTTCTTGGCTCCATTAGAAGAATCTTACCTTCTTTGAAAAAGATAATAGTGCATACATATTCGGGATGTTAGCGATTGAAGATATTCTTCTTAATGATTGGGGATTCTTTGATCCGCCTAATTCTTAAAGCACTTCTTCCATGTCTATTCCTCAAGTTCCTTTTGCCCCATCCTCATCCATATAAAGTGAATTTTAAGGGTTACAATAAAGTGAGAATTAAAGATTACATGAACAACTTTAATCAACAACTACATAGATAACAACTTTAATCAATCACATTCGAATAGTATATAACAAAAAGATTCCATGAACTTCTACATAACAAAAACATTACATGAACTCCTACATAACAAAAACACCACATGAACTTGTTGGCTCCATTAGAAGAATCTTACCTTATTTGAAGAAGATAATAGTACATACATATTCGGGATGTTAGCGATTGAAGATATTCTTCTTCTTGATTGGTTATTCTTTGATCCACCTACTTCTTAAAGCACTTCTTCCATGTCTATTCCTCAAGTGCCTCTTGCCCCATCCTCATCCATATAAATTGAATTTTAAGGGTTACAATAAATTAGTGAGAACTAAAAAAACATTTAAAGGAATGGACAAATGAATAGTCATAGGTTATACATATCAATAGGAAATTACATATTAAAAAATATTTAAAGGAATGGACAAATGAATAGTCATAGGTTATACATATCAATAGGAAATTACAAAAAAAAACCAAGTCTAATAATGAAACATACATCTTTCATTTAGGGGTAGAGAAGTCATTTATATATTAAATAATTTAGAAAATCAAAATTTTGAGAAAATTCATAGCAACAATTTCTACTATACCATTGTGCCACATCATTGGATGTGGTTTCTCCTTTATTATATATATATATAGATATAGATTTATACCATGCTAAATGATGTTTGAAAAACTGTAAACAAATAGCATGCAACCCACATAGTAAATTACATGCATGCATTAAATGCCATAAACATGTACGTAAAAATATAATATGCATAAACATGTGGCGACGGAGGTTCAAATGCGGTGATTCCGGGCTACCCGTGAAGCGGATAGTCACACTGGGATTAGTCGGCTCGCATAGCGGATTGGATATCTAGGTTAATAAAAAAAAATAAAAAAATATAATATGCATAACATATGTATCCCATATAATTCTCGTGCTCAAATAACTTTATACATAAGCATGCATCCCAGTTTAAAATCTCAAAAAGAAGCATCTGTGCATGTTGGTCGATTAAAATCAACACCCAATCAATAACCTACAATTTCATACCATAATGGTTTAACCTTGCAAAAGTCAACTAAAAGTCAACTTGCGGTCAAAATCAAAGTACTAAACTCTATAATATGTAATATCCCAAAACGTCGAATTAACCTTTATAATTAGACAACATTATCGTCCCAACTAAAAATTTCGCGTATAATTCAAATATACCAAAAGACACCACTAAAACTATTTGTTAAATCATTTAATAATCCACTCTCTAAAAAATAACTAATTAGTTAAATAAATTTAATTATCTAAAATAAACTAATATATTAATCAAAGAAATAATTTAAATTAATATATTAATCAAAATAGAAATTAAATTAAATAATTAAAATCAAACTGATTATTAACGTAACTAAACTCAAAATTCTGAAAACCCAAAATGTATTCATCTAAAAGGCTCGTAGGCCCAGAAGTGCTCCCAAACCTATACCAGAAAACAAAACGGTTGCCGGTGCCGGAAAAATGGGATTTCATCCCTTTTTCACATTTTCCTTCGTTGTCTCTCTCTCGTTCCTTTAACTTTTAGTAAATTACTCTTTTTCACCATTGCAATATTTCGTAACCCCATAAAAACTAATCATGAATTTTCAAGAATTATAGCCTTCCAATTTCGAGTTCAAGTTTCATGTTTTTAGGCATTTTCAGACTAAATATTAATCGGTCAAAATGACTCATTTTAGCACCGTTTTTCACCCTTTCTTTTGCATAGAATCTTATAGTAATTACCACAAATCTATATCCGAATTTGCAGCCCTTAAAATTAAATAAACAACTTGAATTTCGAGTTTTAAACAACCCTGCCACTGAGACCGTCGCAACAGAAGCGTTTATCTCAAACTCGATGTACGACCATTGTTATCTCTCAAAACTTATATCATTCTAGAGGTAACTGAACACTACAAGAAAAATGAATTTCACCCACAAAATAGTAACGAATTACCCAGGAATTTCCTGGGTAATCTGTTACTGATTTTACTTACCCACCAACAAATTAACCACCAACATTTGTGACGGTTTTGTGACGAATCAACCATTAGCGACATATTTTTCAGGAAAATGTTCGTAGGTGAAATTCTTCTATTTTAGTAGTGGAATAACGAAACCAACCATATAAAGAACATTGATTTTGGTTTAAAAAATGTACTTCTCATCGTGTTTTTCGTTCGAAGGAACGTAACCCGTTCGACCATCGATTTCTTGGTCCTTTCTACATGATTTCTCAAAACTCAAAGGTTTGCCAAATTAACAAAACAGGCCCCTTTTCATTTGGCTATTTTCATTTCAGCCCCTAACTTTTCAACTATAAGTACTTGACAACTATTCACCTTTTACTACCTCATTTTACACTTTTGGCCCAATGATAAACATCAATTTTATTTTGTTTTCCATTTTTCTTTGTTTTCACAAATATTTATTTACCCACTTTTTGGGGTTTCACGACACCTCAAGCCGCTTCGGGGTGATCCAGTCCGTACAGTACACCATGTTCTTTTTGTCATTTTTTAAAATGTTGTCCCAACAGGTTGATTAATTTATATGACCATCGAGGTTTTTTTTTTACCAATTTCGTTTATTCCAATAGATTTTTTTTGACGCTTAGGGTCTTTTTTGGAAGACGACTGACAGGCTGAATTATACTTGGATTCAGAACCGATTTTGACGGTCTCTAATATGAAGTATACCCTTTTGTCTCCCTGATATGATGTGAAGGGCTACAGCCAATGTAACACCCCTAAAATTGGGAGTTAAATTAAACCAAATAAAATGCGAAATAACTTCAACTACATAAAACATCACCCATAAAGATGGGGAGAAGGTTAGAGTGAGTTTACAACTTCTATAGGAATGTTAAATGACAACCTATTGATCTACACAATTCAAAATACAGATTAAGTTCAGGTATCACTAAAATCCTCAAAATAATTTTCTATGTAACTCCATCTATACACACGAGGGTGCACTTCAAAAAAGATGCCACTATCGGCATCTAACTTCACTCATCCCATCAAGCCCCACCCGCTTGATCACCTGTTATACATGTCATTTTAAGAAAAAGTGTTAGGCTTAAAAGCCTAGTGAGAACAAACAATTCAAATATAGAAAAGCCATTTAAACTTCGAAAGCGGTAAACAAACATTTAACCAAAAGCTTTTCTAAAACATCTCTTTTTCTTTACTTCCGGGATTTACAACTAAAAGATACGTTTTACTTTTTTTGAGGGAAACTTCTACGGGAATAACCCATCATCACATCGATTACTCTTCCGCACAAGTTCAACCCCAAACCAGGATCTATTACAAGTGCCATCCTCAAATACTTCTGACTATATGTGCCTATGGATCCATTTACACTAGTCTAACTTCCTAATGCAATTGTTTCAATGTATTAACTTCTTTTCACAAACCTTTGAGAAGTATAACATCATGCATCTAAAACCTTCCTTCCAAAAATTAGGTGAATTAATCAATTAGGTTTATACATCATATTTCTTGCATTTAAAACTCATAAGAGTATTCCAAAACCGTTTTTGACTTCCATTTCATCATTTCAAAGAAAACCCTACATGATACATTTTGACCTAGTTTTACCAAAATCTTCCAAGTATAGAAATACTCATTTTAAACAACATGTTAAGGTGAAATACATCATTTTGACATGTATAAAGTTTAAGAAAGGTAAGAATGAACTCACGAGGCTAAGGTTAGGTAAACCCTAGAAAAACTCCTAAAATGGTGATGAAGAGACCCGAATAAGAGAAAGCGAGGAACATGGCCCTTGTGAAGCTTGGATCTTGAATCTACAACCCTTGAAGTATAATAAATAACTTGGTGAAAGTAACTTGGAGCAATAAATGCCCTAGGTTCGTTTCTGAGAGAGAAGGGAAAAAAACCGTATTTGAGAAATGTGTTGGTGATAAAATGAGCTGAAAATTGACTCAAATGCATCTACTAGCGTCAAACAGAGACTAGGCCGAGTCTCAAGCGAGTCTTCTGCGAGTTTGGAAATCCGGGCGAGTCTCAATCGAGTCTTCGGCGAGTTTGGAAATCCGGGCGAGTCTCAAGCGAGTCTTCGGCGAGTTTTCGTTTCCAACAGTGAATAATGCGAGTCTCAAGCGGGTCTGAGCCGCCCGGACTCGCCCAACCTTTTAAACCACTCCAAAACTCTCTTCTTTTGAGTTTAGATGCATACCTTCAAACCTTCTTCATTCAAAAACTAATTAAGCAAGAAAATTAACCTTAGGACATCATAATCGACTTTATAAAATGGATTTAAATAGGCATAAATGATCAATCTATAAATTGATTCGTTCTCAATGCTTTGGGTTTTTGGTAGAATTTTCCGGGTGTTACAATCCTCCCACCCTTGAAATTAATTTCGCCCTCGAAATTTTACGTGCTAAACAAATAATTTGGGATATCTTATCTTCATGTCCTCTTCCGCTTCCCACGTTACGTTTGACCCTCTATGGTGCTTCCATTGAACTTTCACCATGACGATTTCTTTGTGACGTAACCTCTTTGACTTGCTTTCTAAGATCGCCTCTGGTTCTTCCACACAACGACTATTATCGACACGAATCTTTGAGAGAGATATCACACTCTCTTCTTCCGCTAAACACTTTCTTAAGTAACATATGTGGAACGTAGGATGTATGCCGGCCATTTTGGGTGGCAACTCCAATTTATAGGCTTAGCGTCCCACTTTCTCTAAAATCTTAAACAGTCCAAGGAAACGAGGACTAAACTTCCCACGCTTCTCAAACCGGATGATACCCTTCCAAGGAGATACCTTGAGCATAACACGCTCGCCCACTTGGAACTCCATTGGTCTTCTCTTCATGTCGGCATAACTCTTTTGACGGTCTTGTGCCGCTCTTAGTCGCTCTCGGATAATCTTCACCTTGTCAGCCGTCTCTTGCACAATCTCGGGTCCGGAGAATTGCTACTCTCCCGCTTCCAACCAACATACCGGTGTCCTACATTTCCGTCCATAAAGTGCCTCGAAAGGTGCCATTCCAATACTAGAATGGTAACTGTTGTAGGCAAATTCTACCAGCGGTAGATGCGAATCCCAATTTCCACCGAAATCAATAACACATGACCTAAGCATGTCCTCAAGAGTCTGAATAGTCCTTTCACTTTGACCATCTGTTTGGGGGTGAAATGTCGTACTTAAGTTTATCCTGGTGCCTAACCCCTCTTGTAATCCATTCCAAAAGTGAGAAGTGAATCGACTATCCCGATCTGACACGATAGTCAAAGGCACTTCGTGCCTTGCAACTATCTCATCCACATACAACTTAGCCAGTTTGTCAACTGGGTCGGCTTCTCGCATTGCTAAGAAGTGAGCACTCTTCATCAATCTATCCACCACTACCCATATGGTGTCGTGACCTCTCAAGGTCTTTGGTAGTTTCGTCAGGAAGTCCATAGTGAGGTGTTCCCATTTCCATTCCGGAATTTCCAATGATTGAAGACTTCCATACGACCATTGGGGTTCCGCCTTGACTTGCAAACAAGTCACACATCTCTCCACATATCTAGCAACATCCAACTTCATGACGGGCCACCAATAAGTTAACTTTAGATCTTTATACATCTTGGTACTACCCGGATGTATGAAGTACTTAGACTTATGATCATCCTCCAGTAGTTCTCGGTTGCCCCCAATCTTAGGTACCCAAACGCGTCCTCGGAATAGCTTTAGACCACGACTATCTTCGGTTAACATTAAGTGTTGTTTCATCAAACTTCATCTTTTAAGTTTTCCTCAAGTAATGCCTCCACTTGAGAAGTCTTGATTCGGTCGATCAGACTTGACATTACGTCAATTCTTGTGAGCACGGCCCGCGTCCTGCTACCATACTCCTTCCTACTTATAGCATCCGCCACTACGTTTGCTTTACTCGGATGGTATAGCAACTCACAATCATAATCCTTAAGCAGTTCTAGTCAACAGCGTTGCCTCATGTTTAGTTCCTTTTGATCGAAAATATGCTTCAAGCTCTTGTGATCGGTGTAGAGTGTACACTTAGTTCCGTAAAGATAATGTCGCCATAATTTCAATGCAAATACCACCGCGGCCAATTCCAAATCATGGGTCGGGTAATTCTTCTCATGTTCCTTGAGTTGTCTTGATGCATAAGCAATCACCTTGCCTCTTTGCATTAACACACACCCCAATCCCATCTTTGAAGCATCACTGTAAACCACAAAGTCTTCAGATCCTTCCGGCAAGGATAAAATTGATGCCTCACATAATTTCTTTTGGAGAGTCCGGAATGCCTCTTCTTGCTTGTCGGTCCAACTAAACTTCACATTCTTCTGTGTCAAAGCCGTCAAAGAAGATGCAACCTTGGGGAAATCTTGAATAAACCTTCGATAATACCCTGCCAATCCTAAGAAGCTTCGAATCTCGGACGGGCTCTTTAGCGGTTCCAAATTCATCATTGCTTCAATCTTGGATGGATCCACCTTCACTCCATCTTGATGAAGACAGCCCCAAAAACTGAACTTCTTTCAACCAAAAGTCGCATTTCGAGAATTTGGCGTAAAGCTTCTCCTTCCTTAATACTTTGAGAACCTCTCGAAGGTGTTGCTCATGGTCTATCTCGTTCTTAGAATAGACAAGGATATCAATAAATACTATTACTGATCGATCAAGAATAGGTCGACACACACGATTCATCAAATCCATAAACACCGCCCCCGCGTTTGTCAATCCAAACAGCATCACCAAAAATTCATAATGCCCATACCGCATTCTAAACGTCGTCTTTGCTACATCATTATCCTTCACCTTCACTTGATGATAACCCGAACGTAAATCGATCTTTGAGAAACAACCCGCCCCTTGAAGTTGATCAAAGAGATCATCAATCCTTGGGAGTGGGTACTTATTCTTCACGGTCGCCTTATTTAATTTCCTATAGTCAATGCACATCCTCATTGTGTCATCCTTCCTCTTTACAAACAAAACTGGTGCTCCCCATGGCGATGAGTTTGGCCTCACAAAGCCTTTCTCTAAGAGGTCTTGTAGTTGTGACATCATCTCTTGCATCTCTGACGGTGCCATTCGATAAGGCGCTCTGGCTATTGGAGCAGCTCCCGTTACTAGATCTATTCGAAACTCTACTTGTCTATCGGGTGGCAAGCCATGTAAATCTTCGGGGAACACATCTGTAAATTCATTAACAACTCGAACATCATCTAACTTCCTCTTTTCTAACTTCACATCTAAAACATAGGCTATATAAGATAAGCATCCCTTGGCTAAACACTTGCGTGCCTTTGCCAAAGTTAACAATGCAACTTCACCCTTCCTTCTTTCCACGTAGGCTACCAGCATACTACCATCCGATAACGGAATTCGAATCAACTTCTTGGAACACAAAATCTTAGCTTGGTTCTTGGCGAACCAATCCATTCCAATCACCACATCAAACCCTCCTATTGACATAGGCATGAGGTTTATCCTAAACTTACTTCCTTCAATTTCTACCACACACTCCCTAAGGACATCTCGAACTAGAACTTTCTTACCATCGGCTATTTCAACAATAAAGGCATCTTCCAAAGTACTAACAAGTACATGCAGAATTAGGTAGAAAGAAGTGGACACAAAAGAAAAAGTAGCGCCAGAATCGAAAAGAACATGAGCGGGTACGGAGTTAACAAGGAACGTACCCGACACCACGTTCGTCGATGCCTTTGCTTCATCCGCCGTCATCTTGAAAGCTCTTCCCAATGTCTTCTGACCACCACCAGTTTTAACTTGAGAATTTCCGGTCTTCAACTTCGGGCAATCGCTTTTATAATGGCCCGGCTCCTTGCATTCAAAACATGTGGCCATTTAGACCGGACAATCACGAATTTGATTCCCACTCTTCCCTCATCTATAACAATTACCTTAGACCGGGCTACAAGCTTCAAAGTGTTTGCTCCGATATTTGAAGCACCAACAAGCTTCCCTTCTAGAATCGGTTCTTCGATTGTTGTTGTTGTTGTTTCTTGTGGTGTTGTAGTTTGATTTCTTGGAATGCGCCACATGCCCTTCCCACTTCCACTTTTCTCCAACTCCCAATCTTTCTTCAATACCCAAGCTAATAGCATCTTCCTTATGTTGGGCTTCTTCAATTGCCTCACGAATAGTAGAGGGCTTTGAAGCCCATACCCTATCCATCATGTCCGCCGATAATCCCTTGAGAGCCCGGAACTCATCAGCAATCCGGGGCCACATGCCCAACCAAACTCAACTTCTCTCACAGTTTTGTTCCCCTTCTTGAGAGCCCGAAACTCATCAGCAATCTGGTCGATAGCCCTTTCATTACATTACTCTTCCATGACCTTCGGCTTGAACATCTCCCATGTGAGCATAGAGACGATCACGGACCCAAGGGTAGCCGTGGTAACGCCCCACCATGTTAGGGCCTCGCCCCGTAGCATTTGCGAAGCAAACTTCTCCTTTTGCCTCTCTTCACAATCACTCGAGCTAAAAGCTTGCTCGATCTCTCGCAACCACCTGATGCACTTTACCGGGTCATCCGAACCAGAAAACTTGGGTGGCTTGGTATACATGAAGTCCTAATACGAACAACTTCTTCCCGCTCGCCTTATCTCAGTCACAGGCTGTAACACCCGGAAATTTAGATAAAATGATTTTGATACTAAAAAATGTATTTTAATCGGGTTTTAGTTTGGTTGATGAAAAAGATCGAAGCTATACGTTGAAAATCAAGTTTGGGAGTTTCGGGGTGACTTAAATGGCTCGGGCCAGTTACCGGTGCCAGTTACGAAAGCTAACCCACGCCACTAAGTGGCTTTATACTTTGTTTGGCTAGGGCCAGTTACCAATGCCAGTTACGAAATGTAACTAGCTTCACAACTAGCACCGGGGTCTGTTTGGTCAAAATGGAGCCGCGTGAGTTACCAATGCCAGTTACGAAACGTAACTAGCTTCACAACTAGCGCCGGGGTCTGTTTGGTCAAGATGGAGCCGCGTGAGTTACCAATGCCAGTTACGAACGTAACTAGCATCCATATCAGGCGTCAGACTCTGGATTTATGTTGGGTGATGCATTTAAGTGGGTTTTCATCTCATTTTCACCAACACATTTCACCTACACGATTCTCTCTCTATATTTCATCACCAACCACAAACCTTTGAGCATTTACTCCATATTCCCACCAACGCAAGTGCATTTACTCATCATCCAAGCTAGAGATTTGGGATTCAAGCTTCAAGAAGTGTGTTCTTCATCTTCTCCACCAAGTTCCACCATTTTCATCCATTTTAGGGAGAATACTAGGGTTTTCCTAACCTTAGCCTTGTGAGTTCAAATCCAACCTTTTACAACCATAATACTTGTCATAAATGTTCTTATTTACTCTTTCTAGGTTATAAACTCAAGTATTTATGTGTTTGACTAAGTTTGGAGGTTTTAGGTCAAAATAAGAAATTTGGGGATTTTGATCTTGGATTTGAAATGGGCATTTTAGATGGTAACATATTACTTGTAAATGTCTCTTGATAAGAAAATATTTGATTTTGGAACTAAAATAGTTTGACCAAATTTTTGGTAAAACTTGTTTTTCAAGGAAATCATTTATATAAAGGTTTTCAGTGTTTGGAACACTATCAATGCGTCTCGTTTGATGTAGTTGATTATTAGACTAGTATGATATAGATCCATAGGCATAAGAGTCGGTATTTTTTTTAAGGTTGTGAAGGATAGGATGAACCCACTTTTAAATTGGAAATAGGCATTGCGATAAATTGTGTAATTTCCAATCTATCCTTTCACACTCTCGGAATATGCATTGTGGTTAGCGTGCAATTCTTGAGGCTCGAGCTTATGTGTACAAATGACTAAAGACTGTATTGTGGTTGATGTCAATGGCTACCAGACCTTTATGTGCCGCTCCATAACATTGGTTCGTGGCCTACCTTGTGTTCCGTCACGACTAATGGTAATATCGGATCTCCCCCGATTGTTTATAAAAGATCCTTACTTATTAAGAGTGAGTTATTTCAAGTGAAGTTAAATGGGATAAAATGCACCGTATCTTTGTTGTAAATGTTTTAACTGTTTTATCCATTTAACTGTTTGTCTCACTAGGCGTAAGCCTAACACTTGATATTAAAATGTGGTTTAGCAGGTAAGCAGCTTGATTGGGCTCTTTAGAGAAGGGCGGGTTGATATGTCGAGAGAGATGACACCTTTTTGGAGATATGCTCATAGAGTATATACATAGATGGAGTATAATATATTATTTTGAGGATATTAGTAACACCCATTGTAATCTATATTCCGAATAGTATAGATTAATAGGTTGTTATTTTAATGTCCATGCTTTGATGTGAACTCCCATACTCATACCCCCACTTGTTGGGTGATTTTAATTAATTCCGCATTTACCTTCGGATTAAATTTGTTCTAATTTTTAGGGCGTTACAAGTTGGTATCAGAGCTCTAGTTTAAGCGAACTAGGTATGAACTTAAGATGCCTAGACTTAAGCTGAGACTTTAAGTATTGAATTGTGAGAATGGGTAGACACTCTTGAGATAAGGGAGCTTTAGAGTCGACGGAAATGCGTTAAACATGAAATGTGACATTGGTAATAAGGATTCTTGTGCATATGATATATCCAAGATATCACATAGCTAATGCTATTTGGGTGCATTGTATTCTGAGTATGCTTATTATATTATTGTTGCAACGATTGGTGAACGTATTGTACGTATTTACGTTAGCTTTGTCTTACTCTTGTTCTATCATCTTGACAGACTAAGATGGTGAACACTCGTACGAGATCTCGGAACGAGATCGAGACAGCAGCGACTAGTATTACGAACCAAGAAGCGGCAGCGGAAGCTACACAACCACCTCCAATTCCAACTACTATTAGGAGATCACCACCTCGTATTGACTGGCTGCCGGAAGTGAACCTTAATGTCGGGATTGGTCCCGCCATGGTAGTAGCAGGCTCACAAGATGAGCTCAGGCTTAGTACGGTGCAAGCAATGAATTCTGCGTTTGCCCAATAGCATGAAATGATGCTGAAAATGTTTGAAGAAATAGATGCCAGTCAACGAAGGCATGAAGCGACTGCCGAGAACGCAGTAGTGGGTTCCGGAGGAAATGGAGCCGTACCTGCTACCGATGAGATACCCGTGACGGAAATAAGGCGGGTAGGAAGGGGTTGTTCATACAAAACCTTCCTATGCTCAAAACCACCCGAATTCTCCGGAACAGCTAATCCGGTGGTTTGCATGAATTGGTTACAGGAGATCGAGCAAGCCTTTGGCTCGAGCGAGTGTGAAGAGAAACAAAAGGTGAAGTTCGCCTCACAGATGCTTAGAGGCGCGGCGTTAACTTGGTGGAACATCACCACCAAAACTCTTGGCCCGATCATTATCTCGATGCTTACTTGGGAGATGTTCAAGGCGAAGGTTCTGGAGGAATATTGCAACGAAAGAGCCATCGATCGTATTGTGGATGAATTCCGAGCCCTCAAGAAAGGGGACAAGACTGTGAGGGAGTATACCGAATTGTTTGTGGAGAAGTTGAACCTTGTGAAGCACGCAGCTCCAACTGAAAAGGACAGAATGAAAGCTTATATAAAGGGATTACCTCACGACATGATGGGAATGGTTCAAATGGCAAGGACCTCTACTCTAAAGGAGGCCATCGACCATGCTCAAATGGTTGAGGATACCTACGACTTGGGGAAAGAAGAAAAGAGGTTGGCTGGAGAGAAGAAAAAGTGGGAGGGCAACTCCATGCCTCACAAGAAGTCAAACTTTAACAACAACAACCGTGGGTTCAACTCTAGGCAAGAGCCTAGGTGGTGTCAGAAATGTAAGAGCAAGCACCACGGCCCGTGTCGACCCCACTCCGAAGGTTGTTTCAAGTGTGGGAAGACGGAGCACAATCGATTTGAATGTCCCGTCAAGGGACTCGTTTGTTTTGAATGCAAGGAGCCGGGGCACGTCAAAAAGGATTGACCAAAGCTAAGGACGGGAGGAAACCAAGGGAGGAGAGAAGATGCCCCTAAAGCTATAGGAAGGGCTTTCAAGATGACCGCGGATGAGGCTAAAGCGGCGGCGGACGTTGTCTCGGGTACGTTCCTTGTTAACTCTGTCCCCGCTCATGTACTTTTCGATTCTGGTGCCACTTTTTCTTTTGTGTCTTCCACCTTCTACCCAAGACTCCATACGACTTCTAGCATTTTAGAGGATGCTTACATTGTTGAAATAGCCAATGGTAAGAAAGTCCTACTTCGAGATGTTCTCAAAGATTGCACTTTAGAGATCGAAGGGAATAAATTTGGGGTAAATCTCATGCCTATGTCAATAGGGGGATTTGATGTTATAATAGGAATGGATTGGTCGGCCGAGAATCATGCCGAAATAGTATGCTCCAAGAAATTGATTCGGATTCCGTTATCGGACGGCGGTAGTGTAGTGGTGTACGGGGAAAGAAGGAAAGGCGAAATAGCATTGTTGACGTTGGCAAAGGCACACAAATGTTTAACCAAAGGATGTCCTTCATTCTTAGCGTATGTTATGGATGCTAAGTCAGAAAAGAAAAGGCTCGAAAATGTTCGAGTTGCTAGTGAGTTTCCGGATGTATTTCCCGAGGACTTGCTCGGTTTGCCACCCGATAGGCAAGTAGAGTTTCGTATTGACCTTGTACCGGGAGCCGCTCCGATAGCTAGAGCACCTTACCGATTGGCACCATCCGATATGCAAGAAATGATGTCACAACTACAAGACCTCTTGGAGAAGGGTTTTGTGAGACCAAGTTCGTCACCATGGGGAGCACCCGTTTTATTTGTAAAGAAGAAGGATGGTACGATGAGAATGTGCATTGATTATAGAGAGCTAAATAAAGCAACCGTGAAGAACAAGTACCCACTCCCAAGGATAGATGACCTCTTCGATCAACTCCAAGGAGCGGGTTGCTTCTCAAAGATCGATTTTCGTTCGGGTTATCACCAAGTAAGGGTGAGAGAGGATGATGTGGCAAAGACGGCGTTTAGGACGTGATACGGGCACTATGTGTTTTTAGTCATGCCCTTTGGTTTGACAAATGCGCCGGCGGTGTTTATGGACTTGATGAATCGAGTATGTGGACCTTTCCTCGACAAGTCGGTGATTGTGTTTATCGACGACATACTCGTTTACTCTAAGGATGAGTTGGACCATGAGCAACACCTACGGGAAGTTCTTGAAGTTTTGAGAAAAGAGAAGTTGTACGCTAAATTCTCCAAGTTTGACTTTTGGTTGAAGGAAGTCCAATTCTTGGGTCATGTTGTCACACAAGCCGGAGTAAAAGTGGACCCCTCCAAAATTGAAGCAATGATGAATTGGGAACCGCCAAAGAGTCCGTCAGAAATTCGAAGCTTTTTAGGGTTGGCGGGTTATTATCGAAGATTCATTCAAGACTTTTCCAAGAAAGCATCTTCACTAACGGTGTTGACCAAAAAGAACATGAAGTTTGCGTGGACCGAAAAGAAAGAGAAAGCTTTCCGAACTCTCCAAAGGAAAGTATGCGAAGCGCCCATCCTTTCCTTGCCCGAAAGATCCGAGGACTTTGTGGTCTATAGCGATGCATCAAAAAAGGGTTTAGGATGTGTATTGATGCAAAGAGGCAAAGTGATTGCATACGCGTCAAGACAACTTAAGGAGCACGAGTGGAACTATCCTACCCACGACTTGGAACTAGCCGCGGTGGTTTTCGCGTTGAAGTTGTGGCGACATTATCTTTATGGTACCAAGTGTACGCTCTATACCGACCATAAAAGTCTAAAGTATGTATTTGATCAAAAGGAACTAAACATGAGGAAGCGATGTTGGTTAGAGTTACTTAAGGATTATGACTGTGAGTTGCTATACCATCCGAGTAAAGCAAATGTGGTAGCGGATGCTTTAAGTAGGAAGGAGTATGGTAGTGGAACGCGAGCCGTGCTCACAAGAATTGACATAGTGTCGAGTTTGGTTGACCGGATCAAGACTTCTCAAGCAGAAGCACTACTGGGGAAAACTTGAAGGAGGAAGTGATGGTAAAGCAACATCTGTTGCTAACAGAAGATAATCGTGGCCTGAAACTGTTCCGAGGACGTATTTGGGTGCCTAAGGTTGGGGGCAATCGTGAACCACCATTGGAAGATTCTCACAAGTCTAAGTACTCCATCCATCCGGGTAGCACTAAGATGTATATAGATTTAAAGTTGGCTTATTGGTGGCCTGTCATGAAGTTAGATGTGGCTAGATATGTAGAGAGATGTGTGACTTGCTTGCAAGTCAAAGCAGAGCATCAACGGCCGTATGGAAGTCTCCAATCATTGGAAATTCCAGAATAGAAATGGGAGCATATCACTATGGACTTTGTGACCAAGTTGCCAAAGACCTTGAAGGGTCACGACACCATATGGGTAGTGGTGGACAGATTGACGAATAGTGCTCACTTCTTGGCAATGCGAGAAGCCGGCCCCGTAGATAAATTGGCAAAGTTATATGTGGATGAGATTGTGTCGAGGCATGGTGTGCCTTTGACTATCGTGTCGGATAGAGATAGCCGATTTATTTCTAACTTTTGGGAAGGACTACAAAAGGGACTAGGTACTCGGATTCATTTAAGTACCGCGTATCACCCCCAAACCGATGGCCAAAGCGAGAGGACTATTCAAACTCTTGAAGATATGCTTAGGGCATGCGTCATCGATTTTGGTGGGAGTTGGGATACACATCTACCGTTGGTGGAGTTTGCCTACAACAATAGCTATCACTCTAGTATCGGAATGGCACCGTTCGAAGCTTTGTATGGAAGGAAGTGTAGGACTCCGGTATGTTGGTTAGAGGCGGGAGAGAAGCAATTTGCCGGTCCCGAGATTGTCCAAGAGACGGCAAATAAAGTGAAAGAGATTTGAGAGCGTTTGAAAGCGGCTCAAGATCGTCAAAAGAGTTATGCCGACAAGAAAAGGAGACCGATGGAGTTCCAAGTGGGAGATCGTGTCATGATAAAGGCATCTCCTTGGAAGGGTATTATCCGGTTTGGGAAACGTGGAAAGCTTAGTCCTCATTTCCTTGGACCGTTTGTGATTTTGGAAAGAGTGGGACGTCAAGCATATAAGTTGGATTTGCCACCGGAAATGGCCGGCATACATCCCACGTTCCACATTTGCTATTTGAGGAAGTGCTTAGGGGAAGAAGGGAGTGTAATTCCTCTCTCGGAAATTCGTGTCGACAACAGCCGGTGTGTGGAAGAACCGGAAGCAATTTTAGAGAGGAAATCAAAAATGCTTCGCCATTAGGAAATTATCATCGTTAAAGTCCAATGGAAGCACCACCGAGGTTCCAACGTGACGTGGGAAGCGGAAGAGGACATGAAGAGAAGATATCCTAGTTTGTTTAGTTAATTTGTAAAATTTCGAGGACGAAATTAAATTCAAGGGTGGGAGAATTGTACCCGGAAATTTAGATAAAATGATTTTGATACTAAAAAATGTATTTTAATCGGGTTTTAATTTGGTTGATGAAAAAGATCGAAGCTATGCGTTGGAAATCAAGTTTGGGAGTTTCGGGATGACTTAAATGACTCAGGCCAGTTACCGGTGCCAGTTACGAAAGCTAACCCACGCCACTAATTAGCTTTATACTCTGTTTGGCTAGGGCCAGTTACCAATGCCAGTTACGAAATGTAACTAGCTTCACAACTAGCGTCGGGGTCTGTTTGGTCCAAATGGAGCCGCGTGAGTTACCAATGCCAGTTACGAAACGTAACTAGCTTCACAACCAGCGCCGGGGTCTGTTTGGTCAAGATGGAGCCGCGTGAGTTACCAATGCCAGTTACGAACGTAACTAGCATCCATATCTGGCGTCGGACTCTTGGATTTATGTTGGGTGATGCATTTAAGTGGGTTTTCATCTCATTTTCACCAACACATTTCACCTACATGATTCTCTCTCTATATTTCTTCACCAACCACAAACCTTTGAGCATTTACTCCATATTCCCACCAACGCAAGTGCATTTACTCATCATCCAAGCTAGAGATTTGGGATTCAAGCTTCAAGAAGTGTGTTCTTCATCTTCTCCACCAAGTTCCATCATTTTCATCCATTTTAGGGAGAATACTAGGGTTTTCCTAACCTTAGCCTTGTGAGTTCAAATCCAACCTTTTACAACCATAATACTTGTCATAAATGTTCTTATTTACTCTTTCTAGGTTATAAACTCAAGTATTTATGTGTTTGGCTAAGTTTGGAGGTTTTAGGTCAAAATGAGAAATTTGGGGATTTTGATCTTGGATTTGAAATGGCCATTTTAGATGGTATCATATTACTTGTAAATGTCTCTTGATAAGAAAATATCTGATTTTGGAACTAAAATAGTCTGACCTAATTTTTGGTAAAACTTGTTTTTCAAGGAAATCATTTATATAAAGGTTTTCAGTGTTTGGAACACTATCAATGCGTCTCGTTTGATGTAGTTGATTATTAGACTAGTATGATATAGATCCATAGGCATAAGAGTCGGTATTTTTTTTTAACGTTGTGAAGGATAGGATGAACCCACTTTATAATTGGAAATAGGCATTGCGATAAATTGTGTAATTTCCAATCTATCCTTTCACACTCTCGGAATATGCATTGTGGTTAGCGTGCAATTCTTGAGGCTCGAGCTTATGTGTACAAATGACTAAAGACTGTATTGTGGTTGATGTCAATGGCTACCAGACCTTTATGTGCCACTCCATAACATTGGTTCGTGGCCTACCTTGTGTTCCGTCACGACTAATGGTAATATCGGATCTCCCCCGATTGTATATAAAAGATCCTTACTTATTAAGAGTGAGTTATTTCAAGTGAAGTTAAATGGGATAAAATGCACCGTATCTTTGTTGTAAATGTTTTAACTGTTTTATCCATTTAACTGTTTGTCTCACTAGGCGTAAGCCTAACACTTGATTTTAAAATGTGGTTTAGCAGGTAAGCAGCTTGATGGGGCTCTTTAGAGAAGGGCGGTTGATGTGTCGAGAGAGAGGACACCTTTTTGGAGATATGCTCATAGAGTATATACATAGTTGGAGTATAATATATTATTTTGAGGATATTAGTAACACCCATTGTAATCTATATTCCGAATAGTATAGATTAATAGGTTGTTATTTTAATGTCCATGCTTTGATGTAAACTCCCATACTCATACCCCACTTGTTGGGTGATTTTAATTAATTCCGCATTTACCTTCGGATTAAATTTGCTCTAATTTTTAGGGCGTTACATAGGCGTCTCCTCAGTTGCCTGCCTAGTTCCATTTCCCCCGGAACCCACAATGATGTTCTCAGCAGTGGCTTCGTACCTTCGGGCACTGGCTTCGCGTTCTTCAAACATCTTGATCATTGTTTCATGCTATCTGGCTATGACAGAATTTACCGCCTGCAACAAATGAACTTGTAGTTCATCTTGAGAACCCGCCACCACCATTAGCGGATTTCTTGGACCGAGGTTTACCTCCGGTATACTATATATTCTGGGTATAGACATGGTTGAGATAGCCGGGATCAGGGGTGGTTGAGTGACATCCATTGTGCTATGATTTGCGTCGTCCGCTTCAACTTGTGATCGTGTATGAGTGTTCACCATCTTAGTCTGTCAAGATGATTGAACAAGATTAAGACAAAACTAACATAAATACGTTCAACACGTTCACCAATCATTGCAACAATAGTAAAATAAATATACTCAGAATACAATGCACCCAAAATAGCATTAGCTATGTGATATCTTGGATATATCATATACACAAAAATCCCCATTTCCAAAATCACATTTCATGATTAGCGTATTTCCGTCAACTCTAAAGCTCTCTTATCTCAAGAGTGTCTACCCATTCTCACGAAACATCACTTAAAGTCTCAGCTTAAGTCTAGGCATCTTAGGTTCATACCTAGTTCGCTTAAATTAGAGCTCTGATATCAACTTGTAACACCCCTAAAATTGGGAGTTAAATTAAACCAAATAAAATGCGTAATAACTTCAACTACATAAAACATCACCCATAATGATGGGGGGAAGGTTAGAGTGAGTTTACAACTTTTATAGGAATGTTAAATGACAACCTATTAATCTATACAATTCAAAATACAGATTAAGTTCGGGTGTCACTAAAAAAATCCTCAAAATAATCTTCTATGTAACTTCATCTATACACACGAGGGTGCACTTCAAAAAGAATGCCACTATCAGCATCTAGCTTCACTCATCCCATCAAGCCTCACCCGCTTGATCACCTGTTATACATGTCATTTTAAGAAAAAGTGTTAGGCTTAAAAGCCTAGTGAGAACAAACAGTTCAAATATAGAAAAGCCATTTAAACTTCGAAAGCGGTAAACAAACATTTAACCAAAAGCTTTTCTAAAACATCTCTTTTTCTTTACTTCCGCGATTTACACCTAAGATATACGTTTTACTTCTTTTGAGGGAAACTTCTACGGGAATGACCCGCCATCACATCGGTTACTCTTCCGCACAAGTTCAACCCCAAACTGGGATCTATTACAAGTGTTATCCTCAAATACTTCTGACTATATGTGCGTATGGATCCATTTACACTAGTCTAACTTCCTAATACAGTTGTTTCCAATGTATTAACTTCTCTTCACAAACCTTTGTGAAGTATAACATCATGCTTCTAAAACCTTCCTTCCAAAAATTAGATCAATTAATCAATTAGGTTTGTACATCATATTTCTTGCATTTAAAACTCATAAGAGTATTCCAAAACCGTTCTTGACTTCCATTTCATCATTTTAAAGAAAACCCTAAATGATACATTTTGACCAAGTTTTACCGAAATCTTTCAAGTATAGAAATACTCATTTTAAACATCATGTTAAGATAAAATACATCATTTTGACATGTATAAAGTTTAAGAAAGGTTAGGTAAACCCTAGAAAAACTCCTAAAATGGTGATGAAGAGACCCGACTAAGAGAAAGCGAGGTACACGACCCTTGTGAAGCTTGGATCTTGAATCTACAACCCTTGAAGTGTAATAAATAACTTGGTGAAAGTAGCTTGGAGCAATAAATGCCCTAGGTTCATTTCTGAGAGAGAAGGGAGAGATAGACGTATTTGAGAAATGTGTTGGTGAGAAAATGAGCTGAAAATTGACTCAAATGCATCTACCACGTCAAACAGAGACTAGGGCGAATCTCAAGAGAGTCTTCGGCAAGTTTGGAAATCCGGGAGAGTCTCAAGCGAGTCTTCGGCGAGTTTGGAAATCCGGGCGAATCTCAAGCGAGTCTTCGCGAGTTTGGAAATCCGGGCGAGTCTTCGGCGAGTTTGGACTCGCCTAGCCTTCTGTTTTCGTCTCCAACAGTGAATAATGCGAGTCTCAAGCGGGTTTGAGCCGCCCAGGACTCGCCCAACTCTTTAAACCACTCCAAAACTCTCTTGTTTTGAGTTTAGATACATACCTTCAAACCCTCTTCATTCAAAAACTAATTAAGCAAGAAAATTAACCTTAGGACATCATAATCGACTATAGAAAATTGATTTAAACCCGCATAAAAGTTCAATCTATAAATTGATTCGTTCGCAATGGTTTGGGTTTTTGGTAGAATTTTCCCGGTGTTACAGCCAAAGACTAATATTGTGTTTTTTTTCCTAAATATTTCTTTGAGAGACATTTTGTACACATATGTATGCCCATTTTAATTTGTATTTCTGTTTAATTTTTGAGTAAATTTTTTCAAATGATTTGGTTCCCTTTTATTAATAAAAAATAAAAATAAAAATAAAAATAATACTTCCGTATTCTGTTTTTCTTAAAAAACAAAGGCTTTGACGCTAGGAAATCGTAACATTAAATCTATAATAAATTATGTCAATACTTTAATTGCCTAGTATATAAATGATCCCCTTCAATGTAAAAACCATGCTACAACATGATAACAATATTATGTTACAACATAGTAATTATATTATGTTTTATGACTTTATGTAACCCACGGTAAAAGGCGCATTAAATAATTTATATCATGACATGATTCACAAAGAGTTGATATCTATATTAGACCATCCATCAATAAGCCAAACATGGAGGAGGATAAAAAGATGACATGCTAGCCTATTATTAAACCACCACTAATCAACATTAACTGGTGGCCATTTAAATCAAGTCAGACAATAATACAAAAGTAATATTAGTTAATTAAAGGATGAATTGATTTCTCACTTTCATAGTTTCTGAATTTTTGCCAATCAGATTATCTAAATGTAAATTGCTATATTTCCATCCTAAAATAATCACCATAAGGTTCATCGATTGAAATCCATTGGAGTTAGATAGATCCGATCCGAACTAATGCTATATATATTTTCATTCTAAAATTATTTTTTGTCAACTGATCCAATCTAATTAGCATTTGGTATCCGATCCAATCCAATAGAATAAATGATTAGATCAAAACACTTACATCCATTTGGATAATATTGTTGTTTATTCATTGGATGATATCCAATATTTGATACAATTTTCAATTAATTTAATCAATCATTTCAATCAGTTATTTATATATTTTCTTAATTTATTAAAAATCACATAAATATTAACTAAAAAAACAATTTCGTAAAACGTTAATAATTAATTATAGTTATTAATCGATGATATTTGGATGATAATTAGATAGTCATTGGATTGGATCGGATCGGTTTGGTTTTATTGGATTATCTCAACACAATGACCGGTGATAATTCAACAACTCGGGGGTGAAATTTAGCAAAAGTCAACTAACCGACCAACGAGAGAAAATCAAGTAACAAATTAAAAAGATATAACCAAAAATTTTAGCAAGAAAATCACATAAGATGAACTAACCCATCCGAACTACTTGTTATTTAGTTTTCGAGTTAAACAACCTGTTTCATTTATTCTTCTACTATTTGGATTAAAAGGAATCACAAAATATACCATAATTTCATATGTTAATTGGTTTGAAGCCTTTGCATGAGCATATAAAACATTTAAGATACGGTAAAGCTAGCGTTTTATATTAAAGCTAAATAACAATATACTGAGATTGATTAAATAAAATAATACATCAGAACTAGATATTAATATATCTAATATTGAAATTGATTTAACAAAATAATACATGAGATATTGAGATAAATTTATTTCTTTTAGTTTTGATGGAAAAAAATCAATATATGGGGTCTTATAAAAGTTGAATGGTTCTTTAAACATGGAACCAAGTCATTTGTGGAGGGCAAAAATTTTCTTTTAAACGAAACCTATATTTTTTTTCGAAAGTTCTGGTTGGGGTTAAGAGACCCATTACTTTGTATGTTGCCCCGCCCTCGGAAACGAGCAACGAGATCGAGAGAGGATAGACAAGACTATTGCAGCCACATGACACGATGATGCGGAAAAAAAAATACGTGGTTCTATTGTTATGATAAAAGGTCCGATCCTTCAAACAAGCGCCCATATCAGTTAGTTGATAAATATGATATTTTTTTAATCATTTTAAAATCTATTGAAATGAGAGAGCATTGAAAGAATAGACTAGTCAGATGTACCTCGGAAAAATTGGCAATCTTTAAATCTGTTGTGGTTAGATGTCGCATGGCTCTCTATTATTTTGCCGATGATATGGATTTTTCCCATGCCAATTTATTTTGAGATTTAATGTGATAACTTCTTGCCGCAACAGATCAATAGATGTTTTGTTGATCATAACTCCTCTCAGTGATTTGAATATGATTCCTTTACTATACTTAGTGAAATTCCTTAGATAAGCTTCTGTTAAAATTCAGCGATAGCATACGCTGATTGCTATCAGCGATTGCTGAAGATCAAGGATCAACAAGCTTATCTCTGAAGACCTGAAGATCAGCTATCACACCAGAAGACCATTCAGCGACAGTCGAAGACCAAAGCTGAAGAAAGAGATAATCAGCTTAAGCGGTTCAGCGATAGCAGCGATTATCTACTCAAAGTGTGAAGTCTTGTGAAGCCTCAGGAACACTGAAATTCATCCTTGAACATTCAGTGTCAGCGATCAAATGAAGCTTCCTCTGCAAGATTAAAGTTTGATCTTATCCTCAATGCACAAAAGTCAAACCTAGAACTATGTCAGAAAAGGACATACAACTTGTCTCTTATATCCCCATCATATCTGATATGGTACTGTTCATATTCGGCCAAAAGCATGGTTGTCTTATTTACAAGGACAAGCTTCCTATCCAAGATTGACACGTGGCATGTAGCTTTTGCTTTGCATTAAATGCAAACGGGTATAAATAGATGAAGATATCTTCTTCATCTTCATGCATGCTTCCTTCTAGCCTATACCTTCTGTATTCTTTCTTTCATCTTCTTGTGCATCAAACTGTGTGTTTCTTTAGTTACAATAGAATAGGTTTTCAACTTGTTCTAATTCCGCTTGTAACTGTAAATTTGTTTATTTTCTATAAACTCATTTAAAAACTAAAATCTATGTGTTTGTATTCAACCCACCCCCCCCCCCTTTACAAACTGTTTACTTAATATTTAACTCTTGTAGACCCTTATTGGGACCAACAAGTGGTATCAGAGCGGTGTTGTTATCTTTCTCTTTAAAATATTCTTCTTTAGATCATTTTTTTTAAAATGACAAACCCTAATACAAACTACAACGATAACGGATCTTTAGCTAAACCTCCAAGGTTCAGCCATGATAATTTCCCTTTATGGATAGAAAGAATGTCACTTTTTCTAGAGGGATCTGATCCTAAGATCCCATACTATGTAGAAAACGGACCTTTCGTTCCTACAGCCATAGTAGCAGCTGACCTGCCACTGCTACTACCCTAGCCGTCGCTGAAAGGAGTATTGTAAAAACTCCAGATCGATGGACTGAGGAAGACAAGAAAGAAGTTGCTATTGATGCGAAAGCACGATCTATAATAGCAATGTCTTTGCTTGATGAAGTATATCATTCTGTAATGAAAATGAGAACTTCAAAAGCCATGTAGGATACTCTATGTATCCAAAATGAAGGAACTTCTGAGGTTAAAGTAACTAGATGCATAAACCTTGTAAGAAAATACGAGAGCTTTATGTATCAAAAGGGTGAATCTATCTCTCAAATTCACCAGAGATTTAACTGTCTGCTGATTGATCTTAAATCAGTCGATAGGGTATATTCAAACGCTGAAATTCTGACAAAATTGATGGAGGCATTGCCCGATCAATGGGCAGTGTACATTACATGCATAAAACTGTCAAAGAATCTTGAAACTTTGTCATTAAGTGCATTATATGGTATGCTCTTAAATGAGGAACAATCCCAGCTTCTAAGGAAAAACCTTCTTAACGAACTTAAAGGTGCTAAAAGTACTTCTTTAGCACTTGTGACTTCTGAAGAAACTTCTTCTAAAAATGGTTCTTCTTCTACTATCACCTCCATAACTGAAACTGATTCAGAAGATCAACTCACTGATGCTGACATCTCTGAGTTTTATAACTCTCTAGCTCTTTTAACCAACAACTTTAAGAGATTTGCTAGAAAGAGCAATTTTCGAAAATCTTCTAACCTCTCTGACTCTTAAAAACAGAAAACGTTGCCCGCTGAAAAAGCCTCAACGATCTATTTCAATTGTCAGATAAAAGGGTCATTTTGCAAGTGAATGCAGGTCGAAGAAAGTTGCTGCTCCCACTACCTCCCATACCTCTGATAAACAGGAGAAGTATTTGAAAATGAAAAAAAAATACAGAGATATGAAGAAAAACCAGCAAAAAGGCAAAGGCCTTGTTGCTGAAGAAGTTGACTGGGATGCTGAAGATGACTGGGCCAAGACCTCTGAAGAGTCTGGTTCAGATGAAGAAGATTTTGCCTTTCTCTGTCTAATGGCAAGAATAGAGGATGCTGAAGAAGTCTCTGAAACTTCTTCCTCTGAGTCTCCGTCTACTCAGGTAAACATTCCCTCTGACTCCTTACTCTCTGAAAAAGATAACTTGTCGGCTCTCGATGCAATGACTGTTGATTTTTACAACGCCTTGAATGGAAAGATAAAAGCTGAGAAAATTAACACTGACTTATCTGAACAATTAAAAAATTGCCACAGAAGAATCAAAGAACTTTCCAAACTTGAGGATTCTCTCAAAGACCAAGTTTTTGCAAATCAAACAATCAGCATTGAGAAACAACAAGCTATTGCTGATAGGGAAAAGGCTATCGTTGATCTCAAGTCTGAAAAGGCAACCACCGAAGGATGGTGTAAGGCTTCTGATAAAGTCAATGAGATCATCAATGCCCAAATACCTATGAAAGTGAGATGTGGATTAGGCTATAACCCTGAAAAGGAAGAATCAGAGAATGATCGTTCCATGCTCAAGTTTGGAATGTTTGTCTCCTCTATCCCTGATCCTTCTTCTTCAACTTCTTCTTCCTCTTTCCCTAAAGAGAAGCTTCCTGTGGATTATTCTAAGAAGGTGATCAAAAACAAGTTTCTTGACCATGTTCCTAAGAATAAGAAAACTCTAGATAAGAACAAGAAGTCCTCTGAGAAAATTTCTAAATCTGGGAAGAAGGTCCCTGATTATTCTCAGAGACCAACTCCCAACATTAAAATCGATCTCACTCCTACCCCTGACAAGGTTATAATACCTCCAAGGACAATGGATAAAGGAATTCTTGGACCTATCCCTGAGAAACTTCCTGCTCCCTCTCTTATCTCCAACCCTTTTAAGTATAGGAAATGCTTTCACTGTGGTGAAACAACCCACATTGCAAGCAAGTGTCCTAATGCTACTAGAGCTGATAAAATAGCTCATGGAAAGAAAGTAGCTCAAGCTGATAAATCAGCGAGAGTAAAATCCACCAAAGTTGCTAAACCAACTAAGGTGAAGATATCCACTGAAGAGAGTTCTTCAGCTAGTAGTACATCCGCCAATCATGTATCTAACCAAGCAGGACCCATAGTAATATGGGTACCTTTAAACAATTAATCTTTATTGTATGCAGAGTGCCAAAGGTATCTGGTATCTTGATAGCGGATGCTCGAGGCATATGACTGGCAGAAAATCTCTGCTCTCTGACTACAAAGAAGATGCTGATCCATCAGTGACCTTTGGTGGAAATGGCAAAGGATACACTAAAGATATGGAATTCTGTCCGACGGAGCCACATCTTTTTCTCGTGTTGCTTACGTTGAGGGACTAAAGCACAATCTCTTGAGCGTTAGTCAGTTGTGTGACAAAGACTTCAAAGTTCTATTCCTAAAGAATAGATGCGCTGTCACTGAAGGAAATGATAAGCTTGCCCTCTCTGGAAAAAGAGTTGAAAACGTATATGTCATAAACATGAATAGTTCTCACTCTGAGAACGTGTGCTTCATCTCTAAAGCATCCACAGACATAAACTGGTTATGGCATAAAAGACTTTCTCATCTCAACTTTAAGACAATAAATGAGTTGTCTCAAAAAGACTTAGTCAGAGACCTCCCTAATCACACATTTACAAAGGAATCTCTTTGTTCAGTGTGTGAGAAGGGAAAGCTGACAAAAGCCTCCTTCAGGTCAAAGCAAGTTTCTTCAGTGACCACTCCTCTTCAGCTACTCCACATGGATCTCTTTGGACCTTTCAATGTCCAATCAATCTCTGGAAAGAAATACACTTTAGTGATTGTTGATGAATACTCCAGATACACATGGGTGTTCTTCCTTCGATCCAAAAGTGATACCCCTGAAATGATAATATCTTTTATCAAAAGAATGGAAGTACTGAACAACTTACTTCTTCGCTCCATAAGAAGTGATCATGGTACTGAATTCAAAAATAGTACTTTGGTTAGTTTCTTTGAAGAAAAAGGCATCTCTCACAACTTCTCATCAGTGAGAACTCCTCAGCAAAATGGTGTTGCTGAAAGAAGAAATCGAACTATAATCTAAGCAGCTCGCTCAGTGTTCAGCGAATCGCGTCTTCCAACTCAATTCTGGGCTGAAGCTGTCAATACAGCGTGCTTTACTCAGAATCGATCCCTGATTGTTAAGAGATTCAAGAAGACTTCCTATGAATTATTTCATGGGAGAAGACCCACTCTGAAATATCTTCACATTTTTGGATGTACGTGTTACATTCTGAATGACAGAGATCATTTGGGTAAATTTGATCCCAAAGCTGATGATGGTATATTTCTTGGATACTCCTCTGTATCTAAGTCTTTCAGAGTATTTAACAAAAGAAGACAACACATTGAAGAATCTATGCATGTCAACTTTGATGAATCTCTTCCCATTCATCCTTCTCATAATCTTGATGATGATGAAGCATTGAATGCTTGGATGGAATCTCATTATTGGGAACCTGAAACATACTTCAGCAATCAAACTCCAGCTGATATATGTGATGATGAAATCCCTGTAAACTCAACAAGTAACAATAATCCATCTTCAGGGATAAATGTTACTCCTTTAAATCATATTCCTGTTGCTGATTCATCTCTTGGAAATTCCTCCGTGAATAACCAAACCTCTTCTGAAAATCAATCCCCTGAATTGATTCTAAATGAAATACCTGTTGCTGAAACAAGTCCTATTCCAGAATCTGAAGAACAGGTCGTTGAATCTGCTGTTGATCTCTCTCCTCAACCACCAGCTCAGCGATGGACTGCAAACCATCCAATAAATCAGATTATTGGTGATCCCACTGCAGGTATCAAAACACGTAGAGGCACAGGTAATATCTGTCTTTATGTTAACTTCATTTCTCTCTCTGAACCTAAGAAGATATATCAAGCTATCTCTGACCCTAGCTGGGTTTCAGCTATGCAAGAAGAACTGACTGAATTTCGTAGAAATAAAGTTTGGAATCTTGTTCCTAGACCCTCTGATAAAACCGTCATAGGAACCAAATGGGTTTTCAGAAATAAGCTAGATGAAAACGGGACTATAATTCGCAATAAGGCTAGACTTGTTGCTTAAGGTTATAGACAGGAAGAAGGAATTGATTATGATGAAACCTTTACCCCTGTAGCTCGTTTAGAATCCATAAGACTCTTTTTAGCTTATGCTGCCCATAAAGACTTCAAAGTTTTTCAAATGGATGTTAAAAGTGCTTTTCTAAATGGAAAACTCAGCGAGGAAGTTTATGTTGAACAACCCCCTGGTTTCTCAGACCCTAACCACCCTGGTTATGTTTTTAAACTTGAAAAAGCTCTTTACGGGTTAAAACAAGCTCCTAGAGCTTGGTATGATACCCTCTCTAAATTTCTTCATAAAGAAAAATTTGTTCGTGGAAAAATTGACCAAACTCTGTTTTTAAGAAAATATAAAGGTCATACGATTCTCGCTTAGATATATGTTGATGACATTATCTTTGGTTCCACAAGACCCAAACTATGCACTCGTTTCGCGGCAAGAATGCAAAAACAATATAAAATGAGTATGATGGGTGAACTAACATATTTTCTAGGTTTGCAAATTAAGCAATCTGACAAAGGAATTTTTATTTGTCAAAGCAAATATGTTAAAGACATGCTGAATAAATTTGATATGAATCAATGCTCAGCGATGAAGACTCCTATGGCGCCTCCTCTGACATTAAACAAGGATCCAAATGGAAAACCAGTCAATGTCACTGCCTATCAAGGAATGATTGGGTCTCTGCTGTATCTTACAGCGAGTAGACCAGACATCATGTACGCTACCTGTCTCTGTGCTCGGTATCAAGCTGAACCGAAGGAATCCCATCTAATCGTTGTAAAGCGAATCTTCAGATACCTGAAAGGAACTCCAAATCTTGGTCTCTGGTATCCCAAAGGCTCAGGATTTGATCTTATTGGTTACTCTGACAGTGACTTTGCAGGTTGTAAGATTGATAGGAAAAGCACCACTGGTGGGTGTCAGCTGCTAGGTGGAAAGTTAATAAGTTGGACGAGTAAAAAGCAAAACTCAGTGTCCACTTCCACCGCTGAAGCTGAATACGTAGCAGCTGGTAGTTGTTGTGCTCAAATCCTTTGGATGAGAAATCAACTCAGAGACTACGATTTAAAGCTCTCTAAAATTCCTATATACTGTGATAGCACAAGTGCTATAGCAATTGCTAACAACCCTGTACTTCACTCCAAAACCAAGCACATTGAGATCCGATATCACTTTATCAGAGATCATATGATGAATGGTGAAGTTGAGCTCCATTTTGTTCCTACTGAATATCAGCTCGCTGATCTTTTCACCAAGCCTCTTGATGAAACTAGACTCAATCTACTCATCAGCGAACTTGGTATGTTGAACGCTGAATAATTTATTAATCAGTGACCAACCAAGGATTACAAATAAAGCCTTCAAACTTTCCATTCTCTGAACTCTGATTCAGCGATATCTAGGCCATCTCCTCAGGTATTATCTTCTAATCTCTCGACACTCTTTGTTATCCTTTCTCATCAAAGAATGTCTCTCTTATTTTAAAACTCCTCACTGACAATCCTTTATTATTAGTGATGAAGATTTTTCTAAAATTATTAATGATAAACCTTCCTTATGGATAACCATCATTAAAATCTTTTAAAAATAAAAGAAAAGGACACGTCAGACCTTTTTTTCTGACACACGACGGACCACGACGTTTCCATTCCATCTCCTTTCTTGGAACGTGCGCGAGGTCATCATTTCTTTTTCAAAAAGCTAAAACCGTCGTTTAGCAATCCTTTCTTTCTCTCTCCTCATGCTATTTAAGCATTCTTTTTGCCTTACTTTGTTCCTTCCGCTTTCATAACTTCCCTAAAGGCAAAGGAAAACTTCGATTCTTCAAGCTTTCTCCAAGAACACCAAGAACACGCACTTGTGCGTTTTTCTTCTTCACACGTTTAAGGTTTGATCTAAACCTTATATCAAGAACTGGAAACAACCTGTTTCACCTTTCTTATCTGTTTTCATTCGTAAAATTAATAAAATCTTGTTTTTAAAGTGAAATGCTTTTTCACTTTCAAAACCCTGTTCTTAGAACAGAATTTTTTTAAGTTTTATCATTTTTTTATTTACCTTTAAATTTTTATTGCCAACAAGCATTTTGATATTGTTCATCAAAATACTTGTTTCTTTGCTCTTACATTTGGTACTTTTTATACCAAAACTCTGGTTTATACATTCATGTATTAAAACCATGATTTATCTCTTCGGTGTTGCCATTTTTCCTATAGAAATGGCCTCTGCTTCCAACGTCGCTGAAACTGCTGCTGCTAACCAGTTGGTCGCTGCACCAACCTGTCAATTTGAGCTGGAAAAGTCAACATTCAAGCCATGCTATTACATTGCATTGGTAGACATTCCCTCTGAACGCCCTCAGTTCAAGGACGCTGCAACCTTCCTCAAGGCATGCCCTCTGATGTATGCCTTCGTCCACAACTCAGTGGGCATTGCCTCTCACCTTCAGGCTCTCTGGTACACGGCGCAATGTACCACGCTGAAAACAGACAAAGGCACTGTCCTTCCTGCTATCTCCTTCACAATCCCTGAACTTGGCTTCTTCGCGTTCTCAGTGGGATTTGTACGCAAGGCGCTAAGACTTCCTCAGCGAAAAAAGAATGAGCAATGGGGTGATGAACCAACAAAGCAACAGATAGATGCTTTCTTGGAATCCATTGGCTAGAAATGGGAGAACCCCTTAGTGAAGACCTTGGGGTCAAAGCTGGAAAAGAAGCGACTCCCTGCTTGTTGGCAGTATATTTTCACCCAGTTCATTCAGTGCCTAGGGTCCAAGGTTGGCTCCCACGATCAGGCGAGCAAACATTTTCAAGACCTTGCCTTCTCTCTCTGCACGGGTCATCCTCTGAACTACGCTTACTACATCTTCAGCGATATGGGCAACCGCCTCAATGCCTCCACCAGACATCCTGTTATCCCTTACCCCCGTTTCTTCTCCACCATCCTTGAAGAAGCTTTCGGGGAGAGCTACCCGAAAGTCGGAGACTTTGCCTTCTCAATGGTAGGGAAGAAGTCCCTGGACCTGGAAGAACATCCAGGTGATGCTCCTCTCACTCCCTATATGCTACAAATTATAGGAGCACCTCTTTTAGTGACCTCCTCACTGCCCATCCCCTCAGTGAGTACCCAAGGCACTACTGCTGCAAAGAGGAAAACCCCCACTAATGGTCATAAGAAGACCATCGCCTCAAAGAAACCTAAGTAGGTGGTCTCTCAACAGACCATCCTCTCTGATTTTGGTGTACTTCAATCACCACCCTCATCCACAAACCACTCCAACGGTTTCTGCTGCCGTTGAAGCTTCATCAGCACTACCACCACCATCAGTGACCAAGGTCTCTGAAGGTGTTATAGCCAGCTCTGCTGAAGCTGGATCAGGTATTACTTTCACTACCTTCTCTACCTCTTCCATCTCTACTTCTTTGGTCCTCACATCAGCAAGTGACTCAGTGATAGTTGTCCCTATCTCTGATAATGCTGAAATGCACGCAGTCCAAACCTCAAAATTGTTTAGGCAATCTGAGTTTCGGAAAGCCAATTTAAAAGGACCTCAGAGTATCTCTTTCAGATACTCTAAGACACTGGTCAGTGATCCTCAGGACACTACCTTTGCAAAAGTAGTCCCTAAGAGTAATCCTCATGATATTCTCAAGGAAAATAATGCTATTTTTCATCCATCATCTGATCCAGATTTTTTTCTCGCCTCTCTGTCAATGTCATCAGCTGCTGCCACTACGACCATCACCACCACCACTTCGAAGACAGCGATGAAGTCTCCTCAGCGCCCTCCCAGTGCCAAAAAGCTCAGGGATGTCAAGATGGAACACCTTGCCCCCAAGCTTCCTCCCAGGGTCACTGAGTTGCCTCCTGTGTCCCTGCCTGCTCCCACATTCCCTGCCATTGACCATCTGGTCAATGAGTGTGCTCTCACCAGAGCCAGGCTGGACACACTACAAACTTCTACGGAGTTGATCTTCTGGCAGGTCGTTGGCACTCCACGAATGAAGACGAACATCAGCAACTTGGTGTCTGATGTTCAGACTCTGAAGGACGACCACAAGGATCTTCACCAATCCCTCATCAACATTGAGCAAAAGGTTGATGCTCAGGCCACTGTCCTCGAGTCTATTCAAAAGACTCAGTCTGACATAATGCAGGCTCTCTCAAGGCTCAATGGGACTGGTCCCTCCTTTGCTGCTGCTGATCGGACCATGCTTGAGGTCGTACACACGAATGTTCGCACTCTGATGGTCAACGTTCTGCCCCATGATAACATTAAGGGGGAGAAGGTGGCCAAAGAGTTCGCTGACGAACTTATCGGCGAGCACAATCGACGGTTTCCAGATGAAAGGATCTCTCCTTACATTCAGAGACCAGAACCTTCTGCAAGGTTTGTTGGTGATGATGAAGAAGAGGATGATGATGAAGAACAAGAAGAAGAGGAACTCATCCCTCACTTTGGAGGTGATGATGACTTGAGATTTGCAATGGAGCATTTCAGATTATCCAGACCAAGCACATCTCAGCTAGAGCCCTTCAGCCAGAGTGGTCGATCTTGAGGCCACCATCCCTATATCAGAGGGGGAGACCGCTGATAAGGTATCACTTCAGCTTATCCCTTATATTACTCCTCTCTCTGAATCCCCATATATAACCCTTCCTCCTTTAAACCCTCTCTCTGATAAATCTCCTTTCTCTCCTTCCCTCAGTGATCCCTGTCCCCCAAAGGACTCATCCACAAGGAGGGAACCTTCTTCTAAAGAGCAGTTTATGTACATAGTGGAAACTGACTCCGAGGAAGAAGAAGGCCTCATTCCTCGACGTCGCGTTCAGAAGAAGATTATAAGCGAGCCTGAAGAGGAAGAAAGGCGAATAAAATTCCTAAGGGAATTCGAATCGAAAAGAATAAGGGTACCCCATGAAGACCCAATAAATGCTGAACCAATCAGGATGGTAGATGAATTCTACTTTTTATCCAAGGAAGAGAGAGAACAAGCTATGGAAGCTCAGAGGATCAGAGATGAAGAAATAAAGCAAACTGAGAATGATCTTGCTTTAGCAAGGAAGATTCTCAGGGAAGACTCAGCAAGAGACAAAGCAGCAAAAGAACAATTAGAAAAGAGCGAATGACTCGCTGCAGCTCTGGCTCAGAAAGAACTTGTACAAGAAAACCTGAATGTCTTTCCCATTCTCGCTTAACAGAAGATTCTCACTGCACTAACCACTGAAGCCACAACTCAGAAAGACAAAGAACTGGATTGGTGCACAGAGATGCTGAACTTTCGAAGATCTGATTCCAAAATCATTCATGCAACTATCCAAGGGCGACACTCCAACAGAGGTGGTCCAAAGGTATATGTAAGAATGACTAGGCCATCCAGAACAGAGAGAGAAGAAGCAAAATTCTTAAGGTTATATGGATACACTGAATGGCTCGAAATCAGAGATGCCATTCAGGGTTCCAAATCCAAGTTCAAGAATGTGGTAGAAGATGAGCTGAATCAGTTGCTGCAGAGAATGTCACAACATGTACAAGTTCCCTCTCTCCCTGAATCATCTAAGAAAAGAAGATCAACCTCTGAAGAAGGCCCAAGCTTAAGAAATGAACATAGTGTCAAATTTGATCTTGAAAGCATCATCAGTCATATGACGCTCCCTGATATATCTATGCTGGATACCTCTCTTCCTACGAATCGATTATATGAAGAAAGTGAAGTCATCTCGCTCCCTGAATCTGGCATGATTTTCTTGGATAATGAAAGACAGCTTCGTCTCTTCAGAAACAAGGAACTTCATAAGGCCCCTACTCGTTTCATAAAAATCTTATACTGTTACTGCTGGTCTAATGACCCTCTGGTAATCAGACAGAAGATGCTTTTTAAACATGAGTTACAAAGAAGAAATGTGAGCCTCTCTGATTGGTAGTAGCTTTTTTATCCTTTGTAATATTGTCTTCAGTGTAAATGTACTTTCACTTTAAGGATTGTAATTTCATTTCTCTGTAATATCTTCAGATTATAATTAATGAAATACACTTGAGTACTTTACTCCATCTCATACTGAAAAGATCCCTGAAAAAAGTAAAAGGGACAATGAACATAAGAGTTCTATCTTCTTAACTTTTCTTAGCTCACTGAACCTTCACTCTGAAAGTTCAATCAGTGAATGTACTTTAAGCTCTTCTACTTGTAAAAAATTGTGATTTCATATCCTTATAAATGAAACTCAATTCAGATAATAGATTAGCTAAAAAAGATCTTATAGATTAGTACTTAGAAAATTTATTTTAAATTTATAAGTCCCTGCTAATCTTTTAAAAGCAATTTTCCTATGTTGCTTAATCATTATCAAATAGAGGGAGATTGTTGATCATAACTCCTCTCAGTGATTTGAATATGATTCCTTTACTATACTTAGTGAAATTCCTTAGATAAGCTTCTGTTCAAATTCAGCGATAGCATACGCTGATGGCTATCAACGATTGCTGAAAATCAAGGATCAACAAGCTTATCTCTGAAGACGTGAAGATCAGCTATCACACCAGAAGACCATTCAGCGACAGTCGAAGACCAAAGCTGAAGAAAGAGATAATCAGCTAAGTGACCTGAAGCGGTTCAGCGATAGCAGCGATTATCTACTCAAAGTGTGAAGTCTTGTGAAGCCTCAACAACACTGAAATTCATCCTTGAACATTCAGTGTCAGCGATCAAATGAAGCTTCCTCTGCAAGATTAAAGTTTGATCTTATCCTCGATGCACAAAAGTCAAACCTAGAACTATGTCAGGAAAGGACATACAACTTGTCTCTTATGTCCCCATCATATCTGATATGGTACTGTTCATATTCGGCCAAAAGCATGGTTGTCTTATTTACAAGGACAAGCTTCCTATCCAAGCTTGACACGTGGCATATACCTTTTGCTTTGCATTAAATGCAAACGGGTATAAATAGATGAAGATATCTTCTTCATCTTCATGCATGCTTCCTTCTAACCTATACCTTCTGTATTCTTTCTTTCATCTTCTTGTGCATCAAATTGCGTGTTTCTTTAGTTACAATAGAATAGGTTTTCAACTTGTTCTAATTCCGCTTGTAACTGTAAATTTGTTTATTTTCCATAAACTCATTTAAAAACTAAAATCCGTGTGTTTGTATTCAACCCCCCCCCCCTTCTAAAACTGTTTACTTAATATTTAACTTTTGTAGACCCTTATTGGGACCAACATGTTTGCATAGGACACTTTATCGAGGTGAGTGTCATGACAAAGGGTCGTACATATACTCCACACGGATACACAAGGCTGATCCATGTGAGAGTAAACGCCATATAAGGTCCTCGTCAAATGGTCGCGGTTGAGGCTGCATGACTGTCTTTCTCTATGATCTATGTAGCATCCATAGAAATTGCAAATTATAAAATTTAATTGAGGATGAGAGAAGTTAGCGGTATTTTTATATATATGGATAGTTGAGGGGTGTTTATTGTATATTTTCCTTATAGTTTTCTTTTTTATCTCTTTCGTTCTTCTCTTTTGAAAATGTATGTCTCTCTGAATACGATCAATATACACAAAAGCTTTCTACAATGGTTTTCTACTTCATTCTCAATCAACCAATCTTACATGGTATCAGAGCCTAGGTGTCATCATCATCTCCTCGTATTTTCATCTTTTGTTGTCTTCGTCCCCTCGTAATTTCTAATTGATTGCTTTAACCCTAATTTCTCATCTGTATTAACTCTCCTGGTCTTCTGAAATCTCATCTCTGACATCTATAACATCAAAATCTTAGACTCGAATATGATAAAGAAATCAATCAATGCTTAATTATCACACTATTATTATACTTGTACGAACTCGAAAAACGATGACTTAGAAACGATAACTTAGAAACATGTTTTTTATGAGACTTCGAACATTGTTTCTTACAAACTATTATTCCGTCTATTAGCGAGCTAATCAGGCAACCTTTGATTTCTATGAATCTCCTATGTGACCTTTATTGGTGTTCCTCTCCCGCAACGCCACTATCTCTAAATCTCAATCTGGTTGAATCTAATCTTAATTTTTTCTCAGCTCAGCCTGTAAGTTTCTGATAACTCTCATTTTTGTGACTTATTTCTTGTTCTTTTCTTCCATTTTATATTCTTATATTTATTGCTTTTAGCATCTTTTGCTTTCTTTTCTCATAAAACTGTTTTTTGAGCGATGATAACATACCAAGGGTTTAATTTCGTCCTATGCATTTATTCTCATTCAGATTCTGCCCACAGTGGTACCACTGTGGGAAGCACTCCTGATTTCATAAAATAAAGGTCAACGGTTTTTGTAGGGAGATTTCTTGAAGGTATTCAGTTCAGTTGTTTACTGTTGATCTAAACTCCTTTTAGTGATTTGAATATGATTCCTCTTTATACTTAGTGAAAATCGAAGTTTAAGTTACTGTTCAAATTCAGCTACACTGATTGAACTGTGACCGCTGAAAGACAGGAACACTATCTGAACTTAGACAATCTGAAGAACAACACTCACACCAAAGACCATTTAGTGATAGTTGAACACCTAGCTGAAGAAATTGATAAACAACTCGTGGTTTTAAGCGGTTCAGTGATAGCAATGTTCATCTAATAGAAGTGTGAGATCTTGCGTATGCCTCAGTGATACCTGAAGACTTCATCCTTGAAGACTCAGTATTAGCGATCAATGTGGGGCCTACTCAGCAAGATCTAAGTTGATCTTATCCTCGATGCACAAATGTCAAACCCCCATGCCTTATCAGAAAGTACGTACGGACTGTTCTCTACGTGCTTACCAACTCTGATTAGGCTACTGTTCATATTCGGCTGAAAGCATGGTTGCTTTATAAACAAAGAACAAGTTCCCCATTTAAACTTGACACGTGGCATGTACCTTTTGTCTTGCATTTAATGAAGACCTTCTTCTTTATCTTCATTTATACATATCTTTCCTACAATCCTCTGATCTTATTTCTATCTCGCCATGTGCATCAAAATACTTAGCGATTCTAAAGTTGTAATAGAATAGGTTTAATACTTGTTCTTATTCCGCTTACACCTGTAAATTTGTTAATTGATATAAACTCATTTAAAAAACCTAAAAGTTGCATTTGTATTCAACCCCCCCCCCCCTCCCTCCCTCTACAAAATGTTTCTATACTTATACACTCTTGTAGACTCCTTTGCGACCAAGAAGTGGTATCAGAGTCGTGTTTATTGCTTATTATTTAAAACTAATATCTTATTGTTTTAAAATGGCTAATACAAATTCAAGCTATATCGACAATGGATCTCTTGCTAAACCTCCTAGATTTAGCAAAGATAAATTCCTTGTATGGAAGGAAAGAATGACTCTATTTCTAGAAATGTCAGATCCTAAGATGCCCTACTATGTAGAAAATGGACCATTCGTTCCTACACTTTTAGTCCCTGCAGTTCCTGCAACTACAACTACTCCTGCGATTCCTGAAAGACGCATTCCCAAATCTCCACATCAATGGAGTGAGGAAGACAAGAAAGAGCTAGCTGTTGATTCAAAAGTTAGATCTATTATTGCAATGTCTTTGGCAGATGATGTATACCATTCTGTCATGAAAATGAAGACTTCTAAATCCATGTGGGACACTCTTTGTGTTTAATATGAAGGAACCAGTGAGGTTCAAATTACTCGTCGAATCCACTAGGTGAGACAGTATGAAAGTTTCATGTTCACTAAAATGAAACACTTTCTCAGATCCACCAAAGATTCAACTGTTTGATCATATATCTGAAAACACCTGATCGAGAGTACTCTAACTCAGAAGTACTGACAAAGTTCATGCAATCTCTTCCTAAACGACGGGACACATTTACTACCTGTCTCAAACTGTTAAAGAACACTGAAACTCTTTCTTTAAGTGCTCTTTAAAGAATATTGTTCAATCATGAGCAATCCCAAACCTTTAAAAGAAACCTTTTGAAAGATACTAAATCAGCCAAAAGTTCTTCCCTGGCTTTAGTGACCTCAGAGACTAATCCCTCAAGAACAGTTTCTTTTTCTATTAGTTCTATCAATGAGTTTGATCAATCTAACCCTAAAGATATCACGAATGCTAATATTTCTAAATTTAACAATTCTTTGGCTCTTCTTACTAATAACTTTAGACGATTTGCCAGAAAGAGCAACTTCAGAAGAACTCCTACCATCATTGACTCTGACAGGTCAAAGATATCTCTTGCTGATAAAGCTTTTGTTATCTGCTAAAACTGTTAAAGCATAGGTCACTTTGCAAGTGAATGCAGATCAAAGAAGGTTGCAGTTCCTACTATCTCTCAGATACCTGATAAAACTAAGAATGAAAAATATTCTGAGTTGAAAGAAAAGTATCAGAATCTGAAGAAAACCCAGCGAAAAGGTAAAAATCTTGTCGCGGAAGAAGTTGATTGGGAACAAGAAGTTGACTGGACACAAACCACTGACGAATCATGGTTAGATAAAGAAGACATAGCTTTCATATATCTTATGGCTAGAATTGAAGAAGCTGAAGAGGCCTCTGAAACCTCATCACCTGACTCTCCATATTCTCAGGTACCAATTCTAGAAAAGTCATCTATCTCTGAACTTGATAGCTTGTCGGCTCTCGACACTATGACTATTGATCTCTACAATGCTTTGAACGGAAAAACTAAAGCTCAACAAATCATCTCAGATCTAATAGAACAGCTTAAGAACGACCACCTTAAAATAAAAAAACCTACTAAATTCGAAGAAAATTTAAAGACCAAATCTTTGTAAATCAAACCATAAGTATTGAGAAACAACAAGCTATCATTGAGCGTGAAAAGGTCATCACTAATCTCAAGGCTGAAAAAGCCACCATTGAAGGATGGTGCAAAGCCTCTGTTAAGGCTAATGAGATCATAAATGCTCAGATCCCTAAAAAGGTGAAAAGCGGTATGGGATTATTCCTCTGACCAAGAAGAGACTATAAAGGATCGTTCCATGCTTAAATTCAGAACCTTTGTTTCTTCTATCCCTGATCCATCTAGTAAGTGTGCTTCTACATCTGAGGCGAGACCTTCTGAACCTATTCCTGAGGACTTAAGGAAGGTGATTAAAGACAAGTTCCTTAATCATGCATGTTCCTACAATCAAGAACTTTCCTAAATTGAAGAAGAATCCTTCAGTTCCTTTAGTGAGTCATCCTCTGACTTCTGGGAAGAAGATCCCAATATATTTTCAGAGCTCAACTCCTCTGATCAAGATTGATATCACTCCCTCTAAACCTGAGAAACCAGTGGTTCCTCCAAGGTCTATGGAGAAAGGAATTCTTGGGTCTGGTCCTGAAAATGTGAACCCCTCCTCGCTGCATGCTTCTAGTTCTAAACCGGTTTTCAAATATAGGAAGTGCTATTACTGTGGTGAGACTACCCACATTGCTAGCAAATGACCTAATGCCACTAAGGATGAAAAATTATCTCATGGTAAGAAAGTAGCTCGAACTGAGAAATCAGTGAAAGCGAAATCCACTAAACACTAGTACAAAAATGGTCTTAAGTGACGGTTAAAAACCGTTACCATAGGTATACGGTGACGGTTTCTGTGGACACAAAAATCGCCGTCGTAGCTGCCGTCACTTTTGATACACTTTTGGTAACGTTTAAAAAACGTTACCAAATCACATCAAAAACCATTACCATAAGCTAAAAACCGTCACCTTAGGTGTATTAGAAAAAAAATTATTTCCTAGAACCGTCACCTTATCATGACATACAATGACGTTTATTTTTCAAAATCGTCACTATACATGGCATACGATGACTTTTATTTTTTCAAAACCGTCACTGCAACATGACATACGATAACGTTTATAATTCAAAACCGTCACTGTAGAAAGGTATACAATGACGTTTATTACTTAAAATTGTCACCGAAGAATGACATATGATAACATTTATTTTTTTAAATCGTCAACATAGCATGGTATACGGTGACATTTATAATTAAAGACCGTAAACGTAGCATGACATACTGTGACATTTATTTTTCAAAACCATTATTGTAGCATGACATAGGTGACGTTTATTTTTTAAAACCTTCATTGTATCATGACATATCATGACGTTTATTTGTCAAAGACGTTATCGTAGCATGAGATACAGTGACGTTTATTTGTCAAAACCGTCAACATAACATAACATTTTGTAATGAGTATTTGTGAAAATTGTCACCGTATCATGATATATGTGACGTTTATTTTGAAAAAATGTCACCACGGCATGATATACAGTGACATTTATTTGTCAAAACCGTCAACGTAGAATGACATTTAGTGATGTTTATTTGTCAAAAACGTCAATGTAGTATGATATATGGTGACGTTTATTTGTCAAAATTGTCATTGTAACATGAGATATGGTGACATTTATTTGTCCAAACTGTTACCATCGCATGACACACAGTGACGTTTATTTGTCAAAACCGTCACCGTAACATGACATACAGTGAGGTTTATTTGTGAAAACCATCACCGTCGCATGACATACGGTGGCATTTATTTGTCAAAACCATCACTGTAGCATGACATACAATGACGTTTATTTTTCAAAATCGTTTACCATAGCGTGACATACGATCACATTTATTTTGAAAATCGTCACCCTAAATTGACTTATGGTGACGCTAAATTATCAAAACTATTACCTCAAAGCATAAACAATCTTTTGGTGACATTTTTTATTTATCATTAATAAGTAAAATATAAATGAAAAATCAAAATACGAGTCAAATGATTTATATTATATATAAGAACAATAAATTAATAATATACATTATAAATGTATGAGAACACTAACGAAAAAAAATATTATACATCTGAAACGGTTTGTTTTCTTATCTAAGCTACACTCGATTATTTTAATCTCTTCACCGTTCCGTTAACAGTTGTATAGTTGTTATCTCTCTTCAATTCGTAACCTTTTCCTTCAAGCCATTATGAATATAAGTTGTTCGTGGTGCCTGTAAATAGATAAGAAAAACAAATGATGAATACAACAAATGACGAAACTTTCTCATATGATTAACGAAAACAGAAGATGAAACAAGTTCAAACATAGAAGCATTAAAGCCAAAACTTTATGAACGAGCGATGATTGAATTCAAATAAAATTGGTCCAAAATGTCAATCACCAAAATTTGGCGATTGCCAAGTTATAGGATGAGCCACAAGACTAGTGGATTTGTAACACAACAAATTTAGGTAATGTATGCATTTAGATGCCCACTTTTCAATCAATAAAAGCAAATGGAGTTGCTAAAAATGTGTTCTTTGCAAAATATAAAACATAAAAATCTTGAATTCATCATATTGAGCAAAATACCGATTATGTAGTTAAGGAATTAAAATAGAAAAAAATAGAAGATTAAACAGCATAAATAAAGTTAGATTTGGTGCATATAATTACTATGTTCAAGTGGAAGTTTTTGGTTTAATGTTATATTACCTTCAACAAGACAATTTGCATCAATGACTAATTGTGTAGCATTTTCCCGGAATGAATGTTAAACGAACACCCGATGGGTCATTCGAGATACTCAACTAATAGGCATAGTGTATTAGGGATGCTCCTTTACAGTTAGACGGGTTGCTCCAATCGGGTGCTATTGGAGTACCTTGCAATATAGATTCGAGATACTCGACTAATTGACCTGCACATGGGTCATTAATTATTCGTTCAGAAAACATCAATAATCAAAAGGACATAGTTGATTAAACATAGAATATGACTTCATATATGGAGTTGATCAAGCCATCCATATCATTATTACATACATTTTAGATGCCCGCAAGTAAAAATAAAAAATTCCCAACAACAAAATAGTTGAAATTGTTAAACGAACAAAGATTTATGATCTACATAAAAATAAGTTCAGAGTGGTCTATGAACATTGCGATTTTTTTTTCAATTCTATAGAACCAACATTTGGTGCATATAAAAAGCATGTAAACTCATTAAGATGCTTATTAACGCTAGTAAAATAGAAAAATGTATTTTAAAGACATCAACAGGCTGATTCCTAGAACTTACTTACCTTAGAATTTGTATCAATATGAAGATATCTGGTTATATGAAGACATCCGGTTATATAAAGATATCTGGTACTAATGAGTTGCACTTGCATATATGCATGGCCTAAGAGATATGTGCATATGGCCAAGGCAACAACATTGGTGACCGTGTGTGTGCGTGAAATAGTTGAGTTTGTATGCTTTATATGGAAAAATTGTTACTTCACATACAATTTTACCAGGAACTACGTTGGATTAGTAAGTAACTAGGTGCATATACCTCACTTGTTATTGCAGTAAACAAGGAAAAAAGGGATGTCAACACAAGACCTCAAGGCTAAACGATCGTAGATTCAGGTCGCAATCAAGAATTAAAGATGAGATGCTCATTTTATACAATTTGGTTTATTCTATTAACAAAGAGATACATTAAAATCCAACAAACATAGGAACCAATTAATTCCAGATAACGATTTTTCTAGGAAGTGAATTCATTTAATATTGTTAGAAGCATAACTTAAAACCTTAAACTAGCCCCTAGATTGAATTTAGTTGGGATGGTGTTGATGCCCTCTCATGAATATGTGCCAATTTAGACATAAAGCAAAACAAAGATGACCAAATTCCATAGGAACTAAATTGAAGTAAATGGTAATAAAATGAAATAGTAGCCATAAGTCCAACACGTAAGATGAGCATATGTTTGTCAAGAAGTGCCATTGAAACAACAATTTAAAATAGTAAAACAAAACTGAAGCTTTCAGTGTAGGAAACAAGAGTAGTATAGATCACCGAACTCTAGTAAACACATGGTATTATTTATCCTACTTGGATATTAACATAGGTTAATCAACAATTAGTGTGTTAACTGCTAAGAACATTGGCATACACCCAAAGTTAAGTTACTATTGAGAAATGTTAACTTGAATCTTCAAATTTGAACATTCAACCATCAAAAAACTCACCAATTTCAAAGTCGTCATGGAGTTCCCAAGTTGATTATCTAGTACATGATCAGAGGATTCCCAAAGCTTTTGCGTTGCTCCCATTGAACCGGCTTACTGTCTAACACAATAATGCTTACATTTTAGGTATTAATAAAAATATATGCATATAAAAGACGAGAGATGAGTGTAACTCATCTCAACGATAGGTTAAGTCGTTAAAACTTAAAACATATTGTTTTGAGAATGCCCTTTAAGTGAATTGACAAACAAAATAAATAACTAGATTTATGACAAGACAAGACTGAACCTACAAGTTGTACATTGTATTGGTCGACTTGTATTTAAGAGCTGAGATTATGAAAAGGGCTTGCTATTGATACCCCCTCCCAAGGCTTGCTACTTTTATCTGTTGAAACCCATTGGATGTTGGGTTATGTGATGCTTTATTCAAAATGCCATATAATAATATCAGTGCCTCTTGAGTCTTGGTTCTCTTTGATTAAAATATGTTTTTAACCTAAATCTATAGCTAACATTGCATAAATCAAAACAAATTCGGACACACAAGCCCTAAATCGAAACATATCTAAATTTAAAAAGCCATAAACAAAAATACAGCAAACCATAAATCAATACAGAACAAAACAAACAACAATTTGTGAGTCTAAACTCATTAAATGGTAACCACCAACCACATAGAGAAAATGTTCAATGATTTAATGAATCAGGGCACCCAACGAACCATAAATCTAGACAGATCTAAACAAATTTCTTCAAACTAAAACAAGAGACTAAACGAGCTACAAGTAGAATCGTCTTTGAGGATGAATAGTTCAAGTACGCAAACATCGAGTTTGAGTTGGAGAGATACAAGTTCGTGCTTTCAGAGGTCAGTAAGAGCGTAAAAAGTAGTAGAATAATTGAGGCCGACGGAGGGGTAGTAGCAGACAATGCAAGTTTACGGAGGAAGGAATGTGGATAGATGAGGACGGCGGCAAAGTGTGTATGGAGGCGCAGAGGGGAAACTGGAATTGGGTGAAATGGTGGAAATGAAATCTATCCACTGGAATGGGCCAAATGAAAAGCGAGGCATGTTTTGAAAAAATTATTATTATTTTTTAATTATTCTTTAATATTTAATTTGTATTATAATATAAATTATTTATGTTTTATTTGTTAAAAACGTGTAATTGGAAAAAAAAAACTAATATTGAAAAATACGTATATAAATCAATAGTTCTTAAAAATTATTATAACGTTTTATTTACTTTTTTTATAAGAATAAAAGTTTAAAAAGCCATTAAAATTTTATATTAACCTTTTTATATAGACAAAGCTTTTGAAACCCACAAAATTATCATTAAAAACATTATATTTAATATAAATTATTATTTGAAGTGAAAAAATTATTTAAAAAAAAGTCATTTTTTTTTAATTTGAAATACATATTGGTGTATTTTGTTTCAATTTTTAACATTATTCAAAATTACAATATAATACTTTTACTAGTTTATATAATATGTACAATTTATTATTGTACATATACAATTTATTAATATGTTTGAACTATATAAAATTAACTCATAACCAACTTAAATTGATCCCTACTAACACAAAATACTTTATAAACCTGTGAATCGAGAGATATGAAAGAAAAATGTATTGTGTTATATTATGTAAGTACACTTCTAATATTTATTATTTGGATGAACATTGGATGACAGTTATAGTTATTGGATCGGTGATTCCGGTTTTCAATCATGCATGCATTTTCATCTATCAATCGTCCGATCCAATTTGGATACAAAAATTTTGAATCTGATTTAATCAAATTACAATTAAGTATACAAACATATATGGCCATTACTAATTGAATCCGATGAGTTTTTTTATTTATTGTAATGAGTTATATTATGTCGTAATGGTTTATATAGGTTGTACAGGGTTATATGAGGTGTAACAAGTTATAATGGTTCATATGGATGTTAATGTGTCATGTATCAAGTATATACATAGATAAATACCACATTTCTCTACTATATAGATATTACATACATACATAATCCATATATATATATAAGAGTGGGTTTAAATGAGAACATAAATTTGGTTGTAAATGTGAGTACAAATGAGAGCGCGAGATGCGTCATATTCAGACTGAATAAAACTGAATATACTGTTTATTCAGTCTAAGTAATGCTTATTCGGTCCGAATAAGTATTATTCAGACTGAATAAACATTATATTCAGTTTTATTCAGTCTGAATATTTCTTTCATTATTCGGTCTGAATAATTTATATTCAGACACGTGTCCCGCTCTCATTTGTTCTCACGTTCACAACCAAATTTGAGTTCGCATTTTAACTTTCCTCTATATATATATATACATATACATATATATATACATATATATCTACATATTGATGGATAGATCAACAATATTTATCGTTACTATTTTACAATAGGGTGTTACCATATGCACCCTAATCTATATCAGGTCTCTCAATTGGATCAGAGCATGTATGCCTACTTTAAATTGTTTTGGATGTTATCATATACATCATGGACTAAAGTGTATTTGGGAAAAACCATTTACATTAAAGTATGACCCTATATAGTTGGACCCTGAAACTTATATTCTTAGCTTCGCTTCTGGACAGTATGCACATGTGTATACAAGTAACTGAAGTTGGTTTTTGGTTTTTATGCGCGTGATCGGACAAGTTACTTACAAATACTGGTACGCACATATGCATACCGTCAAGATAAATGGTTACCAAGGTGTTCCACAACATACATACACACATAAATACATGGATACATATACATTTACAAGCATACATATACGGGGAAGATATTTAAAGAGAATCTTAAAAAAAATCGAAAACTTATCCAAATCTTTAGATTGAGATGATCCAACTGATGTGGTTAAATGTTTTGTGAATAAAAAACATCCCTTTATTTTTGTAATTGGAAATGAACGAAATATAACTAAAATTTGAACGAAACAAATTATACCGAAAAACAATCATTTCATCATCTTTAATTTAATATCGATATTGATATATGATTTTGGTCTATCTTTTTGTTGTTTTTGGATTTTTTGAGTTTATCTCCCAATTCTACACACTCACACACACATATACATAAAGAAATCATCAAATGAGAACCATAAAAAATATTACAAAATCATTAAACGATTAATCATGTGTTGTTTGACAATGCAAAACAATTCATGTGAATTGAAAATAATGTAAAACAAAAAAAATACTAAAAATAGACATTGAAAATAATTACCTTTTGAAACAACAATGTAATTAGGTAAAAATTGTTTCGTACACGTATGTAGGCATACTAAATATAATTTAAAAGTTTTTAAAAAAATATTATATTAAAAGAGATATATACGTAGACGTATGTTGATGGTGTGGATGATTAACATGGGTTCAAAAGAGATATATACGTTTAACAATCAAGTAAACACTTTGATAAATAAAATTGTTCAAGTAATTGTCTTTGTTCTATATACCACAAGTGAAAAAGGGTTTTAAAGAAGGATTTGGATGTGGGTCTAAAAGTGACTTATAGGGAAAAAATTACATCTCAAAAGGACATCTAGGATTGTAAACGAATCGAACTTTTAGTGAACCATCCATGAACTATTCATTTAGGAAGTTCGAACTTTTAGAGAACTTTTAGTTCGTTTACTGAAGCGTGTTTCGCTTTTTATTTGTTTTAATGGAGGTGCCTGGGCTTTCTGCTGAAAAAAGTTCATTTATAATTAAATAAACAAACAAGTATGAATATCTTTTTTTCACTAGTTTAATTCAATGAACGAAGATAAACACTCATTTTTAACATATTCATAATATAATTACAACATTTCATAAAATAATTAAAACAAATATCTAATAATATAATATGTTAATTAGTGTAAACAAAATAGTAAAAAAATAAATAAATGATAGAATGTGTTAATTAAAATTAGTTATTATATATATATATATTATAAATTTTGAACTTGTTACAACAAATTTAAAAACAATCTACATTAATTTATGATATGATTAATAATAATTTTAAATAGTTAATATTAATGTATATGTATAATTAAAATAAAAGTAATAGTTCTACATGTTTACAAAATAGTAAATTACATGATTGGTCCTTGTGGTTTACATGAGAGGTAGATCTTGGTTTAATAGATTACATTTTTCATTTTTGGTTCCTCTAGATTTAATTGAAAACAAAAAAAATGATATGACCCAATTGACCCTATAATTAATCAATTTAACAGACCCATTTAACGGTGTTAGGGTTAAGGGACTAAAGGAGTGTGAAAATATAAACCACAATGACCAAATCTATAATTATTTCAAAATAGGGACGCATAGTGTTATTAAGTGTAAACCGCGGGAACCAATCATGTAATTTACTATATTTTTATATATATACATATAACACAGTCTTAATATAAAGAACAAATCCTCCAATGAACATAAATGTACTTCTAGATGAATTGGTTAACGTCTCTCATTTTATGTTGTGAGACCCGAGTTCAAGTCTTACTCCACACATGCTTTTTAATTTTTTTTGATTTAAGCCATTGGTTTACAATTTAATGTTGTAATTTTTTTCTCTAATTAAATAATTTCTTTATATCTTTATTCTATGATTATCTATTTATTCATGCTTTTTTACTTTTTTGATTTAAGCCATTGATCTACGATTTAATGTTGTAGTGTTTTTTTTCTAATTATATAATTAATTTACTTATTCTGTGATTGTCTATTTATTAATTTATTAGATCGTTTTTATTCTAATTAAATTGGAAGATTGGTTTCTTAGAAACGAACGCATCCAAAATGACATGACAACCCGAGGCTTGGACCAACCAGGTTTTTTTGGACTAGTTTGTGTCCACCATTACTACATATGATATACGATGATGTAAATTTTTGAAAACCGTTACCATATCATGACATTCGGTGACTTAACTTTATTAAAACTGTCACTATAAAATGACATACGGTAACATTTATCATTCAAAATTGTCATAGTAACATTATATACACGTGACATTTATCATTCAACATCGCGATCGTAGTATGACATACATTGACGTTTATTTTTTTTAAACTGCTACCACAGAATCACATACAATGACATTAATTTTTAAACCGTAACCATAGTATGACATTTAGTGACGTTGATTATTCAGAAATCATCATCTTAGCATGGTATACAGTGACATTTATTATAAAAAAAATCATCATATCATAACATACCATGACTAAATTTGTCTCTGTTGGTTCATAACAAATGGTGACGTTCATTTTTGTCAAAACCGTCACTATATGATGACATACAGTAACGTTTACTAATTAAAATCATCACCTTAGCATGACATACATTGACGTTTATTATTTGAAAACGTCGCTTGAACATGACATAGGGTGACTTCTTTATTTGAAGACCGTCACCATAGCATAACGTACGATAACGTTTATGTTTCAAAACCATCACCATAACACGACATACAGTGACATTTATTTTTCTAAACAGTCACCGTAGCATGACATATGGTGACGTAATGTTTTTTGAAACTGTCACTGTTACATGACACGTGGTGACGTTTATTTTTCAAAATCATCAACGTAGCATGACGTAGCATGATGTTTATACTTCATAATCGTCATCGTAACATGACGTATGATGACGTTTATTGTTCAAAATCATCACCGTAGCCTGATGTACCATGCTATTTATTATTTAAAATCATCACTATAACATTACATATGGTCACATTTATCATAAAAAATTGTCATCATAGCATGACTTACGTGGACGTTTATTATTCGAACCGTCACAATAGCATGATATTTGATGACATTTATTATACAAAACCATCACCATTGTGACATGTAACTTTTTAAAACCGTCTCTATAACAAAAATATATGGTGACATTTATTTTTCAAAATTGTTACTGTAGAATGACATATGGTAAGGTACTCAAAACCGTCACCATAACATGACATATGGTGACGAAAGTTATTCAAACCCGTCAATGTAGCTTGAGATATGGTGATGTAAATGTTTTATTATCGTCACCAAAACATGACATATGGTAACACAGATCTTTCAAGAACCCTTGCCATAAACTAACTGTTAGTGACACAAATTTTGCAAAACCGTTGCCAAAGAACTTGGTGACTTTTGGAAATGGTTTTCAAATAAACATTGCTATATATATTTTAGTTTCAGTGACGGTGTTTTAAAACCGTTACAACATAAAGCAACGGTTTAAACTAAAACCGTTACTAAAGGGTCTTACATGGCAACGGTTTTTAAAAACCGTCACAACATAAAGCAACAGTTTTTCAAAATGGTCCTAAACCGTTGCCTTAGGGGACCTTTTATTAATGTTTTTATCTAAACCGTTGCTTTAAATTTCGAGGTTTTCGGTAATAGTAACGTTTGTTTATAAATCTGTTACTAAAACAATTCTTTAATTTATGTTGTGACTTTTTGCAACGGTTTTTATCAAACCGTTACAAACCTATTTTTTCAAAACCGTCACAAAAGCACATTTTTGTACTAGTGAAAGTTGGTAAAACAACTAAGGTGAAGATAATCACTGAAAAAAATCTTCAGTAATTGAGAAAAATGCCATCTCAAATATTTCCACTAAACTGCAGGACCCATAGTTCTATGGGTACCTATGAAAAATTAATTCCCTTATCTTATGCAGAGTGCTAAAGGTATCAGGTATCTCGATAGCGGATGCTCTAGGCATATGACTGGTAGAAAATCCCTGCTAGCTGAGTATAAGGATGAGAAAGGTTCCTTAGTGACCTTTAGTGGAAATGGCAAAGGATACACCAAAGGTTATGGTGTTCTAACCAATGGATCAACTTCTTTCAACCATGTTGCTTATGTTGAAGGGCTAAAGCACAAACTTTTGAGCATTAGTCAACTCTGTGACAAAGACTTTAAGGTGTTATTCAAAAAGACGAGATGTGCTGTCACTGATAAAAATGAAAAAATTGCTTTAAAAGGTAAAAGATCAAAAAATGTTTATGTCATTAATATGGATAGCACTCATTCAGAGAACGTTTGATTGCTATCTAAGGCTCTCCTGATGTTAACTGGCTTTGGCATAAGAGACTTTCTCATCTGAACTTCAAGATGATTAATGACTTATCTGGAAAAGAACTTGTCAATGGACTCCCTAAACATTGTTTTGCAAACGAATCTCTTTGCTCAGCATGTGAAAAAGAAAAATTAACAAGGGCAAATTTCAGATCCAACCAAGTGTCCTCAATGATCACACCTCTTCACTTACTCTATATGAATCTATTTGGACCTGTTAATGTCCAATCCATATCTGGAAAGAAATACGCTCTTGTCATAGTCGATGAATATTCCAGGTACACTTGGGTATTCTTTCTCCATTCCCAAGAGTACCACCCCTAATGAAATTATCTCCTTTATCAAGAAAATGGAAGTCCCGAACAATCTCTCTGTTCGCTCCATGAGAAGTGACCATCACACTGAATTCAAAAATAGTACCTTGGTTAGCTTATTTGAAGAAAAAGAAATCTCTCATAATTTCTCATCAGTGAGGGCTCCTTAGCAAAACTGTATTGCTGAAAGTAGAAATCGAACGATCATTGAAGTCGCTCGCTCAATGCTGAGCGAATCCCATCTACCAACTCAATTCTGGGCTGAAACAGTTAACACTACATGTTTCAATCAAAACCGATCCCTGATAGTTAAAGGATTCAAGAAAACATCCTATGAACTTTTTCATGGAAGAAAACCCTCACTGAGTTGCCTATACATCTTTAGATGTCGGTGTTACATCCTGAATGACAAAGATCATTTAGGAAGTTTCGATCCAAAGGTTGATGATGTTATATTTCTTGAATACTCCTCAGTATCCAAGGCCTTCAGAGTCTTCAATAAAAGAAGACAACATGTTGAAGAAACCATCAATGTTAACTTTGATGAATCACGCTCAACAAATTCTATTCCTGTCTTTGAAGACGACGAAGAACTGAATAGTTGGATGAAGTCTCATTATGAGGAACCTGAATCTTATTTCAGTACACCTCGTGTCACTAAAACAAATGATGATGATGATGGTCCTAATCGCATCCTCACTTCTAATAATAGTAACGATCCTTCCTATTCAGGGATAGACGTTACTCCTCTAAATCAGATTCCTCCCTCTAATTCTTTTAATGGTGATTCATCAGTTAACAATCAAGAACCTCTCCTCTCAAGAGAATGCAATTCCCTACGGATCCCTCCAGGGATAATAAGGAATGCTGAAGAACCTATTTCCAAAGAATCTTGCGCTATCCCTGAACACGTCGCTGAATTTTTTGTTGATCAAACTTCTCAACTACCTGCTCAACGATGGACTCGAAATCACCCAATCGATTAGATAATCGGTGATCCATGTACAAGTATTAAAACCCGACGGGGTATAGGTAATATTTATCTCTTTATAAACTATATTTCTTTAGCCGAACCTAAAAAGATCGATGAAACTATCACTGGTCCAAGTTGGGTCAATGCTATGTAAGAAGAACTAAGTAAGTTTCAGAGAAACAAAGTTTGGAATCTTGTCCCTCGTCCATCTGGTAAGACTGTTATAGGAGCTAAATGGGTGTTTCGTAACAAACTACATGAAAATGGCACTGTAAATTGAAACAAGGCTCGACTTATTGCTCAAGGATACAAACATGAAGAAGGTATCGATTATGATGAAACATTTGCACCTGTTGCCAGGCTTGAAGTCATTAGACTATTCCTAGCCTATGTTGCCCACAAAGACTTTAGAGTTTTCAATAAAAGAAGACAACATGTTGAAGAAACCATCAATGTTAACTTTGATGAATCACGCTCAACAAATTCTATTCCTGTCTTTGAAGACGACGAAGAACTGAATAGTTGGATGAAGTCTGATTATGAGGAACCTGAATCTTATTTCAGTACACCTCGTGTCACTAAAACAAATGATGATGATGATGGTCCTAATCGCATCCTCACTTCTAATAATAGTAACGATCCTTCCTATTCAGGGATAGACGTTACTCCTCTAAATCAGATTCCTCCCTCTAATTCTTTTAATGGTGATTCATCAATTAACAATCAAGAACCTCTCCTCTCAAGAGAATGCAATTCCCTACGGATCCCTCCAGGGATAATAAGGAATGCTGAAGAACCTATTTCCAAAGCATCTTGCGCTATCCCTAAACACGTCGCTGAATCTTTTATTGATCAAACTTCTCAACTACCTGCTCAACGATGGACTCGAAATCACCCAATCGATTAGATAATTGGTGATCCATGTACAAGTATTAAAACCCGACGGGGTATAGGTAATATTTATCTCTTCATAAACTATATTTCTTTAGCCGAACCTAAAAAGATCGATGAAACTATCACTGATCCAAGTTGGGTCAATGCTATGTAAGAAGAACTAACTAAGTTTCAGAGAAACAAAGTTTGGAATCTAGTCCCTCGTCCATCTAGTAAGACTGTTATAGGAGCTAAATGGGTGTTTCGTAACAAACTATATGAAAATGGCACTGTAAATTGAAACAAGGCTCGACTTGTTGCTCAAGGATACAAACATGAAGAAGGTATCGATTATGATGAAACATTTGCACCTGTTGCCAGGCTTGAAATCATTAGACTATTCCTAGCCTATGTTGCCCACAAAGACTTTATATGTTTTTTTTAGATGGATGTTAAAAGTGCTTTTCAAAATGGCAAACTTAATGAGAAAGTTTATGTTGAACAACCTCTTGGCTTTTCTGATCCTAAGCACCCAGGATATGTTTTTAAACTTGGAAAAGCTCTTTATGGGTTAAAACAAGCTCCCCGAGCTTGGTATGATACCCTTTCCAAATATCTTTTAAAAGAAACATTTGTGTGTGGAAAGATTGACCAAACCTTCTTTTTGAGAAAATATAAAGGTCATACCGTTCTTGCTTCGATATATGTCGATGACATTATCTTTGGTTCCACAAGACTTAAGCTTTATACTCGTTTCACTAAACATATGAAAAAGGAATATATAAAATGAGTATGATGGGCGAACTAACATATTTTCTTGGTCTTAAGATAAAGCAATCTGAGAAAGGCATCTTCATATGTCAGAGTAAGTGTGTTAAAGATATGCTGAAGAAGTTTGACTTAACTCAATGTTCTCCAATGAAAACTCCTATGGCACCTCCTCCGACACTGAACAAGGATCCTGACGGCAAACTGTTAATGTCACTGCCTACAGAAGAATGATTGGCTTATTGCTGTATCTTATAGCGAGTCGACCCAATATCATGTACTCTACCTGCTTATGTGCTAGATATCAAGCTGAACCCAAGGAATCCCATCATTGTAAAGCGAATTTTCAGGTATCTGAAGGGAACTTCTATTCTTAGTCTTTGGTACCCAAAGGCTCAGGGTTCGATCTAACCGGTTACTCTGATATGATTTTGCAAGATACAAGATAGATAGGAAGAACATCACTAGAGGTTGTCAACTTCTAGGTTGAAAGTTGGTGAATTGGACAAGTAAAAAGCAAAACTCAGTATCCACATCAACTGCTGAAGCTGAATATGTAGCTGGTGGGAGTTGTTGTACCCAAATTCTTTGGATGAGAAAGCAACTCAGTGACTATGATGTTGAGCTATCTAAAATTCCTATTTACTGTGATAACACAAGTGCTATTGCAATTGCATAGAACCCTGTACTTCACTAAAAAACCAAGCATATTGAAATAGATATCACTTTATCAGATATCACATATTGAGATCAGATATCACTCAAAAACCAAACATATTGAACTTCACTTTGTGCCTACTGAATATCAACTCACTAACCTTTTCACTAAGCCTCTTGATGAGACTAGATTCAATCTGTTAATCAGCGAACTCTGTATGTTGAACGATGAAGATTAAATACTCTCTATGATCAATATTGTTCAGTAAGTATCAAATGGATTTTCAAATTCATCAGTCATTCCCTGAACTTAGTATCAGTGATATATCTTGCTAAGGTATGTAATTCTATTCCTTAACCTCTCTGAAATTTTTTCTATTCAGAAAATGGTTCTCAAAAAGAGAAAACTCATCACTAGAAATGAATTTATTTCCAATGATAAAAGGATTTTATATGGATAATGATCAAATTTTATTAAGTTAAATGATAATCTTATTATTTTGTGAAAAAGGACGTGTCAGTATTTTTCTGACACACGACGACCTCAACGCTCCCTATCCTATCAAACCCTAGGGACGTGCAAAGGTCATTATTACTTTTCCTAAAAGCTAAAACCATCGGTTTGCGTCCTTTCTCTGTTATCTACCTATAAAAGGTAATTTCAACTTCATTTCATTCTTTATGCTTTCAAACCTTCCAGAGCAAGATTAAGAGATTGAATTTCCTCTGCAAACCTGCAAGAACACCAAGAACACACACTTGTGCATTTTTCTCTTAAAGTCAATTTAAGATTGGTTTTAATTGTGTTTTCTTTTAACAACAACTTAAATGTTGTTAATAACTTCTATCCATCACTTATAACACTTTGTTATAGTGATTTGTTTTATGTTTTTGTAGTTTATAAACTGTCAAATCCTAAAAACCCATAAAAACTTGTTCTAAGGTTTCTCCTTAGAACAGAAGAACTTTTTGGTCATTTTGATCCAAAATTTTCTTCTAAATCTTTTCTAACACTGTTTATGGTATACTCTTTATACCAAAAATAAACATTTTGGTGCTTTTTAATTAAAACCTTTGTTTAAACGTTTTTGATAAAATCTGCCAAATAACAAGTATTTTGATCTTGTTCATCAAAACACTTGTTTTTCCTATACTTTTGGTATTTCTTGTCCCAAAGATTCTTGGTTTATACACTTTGTATTAAACCATGTTCTTTCTGTTTGGTTTTCCAATTCCAGTATCAGAAATGGCTAACACTCGTGCGAATGTCAACACTGCTGCTGAAGAAAACCTCCCAACCACTGAATTTCAACCTTCTGCTAACACCGCATTTAGTGTGGAACAAGGGCTGGTAAAATCATGTAACCATGTGACACTTCTAGAGATCCCCTTGGATCGTGCCTACCTTAGAGACGGTGCTCTCTTCATCAAGAAATGCCCTCTCCATTATGCCTTTTGCCATGTCCCTGTTGGAATCACTACTCATCTCCAACAATTCTAGTACACGGCTTACTTCACAACCAAGGTAACTAAGAAAGGTACTTCCCTCCCTGCCATCGAATTCACCATCCGTCTGGGCTCCCTGGAAATCACTGCTTGAGCTATCAGGACAGCTCTCCGCTTTCCCACCAAGGAAAAGGGTAAGCAATGGGATCTTGAACCCACCAAGGAGCAAGTCTAGGAATTCCTCAGTCAGATAGGCTATGACTGGCCTCATCAAGAGAAGAACAAGAATGAGTTCAACAAGGATCTCACCAAGATCGAGAAGGGTCGCTTACCTGCTAAGTGGCACTACATCTTCACCCACATTATTCAGTGCCTTGACACTAAGACTGGTGATCAGGAACAAGCAAGTCGACAGTTCCTCGACATGGCATATGCTCTTTGCCATGGTCGCCGCATCAACTACGCGAAGACCATCTTCAAGGATCTTCACAAGAAGGTCGCTGCAAAAGAGAGAAAGATGACCATCCCCTATCCCAAATTCATTTCGACGATTTTGGAATTTGTGTTTGAAGGATACCCAAAGAAGGGTAATCAAACCTTCTCTCACGTAGGAAAGAAATCCCTGGAGCACGATGAAAAGCGAGGCAATGCTTCCTACCTCCCAGAGATGATGGCTATCATCAATGGTCCCTCTCCCCAGAGCACTGTAATTCATCCTCCCATTTACGTGGTTGAAGGAGAGAATGTTTCCAGATCACCGACAAACCTATCAGTAATCGACCTAGACACATCTTCTTCCCCTTGAAGAAAAGAAAGAATCCAACCATCGATGAATACAAGAAATCCATTGCACATAAGCCACTGAATAAGAAGCCCAAGAAGACTATCTCTCAACAGGCAACTCTTCCTTCTTTCGGCGTACTACAAAGGCCACCACATTCCTCTGCCACGACAACGAATTCAGAAACCGTTGCCGCTTCATCAGCACTACCCTACTTTAGTGGAAACAACAGGTTTGACGGATATGTTACTCACTGAGGAACTTTCTTCAATGGTTATCTTCACTTTGGATATTTTACCACCCTTAGTGGATTTCACTTTAGCTTATTTTTCAGCAAGAGCTACTTTCTTACCATGAGCCAATCTTTTAACTTTAGTAACATTAGGGCATTTACTAGCATTATGGGTAGTATCACCACAGTGATATCACTTCCTATTTTTAAAAATTGGTTTTGAGTTGGAAGCATGCAGGGAGGTCAAAGCATTTTCAGGACCAGGAGGAATAATCAATTCCTCAGGAATAGACGGAGTAAGATCAATCTCAATTCTGGGAGATGATCTCTGAAAAGCTCTAGGGATCTTTCTTCCAGATTTAGGATGACTTGATGAAGGAAGTGAGAGATTCTTCTTCACCTTTTGGAAATTCTTGATCGTGGGAACAAGGTCAAGGAACTCGTCCTTGATCACCTTCCTTGAATCCTTGGTAGAAGGTTTGGATGGTATTTTCTTAAAGATAGGAGTACTTTGAGAAGACGGGTCAGGGATAGAAGAAACAAACATTCCAAATTTTAGCATGGAACGATCAGTGTCTATTTCTTCTTGGTCAGAAGAATATCCAAGACCACTTTTGACCTTTTTCGGGATCTGAGCATTTATGATCCCATTAACTTTGTGTGAAGCTTTACACCATTATTCAATGGTAGCTTTTTCAGCTTTCAGATCAGTGATGGCCTTTTCGCGCTCAGAGATAGCTTGCTCTTTCTCAATGCTTATTGTCTGATTAACAAAGATTTGGTCTTTAAGATATTTTTCGATTTTAGTAAGTTCTTTGATTTTAATATGACAAATTTTGAGCTGTTCAGAGAGATCTATATTTACTTGTTCAACTTTTATTTTTTTATTTAGAGCATTGTAAAAATCAACAATTATTGAGTCAAGAGCAGACAAGCTATTGGTTTCAGGTATAAAGGAGTTAGACGGAATAGGTGCCTGAGTTGATGGAGATTCTGAAGAAGAGGTGTCAGAAGCCTCTTCAGCTTCCTCTATTCTGGTCATAAGACAGATGAAAGCAAGATCTTCTTCATCTGACCCTGATTCATCAGTGGTCTGAACCCAATCTTCTTCTTGATCCCAGTCAACTTCTTCAGCAACAAGACCTTTGCCTTTTCACTGGTTCTTCTTCAGATTTTGATATTTCTCTTTTAACTTAGAGTATTTTTCAGTTTTAGATTTATCAAAGATTTGAGAAGATGGTGTAGCAGCAACCTTTTTGGATCTGTATTCGCTGGCAAGGTGGCCTTTACGCTGACAGTTGTAGCAGATTGATGAGGCTATTTCAGCAGGAAGAGTCTTTGACTTATCAGAGTCAGTGATTGCTGGGGTCTTTCTGAAATTTCTCTCTCTAGCAAACCTCCTGAAATTATTAGTGAGAAGGGCTAGAGAATTGTCAAATTCATTAGAGATATCAGCATCAGTGATGTCCTCTAGATTAGTTTGTGCTAACTCGGTTATTGCCGTAATAGAAGAAGAGGCAATTTTAAAAGGTTCCGTCTCTGAAGTTACTAATGCCAAGGAAGTACTTTTGACAGATTTAGTGTCTTTAACGAGATTTCTTTTTAAGGTTTGTGATTGCTCATGATTGAGCAATATTCCATACAAAGCACTTAAAGAAAGGGTTTCAATGTCTTTTGACAACTTAAGACACATAGTAAAAGTTTCCCATTGTTCAGGAAGAGCTTCCATGAACTTAGTTAGGATTTCAGAGTTAGAGTACTCACGATTAACAGTTTTCATGTCTATTAAGAGATAGTTAAATCTTTGGTGAACTTGAGAAAGAGTTTCATTTTTCAGAGACGTAGAGCTTTCATATTGTCTTACCAAGTTAATACTGCGAGTAATCTGAACATCATTGGTTCCTTCATATTGAACACAGAGAGTGTCCCACATGGATTTAAAAGTTCTCATTTTCATCACAGAGTGATAAACATCATCTGGAAGAGACATTGCAATAATAGATACTAGTTCTTGTAGAAGGGGGGGGGGGTTGAATACAAACACAAGCTTTTTTTGTTTTTAAATAAGTTTATATTGAATAAACAAATTTACAGTTGTAAGCGGAATTAGAACAAATATAAAACCTATTTTATTACAACTAAGAAATCACGAAGTTGATGCACAAGAACAGGAGAGAAAAGTAATAGAGGTTTAGGGAATAGAAATAGCATGCATAAAGATGGAGAAACGTTCTTCATCTATTTATACTTGTTGCATTAAATGCAAAACAAAAGTTATTTGCCACCTGTCAAGTTTCTATTTGAGACTTGTCCTTTGTTCAAAAGACAACCATTCTTTTGGCCATATTTGAACAGTAACCAAATTAGATTTGATGGGCACTTAAGGAACAATCCGTACGTCCTTTTCTGACAAGGCATGCAGGTTTTGACTTTCGTGCATCAAGGATAAGATCAACTTTGATCTTGCTGTATGGGCCTGACTTCAATCGCTGAACCAGAGACTTCAAGGATGAAGACTACAGGTATCACTGAGGCTTTTGCAAGATCTCACACTTGTGTAGATGGCTGTTGTTATCGCTGAACCGCTTCAGGTCACCTAACTAATCATCTCTTTCTTCAGCTTTGGTCTTCGACTTTCATTGAAGGGTCTTGTTATGTGAGAGCCGTTCTTCAGATAATCAGGGATAGAATGTTGTTCCTGATTATCGGCGATCACTGAATGCAGTCAGTGTATGCTATAGCTGATTTCTGAACACTATCCTATGAATGGAATTTTCACTAAGTATTAAAGGAATCATATTCAAATAACTGAAAGGAGTTTGGATCAACAATTTTACTCGTCAACATGTAGTTCACAACACTATTCATTTGGTTTCAGTCTTCTCCATTGATCTAACCGCGGACATTTCTTCCAAGACATTCCTCGAGCCTTGTTCACAAACTGAAGTTGGTTTCTCATGATCCACCTTGAGTTTGATGAGGATGCTAGCATTAGTTGAATATACATAGATTGTTGAGTGGTGTTTATTGTATATTTTCCTTATAGTTTTATCTTTTATCTCTTTTGTTCCTCTCTTTTGCGAATGTACGTCTCTCTTAATACGATCAATATACACATAAGCTTTGTACAATGGTTTTCTACTTCATTCTCATTCAACCAATCTTACAAGAGAAAATATATAACGAAAACTTATACTTTCAAATATGTGAATGAAATTAGCACTAATAAAGTTTTAGTAACAATCTTGAGAAAACATGAAACAACAAATAAAAGTATTTTACTTGAAACATATTATTTATTCATTTTCTAGTCAATGAAATTAGTATGTTGAAGTATCTTGTTTTATTAATAGCTAGATGCTCCGCCACATGCCTTTCAAACTTCTTAAACAACGCATCAATTATGGAATTTCCAAAATGAGATGTCAAAAACGGTTCTGCAACAGCTCTGAAAGCGTTTGATGCGTTTTTCCCGTGTTTGTGGCTGTCCTCCTTTAAATCATTAGTATTTGTGTAATCTGTATCATATGGATTCCAATTTCCTTGAAATCCACTCATGGTTTCAATATAAAAGGATCCCTCATTCTGAATAACATTCCTTACTTCATCATCGCATGGAGTATAACATGGTATATTGAATGAGTTAATATCTGATTCTTGAACTAGACCCTGGAAATTTGTTAAACTCTAAATGGTTGGTCCATGAAGCAAATCAAAATGATGTTAAAATCTTAATAGGACATGTTTTTTAGCTTGAGATAAAATTTGGAAACATATAAACACACACACACACACACACACACACATATATATATATATATATATATATATATACGTGTGTGTGTGGTGGGGAGGGTGTTGGGTTCCAATTAGAAGGGAATTTACGGTGAGAAGTGTAATAAGAGATCTAATAAAGTGTACCGAGATGCACCAGATCAATTTCCTTTTAAAGTGTAATGCATGGGTGGACATGGGATTAAAATTGATCAATGGTTTAGATCTACTCTTACGTTTCTCACTTTAACTCTTCTTCTCATATGATCCTTACACTATGTGTGTGTGTGGGGGGGGGGGGGGGTCAAAGGAGAACAACTTCATTTTACGAAAACGCAAAAACACCTTTTACAATAATTCATCACATGTGATACGAAAGCATATCTGATACTCAAATCAAAGATGCTCATGACATTTGGTACAACCTAGGCCCACACACCATAGTACCCGCGAGGTTCCGTAAGGTGTATGATCACATGTGTAATGTTGTTCTTGTGTTTTCGTAAAATCAAGTTATTCTAATTTAAACCTCCACCTATATATATATATATATAGATATATATATATATATATATAGAGAGAGAGAGAGAGAGAGAGTACGAAACAATCTACCTCTTCAAGCATATCAAAAAGTGATTGTGCTAGAAGCTCATATGGATGACAACAGTCATCACTAGTTGGATCAACAATACTCCGACCAAGAAATGTTAAAACCATACGCCCACCACATACTATTTCCTCTGACCGTATGTTTAAAAACTTTTTGAAGTCTGAATAAAATTGCCTTTGATATGCTTCGAGCACATTTAGAGGACTTGTTTTTGACATGTATATATTTGCCTTGTTGTCGAGGCCTTCAGGTACCTATCACATTTGAAAGGGATCATTTACTTAGTAGCAAATAAAATAGTTTATATCATATTTCTTGATTGGTATGTTTTTTTGGAGTCCTAGGCACACAAACATCTGTGTTGTTGTGTTTTTTTAGAGGTTGGTTTCTACTATGAATGGATTTCCTTCTTCAAAATGCTATTTTCATTACAATTGAATCATATGTATTCCTTATTTTTATATGCTTGTAACTTTACACTACAACAAAATTAGGTTTACGCTTAAAATGTTTAAACAAACCAATGGCATAATTTATAGGACTTAAGTTTATAGACCAAATCATAATTTATAAGACACTTGAGTTTTATAATACATTAAGGAGCAGCTTACCAAACGCTTACCCGGGTAAGACTTACCAAGTCATATTACCTTACCCGATGAATATGACAAGTACCAAAAATCTTACCCGGTAAAAGCGAAGACAAGGAAAACAAGGATACGATGGGGTAAATTGTTGCATACGATGCCGTTTTGATAGACTAAAATCTTAACTGGTAAGTAAATGATAGTGTTGAATTTTGTCCATAAGCACTTACCCCTGGGTAAGATTTGGTAAACGGCCCCTAACTCTTAAGTTTGGTGTTGTTGAAATTCCTCTATTATTTACTAGAAGTGTACTCGCGTAATGCAACGAGATACATCTTGATTTTAATATTTCATTTTATTTTTTTGTCTCTATCGATGTTTTAATGGTTTTATGTGGTTCTGAGAAAACAATTTCTAATGTTTCATTCAAAAGTTTTATTTTTTTTATGTAATTTCTTTACTTCAGTTTTTTGTCTATATTTTAATTTAGATTTAATAACGAAGTAATTTATTATTTGTTTACTAATATAATTTTTTATAAAAATAATAATTAAGTATTCTGTTAGAAGTCAATGTATATCCTGTATCTGATTATGTTTATCTGTAGTTAGTTACACGAATTCAGAAATGAAGCTTTAATATGTTGTACTTACGTATAATTTACTTGTAATCTTGAACTTTAAGTAATATGCATCAATAAACAATATTGTATGCATAAAAAATAGTTTTTAATTTTTTTTAAATACTTTATAATATAATATAGATATATAGTAAATGATTGAATTATTTATCTTCAATCTCCTCTTGATGTAAACTTTTTTTATTTTTTCCCATAGAAGTCATCCAATTTCATCTTCCTACATATTCTAAAAATCTATTATTTCCGAACTTTTGGTATTCGTTTATGCTTTAATGGGACTAGTTGTTGTTCCGATTTGATTTAGAATTTGAAAATTGGCCTCTAACTCTAAAGTCGAACTTAATTTTGAATGGGGAAATTAATTTTTTTTTGATTAACCTAGACATCAAACTCGTTATATGAGACGATTAATCCCAGGACGACCACCCGTTTTGCGAACAGCACCGTATTTGAACCTTCGTGGCCACAAGGGGATTTTTATTCCTTCCTAGATTCGAACTTGTGACCTCTGGTACTTTTGTCCTTTGAAGCACAAGTTCAAACCATTAAGACACCACCCTTTAGGTTAAAAAATTAATATTTGATATATGTGGTAAAAGTCGAGTAAATCACACTTTTAATCCTTTGACACAAGTAAATTGATTTATTTCTCAAGTTTACCATGATTCACATATGACATTTATTTTCAGTAATTAAATTTTATGTTATGACTGTACCATACATACATATATAGGCAAATGATTATGTGAGAAGAAAAATTAAGGTGAGAAGCGTAAAAAAAGATTTGAACGATTGACCACTTTTAATCTCATGTTCACCTATGAATTACGTTTTAGAAAGAATTGATTGGGTGCATCTTGATTCACCTCATTAGTGTTTATATTCAATTAAGAAGTTGTTTAATTTTTTTATTCATTAAGTTCTGAATCTATTAAGTTGTCTCTAAGCATTAAACTCTCTGAATAAATTAAGATAAATTGTTGTTTGATTTTTGTTTTGAATAAATATCTGAACAACAAAAATTACCACTTTAAACTTATGCTTATATATCCAATTTTCATTTCCTCCTACATTGGTGATACGAAAATAAATTGTTTGATTAATCTTTAAAATGACAAAAAAAGAAAACAATATTAATTATTTAAAATAAAATAAACAAGATGAATTTAACGAATTCAAAAAACAATATTTAATAACTTTAAATATATTTGAAATAATAAAGTATTATTGTTTGATTAGAATACTTAATTTATATATGTTGGTAAATTGTTTATTTTGTAATGAGACGTGTGATTAAAAATTGTAGGATAAGGGTAATTTTGGAAAAATTGCTAACTTAATGTATTAAGATAGGATGAGCTAACTTAACATGTTAAGTCAATCTCTTAGTATTAAGTTAAAATCTAACACCTTGATATAACTTAACAAATTAAGCTAACCGCTCATTAAGTTAAAATCAAACACACCCTAAGATTGATCCAAAGATGGAGATCTATTCTTACGTTTCTCACCATAACTTTCCATCTCATCGGAACCCAACCCTATATTATATATATGGGGCAGGTTCATACGAAAACGTAACTTTTTACGAGAACGCGAGGAGCTTTTTTTCATGTACAAACTCATATATGATTCATGTAATGATTTTGATTCACATACAAAATCATATGTGATTTTGATGTTAGTACAAAATCATATGTGATTTTGATGTTTGTACAAAATCACATATGATTTTTTTTTATGTTGGTGATTTTGTAAATGAAAAAAGTTCCTCGCGTTCTCGTAAAAGGATACAGTCCTCGCATGAACCTCCCTCTTTTATATATATATATATATATAGAGAGAGAGAGAGAGATAGCTTCCGTAAAAATAAATTATCTTTGTGAGAACAAAAACATTCATGTAACTTCATCCACATGCATGGTACAAAATTTAATCTATTTTTATTTACCTTCATTTACCTATTTCTATAATCATGACTAGATACTTCTTGAAAGTATCTAAAAGTCCGTGAAGAGGAAGATGAAGGTTGATGAACGTAGACAAGGATCCTTGTTTTTTTTCGGCCACACTAGATAAAAGTAGTTCAAAGTGCACATTTCTTTAGCCATTAGATCAAAAAATCAACTCATCTAAAGGATTAGAAATGTTCTTATCTTATCATGAAAAGAGATTGTTCACACATTATCCTAGTTTTCTATATATATGTTTGTGTACTATACACATGTAAAAGGAAAAATAAATAGAAATGTAGAGTTACAAACCTGAGAAAGCCAATGAACACTGTAAGATGAGTGAATTAGGTGCAAACTTTTGTCGGGAAACAATCTGTCATAAAAGGAACCTGGAACAGCAGAAACAAAAGAAGGGCCAAAATCTTCTCCCTTCTCCTTCTTAATCTTTGCAAGAAAATTGGGTAGCATTTGGAAAATGGTATTGAAATCATTACCATAAAGGTCATTTAAGTACACTTGAAATTGTGGTGCCTTGCGATTATTTTCTTTGCACACCTCATCGACTATATCCATAATGGTTCTTGCAAACAAAAGTGTGTTTTTGCTAGAAGAGCATCCCAAATCTGCTATCTTGAAACAATGGCCAAAGAAAAAGATGTCAAGATTAGCCATACCCTTGATTGTATGCTTAAAAACGGGTAATGTTTTCCGTATCACCATTTCCTGCGGAAACAATTACACCTACAATTATAGTTTGTGCATGCTTTTATTCATTACAAAACAAATGACTTTAACCTACAAAATTAACTTAAAGAAATTTTTCGTGGGTGATTACTGACAGATCATCCACGAAATACTAATGGTTCCAATAAAATCCGATGTTTTAAAGAAAAAACCAACGGATTACCCATAAATTTCCTTTGTCGCTATTTGATTTATCCACCAACTTTTATAACAGTTTTGTGACGAATCACTCTATAACAATGAATTTTTCAAGAAAATGATCGTATATAAAAGCCTTCTATATATTTTTGTAGTGATTATGTGAATTTCCCCTCAGTGCAACACATGCTCATATATGATATATTGAAACAAACAATTTTTCATTCTATGTGTAAAGATAGAGTGTAATATATACGTATATATATACAGATATACATAGAACCTGTTGAAAGGAGTTATGGGCATAGCTTAATTCTCCATTGCCAGTATTCCTGTGTAGGATGTGTTTTATTTCCAAGGCCATTTTTCCTTTGATTTTGATATCCAGCTGCCACTGTTGACTTTGTAGGATGTTGTCTGCTTTTGATTGTGTTTATATAGGCCTTCCACAATTGAATATCTATTTTAAATTAATACAATTGCGTCCTTTTAAGGACTATATATATAAATGTTCAAACTAAAATGTTAATTTTTTACAAGAATATGAGAAAACAAAAGTGATGTATAAAATTATATATGATTTTGCATCAACCGGAAGCGGACGATTTTCCCATACGATTTAAGTATCCCTAAATGTATGATTTTACATAAAATCATATATGATTTTACATAAAATCATATATGATTTTGTACATGAACGACCTTTCTCGTATTCTCGTAAATAGTTAGCGTTCTCATTTGAACCTGCCCCTATATATATACATATATATACATATATAGGTTGGGTTCCGTTGTGAAAGATAGTTACGGTGGCGTAAGAGATTAAAAGTGATTAATGGCTCAAATCTCTTCTTATGCTTCTCACCTTAACTCTACTTCTAACATGATCATATGCCTACACACACACACACACACACATATATATATATATATTGTTATGGAGGCTTAATCTTTTGAGAACCCTTTTTTTGTGAGATTCGTGAGAACTTCTACCTTAAGGTTTTGTTTCACATGATTTTTTTCCATCTAAGTATAGTATTAAACGTTTTTAGTAACATATATTTGTTTCACAATGTGTTTGTCTCACATGCGCTCGGTTCACAATGTGAAACTTTTTGCGTGTATTTTTTGTTTCACAAACATATAAAAAATGTTCACATTGTGAACGCACATGTGAGACAAACACATTGTGAAACAAATATATGTTAAACCAATATTCTAAATCCTACTATTTATTGAAAAAAAAAATCAAATGAAACAACACATGCTATATAAGTTCTCAAGGTTATCACAATTTCATGAATTCTTAAAAAAAGGTCCCCCGTTATATATATATATACACATACATACATACATACACAAACACACACACACACACACACACATATGGGTTAAAATAAAATGAGGACCAGAAAAAGGTTGACAATCGTGAGAACCGATCTAAAATTTAATTTGGTTTTGATCATCTAGTTTTAATTGAAAGCTAATTTTAATTAAAAAGAACATAATCGTTATTTTGATAAGAAGATTCACCAGAAGAAACATATATATTTATTTACCATATGAAACAGAGAGATTCAGCATATGAAACACCTACTAATTTACCACCTAAAACGTACATATTTATTCACCAAATGAAACACAGAGATTCACCAAAAAGAATATAATCGTGATATTGGTAACAAGATTCACCAGATAAAATTTACATATTTATTCACCATGTGAAACACAAAGATTCGCCATATGAAACACATGCTAATTCACCACATGAAACCTAACCATAGTCGATTTTTTTTTATGGAACACATACTAATTACCAGATTCACCATATGGAATCAAACATAACTGATCGTTCTTTTGGATAAACTAAGTGTAGTCAAACATGGATTAAAAAAGTCAAATATGGTCACTACTAGAAAATTGAGTATTTTCAACGGAAAATGTCGTTGAAATTTTTTTATGAATTTTAGAGAATTATTAACAGAACATAAATTTTCTACGAATTTCCAACGAATTTCCGTTGAAAACATATATGCATTTTCAAACAAAAAATTTTCAACGAAATGTCTCGTCAAAAGGTTTTTGGTTTAAAAATTATGTTTTGTCAATAATCCCTTTAAAATTCGTAGAAAATTTTCAACGACATTTTCTGTTGAAATTTTCGTTGAAAATACTCAATTTTCTAGCATTGGATGGTTGTAGAAAAATCATTATTATGGCCTTTTTTTTATTAATATTACAAAAATATCATTATTATTAATAATCTTTAATTAAAATATTTTAATGATTAAGAATATCCTTCACACACTACAAGAAATTAGTTCTATAGCGACAAAGGCTATAGCGACCACTTGTAAGTCGTCGCTGAAGTATTAAAATAATATTTTTACATTCTATTAGAGGTTTCAAATTCTTATTTAGAAAAATATAAATCTATAGCAACGACATGTCGTCGCAGTATAGATTCAAGTATTATTTTCTCCCGGCTGATTTATAAATAATAATTTCCTTTATTAAAATAAGAAACGTATTTTGAAAAATTAAAAGTTAAGAAATCAACAGCATCGATATGTCGTCGCTGTAGAGACAAAAAAAAATTAATTTCCTAAAATTAAAGTGTTTATGTTTATTAAAAAAGAAAAAATAAAATATTTCTACCCTACAGCCTCGACATGTCGTCGCTGTAGAGAGATATTATAAATAATAATTTCCTTTATTGAAATAAGAAATATATTTTGGAAAATTAAAAGTTAAGAAATCAACAGCGTCGAAATATCGTCGCTGTAGAGATAAAAAAAATTTAATTAAAATTTTAATTTCCTAAAATTAAAGTATTTATGTTTATTAAAAAAGAAAAAATAAATATTTCTACCCTACAGCCACGACATGTCGTCGCTGTAGAGAAATATTATAAATAATAATTTCCTTCATTGAAATAAGAAATATATTTTGGAAAATTAAAAGTTAAGAAATCAACAGCGTCGAATGTCGTCGCTGTAGAGATAAAAAAAATTTAATTAAAATTTTAATTTCCTAAAATTAAAGTATTTATGTTTATTAAAAAACAAAAATAAAATATTTCTACCCTACAGCCACGACATGTCGTTGCTGTAGAGAAATATTATAAATAATAATTTCCTTTATTGAAATAACAAATATATTTTAGAAAATTAAAAGTTAAGAAATCAACAGCATCGAAATGTCGTCGCTGTAGAGATAAAAAAAAATTAATTAAAATTTTAATTTCCTAAAATTAAAGTATTTATGTTTATTAAAAAAGAAAAAATAAAATATTTCTACCCTACAGCCACGACATGTCGTCGCTGTAGAGAAATATTATTAAATCAGGGACTAAATAATATTTATATTACAATACAGAGAAGAAATAACATAATCAAAAACCCTCGTCGCTCAAATCGCAAAAACCCTAATTCGCTCTCATCGCTCAAATCCAAAAACCCTAATCGCTCTCATCGCTCAAACCACAAAACCCTAATCGCTCAAATCGCTTCTGAGTTTCTTCATCGTCGTTCAAATAATCGTCTTCTCATTGCTGTTTGATTCACTGAAAGGTACGTGGTTCGATTTGATATTAATGCATAATACATTTTCTGATTGGTAGTTTATTTTAATAAGACTTTTAATTCATTTAATTACTGTATGTTATACAAGAACAATTTCTTAATAGTGTATTTTAATAAGACTTTTAATATAGTGTAGCTAGAATCAACAAAATGTTATATAATTGGTCTTGGGATTGGATCCAAAGAAAAGCAGAGTCTACTTTGTTGAGAATTGAATGCTTCAAAGTTTAGTTTTGAAATAAAAGATCATGTTTGTGTGGGTCTTTCGTTTTTTGTTTGTAAACGTTAGTATAATGAAGGTAATTGCTTTGTAAAGGCTAAGATTTAGAAGAATTAAAAGGTGGATTTAAAAGACAAGGATGTGGAAGAACGAGTCATGGCCAACACGTACACATTGCAACAAATCTAGGCTTAAGGAAGAAAATTGACATATATATCAATAGTAGTGATGGCTAAGATTAAACATATATACATATACAAAGAATATCTTATTGTGATTTGTTAGCCACTAACATATATATATATATACTATATTTATTTCTTAATTATATTTATACCCAAGGTTATGTTTTGGGATATATTGGATTTGCTGTTTTTGATTTGTTAGCCCCTCAATAGACTTTGAAATGAATTGTTGGCTTGTTGGGCTTTGTCTTTGGTTGCCCAAGATATTCCCCTGTTTCAATTTTCATTTTCAATTGTTTCCCCAATTAAAATATTAAATAACAGAAAGGAAAAAAAGGTCTCAACAAACTCACAGCAGCAGGACTGAAACATAATCACATATAACACCATCGGGTTTGCTACAAAGAAATGACCAAGTATTTTATACTCTCCTTCTCACCGGACCCCAACTTATATATATATATATATATATTGAGAGAGAGAGAGAGGTTTAAAAAAACCTCAGAAGTTTATCCTCTTAAAATATATTCCAAATGCAGATGATTGAGAAGCTAAAGGGAAAAATATCATCTATTGTTGCCAGAAAGGTATAGCCTCTTTTCGCCTCTGCTTATTTTACACTACCATAGCATAATTGTGAACTTTTGACGGTCCGATGACTGCTGCCCACCCATGAATTGCGCTTTAGAAGGGAATTGATCCGGTGCATTTTGGTACACCTCATTAGTGTTGACATTCAATTAGGATTGATCCAAGGGTGTAGATCTCTTCTTATTCTTCTCACCTGAACTCAACCCTTAATATACCAAATAAAGTTTTTATTGCTCTATGTAAACAAAGTTTCACAAAATTTCTATATCGTAACCGTTTTGACCATCTGAGCTTCTAACATTTGATGATGCAGGGGTTAAGTATATCAACCCCTTTTTGTAACCCTTCATAAATTATTTTGTAAACAGGTACTCATCAATTTGTTACAAGATCAATACGTTATTTGGTCTAAATGGTTACAAAATAGGAAAATTAAACCAACTGTTTGAATTGTTTGATTTTGAACATGAATGTAATCTGGTTTTTGAACCTCGGAAACCTTCGATTTTTCCTTAGATGAAGTGTTTGTAGAAGCTTCTTTACTGTTATTACTGCTCTTATTGTGACAATTGCTATATTGATGTGCTACAGATTGCGTTCAGTACTTTTCTGTCTTCTGATGCTTATTTGCTAAAAATCATTCTATGTACCATACAGTTGCTTATTATAGAAGCTCTCTACAAGGAAGCCAAATCGTTGATTCTCCACTAGTCTGCCTACGGTTAGTGACCACTTATCGTTGATTTCGTCAGCCATTTATCTGCTACAATTCTGTTAAGGGAACTTTTAATTAATTGTGTTTCATCTAATTATGAAATCTCCCAACTCGATTAAAATCAATATTGTTTTATCATTTTTTTTATTTTGGTTTGCAACTGTTTCTGTTTTGTGTTTAATTCTGAATCAGAACTATGAGTATGTTTCTCCCAGCAAGGTGCTCTCCCCATATTCTTTTCCCTTCCAATTTGTTGTTAAAAGTACAAAAATATGAAGATTGAAAATCAGAACTATGAGTATTGAAACTTGAGTTATAATAGAGATTGACAGAGATCTGTGAAATGAAAAGGTATAAACATTTCTTCATGAGCAGCCATATAATAATAAATTAAAAAGAAACCTAATTTTTTTATAGGGTGTGGCATAAGGATTAGAATAATTAATTGCCAGAAAAGGGAATAGGTTTTTTTCTGCTTGTCTTTCGTTATAAAGAATCATTTGTTAATATCTCAGGACTGTGACATTTTGGAAGTTTCCATCTTCATAATAATTTAAATTCACTATCTCTTGACCATAAATTATTACATTGGTGAGTTGTATATTCATGACACATTATTTAAGTATATATGAGATTTCATGATCAACATTATCTTACAATCAGGGATTTTGTTAACTAAATTACATGAACAAGATGTAAATTATTATAATCAAATTAAACTTTTTCTTGTTAGAAGTTGGTCTAATTGTTATTATTTTTAATTAAGAAGTACATTATTAATATGAAAAATTAAGAATAAATTTAAAAATTAATATTGTATAGGATTTACAATATTGCATAGGACAAATAGTTAATGCAAGATAACAATATTAAAGTCGTTTACCATTTTATTATTCAGCTTCATGAAATAATTTTGTTGTGATGATGAAGCAGCACATTATGACGATTGATAAGAGTTGGACGACCTGTAGACGTCGTAACTCTGATGAGTTTTGGACCGGTCTTCTAGCCTTTATCGAGATAGCAAAGAAACATGTCAATGCTGATGGCAAAGTCAGATGTCCATGCAAAAAGTGTTTGAGGCTCACATATTTAGGCATGGGTTTCAAGCTGCATATACGAAGTGGGTTTATCACGGTGAAATAGATACTCCTTCTCCAGTTGTAGCCAATGTAGCTCCAACTGAGATGACTGATATCATCAATGACATTATTGGGGAGACAAATACTAATGAAGAAGACACAGATGAAGGAATAGATGAAGGTGGAAGTGGTGTAGACAAAGATTTTGATGAATTGTTTGAGGAGGTCGAAACTGAGTTATACCCGGGTTGTACTTGGTTGTCTTCCTTAAATTTTTTAGCAAAGATGTTACACATGAAGGTCCTGAATAAATGGACTAATAGTTCATTTGACCAACTTCTAGAGTTTCTGAAATTTGCATTCCCGAAAGACAATAAGATCCCAAGTTCACACTATGAAGCTAAGAAGAGAATGAGAAAGATAGGGTTAGGGTACCAGTCGATCCATGTTTGCAAAAATGATTGTTGTCTGTTTTGGAAAGAGAATGACTTGAAGCACAATTGTCCAGTTTGTGGTGAGAGTAGATGGGTTGATAAAAACACGAAGGGGAAAAGAGTTTCCCATAAAGTTTTGCGCTACTTTCCTTTGACTCCCAGGCTTAAACGTATGTATGGATCTAGGCATACTGCAAAACATATGACTTGGCATAGTACTGGACGGTCAACAGAAGTTGGTACAATGCGACACCCGGTTGATGGAAGTGCATGGAAAGATTTTGATACAAGATATCCAGAGTTTGCTGTGGAACCTACAAATGTACGTTTAGGTTTGGCTGCTGATGGTTTTAATCCATATGGTAACATGAGTCTATCATACAGCATATGGCCTGTCATATTGACAACATACAACACTCCTCCATGGTTATGCATGAAAGAGTCTTCTTTCATGTTGACTTTGTTAATTCCAGGCCCTAAGTCACCTGGGAAGGACATGGATGTGTTTTTGAGGCCTTTGGTTGATGAATTGAAAATGTTGTGGGTTGAAGGAGTTCAAACGAGAGATGCGGTAACAAGCACCGTCTTCACAATGCGTGTTGCACTATTATGGACTATTAACGATTTTCCTGCTCGTAGTAGTTTATCTGGTTGGAGTGGTCAAGGATATAAAGCATGCCCTACTTGTAACGAAGACACTCCTTCATGTCGGGTACTTAGGAAGACATCTTATGTTGGTCATAGAAGATTCTTATCCTCTAACCATCGTTGGAGGAAGAGTAAGTTGTTTGATGGTAAACCCGAGAAAAGGCCCCCTCCTAGAAGATTCAGTAGTGCAACTATATTGAAGCAATTAACTCATGTTCCAATTCGTATCCAAGGTTTGGAGGCATGAAAAGAAAACGTGATCCAAAAGAGTTGAATTGGACCAAACGGAGTATCTTCTTTGAGCTTGAGTATTGGTCTTCTCTTGAATTAAAACATAATTTGGATGTTATGCATGTGGAGAAAAACGTCTGTGAAAGTTTGTTGGGTACTTTGTTGATGAATGATAAATCCAAAGACACTACCAATGCAAGAGTTGACTTGAAAGAATGGGGTATTAGGAAAGAGTTGTGGCTTCAAGAGAAGGATAAGAAGATTTTTAAACCACACCCTAAATACTCATTCACAACAGATGATAGACGAATGTTTTGTCAATTCATAAAACGAGTTAAATTACCGGATGGATTTGGATCAAACTTCAAGAAGAAGGTGACTAATAATGATACCAACATTACTGGGTTGAAGTCTCATGATTGTCACATCCTTATGCAGCGATTGCTTCCCGTAGGAGTTCGAGGGTACCTGGATACATATATTTCAACTCCAATCTTCGAACTCTGCACCTTTTTTAAACAACTTTGCGCTCGAACTTTGGTGGTGGAAGATATGAAGAAGGCAGAGGAGCAGTTGATTGTGATCTTGTGCAAATTGGAACTAATATTTCCTCCGGCTTTCTTTGACATAATGATTCATTTGATTATTCATTTACCAGAGGAAGCTATTCTTGGAGGACCGGTTTACATGTGCTGTATGTATCCTTTTGAAAGATATATGAAGAAATTGAAAAATTATGTCAGGAATAAGGCTAAGCCCGAAGGTTCAATAGTAGAAGGTTATGTTGCAGATGAAGCTTTGACATTTTGCTCCATGTATCTTCAGGGTGTACAAACTAAATTTAATCGCCCTGATAGGAATATGGATGTTGTCGTTCCAAAAATGCAATTGTCGGTGTTTGAATCACAATGTCGACCGACAAGTGCCTCAAAAATCATATTTCTTGAACTAACGGTTCGAAAAACTGCAGAGTGGTTTATACTATACAACTGCCCTGAAATTCAAGTATACATGGAGTATGTATCTCCAACTTTTCCTTAGATAAATTTTGGGTTTAATTTGTGATATCTGTCTAATATGTAGATTTTTTTTAACACAGCCAATTTAACTCTGAAGTGCAAGGAAGTAATCTTAAACAAGATTTTCCTCCATGGTTTTATAAGAAGGTAAACATATCATGTATAATTGAATGTTAAATAAGGATTATTACTTAAACAGACTTTTTTTTTATAAAGAATGTTAAATAGGGATTATTACTTAAACTTACCATTTTTTATATAGATGTGTCGCCTAAGACAAGAAGGGTCACCCGAGTGCACTAAGGAATTGTTATCTCTGGAACATGGTTCGGACTTTAATGCACATTCTTATAGTGCGTGCATAGTAAATGGTGTTCGATTTATGGTACACAGTCATGATATACGGCGCACCACTCAAAACAGCGGTGTAGCAGTGCCAGGAATACATGGTTTTACATTTTATGGTCAACTCGAGGAGATTGTAGAATTGCATTATTTGAATGGTTGCTCGGTTGTGCTATTTCGATGTAAATGGTTCAACACTGATCCGAACAAGGGGAGATCTATCACCAAAAATAACATCACTAGTATCAACGTCAATTCTGAATGGTACAAAGACGACCAATTTATTTTTGCAACACAAGCAAAACAAGTGTTCTACATTGAAGATCCGTCTCAAAATCATAATTGGAGGGTTGTGGAAGATGTTAATCATCGCAAAATTTGGGATCATCCGAGCATCAATGTTGTTAATGAGATAGATGTCGTACATGACAACAGTTCATCTGTTTTTGTGTTGATTGTTTACTTAGGTGAATTGCCTTGTGTGAGTTTAGAAAGACGTGGTCAATCAAGTTTAGTTGATGATATCCCCACTGCTCTTGGTATGGACGATGAAGATTTCATTAACGATGAGGATTAGGATGAGGATGAGGATGAGGATGTTGATATTGATGATGTAGAATTAACTGAGGACAATGATAATTCTAGTTTTGTAGCTCAATATTGTTATAGTGACGAATCTGATTGATATATTGTTTAATCCATATGTAATCTTGTTTCAGTTCTTTATTATTGTTATTCTATATCAATGGTGAAAGTGTTATGTATTTCATATCATGGTTGATGGGTGGCCTTACTTACCTTCACTTTGTGCAGGAAATTACTATAGTTGCCTAGCGTTGACATTGTTTCACAGGTATGTTTTATCCAACTCCACTTTTCGTCATAGATGGAAGGAGCATGTTTTTAATTAAGTAACTACCAAACGTCATGTATAGCCGGCTGGATAAGCTGTGATCCCTATTAAGCTCATTAAGCTGCTAACAAACAGGCCCTAACTTGTCATTCTAAGGAATTTAAGTTTATTATATATATATATATGTGAAAGTTATCAAGGTTCTTATTATATATATATACCTTGGTATATACATATATGTCTATCCATACAGGACTTAGGGCCTACTTGTTAGCAGCTTAATGAGCTTAATGGGACTCACAACGTACTCGGTCAGCTATACATGACTTTTGGTAGTGGCTTAATGATATCGAAAGTGCCTTATTCAGTAAGCTTCTAGGGTTTTTTATTCAGTAAGCTTCTAGGGTGGAGAAAACTTCCCTAATATATACAGACAGATTAATCCACACAGACAGCTTTATCCATCCATGTGACTTACTTCCGTATCCTGTTAGGGTCTTTATTTATGTCTATACGAAGTTATCAATCAAACCGACATCTGAAATTAAAGAAGATGGATATGATGAAAAGAGATAAGTTTGTGAAAAGATGCATTTATTTTAACTCCACTCACATATATGGCGATGATGTCAAAGTCTAGCACTAGAAACAGATATTGATGGATGATCCATGACTTTCCCAAAGGTGGAAAGTTAAGATTTTTTGAACAGTAGCTATTTATAAACGAACTTTATGGATATAAGAAACTTACAAAGAATTTGACCTAGAATAAGTAAAATTAGTAGATATTCTGAGAGTAATTCCCAAATATATAACTGCGTTGGAAAATCAATACAGAGAATTTATTATTTGGATGCTTTGAGTTATTCTGAAAATATTTATAAGAACTTAATTGGAAGCATAATTAACCAAAGAGTATACGATGATATTTTTGTTGTATTTGTCAATAATTATCAAACCTAATGAATCTAAATTAAAGATCACAGAAAATAAACCTAATTAATCTAAATTCAATAGCTTGCTTCCTTAATAGGTTTCACTTGTCCATACGAACTTCTAACCAACTTTGGGCTTCTTCAGTTATGTGTGCGGCTGTTGCTCGAGGGCATGGCGGAGATGCCGGGGGTGATCCTCCTCCTCATCCAAATAGAATACCAACACTATGCCAGGCAACATGTAATCACTCTTGCAATTCTTTTAAACTTTTGAATGTATTATGTTCTAACATTTTTTTACTTCAATGTTGTAGCAAAACAAAAAAAGAAGCGAGGCTAATGGATTCAAACCGTTGCCAATCATGTTTGATGTGACCGAGGGAACATATAAACCAATTGGGCGATATGCAAGTGAGTTTACAAGGTATATTGGGAACATGATTGGCCATGGAGCTTCTCCTTACCATCGAAGCTGGAATGAAGTTTGTCCAGAGTTCAAGAAGTCGATAATTCGAAGACTGAGGGTAAATATTATGCTAACTATTTAATTATTTATAATTTTTACATGAGTTTGACAATTTTTTTGTTTTGAAGCGATTTTTCATCCTCGTTCCAACCGCTCCCGATTGGCCCAATATTCTAATTGGCATCGAGCGACAATGCCAAGATCTTTATAGGGATAGGAAGTCAAGACTGAAAGAATATTGTGATAAAGTTGGCGGGTACAAAGACATTGAAAATGCTAGGAGAAATCCACCGGGCCACTTCGATTCATAAAAATGGAATAAGACCGTGGATTTTTTCTGTGATCCAGATTATAAAAGTCGGTCAGAGAAAAATGCTCAAAATAGGAGTAAGGCGAAGTACCCGAGTCTTCATGGTTCTTGTTCGTATATCGCTACACGATATAATAAGGTAAAGAAGTTAAACTTGTGTACTATTTTAGAATGTATCAATGATACCAAACTATTAATTTTTTTTTTGCTACAGAGAAACCCAGAAACACAGGAACTGCAAGGTGCAATTGATAACTGGCAATACATGCACTATAGGCCCAATGGTGGACGGGTAAACGATCAAGCTAGAATTGATCATGTAAGTAACTGTTTTAGTTGTTTATTAAGTTTTCTGTTTAAAGTTGTCAATTAAGATGTCTATTTAAAGTTGTCTGTTTAAAGCTGTCTAATAAGCTGTCTGTTAAGCTGTCTGTCTCTGTATGTTGTCCGTTAAGCTTTCTGTATGTTGTCTGTTTAAAGCTGTCTGGTTAAGCTGTCCATTTAAAGCTGTCCGTTTAAAGATGTCTGTCTTTGTATGCTGTCCATTAAGCTTTCTGTATGTTGTCCGTCTAAAGTTGTCTGGTTAAGCTGTCTGTTTAAAGCTATATGTTTATTTGTCTGTCTTTGTATGATGTCCGTTAAGCTTTCTGTATGCTGTCCGTTTAAAGCTGTCTGGTTAAGCTGTCCGTTTAAAGCTGTCTGGTTAAGCTATCCATTTAAAGTTGTCCATTTAAAGTTGTCCGGTTAAACTGTCCGGTTAAGCTGTCCGTTTATAGCTGTCTGATAAGCTGTTTGTATGCTATCCATTTAAGTTGTCTGTTAAGCTGCCCGTTTAAGCTCTCTGTTAAGACTTTGTTTTTTAAGACTTTGTTAAGTTGTTTGTATTCTATTTCTTGATTATATTTCTTGCAGGAAGCGATGGTTAGAGAGCAAGCTGCACAAACAGAAGATCATGGTTCGACCTCGTCTTCTATAAAGGAGAAAGAAATCATCACAAAAGTACTTGGGAAACGTCGCGGTCACACCCGAGGGATTGGACGAAACTTGAAAGGTTTCGTTTCTTTATCCTTATTAGAACCGCCCACGCCCCCACCGCCGCCCCCGCCCCTTCCCCCGCCCCCATCCTTTCCATCCGTTGTAGATGCATCTAAGAATGTCGTAGATTCACTAAACGCTTTTCAAGCATACATGAATCTTATGCACATCTCTCCACCGGGCAGCCAGCTCCCCCCACCACCCGTTTTTGATATGCAGGCATTAGTAGCGTTAGCTACAGCGGGACAACCACCACAGCAGCCGCCACAGCAGCCGCCACCACAGCCGCCACCACAACCGCCGTCACATGATGAGGATGATAATCACACAGATAGTGACTCTTACGATCCTTAGATGTTTATGTATTAATATACTTGAGACATTAATGTTTTTGATCCTTAGATCTTTATGCATATTGATTTTTTTGATCAAAACGAATCTTTAGAATTCATCTATACAAAGCAATGCTTGTGTTGATCGTGTCATTAATTTTAGTGGATTGAAATAAACTATTTTTGGATTGAAAACGAAAAAAGAAAATTAAAAATTTGTTTTTTACCTATAGCGACGACATGTCGTTGCAGTAGCAAAAAATATATTTTATTAGAATATTTTTTTTTTACCTACTGCGACAACTTGTCGTCGCTATAGGTATATAATTAATTATTTTTATTTTATACCTATAGCGACGACATGTCGTTGCAGTAACAAAAAATATATTTTATTAGAATATTTTATTTTTTTACCTACTGCGACAACTTCTCGTCGCTATAGAGAGCTATTGCAACGGGCCTACAGAGACGGAGGCTACAGCGACGACAGTCGTCGCAATGGACCTTTAGCGACAAAAATTGAGGTATTAGCGACGACTTTTGTCGTCGCAATAGAGTTGATTTCTTGTAGTGACACTAAATATAAACCATATGATGTTTTGTGTATATATAGACATTATAACGTCTTTTTAATAACTCAACAATATTCACGAATCACAATAACATTATGATATTAGTTTTCCATTTTTGAATAATATGAACTTTTTTATGTATACAATTTGCGGTGGTGGTACTTATGCATGCAATTAGTAAATATTATTGAAAGTTATTAGACTTCAGGAACTTTTATGATTTTTAATAACAAAAATTATATTAAAATGAAACTAATGTCCATGATTCCTATTTTGTTGAACTAATTAGTTTTCAAAATCCTCATAGGAAATGATATTTTAAAAATTTATATCGCAAGCTACTGTAGCATACCTGACTACCTGTCGATCACGAGAAGGTAATGAACTAAATACGGACTAATTTTAGACAATAACCTAGCTACATGAAATCATCACTATTTTGATGATTCAGATGATGACTTTATTGAAATAAAATAAAAGAATAATGAGGCATAAAAACAAAAACTAAAGAAGATCGGATAATACCGTTCTTGAATTTCAGTTATAGTGAGTCTTTGCTATGTAAAATTACTTCAACCCTCTTTCGAGGTGGAAAAGTTTTTCTAAATCAAAACACATATTTACTTTCACAATATATGTACGTTGGAAAGAAACTTTAAAAATTAAAACGAATGTTTTTCTCAATCACCGTCCCTAACTATTCGCATGTTAATTAGGATTGTTGTCATTATGATCAATTTAACCCAAGTAAATGGTAAAACTTTCATGTTCATCAAAAACTAATCAAATTAACTAAATGCATGTTTTATTAAAACCCAATTAAATCAGCTCAAACATTCATTAGAACCAAAATGGTTTACAACTCAACATCCGTTTTAAAAATAATTCATCAATACCAAGACCTTAATCTGAGACAACAAAACTCAATTAAACGAAAGCTACATTATGATACATAAAACATATACATTAGAAAACGGTAACGATATATCAAGGAGTGTCATCCTACAAAGAATTGTTTCGAACCTACGAAAGCAATAAAATTGAATTCAAAAAACGATTCATGAAATTAAAAAATGTAGAACACAAATATAAGAAGAAAAATATTAACAATAGATCGAAATATAAAAATAAAGTATGGATAAAATGAAACATTATAACAGATGTCGAATATTGGATGAAAATCTGTAACATTCCATCTTCATCCAATTCTTATATATCACGTCAAGGAGTAAGGGAAATACAAAACTAAACTAAACGTAAATCTAAATCTAAACTAATTAAAATACTTAAAAAGAAATGGAAGATTAACAAATGTATTAATGAAAAAGAAAATGAAAAAAAAAACCGCGGCTGCCGTGGAGAGGAAGAAGGAGGAGCTTCAAAACATAAAAACAAAAGTATTAAACAAACAAAGAATGTTTTAAAATTAAAATTGCCCCTCGAATTAACTTTGCATAATTTTCAAGATGCTTTCATTTCTTTTGTTGATGTCGTTGTGAAATTTCTTTCTTCCAAATCTGGTTTAACTTTTAGACATATTTGTTGAATTGTTCCATCACATGATCAAATGCTCCATAACCCATCATCATCCATGTATACATTTCAATGCAAAAGTATCTATCAAAACGTGACAAAACACAAAATACCAATATAATATTTCCAATGGAAAATTAGACGAAAACTAACTAAAAATATAAGAAAATCTACGTAGAAACAATTAAACTAAATACAAAATGCAACTATAAACTATTTTTGGATGATTTTTTGTGGATGAAAGTAATTTTTCTAGTAGTAACTCTTAGAGGATTTAAAGTTAAACTTAATTCTGAATAGGGGAAATTAATAATAGATATTTGATATATGTGGTTCAAAACGAGTAAATTATAGCATATGTAGTTGCCACGAGTAAATGGATTTTACACATACATACATAGAGGAAAGTTCAAATGTGAACCTATCTTTGATTGTGAACATGAGGACAGATCTCAGCCCTTGATCTAAGCCATATTCAAGCTCCTCATTAAATGTGGGTTGAGGGGTAATTATGGAAAAAAAAATCAAGTTGCTCTTTGATATCACTCCCGCTTATTTCTTCCTTCTCTGTTAATCGTCTTCTTCTCTGTTAATCGTCTTCTTCTCTGTTAATCGTTTTCTTCTCTGTTAATCGTCTTCTTCTCTATTAATCAGATTTATTGCTGTGAAGAACTTTATTAATTGGATTGGCGATTTCTGAAATTAAATCGATTGTGATCCAGTTGAAAATTCTACTTTTTTTGTTGATTGCGATTATGTTACATGTTTCGAAAATACAGACCGAGAATTTGGTTTCAATGTTGAAGATGCGTCGATCTATATCTTATATTCAAACTGGATCTATAAACATAAATTATAAAAACACCAGATTGTAGTATATATTCAATCTGAATATAAGTTAAAAATTGAAGTTTTTATAATCGTAGCTTATATTCAGACTGAATATAAGCTAAATTTAGAAGTTTGTAAAATCGTATCTTATATTCAGACTGAATATAAGCACTAAGAGTCTTTATATTCAGACTGAATATAAGCTACAATTATACAAACAACTAGTTGTAGCTTATATTCAGACTGAATATAAGCTACGATTATTAAACTTCAAATTTTAGCTTATATTCAGACTGAATATAAGCTACAATTATATAAACTCATAATTGTAGCTTATATTCAGTCTGAATATAAACATAAAATGTTATGGTTATATTCAGACTGAATATAAACTACAATTATTCAAACACATAATTTTAGCTTATATTCAGTCTGAATATAAGCATAACATTTTATGCTTATATTCAGACTGAATATAAGCATAATATTTTATGCTTATATTCAGACTGAATATAAACTACAATTATACAAACACTTATATTTTATGCTTATATTCAGACTGAATATAAACTACAATTATACAAACACATAATTTTAGCTTATATTCAGACTGAATATAAGCTACATTTATACAAACTCATAATTGTAGCTTATATTCGTTCTGAATATAAACATAAAATGTTATGCTTATATTCAGACTGAATATAAACTAAAATTATTCAAACACATAATTTTAGCTTATATTCAGTCTGAATATAAGCATAACATTTTATGCTTATATTCAGACTGAATATAAGCATAACATTTTATGCTTATATTCAGACTGAATATAAACTACAATTATTCAAACACATAATTTTAGCTTATATTCAGTCTGAATATAAGCATAACATTTTATGCTTATATTCAGACTGAATATAAGCTACAATTATAGAAACACATATTTTAGCTTATATTCAGACTGAATATAAGCTACAATTATTCAAACACATAATTTTAGTTTATATTCAGACTGAATATAAGCTACAATTATACAAACCCATAATTGTAGCTTATATTCAGTTTGAATATAAGCATAACATTTTATGCTTATATTCAGAAACTTCCTGTGATAAAATGATGAACAATCATATTAAAAGGGAAAAAACATTTGAATAACATTCTTACACTTTATCAAGAAAAAGAATCTGGATCTGAAAATGAAAAGACTTGTGATTTAAAGGAGGAACACAAAACAAAAACAAACTTGTGCGAAAATTTATTTTGGGGAAGATGATGAAGAAATTTGGGGCGGAAGTAAAATTTATTTTGGGGAAGATGATGAAGAAATTTGGGGAAGATGATGAAAAAATTTGGTGAAGATGATGAAGAAATTTGAGGAAGATGATGAAGAAATTTGAGGAAGAAGATGATGCCTGGTTCTTATTTAAATCGTCAGGTTATATTTAGGATTTAAGCCATGACATGAGTTTTCCACTTATTTACAAAAATGCCACCATAAATTTTCTCCCTTGTATTTTGATCTGATTTAAAATGGATGGTTGTGATTCGTCCTCATGTTCACAATCAAAGATAGGTTCACATTTGAACCCACCCCTACATACATATACATATATATACATACATATACATATATATATATATATATATATATATTATATTTATTTATATATAAAAGAAGGAGAGAGAGAAAGAGAGAGAGTTAGGTTCCCGTAAAAATATTGTGAAAGAGAAACCTTAGTCTAACTTCATCTACATGTAGGGGTACCGTAAACGAGACGAGAAAATTCGTGAGCAATTCGAGATTGACTCGGTCAAAACTCGGTCAACACTCGACTCGAATAGACTCGACTCGAACTCGATGTAACACTCGGATTTTTAGTATCCATATTTTATCATTAAGCCAAACTTACGCGTTGGTTGGTTGGATATCGTTTTTGGCAAAAAAGCCAAACTTGGTTCGGAGTTCGCCCGCACAGCCATTTTTCTCGCGCCCGAGAGAATGCCCCAAAAAGTGGGCAGAAACTTATCTCGTGCCCGCACAGCCAATTTCCTCGCGCTCTCGAGAAACCTTTAAAAAGTGGGCAGAATTTCTGCACGATTTTCTACCCTTTAAAACCCATTTTTTGAGTTCTTTTCCTCATTTTATTTCACACCTACTCATTTCCTCTCATCTCCCTTCCATACTTGATCACTAAAGCTTGCATATTCAAAGATTTAAAGAGCAATTAAGAGGTTGGAGCTAAGATTCAAGTACTAGGTGTTTGAAGCTTCAAAATCTTCATCTTCTCCACTACTTTCCACCATAGTTGACCATTTTCTAGGGTTTTCTCAAAAACCCATTTGTGAGTTCAAATCCAAACTTTATAAACTCAAATACTTGTTATAAATGTTATATTTACTGATCTTAAGCTTTTGATTTCAAGTATTTTTGTATTTGGGTTAAGTTTGGGAGTTTTAGGTCAAAATGAGAAATTTGGGTATTTTGTTATAGATGATGAAATGAGTATCATAAATGGTTTATAACACTTGGAAAGGTCTTATATAAGGAGTTACTCTTTGATTTTGGTGCTAAAATGGTTTGACCTAATTTTCGGTAAAATACGTATATCAAAATGGAAATGTTTATACAAAGGTTTTCAGTGTTTGGAACACTATCAATACGTCTCGTTTGATGTAGTTGATTATTAGACTACTATGATATGGATCCATAGGAATAAGAGTCAGTATTTAATGTTGTGAAAGATAGAATGAACCCACTTTTAAATTGGAAATAGGAGTTGTGATAAATTGTGTAATTTCCAATCTATCCTTTCACTCTCTCGGAATATGCATTGTGGATTTGCGTGTAGTTCATGAGGCTTGAGCTTTTGTGCACAAATGACTAAAGATTGTATTGTGGTTGATGTCAATGGCTACCAAACCTTTATGTGTCGCTCTATAACATTGGTTTCTGGCCGACTTAGAGTTCCGTCACAACTAATGGTAATATCGGGTCTCCCTTGATTGTTTTAAAAAACCCTTGCTCACCAAGAGTAAGCTTTCAAGTTAAGTTAAATGGGATAAAGTATACCGAACCTTTACTTAGAATATTTTACTGCTTTGTCCATTTAACTGTTTGTTCTCACTAGGCGTAAGCCTAATACTTGATCTTAAATGCCATGTTTAGCAGGTGATCGGGCTAATGGGGCTTCTTAGAGAGGAGCGGAGTGGCGTGCCAATCAATGCACTCTTTTTGGGATTACACTTTATATTGTAATTATTGGAGACAGTAGAAATGTTTATTTTGAGGGTATTAGTGACACCCGAACATAATCTATAATATTTAATATTTAATAGGTTGTTATTTAGTATTCTTTTATTGATGTAAACTCCATTACTTTCCCCACCTTATGGGTGATCATTTATATTTAAGTTTTATTCCGCAAATATATTTCGGTTTAAATTTGCTCTAAATTTTAGGGTGTTACAAGTTGGTATCAGAGCTCTAGTTTAAGCGAACTAGGTATGAACTTGAGATGCCTACACTTAAGCTGAGACATTAAGTATTGAATTGTGAGAATGGATAGACACTCTTGAGATAAGAGAGCTTTAGAGTCGACGGAAATGCGCTAATCATGAAATGTGACTGTGGTAGTAAGAATTCTTATGTGTATGATATATCCAAGATATCATGTAGCTAATGCCTTTTGGGTACATTGTCTTCTGAGTATGCTTATTTTACTATTGTTGCGAAGATTGGTGAACGTGTTATACGTAATTATGTTAGCATTGTCTTACTCCTACTCTACCATCTTGACAGACTAAGATGGTGAACACGCGTACTCGATCGTGGAACGAAGCTGAAGGCGCTGACTAATAGTGTTACAAACCCGGAACCAATAACGACAGTGGAGGTTACTCAACAACCTCCGGTTATTCCTCCTTTCACCAATAGAGGTCCACCTAGATTAACTACTATCCCGCCACTTAACCTTAATGCAGAAGGTCCTCTAATGGTAGAGGCGGGTTCCCAAGATGAACTTTAAGTCCGGTTGTTACAGGCGGTGAATTCTTTTATGACGAAGCAACATGAAGAAGTCCTTAAGATGTTTGAGGAAAGAGATGCCAGTTTTCGAAGGCATAAAATGACCGCTGAGAACCAAGTGGGAGGTTCTGGAGAGAATGGAGCCGTGCATGTTACTGAAGAAACACCCGTGATGGAAGTAAGGAGGACGACAAAGGGTTGTTTGTATAAAACCATTCTATGCTCCAAACCATCCGAGTTCTCCGGATCAGCTAACCCGGTGGATTGCCTGAATTGGTTGCAAGAGATCGAGTAAGCTTTTGGCTCGAGCGAATGTGAGGAGAAACAAAAAGTGAAATTTTCCTCACAGATGCTAAGAGGCGCGGCCTTAACTTGGTGGAACATCATCACCAAAACTCTTGGCCCGGTCATCGTCTCAATGCTTACTTGGGAGATGTTCAAGGGAAAGTTTTGGAAGAGTATTGCAACGAAAGGGCCATTGATCGTATTGTGGACGAATTCCGAGCTCTCAAGAAGGGAGACAAGACTGTGAGGGAGTATACCGAGTTGTTTGTGGAAAAGTTGAACCTTGTGGAGCACGCGTCTCCAATTGAGAAGGAAAGAATGAAGGCGTTCATCAAAGGATTACCATCCGACATGATGGGAATGGTTCAGATGGCAAGGACCTCTACTCTAAAGGAGGCCATCGATCATTCTCAACTGGTAGAAGATACCTATGATTTGGGAAAAGAAGAAAGGATAATGATTGGGGAGAAGAGAAAGTGGGAGGGCAACTCCATGCCTTCCAAGAAGTCAAACTTCAACAACAACAACCGTGGATTCAACTCTAGGCAAGAGCCTAGGTGGTGTCAGAAGTACAAGGGCAAGCACCACGGCTCATGCCGACCCCCTCTGAGGCTTGTTTCAAGTATGGGAAGACGGGCCACAGTCGCCATGATTGTCCCGTCAAAGGAATCGTTTGTTTTGAATGCAAGGAGTCGTGGCACTTCAAAAGGGATTGCCCGAAGTTAAAGACGAGAGGAATTCAAGGGAGGAGAGAAGATGCCCCTAAAGCTACAAGAGAGCATTCAAGATGACCGCGGAAGAGGCGAAAGCACCGGCGGACGTTGTATCGGGTACGTTCCTTGTTAACTCCGTACCCACTCATGTTCTTTTTGATTCCGGTGCTACTTTCTTCTATGTGTCCTTTCTACCCAAAACTTCTTGTTCCCATTAGCACTTTAGACAATGCTTATATTGTTGAAATAGCCGATGGTAGGTAATTTTTAGTTCCAGATGTTCTTAGAAGTTGCACTTTGGAAATTGAAGGAAAGCAATTCTTGATAAACCATTTATCTATGGAAATAGAAGGAGTCGATGTAGTGATTGGAATGGATTGGTTGGCCGAAAATCAAGCCGAGATTATTTGTTCCAAGAAATTGATTAGGATTCCGTTATCGGATGGCGGTATCGTGGTTGTCTACGGGGAAACAAGGAAAAGTAAAATAACATTGTTGACATTGGCAAAAGCATGTAAGTGCTTAACAAAAGGATGTCCTTCATTTTTAGCATATGTTCTAGATGCTAAGTTGGAAAAGAAAAAGCTTGAAGATGTTCGTATTGGTAGTGAGTTTCCGGATGTTTTTTCCGAAGGCTTACCTGGTTTGCCACCCGATAGGCAAGTAGAGTTTCGCATTGACCTTGTACCGGGGGCTGCTCTAATAGCTAGAGCACCTTACCGGTTGGCACCATCCGAGATGCAAGAAATGATGACGCAATTATAAGACCTTCTTGAGAAGGGTCGTGAGGCCGAGCTCGTCACCGTGGGGAGCTCCGGTCTTATTTGTGAAGAAGAAAGACGGCACGATGAGAATGTGTATCGAATATAGGGAGTTGAACAAAGCAACCGTAAAGAACAAGTATCCACTCCCGAGGATTGATGATCTCTTTGATCAACTTCAAGGAGTGGGTTGTTTCTCAAAGATCGCTCTTCGTTCGGGTTATCATCAAGTAAGGGTGAGAGAAGACGATGTAGCAAAGACAGTGTTTAGGACGCGTTATGGGCACTACGAGTTTCTAGTTATTCCCTTTGGTTTGATGATGCACCGGCAGTATTTATGGATTTGATGAATCGAGTATGCGGGCCTTTCCTTGACAAGTCAGTAATCGTATTTGTTGACGACATAATCGTGTATTCTAAAGATGAGTTGGATCACGAGCAACACCTCCGGGAAGTTCTTGAAGTTTTGAGAAAAGAAAGGTTGTACGCTAAATTCTCTTAGTGCGACTTTTGGTTGAACGAAGTCCAATTCTTGGGTCACGTTGTCACTCAAGCCGGAGTAAAAGTGGACCCCTCCAAGATTGAAGCAATGATTAATTGGGAACCACGCAAAAGCCCATCAGAAATTCGAAGCTTTTTGGGATTAGCGGGTTATTATAGAAGATTTATTCAAGATTTCTCCAAGGTTGCTTCTTCTTTGACGTCTTTGACGAAGAAGAATGTGAAGTTTGTATGGACCGAAAAACAAGAGCAAGCTTTTCGGGTTCTTCAAAAAAAGTTATGTGAAGCTCCGATCTTTTCCTTACCGGAAGAATCCGAAGACTTTGTTGGCTCGAGCTACTTAAGGATTATGACTGTGAATTACTTTACCACCCGGGTAAAGCCAACGTAGTAGCGGATGCTTTGAGTCGAAAGGAGTATGGTAGTGGAACGCGTGTCATGCTTAAGCGGATTGACGTGAGGTCTAGTTTGATTGACCGAATCAAGGTATCCCAAGCGAAGGCACTTTTGTAAGAAAACCTCAAGAATGAGGTGATGGTGAAGCAACACCTACTATTGGCGGAAGATAGTCGTGGGTTGAAGTTGTTTCAAGGCCGTATTTGGGTGCCCAAGATCGGGGGCAACCGTGAGGTACTCTTAGAGGATGCGCACAAGTCAAAATACTCCATTCATCCGGGTAGCACTATGATGTATAGATACTTGAAATTGACATATTGGTGGCCCGTTATGAAGTTGGATGTGGCCAACTATGTAGAAAGATGTATGACGTGTTTACAAGTAAAGGGGAAACATAAACGACCATATGGGAGCCTTCAATCACTGGAAATTTCGGAATGGAAGTGGGAACACCTTACCATGGATTTTGTAACAAAACTACCAAACACCTTGAGGGGTCACGACACCATATGGGTAGTCGTGGATAGATTGACGAAGAGTGCTCACTTCTTAGTAATGAGAGAAGCCGACCCAGTTGAGAAACTGGCTAAGTTGTATGTGGACGAGATCGTTTCAAGACATGGTGTACCTTTGACTATCATGTCGGATCGTGATAGCCGATTCACCTCTCATTTTTGGGATGGTTTACAAATAGGATTAGGCACCAAGATAAACTTAAGTATGACATTCCACCCTCAAACCGACGGTCAGAGTGAAAGAACTATTCAGACTCTTGAAGACATGCTTAGGTCATGTGTTATTGATTTGGGTGGAAATTGGGATTCACACCTACCACTAGTAGAGAATGCTTACGACAACAGTTACCATTCTAGTATTGGTATGGCCCCTTCGAGGCACTGTATGGACGGAAATGTAGGACACCGATATGTTGGTTAGAAGCGGGCGAGAAGAAATTCTCCGAGCCCGAGATTGTGCAAGAGACGGCAGACAAGGTGAAGATCATCTGAGAACGATTAAAGACGGCACAAGATCGTCAAAATAGTTACGCCGATAAGAAGAGGAGACCCATGGAATTTCAAGTGGGGGAGCAAGTTATGCTAAAAGTATCCCCTTGCAAGGGTATTATAAGATTTGGGAAGCGTGGGAAGCATAGTACCTGTTTCCTTAGGCCATTCAAAATTTTGGAAAGAGTGGGATGGCAAGCGTATAAATTGGAGTTGCCACCCGAAATGGCCGGCATACACCCTACGTTCCACATATGTTACTTGAGGAAGTGTTTGGCGGAAGAGGAGAGTGTAATACCTCTCTCGGAGATTCCTGTCGAGAATGGAAAAGCCGGAAACAATATTGGAAAGAAAGTCACAAATGCTTTGTCATAAGGAAATAGTCATGGTGAAAGTCCAATGGAAGCATCACCAAAGGGTCAAACGTGACATGGGAAGCGGAAGATAACATGAAGAGAAGATATCCGAATTTGTTTTGTTAATTTGTAAGAATTTCGAGGACGAAATCAAATTCAAGGTTGGGAGGATTGTAACACTCGACTCGAACTCGAGGTAACACTCGGATGTTTAGTATCCATATTTTATCCTTAAAAATAGTCTTTTGGAATTATCGTAAGCGTTGGTTGGTTGGATATCGTATTGGCAAAAAAACCAATCTTGGTTCGGAAATTTCACACCTCGCGCCCGCACAACCATTTTTCTCACGCCCACGAGAATGCCTCAAAAAGTGGGCAGAAACTTATCTCGTGCCCGCACAGCCAATTTCCTCGCGCTCGAGAGAAACCTCTAAAATGTGGGTAAAATTTCTTCACGATTTTCTACCCTTTAAAACCCATTTTTTGAGTTCTTTTCCTCATTTTATTTCACACTACTCATTTCCTCTCATCTCCCTTCCATACTTGATCACTAAAGCTTCCATATTCAAAAATATTTACAGAGCAATTAAGAGATTGGAGCGAAGAATCAAGTACTAGGTATTTGGAGCTTCAAGATCTTCATCTTCTCCACTACTTTCCACCATATTGACCATTTTCTAGGGTTTTCTCAAAAACCCATTTGTGAGCTCAAATCCAAACTTTATAAACTCAAATACTTGTTATAAATGTTGTATTTACTGATCTTAAGCTTTTGATTTCAAGTATTTTTGTATTTGGGTAAAGTTTGTTTGGGAGTTTTAGGTCAAAATGAGAAATTTGGGTATTTTGTTACAGATAATGAAATGAGTATCATAAATGGTTTATAACACTTGGAAAGGTCCTATAAGGAGTTATTCTTTGATTTTGGTGCTAAAATGGTTTGACCTAATTTTCGGTTAAATACGTATTTCAAAAGGGAAATCTTTATACAAAGGTTTTCAGTGTTTGGAACACTATCAATACGTCTCATTTGATGTAGTTGATTATTAGAGTAGTATGATATGGATCCATAGGCATAAGAGTCGGTATTTAATGTTGTGAAGGATAGCATGAACCCACTTTTAAATTGGAAATAGGCATTGTGATAAATGGTGTAATTTCCAATCTCTCGGAATATGCATTGTGGATTTACGTGCAGTTCTTGAGTCTTGAGCTTATGTGCACAAATGACTAAAGATTGTATTGTGGTTGATGTCAATGGCTACCAAACCTTTATGTGCCGCTCTATAACATTGGTTTGTGGCGAACTTGGAGTTCTGTCACAAGTAATGGTAATATCGGGTCTCCCCCGATTGTTTTAAAAGACCCTTGCTCACCAAGAGTAAGCATTCAAGTTAAGTTAAATGGGATAAAGTATACCGAACCTTTACTTAAAATATTTTACTGCTTTGTCCATTTAACTATTTGTTCTAAATAGGCGTAAGCCTAATATTTGATCTTAAATGCCATGTTTAGCAGGTGATCGGGCTAATGGAGCTTCTTAGAGAGGAGCGTGTTGATCATAACTCCTCTCGGTGATTTGAATATCAATCCTCTGTATATTTAATGAAAATTCCATACATAAGGTACTAGTTCAAATTCAACGATAGCATACGCTGACTTCCATCAGCGGTCGCTGAATATTAGGAACTTGGACCTTATCCCTGAAGATTTGAAGAACAACAATCACACCACAAGAACATTCAGTAAAAGTCGAAGACCAAGCTGAAGATAGGGATAATCAGCTAGTAATCTAAAGCGGTTCAGTGATAGCAAGGATTATCTAAACTAAAGTGTGAAGTCTTGTTAGGCCTCAGCGATACCATGAAAATTCATCCTTGAAGTTTCAAAGTTCAGCGACCAAGTGAAGTGATAAGTGAATAATTTATCACATTCTAACCACTTATTTTGTCATATTCCCTTTCTTTTATTTTTCCAATTAGCTTAAGTTTAGTCTTTTATTCTAATTTGATGTTTATTTGTGTCTGGAGCTGAGTTTGAGGAATTGAACTGTTTTTGTGCTTTTTAAGAGGTTTTGTGACACTGTGAGTTGCTGCAGTTGGATATCGTAGCAGGCAGGCAGCAGCTGCAACTAAGGAAGACTACACTTTATAATCTTTTTGGCATGGAATCGATTCCTCATGGCTGATTTCCAACCTAAGACCAGCTGGAAGAGCATCCTTTGAAGAATAACCATGATGGTGTTGTGGAAGGCAGCTTTTGACTTTTGGTGTTAAGGAATTATATTCCTACCTTTTGTACCTTCCTTAAAAAGATGTCTCTTCCTAGTATAAATAGAAGTCATTTGTAATATTTTAAGGGACACACTTTGCTACTTGCTACTTGATACTTACGGTGGAAACACCTAAGTCCTTAGTTTCGATTTCCATTTTCTTAGATTTTAGGTTGTTTGACAAGGCAACCAATAAGTAGTTCATCTAGCTACTTAGAGACAATTGTCATTTCTTTCTCTTTGCAATCAAAAAACTTTCGTTTACATTTCTTGTCATTTACGATTTCTTGCAATTTACATTTCTCGCATATTAACATTTCCGTTATTTACAATTTCTTGTCATTTACAATTTCTAGTCATTTACATTTCCGCAATTTACATTTATGTCTTTTAAAGCGATGATGCGCTAAACGTCCTAGCTTGGGTGTGAGCAAAGGTTTGGGAGATAAAGGCCGATGTGATAGTGGATAATTGGGTTCGCTATTGGCCATCTACCTTACTATTCACCCATTGTTTCTATGTTTCATCCAAGTCATTCTTGAGGAGGTGGCGTACCTTGTTTAGCTTGGATGAGTTGGACTTGAATGCAAGCCAACGTAAACTTATAGAACTTTGACGTGTTATAGTAAGTTATAAAGAACCATATAGCTTTCTCAAGTTACAACTATATGGAATGCAAATGTAAAATTCGTTGCGTCACTCAATTGGGTGCTGCTGGTATTTATCTATTTTAATCCTCATAAAAGGCTGTGCAAACCAGTAGTAAGGTAGAGAACTAGTGCTGTAGCATCCCGCAAGGTCATGCTGTTGCAAGGTTCCTAACACATTGTTGCTAAACTCCAACCTGAACTTACACCCTTGCTCTATTTAATTACCGTTTCAAGCACTTTATTTTCATGTCACTGATAACCAAACCACCAAAAGCATTCCTTCGAATTCTCTACTAGAAATCACTTTTTAAGCCAGACTGAGAAATACTTCTTGTTTTTATTGTCCTTGTGGAAACAATAATCCGGTACTTTGTACCACTTTATTACTTGTTCAAACGATAGTGGATTAACATGTATACTTGCATGGGGTTCCATTTTTGATTTTCGGATTACATAATCTGCCGACCATGAAGCCTTTCAACAAGATTTATGTTGATCTTATCCTCGATGCACAAAAGTCAAAACCTTATACTATGTCAGAAACAGATGTACGACACGTCTCTAATGTCCACATCAAATCTGATATGGTACCGTTCACACGCGGCCAAAAGCATGGTTACTTTTGAACCAAGGTCAAGCTTCCAATGAAAGCTTGACACGTGGCATATACCATATGTCTTGCATTAATTACGTAGATAAAGATCTCTTCTTCATCCTCATGCATGCTACTTTCTATTTCCTCAAACCTCTACTTCTTTTCTTTCTCATTTCCTTATGCATCAAACTGTGTGATTTCTTAGTTACAATAGAATAGGTTTAATACTTATTCTAATTCCACTTGTAACTATAAATTTGTTTATTTAATATAAACTCATTTAAAAACTAAAAAACTGTGTGTTTGTATTCAAAACCCCCCTTCTACAAACTGTTTCTATATCCATTGAACTCTTGTAGACTCCTTTGGGACCAACAGGTGGTATCAGAGCAGTGTTTCTTGCTTACTCATCTTTAAAATACTTGTTTCTTAAGCTATTTTAAAATGACTAATACTAATACAAACTACATTGATAATGGATCTTTAGCTAAGCCTCCCAGATTTAGCCGTGATAACTTATCATTATTGAAGGAAAGAATGACTCTATTCCTAGAAGGGTCTGATTCTAAGATTCCCTTTTATCTAGAGAATGGAACATTCATTCCTACAGCCCTGGTCCTTGCAGTTCCCGCCACTACAACCAGTCCAGCTATTGCTGATAGAAGAATCGTTAAAACTCCAGATCGATGGAGTGAAGATGACAAAAAGGAAGTAGCTATAGATGCTAAGGCTAGATCCATAATATCTATGTCTCTACTAGATGAAGTCTATCACTTTGTGATGAAGATGAGAACTTCTAAAGCCATGTGGGATACTCTATGTATTCAATATGAAGGAACTGATGAAGTTCAAATCACTAGATGTATAAATCTTGTAAGACAATATGATAGCTTTATGCATTTAAAAGGTGAAACCCTCTCTGAAATTCATCAAAGATTTAACTGTCTCTTGATTGACATGAAAACTGTCAACAGAGATTATTTTAATGCTGAAATACTGACAAAATTCATGGAGGCACTACCTAAACAATGGGGAGTGTATATTACATGTTTAAAACTGTCAAAGAATCTTGAAACTCTCCCTCTAAGTGCTTTATATGGAATGCTCCTAAATGAAGAGCAATCTCAAGCTTTAAGGAAAAACCTCATTAATGATATCAAGAATGCCAAAAGTACTTCTTTGACACTAATGACCTCAGAGGTAGATCCTTCAAAACAAGTTTCTTCCTCTATTACTTCTATCACTAAATTAAATCAAACTGATTCAGAAGAACTCACTGATGCTGACATCTCTGAGTTTGATAATTCTTTAGCTCTTCTCACAACAATTTTAGAAGATTTGCTAGGAAGAGTAACTTTCGAAAAACTCCTACTAGCGCTGACTCTGACAAGTCAAATACTCTGTCTGCTGAAAAAGCATATGCTATAAGTATCAGCGAAAGGGTTACTTTGCAAGTGAGTGCAGATCTAAGAAAGTAGCTGCACCCACTACCTCTCAGAACTCTGATAAAAAGGAGAAATATTATAAGTTAAAGAATAAATACAGAGATCTGGAAAAGAACCAGCAAAAAAGCAAAGGTCTAGTTGCTGAAGAAGTTGATTGGGATCAAGAAGATGATTGGGCCAAAACCTCTGATGAATCAGGTTGTGATGAAGATTATCTTGCCTTTCTCTGTCTAATGGCCAGAATTGAGGAAGCTGAAGAAGTTTCTGAAACATCATCCTCAGAGTCTCCTTCGACTCAGGTAAATATCTCTACCAAACTTTCTATATCAGAAAGTGATAACTTGTCTGCTCTCGATTCTATAATTGTTGATTTTTACAATGCTTTAAATGAAAAGATCAAAGTTGAACAAATCAATATTGATCTATCAGAACTACTGAAAAATTGCCATTTAAAAATCAAAGAACTTACAAAGATTGAAGAAACCCTCAAGGACCAAGTCTTTGTAAATCAAACAATAGCATTGAGAGACAACAAGTTATCATTGATAGGGAAAAGGCTATCGCTGATCTCAAGGCTGAAAAAGCTACCATCGAAGGATGGTGTAAGGCTTCTGATAAAGTCAGCGAGATCATTAATGCCCAGATCCCTATGAAGGTCAAAAGTGGTTTAGGATATAACCCTGACAAAGAAAAATCAGAGAATGATCGTTCCATGATAAAATTCGGAATGTTTGTTTCTTCAATCCCTGATCATTCTTCTCAAAAACCTCATATAAATGAGAAGCGGCCTATCTCAAAATCTAATGATTCTAAGAAGATGATCAATGACAAGTTTCTTGACCATGTTCCTACAATCAAGAATTTTCAGAAACAGAAGAAGAACTCCTCTATTCCTTTAGTGAGTCATCTAAAACTGGAAAGAAGATCCCTGGATTTTTGCAGAGATCTAGTCCCAGAATTAAGATTGACCTCACTCATGTCCCTGAGAAAGTTGTTATTCCTCCAAGGACACTAGACAAAGGAATTCTTGGTTCTGGTCCTGAAAATGCTTCTACTTGCTTTCTGAATTCCTTCAATTCCAAACCCGTTTTCAAATATAGAAAATGCTATCACTGTGGTGAGACTAACCACATTGCAAGCAAATGTCCTAATGCAACTAAGGCTGAAAAATTAGCTCATGGTAAGAAGGTAGCTCAAGCTGATAAATCAGCGAGAACGAAATCCACGAAGGTTGGTAAAGCTTCCAAGGTGAAGATAACCACTGGAGAAAATCTTTCAGCTAGTAGCTCCTCCGCCACTCCTTCAACTAACTCAGTAGGACCCATAGTAATATGGGTACCTATGAAAAAATAATCTTTTTGTTGTATGCAGAGTGCTAAAGGCATCTGGTATCTCGATAGTGGATGCTCAAGGCACATGACTGACAGAAAATCTCTGCTCTCTGAATACAAAGAAGAAATTGGTCCCTTAGTGACCTTCGGTGGAAATGGCAAAAGATACACCAAAGGTTATGGAATTCTATCCAATGGAGCAACTTCATTCAGTCGAGTTGCTTATGTTGAAGGAATAAAGTACAATTTATTGAGCGTTAGTCAGTTGTGTGATAGACTTCAAAGTCTTGTTCTTAAAAATCAGATGTGCTGTCGCTGATTATAATGACAAACTTTCCTTAACGGGCAAAAGGTTAGAAAATGTATACGTCATCAATATGAATAGTTCTCACTCTGAAATTATGTGTTTCTGTTAGTCTATTTAGAGATGGCTACGTAAGTAAAGGTTTGTAGAGGGGGGGGGGGGGGTTGAATACAAACACAATTTTTACTCTTTTAAATATTTTAATATGAATATTAAAAATTTACACACAAAAGTTTGTTGCGGAAAAGAATAGATAACTCTCTACTCTAACAAACTTAACACATGAAACACATGATAACAGTAATTAACTTATACACTAATAAAGTTAAAATAAAACTGTTAAAACACTCAAGATGCCGGAATCAAACAAAAGATCACCCAGAGGATTTGTTGAAAGCGTGAGATTTATGGGCATGGCTTTATCTTCTTTTATAGTGCCCATGCATGGGATGCATGGAGACACCTGTCAAGGTTTCATTAGCTGGTAGTATATCTGCTGGACAAAAGGAGATGCCACTCCCTTTGTACTAGATTAATGGGTAAACCATTCTTTGTAGCACGCAATGTCAAATAACTTTATCTCTTTTTCTTCATGCTCTGTGAAGTCCCATCAAACCTTTTAGCTAAAGACAAACATCCCTTTTATGATAATAAAAGAGAATGTCTGAATTTAAAGTTTGTTGCCCACGTTCTTGCTGCACACATTTTGCATTTATTGTGACTCAAGAACTTGTCTTTGAAAATTGCTAAGTGATTATGTATCACATCAGTTAGTGCACTCTACAGTGGGAATCGGCAAGTGTACATTGCTTGGATCGGAAACTCCAATCGGCAAGTATACAATGCTTTGAATCGGCAACTCCAATCGGCAAGTATACAATGCTTGGAACGGCAACTGCTTCTCAACCTTAGAGTTGGCAACTTCAATTTTCGGAGACTACACTCTTTTGAAATCTGCAAGTGGTCTGAATTTTAATGTTGGTTGGTACATCAAAAATTCCACATTTTGATGTACAACCCTTGATTGGATAGTCTTTGATTTTCCAATACTTGAAGTATATTTCAGACCTTCAAAAGAACTTATAAAAGATCAACAACAAGCATAGAGAAAGTTCATCACCGAATCATCGGTGACCCAACAGTTTCATTTCCAAAGCTTCCTCTGATGTCAACTGGTTATGGCATAAGAGATTCTCTCATCTGAACTTTAAGATGATCAATGAATTATCTCAAAAAGAACTTGTCAGGGATCTCCCTAAACATACCTTTACAAAGGAATCTCTTTGTTCAGCGTGTGAGAAGGGAAAACTGACAAAAGCCTCTTTTCAGATCCAAACAAGTCTCGTCAGTGACTTCTTCTCTTCAACTACTTCATATGGATCTATTTGGACCTGTAAATGTCCAATCTCTGTCTGGAAAGAAGTACACTCTTGTGATAGTTCATCAATACTCCAGATATACATGGGTATTCTTCCTTCGATCCGAGAGTGACACACCTGACGTAATTATCTATTTTATTAAAAGAATGGAAGTCCTGAACAATCTCACTGTCCGCTCCATGAGAAGTGATCATGCACTGAATTCAAATACAATGCCCTCATTAACTTCTTTGAAGAAAAGGAAATCACTCATAATTTCTCATCAATGAGAACTCCTCAGCAAAACGGTATTGCTGAAAGAAGACTAACGATCATTGAAGCATCTCGCTCAATGCTCAGCGAATCACATCTACCTACTCAATTTTGGGCTGAAACAGTAAACACGACATGCTTTACTCAGAATTGATCCCTGATAGTGAAACGATTCAAAAAGACTTCCTATGAATTATTTCATGGAAGAAGACCTACTCTGAAATACCTCCACATTTTTTGATGTAAATGCTACATTCTAAATGACAGAGATTATTTGCGTAAATTTGATCCAAAAGCTGACGATGGGATATTTCTTGAATACTTTTCTGTATCCAAGTCTTTCAAAATCTTCAACAAGAGAAGACAACACGTTGAAGAATCCATGCACGTCAACTTTGATGAACCTTGTCCCACTTACTCCATTCCTCTCCCTGAAGAAGATGAGGAATTGAATGAATGGATGAAATCTCACTATGGGGAACCTCAAACTTATTTCAGTAATCAACCTAATGCTGAAAATAATATGATGGATTCCCTAATATCTTTCCTACATCTAACAACGATCCATCATCATCAGGGGTTAATATTACTCCTCTCAATCAGATTCCTCCCTCTGATACTTCATTCGGTGATTCTTCAATAAACAATCAAGCTCCAATTTCCACTGAACAAACCTCTGAGACAACTCTAGAGCTGATAATGGATGCTGAACTACCTATTGCTGAAACAACGAACATTCTCCCTGAATAAGAACAAGTCGTTGAATCACAAGCTGATCACTTCCCTTAACCACCTGCTCAGCGATGGACTGCAAATCATCCAATAAATCAAATTATTGGTGATCTGAATGTAGGTATCAAAACATGTAGAGGTGCAGGTAATATTTGTCTTTATGTCAATTTTATTTCTCTCTCTGATCCAAGTTGGGTCTCTGCCATGCGAGAAGAACTAACCGAGTTTCGTAGAAACAAAGTTTGGAATCTTGTTTCTCGTCCATCTGGTAAGACTATTATTGGAACAAAATGGGTTTTTCGAAATATACTAGATGAAAATGGCACTGTTATTCTTAACAAGGCTCGATTTGTTGCTCAGGGATATAGACAGGAAGAAGGAATTGACTATGATGAGAGCTTCGCTCCTGTTGCTAGATTAGAAGCCATAAGACTTTTCTTAGCTTATGTTGCCATAAAGACTTTAAAGTTTTTCAAATGAATGTAAAAAGTGCTTTTTTAAATGGTAAACTCAGCGAGGAAGTTTATGTTGAACAACCTCCTGATTTCACTGACCCTAAACATCATGGTTATGTTTTCAAACTTCAAAAAGCTCTTTACGGGTTAAAACAGGCTCCTAGAGCTTGGTATGATACTCTTTCTAAATTCCTTCTTAAAGAAAAATTTGTTCGTGGAAAAATTGACCAAACTTTGTTTTTAAGAAAATATAAAGGTCATACTATTCTTGCTCAAATATATGTCGATGATATTATATTTGGCTCCACAAGACTCAAATTATGCACTCGTTTCGCAAACAGAATGAAGAAAGAATACAAAGTGAGTATGATGGGTGAACTAACATATTTTCTAGGTTTGTAGATTAAGCAATCTGACAAATGAATTTTTATTTGTTAAAGTAAATATGTTAAGGACATGCTGAAAAAGTTTAATATGAATCAATGCCCAGCGATGAAGACCCCTATGGCACCTCCTCTGACTTTGAATAGGGACCCAAATGGTAAACCTGTCAATGTCACTGCCTATCGAGGGATGATCGGATCTCTGGTATATCTTACAGCGAGTTGACCCGACATCATGTATTCAACCTGTCTCTATGCCCGATATCAAGCGGAACCAAAGAAATCTCACCTAATCGCTGTAAAGCGAATTTTCAGATATCTGAAAGGAACTCCTAATTTGGGTCTTTGGTATCCCAAAGGCTCAGGGTTCGATCTAATTGGTTACTTTGATAGTGACTTTGCAGGTTCCAAGATAGATAGGAAGAACACCACTGGTAGATGTCAGCTATTAGGTGGTAAGTTGATAAGTTGGACAAGCAAAAAGCAGAATTATGTCTCCACGTCCACCGCTGAAGCTGAGTAAGTAGCCGCTGGTAGTTGTTGTGCTCAAATCCTTTGGATGATAAATCAATTAAAAGACTATGATCTCAAACTTTCTAAAATCCCTAACTATTGTGATAGCACCAGTGCTATTGCTATTGCAAATAACCATGTACTTCATTCCAAAACCAAGCACATTGAGGTTCGATATCACTTTATCAGAGATCATGTGATGAATGGTGAGGTTGAACTTCATTTTGTACCAACTGAATATCAGCTCGCTGATCTTTTCACCAAGCCCCTTGATGAGACTAGATTCAATCTACCTATCAGTGAACTTGTTATGTTAAACGCTGAATAAATCCTATTCAGCGATCAACAAATATTTAGTGACATACAAATTAAGCCTTCAAAATTTCCATTCCCTAAACTCTGGCTCAGCGATACTTGATTTATCTTGCTCAGGTATGTACTTCTAAATCCTTACACTCTCTGACTATCTTCATATTAAAAGATTGAATCTCAAAAGATAAAACCCATCACTGACAATCCTTTATTGTCTATTGATGAAAAATTTAAAGATAATGATTAACATTTATCCAAATGATAATCTTATTCATTTTTTTCAAATAAGAAAAGGACACGTCAGACATTTATCTGACACACGACGGACCACGACGTTTCCTTTCTGATCTTTTTCTAGAAATGTGCGCTAGGTCATCACTACTTTTCAAAAAGCTAAAACTGTCGTTTAGCTTCCTTTCTCTCTCTTCTTGCTATTTAAGCAACTTTCGTTTTCATTAAATTCTTTATGCGCTCATTGTATTTAAAAAGCAAGAATCTCCTTCGAATCTTCAAGCTTTCTTCAAGAACACCAAGAACACGCAGTTTTGCGTTTTTCTTCGAACTCACTTTGAAGGTTTGATCTAACCCTAAACTTCCTCCTAAAAACAACTACAATGTTGTTTCTTCTTCTAAAATCTGTTAAAACAAGTTTTTCTAAATATTTTTCACTAAATCTGGATTAAATCTACACAATTTTTTTTTCAAAACCTGTTCTAAGTTCTCCTTAGAACAGAAGACCATTTTGGTAAGTTTAATCCAAATTTTCTCTTCTAAAACTTCTACAGAACTGTTTTATTGATAACTTTCAACTACCAAAAATCACCAAAACCTCTTTGGTACTGTTTCTTATAACCACGAGTATTTTGATCTTGTTCATCAAAACACTTGTTTTACTCTGGTTTATACATTTTCGTATTAAACCATGATTTTTCTCTTTGGTGTTCCAATTTATAACACATCAATAGCATCATCCAGCAAGATCATTGAAACCTCTGCCAATGTTACCCTTGAGGGTGCTGCTGCTTGCACTTTCACTCCTAAGAAAGCCACTTTCAAACCGTGCAACTACCTGGCGTTGGCAGGCATCCCTGTTAATCGACCTCAGTTCAAGGAAGGTGCGACTTTCATCAAGGCGTGCCAGCTATGTACGCCTTCGTTTACAACCCTGTGGGAATTACTTCTCACCTACAGGCGCTTTGGTGCATAGCTCGCTGCACCACTCTCACTACTCCAAAGGGAAACAAACTCCCTGCCATCGAATTCACTATCCCCATCGAAAAAGGAATTTTTTCCTTTACTGCTAGATTCTTTAGGCAAGCTCTTCGCCTCCCCTCGAGAGATAAGAATCAGGAATGGGCCCCTGAGCCCACCAAGGAACAAATCGTTGAATTCTTGGATACCATCAACTATGCTTGGGAAGACCCCGCTGAGAAGAGTGTAGGCTCCAAGATGGAGAAGAAAAGGCTTGTTGCAAGGTGGCAGTACATTTTCACCCAAGTGATTCAGTGCTTGGGTTCCAAGATGGGTTCTCATGACCACGCAGCAAGAACTACCAAGACCTGGCTTTCACTCTCTGTACTAACTATAACCTCAATTACGCTGATTACATTTTCAGCGATATGTACAACCGCGTGAATGCTGCTAAGAGGGAGAAGTTCATTCCTTACCACAAGTTCTTCGCTACTATCCTAGAAGCTGCCTTCAAGGATGATTACCCAAAGGTGGCCAACCAAAGCTTCTCCATGGTTGGAAGAAAGTCGCTTGATATCGAAGAACATCCAGGGGACGCTCCTTACACCCCCCTACAATCTTGAACTTATCAGCGAAGCAACATCTGTGTCGATCCCACTGACAGACCCATCAGTGAGTATCCCTGTCACCACCTCTCAACCCAAATGCAGACAGTCAACTGACGGTCACAAAAAGACCGTCGCTCACAAGCCAACATCAAAGAAACAAAAGACTTCCCTCTCTGAAAAAGGCGTAACACCAACACCACACTCAGCCCCTGCCACGACAACGGTCTCTGCACCCGTTGGCGCTTCTTCAGCTCTACCACCATTTTCAGCGACTCCGGTCCCTGAAAATGTTATAGCCAGCTCCGCTAAAGCTGGATCAGGTACTACATTCACAGCCCTCTCTTCTACTTCTTCCATCACTTTTTGGTCCTCACATCAACATGTGATTCAGAGATAGTTGTCTCTATCTCTGATGATGTTGAAATGCACGCAGTCCAAGCTTCAGTTTTGTTTCGACAATCTAAATTTTGGAAAGACCGTATAACAGGACCTCAGAATATTTCTTTCAAACATTCTAAGACACAGGCTAGTGATCCACAAGACACTGCCGTCGTATGTGAAATCCCTGAGAGTAATCTTCACGATACTCTCAAGGTTAATAACATGTATTCTTGTCACCTTTCATCTAATCCAAAGCTCTTTTTGGCTGCTCTGTCTATGTTGTTATCAGGTATAACACCTCTTCTCTCGACCTCAGCGACTACTACCACCACCAAGGCTGCTGCTACTTCTTCCAGCGGTAGCAAAGGTAAATCGGTGCAACCTCCACAACCAAGAAAAGCTGAAGGGCTACACAACATCAAACAGGAGAAGGTCGCTACAAAGCTTCCCTCCTTCCCTGTTGAAATAACAAAGATTGTTCTTCCCAACCCCACATTCCCAGCGATTGACTTCTTAGTCAATGAATGTGCTCTCACTAGGACCATGGTTAACAATCCTCAGATGTCAGAGGAATACATTTTTCGGAAGGTCGCTGGTGCTCCCGGAATGAAGTCCACTATCAACAACGTCTTCACTGACATACAGTAAGTGAAGGAGGAGAACTCGGCTCATGGGTAAGCCATTGAAAGGTTGGAAAAGGCGGTGGAAGCACAAGGCAAATTCCTTGAGTCTATTCAGAAGACTTAATTCGACATGATGCAGCTTTTAAAGGCGATCGCTGATGCAGGGCCCCCCTTCACTGCTGCAGATCGGACCTCGCTGAATCAGGTTCTCCAGAACCAGTCTGCGCACATCGATTCTCTCAAAGATATTGGATCTAATGTGCGTACACTGGTGGTGCACGTTCTTCCCGCTGAGAACATCGAGGGGAAGAGATGTGCCAAAGAGCTAGCGGATGAGATCATTGTAAAGGTAAATGAAACGACCCCTGGTACTCCGATATAACCCTTACATTAAGCAAGAGACTACCTCCGTCGCTGAAGATGAAGATGAAGAAGAGGAAAACGAAGAAGAAGATGAGGATGAGGAAATCCCTCACTATAGGGGAAATGATGATGATGATGACGAAGTCCCTCCTGGCGCAAGCCAGTTCTTCGTACAGAGTAGACCAGGCAACTTCATGCCTGAGATCGTCTACACGGATCCTTTAGGGGACAGACCACCTCCTTCTCAAGGACATTCCGATCCCCCACGGAAAGGAAAGCAAGTGGTGGATCTCGATTCCACCCCCGCACACTCTGAGGGGGAGACCGCTGGTGAGGTAACCCTTCCTCTAGTACCTTTTACTCCAACCTCTGAACCCCCAATCTATCCATCTTTTCTTCCTCCAATTTTTGGGACTGATGCTCCTCTCTCTCTCTCTCTCTCTCTCTCTCTCTCTCTCTCTCCCATTCTCAGTGAGTCTAGTCCCCCAAAGGACTCCACTTTTATGAAGGAACCTTTGTTTGAAGATCAGTTTATGTACGTATCGGATACTGACTCTGAAGACAAAGAAGGCCTTGTCCCAAGGAAGCGTGTAAATAGGCAACCAATAAGTGAGCCAGAAGAAGAGGAAAGGCGAATAAACTTCCTAAAGGAATTAGAAGCCAAAAGAATAAAGGTGCCCAACACCGCTGAACCAGAAGAACCCATACCGATCAGCGTGGTATATGAATTCAATTTTTTATCCAAGGAAGAGAAAGCACTGGCTCTAGAAGCACAACGACAAAGGGATAAAGAGATCAATCAAACTCAAAGTGATCTAGAGATGGCTAGAAAAGTGCTCAGGGGGGATGCCTTAAGAGATGAAGCGATCAAGAAGCAGAAGGAGAAAAGTGAAAAGGTCGTTGAGGCTCTGGCACAAAAGGAACTGGCTCGAGAAAATCTTAATGTGAATCCTATTGAAGCTCAAAAGAAGATTCTACTTGCGCTGACCAATGAAACCAAAAGCCACATAGAAAATGAACTACACTAGTGCACAACACGTTTCAACTATCGAGTGTCTGAATCAAAAATCATTCGTGCTACCATTGAAGGACGCACTTCTAAGAAAAGTGGTCTGAAAGTACATGTACAGGCACTCGTCATGCGAAAAAGAAGAAGCCAAGTTCTTAAAGTTCTATGGATACTCTGAGTGGTTGGAAATCAGATATGCCATTCAGGGTTCCAAATCCAAATTCAAAGATGTGATGGAAAGTGTCTTTGTTGGGTCACCGATGATTTGGTGATGAACCTTCTCTATTATTTGATTGATTTTTTTTACAGGTTCTTTTGAAGATCTGAAATATGCTTCAAGTATTGGAGAATCAAAGACTATCCAATCAAGGGTTGTACATCAAAATGTGGAATTTTTGATGTATCAACTAACATTAATATTCAGATCACTTAACGAAATCACCAATGTAGATTGGTCACCGACCTGACAGATTGGGTCATTAGACATGTCACCGACCTGACTGTTTGGGTCACGGATGTTGGATGAAGGTCACCGAAGTGACAGATAAGGTCACCGATGGTATGCATTGGGTCACCGATGCTGTGTATGTGGCCACCGAAAATTGAAGATGCTTTACTCAAGGTTGTGATAACAAGTCACCAATACAAGGATGTACACTTGCCAACACTTAGTGAAAAATGAAGATCACCAAGCAATGTGTACACCTATCAACTCCAACCTTACAAAGCAATAACCAATGTGATACATGGTTCCATGTATCACTTAGCAATTTTCAGAGATAAGTTTTTAACTCACAATAAATGCAAGATACTTGGGCAGCAAGAACTTGGGAAACAAACCTTAAATAAAGACATTCTCTTTTATTCTTATAAAAGGGATGTTTGTCTTTTAGCTAAAAGGTTTGATGGGACTTCACAGAGCATGAAGAAAATGAGATAAAGTTATCTGACATTGCGTGCTACAAAGAATGGTTCATCCATTATCCTAGAACAAAGGGAGTGGCCTCTTCCTTTGTCCATCAGATATACTTCCAGCTAATGAATCCTTGACAGTTGTCCACATGCATCCCATTCATGGGCACTATAAAAGGAGATGAAGTCCTTCCCGTAAATCTCACGCTTTCAACAAATCATCTGTGTGTTAATTTATTTGATTCCGGCAATCCTGTGTGTTCTAACAGTGTTAGATTAACTTTCTTAGTGTACAAGTTAATTACTGTTAAATTAACTTCCTTAGTGTATAAGTTAATTTCATGTGTTTAAGTTTGTTAGAATAGTGTGTCTGTTATTTTCCGCAACAAACTTCTGTGTGTAAATTTTTAATATTTATATTAAAAAAATTTAAAAAGAGTATATTCTGTGTGTTTGTATTCAACCCCCCCCCCCCTTCTACAAACTCTCTTTTAGTTAGCCATCTCTAAACAGGGACTAACAAGTGGTATCAGAGCAGTTGGTTTAAATCAATAAACCAGATATGTGATGGCTACTACTCCTTCAAATGTTGATGGTCCTTTGCAGACTTCCTCCAGTAGTACATATGATTTAGGATCCTTAGCCAAACCTCCAAGGTTCAATCCAAGTAACTTTGGGTTATGGAAAAATCGTATGCTACTATTCTTGGAAGGGATTGATTGCGGGTATCCTAACATTCTCAGTGAGGGACCTATTGTTCCTAAAATATGGGCTCTCTTTGGCCCGCAAAAAGATGCTGAAGGAAAAGATATAGAGTCAGATGATGAAAGGAGTGATAAAACTGGCAGATATATCATCAAACCTTCAAACAAATTTAGTGAAATATGCTCTTGCTGTATATCTTCTGGATGAAGTGTATCACTCTCTTCTAAACCTCTCCACTGCAAAAGAAATGTGGGACACTTTGAGTATCTTATATGAAGGTACTAAAGAAGTTAAGAAATCCAACAAGATCTGTCTTGTTAGAAAGTACGAACTATTCTCCCATGAAAAAGGAGAATCCCTCTGCGTCTATTTTAATCGCTTTAACTGTCTGTTAAATGATCTCAAGGTTCTTGGAAAAGTGTATGATAACGAAGAGGTTCTCTACAAGTTTATGGATTGCCTCCCAGACTTCTGGGAAACCATATGTACTTGCATTAAGCAAACCAACGACTTAGAAATAATGCCTTTAACTACTCTTTATGGAACTCTTCTCCATTATGCACAAACCAAGAACCAGAGAAAATCTCTCATAAAAGATATCAAATCTTCTTCTGTTGCTTTAATAGGTGATTCAAAATCTTCTTCTTGTGTTCCTAGAATCACCTATCCTTCTTCTGAATCTGAAAACGATATTAAGGAAGATTCATCTCACCTATCAGATGCGTACTATAGTGTTGCTGATGATGAGGGAGAAGAATCAGCCATTGACATACTTTCTGATAGTATGGCAATGATCGCTGGAAACCTTAAGAATAAAAGATTTTCTTCAAACCGCTCTAAATTTCATAGAAAACCTTTTTCTCAAAAACCCTCTTCTGACAAAGCAAATGAAGAATGCTTCAATTGTGGAAAGAAGGGTCACTTTGCTTCTGAGTGCAGATCCAAAGCTTCCTCTAATCTCAAATCTTCCTCTTCTTATGGCCATGACTTCCCCAAATCAGCTTCTAGGAAGTCTGAAGAGAGAAATAGCCACTTTTTTGAGGAAAATCCTGAATCAAAAGAAACCTCTAGATATAAGAAATACAAAGCTAAATATAAGAGGGAAAAAGAAAGGAACCAAAGTAAAGGTAAAACTTTGGTTGCTGAGACTCATTGCTGGGAAGATGAGCAAACTTTTGAAAGTGAGAGTGAATATGTCACAAAGTGCCTCATGGCCAAAATTGATGAGTTGGAAGACATGGAAAAGTCACTCTACACTGCTCTCGTCTCTGCTGAGGGATCTACTTCAGGAACAACGCCCAAGGTACATCCCTTTACCCCTCTCTCTGATGATCAAAAGGTTGATGCCTTTGATTCTTTAACTATTGACTTTTGCAGTTTAAAGGATCAAAAGAAAAAGGCTGACATGCACATTAAATGTTTAAATGATCAACTTCTATCTTGCTTTCCTAAACTCAAGGACTTTGACAAAATGAAAGCTGATCTAGAAAACCTAAGGTATTTAAATGATAGCCTTTTTGAAGAGAAAACAAAGATCTCCAATACTCTTGAAAAGGAACAGGAGGTTCTTTCTAAATGGACTAAATCTTCTAAAAATCTAGAAAAGATTCTTCTAGATCAAATCTCTTGTAAGGACAAGTTTGGACTTGGATATGGAAAAGATGATCCTCAACCTTCTGACCTTCCACTTCCATCATTAGAGTGTCAAGGCTTTCCTGCTGGTTTCTTCTCCGATGACGATGATGATCTTTTAGATTACTCATCTGAGGATTCCACTTCTGTCCATTCAATAGATTTGTTAGACATGCTAAAAGTAGAGTCCAATGCCAAAAAGTTTGGAGTATTTGTTAAAGCTAAAGAATCCTCTCCTGAGTCTTCAAAAGTTTCAACTCTTCTAAGCTCTTCTTCTTCTCCCAAACCTATCCAAAGACTTCATGAGTCAAGGTACTCCCATGAGTCATCAAATGTTCCTGAGTATCCTTCTCCAAAAGGATTTTCTTCTCAAAATCAAATTTTTCTAAATCAAATTTTTCATCTAAAAGGAAATCTCAAATAGTTATTGATTTTATTCCTCGATCAGTGAACTTGAAGAAATCAAGAAATCCTGGTAAAGGCATTCTTGGGCCAAGACCAGGTGTCGGTCACCCCTCCTCTTCTCAGTCATCATCTTCTGTTCAAAGTTTTGATTATATGGATTTCAAAAAGGCCTTTAATATAAAGAAATGCTACAATTGTGGCAACACTCTCCATCTTGCTAAAAACCGCCCAAAAGATCTTGATATCCGTAAAAACAAAATGTCTACTAATCCCAAAGGACCAAACTCAAAATGGGTACCAAAAGTCTAAATTTGTTTTTGGGTGCAGGTACCAAACAAAGATCATATATGGTACATGGACAGTGGTTGTTCAAGGCACATGACCGGAAACAAACTTCTTCTCTCTAACTTCTCAAAAGAAAAGGGACCCACTGTTTCCTTTGGAGGAAATGGAAAATGAGTCACCAAAGGATATGGTACCATATCAAATGGAACCATCACTTTCTCTAAAGTAGCTCATGTTGAGGGGCTAATGTACAATTTTCTCAGCATTAGCCAAATATGTGATTTGGGTTATAAGGTCATGTTTCAACTGTGTGTGTGCTTGGTCTTTGATGTGCAGAATATGATTGTACTGGCAGGAACCCGACTGAACGATGTATAGATAATCAACATGAAGGAAAGTGCTATTGGAGAAGCTGTGTGTCTACTCTCTCAAGAACTAGCCAAACAAAGCTGGCTGTGGCATAAAAGGTTCTCTCATCTAAATTTTAAAACCTTGAATAAACTCTCCAACAAAGAGTTGGTTGTTGGAATGCCAAAAATAGTTTTTGAGAAAGAAAAGCTGTGTGGAGCATGTGAAAAAGGAAAACTAACCAGACCAGAACTTCCTTTAAAACAAAACAATGCTCCTCTATCTCTCAACCTCTTCAAATGCTTCACATGGATCTTTGTGGTCTAGTAAACACACCTAGTCTAGGTGGTAAAAAGTATATGCTAGTAATTGTTGATGAATTCTTTAGATATACTTGGGTGCTCTTTCTAAAACACAAAAGTGATGCTGCTGAAAAAATCATCGGGTTTACTAGAAAGATTAAAAATATGAATGGTAAACTGGTGAAGTCTATCAGAAGTGATAAAGGCATAGAATTCAAAAATGCTGCTCTGGAAGATTTTTTTGACTTGAAAGGAATTTCTCAAAACTTTTCTTGGGTGTGTTTCATGCCATATTGCCATATTGGTATAGTCCAATGACTTTGTCTTTCTTCGTGAAGCTGTGTGAAGCTGCAAGATCGGACGTTGTGTGAAGCTGCAAGATCAATGCTGAGTGAATCCAAGTTGCCAACCTATTTTTGGGTTGAAGCAGTTAACACCGCATGCTTTACTCAAAATAGGTCTATCATAGTTAAAAGACATGACAATACTCCTTATGAAGTTTTCCATGGTAGGAAACCTGTAGTCGACCTCTTCCATATATTTGGCTGTGCATGTCACATGCTAAATGACAGGGAACAACTTGGAAAATTTGATCCAAAATCTGATGATGGAATTTTCATGGGCTACTCTCTCTCCTCAAGAGCCTTCAGAATCTACAACCTGAGAAGACAATGCATAGATGAATCTATGCATGTGAAGCTTGATGAGTTTGAAACAACTTCATTATCTTGTAATGAAGAACTAAATCGTTGGATAAACTCATGTGTTGGTCAAATTCCATCTTCCTTTCAACCCAATCCTTCAAGTCAACAAGATAGCAACTATTCTCAGCCTCCCATAAACACCACTTTATCTCCAAAACCCTCTTTTTCTTCTCCACCTCCTGAAACTGACTCTATAGGAGATCATACCCACCTAAACACCATATCTCCCACCAATCTACCCTCACCATTTAAAATTTCTACCTTATCTTCTTCTTCTCTACCTCCTCCCTTGCCTCCTGCACTAAAATGGACCATGGATCATCCAATAGATCAAATCATAGGTGATCCTCAAGTTGGTGTAAAAACAAGCAGAGGCATAAGCAACCTGTGCTTATATGTCAACTTTGTTTCTATTGTTGAGCCTAAGCTAATAAATGAAGCCCTAGCTGATCCTAGCTGGGTAATTGCCATGCAAGAAGAACTCTCACAATTTGAGAGAAACAAAGTCTGGAAGTTAGTTCCTCGTCCATCTAACAAAACCATTATTGGAACAAAGTGGGTGTTCCGAAACAAGATGGATGAAGAAGGAACTGTCATAAGGAATAAAGCAAGGTTGGTTGCTCAAGGATATCGGCAAGAGGAAGGAATTGATTATGATGAAACTTTTGCTCCTGTTGCCAGATTGGAAGCTATCCGAATATTTCTTGCCCATGCAGCTTACAAGAATTTTCGAGTATTCCAAATGGATGTCAAAAGTGCCTTCCTGAATGGTGATCTAGCTGAAGAAGTATATGTGAAGCAACCACCTAGGTTTGAAGATCCGGTTCATCCATATCATGTGTTTCGGCTAGATAAAGCTCTGTATGGACTGAAGCAAGCTCCTCGTTCCTGGTATGATACTCTCTTAGACTATCTTCTTAAAAATGAGTATATACGAGGCAAAGTTGACAACACTCTCTTCTTCAAGAAATCACAAGGTAATATCATTCTTGTTCAAATTTATGTTGATGATATTATTTTTGGAGCCACCGATGAGTCCTTGTGTGATGAGTTTAGCTCCATCATGCAAAAAGAGTATGAAATGAGCATGATGGGGGAGTTAACTTTCTTTCTTGGTTTGCATGTAAAACAGTCTCCAGAAGGTATTTTCATTAATCAAAGTAAATACATTAAAGACCTTATGAAAAAGTTTCAACTTGATACTTGTTCTACCATGAAAACTCCTATGGCTCCTTTTCTTAGACTTTATTCTAATCCTGATGGTGTCTCTGTTAATATCACGAATTATAGAGGCATGATAGGATCCCTTCTCTATCTTACTGCAAGTAGACCTGATATAATGTTTGCTACTTGTCTGTGTGCTCGATACCAAGCAAATCCTAAAGAATCACATCTAGTTGCTGTGAAAAGGATTTTTTGGTATCTGAAGGGTACCGTAAATCTGGGTCTTTGGTATCCCAAAGACTCAGGTTTCGATCTCATCGGGTATACTGATTCTGATTTTGCAGGCTCAAAAATAGACAGAAAAAGTACAACTGGAAGCTGTCAATTACTTGGTGGAAAGCTTGTGAGCTGGTCAAGTAAGAAACAACATTCGGTGTCTACTTCTACAGCTAAAGCAGAATATGTGGCTGCTGGAAGTTGTTGTGCACAGATATTGTGGATGAAAAATCAGTTGTGTGGTTATAATCAGATTTTATCAAAGATCCCAATACTGTGTGACAACTCAAGTGCAATAGCCATTGCCAACAATCCTGTGCTTCATTCAAGATCTAAGCACATTGATATCAGGTATCACTTTATAAGAGATCATGTCTCTAAAGGTGATGTGGAACTACACTTCATTCCCACTGAGTATCAATTAGTTGATCTGTTCACAAAGCCCCTTGATGAAGCAAGGTTTAAGTTCCTAATCAGTGAATTAGGTATGATAAATATAGACTAATATATATATATTATATGTATATATATTATATACATTTATGTATATTATATATTATATATATTTATATATGTACTTATATATATAATTAAATAAATATATATATATATATAAATAATAATATATATATATATATACATAAAGTCGGTGACTCTCTCACCGACGTCTCCTCTCTCTTTCTATTAACCCTAATCTACCCTCTCTCTCTATATAAACTTTTCACTGATAAAACCCTAACTCTAAACCACACACTATAACCAACAACGCCATACATCACTCCCAGCCACCGACGACGTCGCCGACATCTACTCACAAGCCACCGTCGACTCCCTCTCTCACCGACTCTATCCACCGACGCCACCCACCTCTCGCAGCCACCGACCTCTTTCTCACACACACACCCACCGACGGTTTCCATCCAGCCATCCACCGATGTCGACCACCAACGCCAGCCACCGACGTCTCCATCCAGCCATCCACCGACGGTGTGTCTTTAAACCTTTTAAAGGATAAGTCTTAGTTTACCATTCTTTGTGACTACGATTCGTTGAACTTATCCCTAATGACATCATCAATGTCATTAATGTCAGAAAGCATGCGCCGAATTCAACCCTAAAACCCTTAGAATTCTGACCTTTCAATCACCTCAGGTCATCATTGTTTTTGAAAGTTGGAATTCCCTCTCAATATATAACCGTTCCCCCCATTTCAATTTACCTTCTTTATCGCATCCATCATCTTCATCTTCTTTCTCTCTTAACTTCAAGAACACACCTGCAACTCTCGAAGATCTTCAATGGTGTCCTCATCAAACTCACCCAAAGCTTCTGAAGAACAAACCCTCACATGTGGATCACTCTCCTTCCCTGCATGCAACTACTTTGGTCGAATAGGAACAGACAAAGCTCACCCAGAATACAATAATGTATGTTGGTTTCTTTAAAGGTGCCCTCTACAGTATGCTCTAACTGCAAAACCCAAGATGAGTAAGTTTTTTCTGGGTAACTTCTGGCTTACCTGCACATTTGATGCCTCCTCGGATCAAATAATGGCATCTGTCCTAAGTGATGATGAACCTGACGTGGTCTTCGATGTTGAAGACATACGTACCATTCTTCACCTTCCCTCTTATGACTCATATGAGACTTTTATATTGAAGAAAGGAGGGGTCCAAAATCCAAGGGTCCTGGCACACTGCTAAGAAAGAATATGGGAAGCATTTGGAACTTCTTCTTTGCCCACCTTATTCTTTGCTTGAGCAAGAAGACAGGAGGTCCGGATCAGGCACCATCTCAGATCACCGAGCTGGCTCATGCCTTACGTTTTCAAAGGAGGATAGACTTTGCAGCAAACTTCTTCAATGAAATGATCTCCTCCTTCTCTACATATCGGCGACCTCAGGTACCATTTCAGCGCCTTTTCTCCCTTATTGTAAATGCCAAGCTTGCTGATAAACTTGAGAAAAGAGATGATATTGAATATGATCTCCCTCTTCATCAAGTTGGCAACCAAATTATGAAAAAGGGAGTCTTGACCACTGACAACCCTCTTAGACCTTCTATGATTGAGTTTGCAAGAAATGCAACTCTTGCTTGGGGTGAAAATGAACCTAGACTTCGGAGACCTTCAGTCACCGAAGCCACCCCTTCTGTCCCTCGAGTCACCGATGTGCCCAAATCTCGAAAGAGATCCAAGGCGTCGGGCACATCTACCTCCGCAGCCACTGATTCCACGAAGCCAAAAGAACCTTTGGCTTCTACCCAGGCATCAAAATCCCAAAAACGGGGTCACTCGAAAAGCCCCCCAAGGACTTCCTCAAAGAAGTCCAAGGGTACCCGAAGGGTCATAACACATAAGCCACCCACCGACTCCCAAAGTCAGTGGGTGTTGAAAATATCCTCACTAGACCCAAGGAACAGTCACCCTTCCCAGCTCCTCCGTGCCCTCCCAAAAGGACACGGTTGTACTTAGGGATATCCCCACTAGGCCTTCATCAAATTTTTCTATAGTTGATGAAGATGACTTGGAGTCTCCCATCCAATGCGTCTCTTCACCACCCTTTGAGCTCTCACAGCTCTTTTTCCAAACTCCACATTAGGGTGCATCACAACCAAGTTCACTTGATAGAGCATCCCATTTCACTGACTTCTTATTTTTCGACACTACACCTTGGCCACGTACGTCTCCCATACATGACAAGGCTGTTGAGGAACCCATTCTTGAGGACTCCCCTCTTCGACACTCTCCTAAACGTGTCTCCCCCATATCTTCTCATTCTCCGAGGTCCCCCCAGTTAAACCTATAGGTTTGGTGGATTACTCTTCTAGTGATGATGATGATGATCAGCCACCTAAACCTCAACCAGCTACTCCCATGACTTCACAACAGGGAGATGATCTTATCAAAGCGTTCACCAATTTTTCTCAAGATACTATTCGTAGGGTTGAAGTTTTGGAAAATCATGCAAATAAGGAGATGGAAAGAATGGCCTCTCTTTCTACTACTCTTAGATCAAGCATTGAAGACTTGTCGGTGAGTCACCCAACTCTTATGAAATGCTTGGATCTCTTGCACTTGGATGTCCTTGATCTTCAGCAAGGATTTCTCTCAAGTCAAGCTTCAGTGACCTCCTCCATCTAAGAGCTTCGCAATGCCTCTAACAAACAAGCCACCGACATTACATCCATCCTTCTTAACCAAAAGGCAATTTTGGACTCCCTTGCCTCTCTTCATTCGAAAATTAAAAAGGTCCCAACTTCTCCTCCAACAGTTGAACTTGATGTTGGTGACACTTCCTTTAAAGATAAAGATCGGTTCGTACTTCAAAGGGTAGAGAAGAAAGTGGGTGGTTTGTGCTCTGATGTTGCAAGGATGAAGACTTTTCCTTCTTCAGTGGGTTTCAAGGGTTCAACCACTGAGGGGGAGAAATTAGATAAAGCAGAAGCCACAACCGCCGACAGCCACCGATGCCGTCATTGCAACCACCGATGTTATGGTCACAGCCACCGATGTCGTCATTGCAACCACCGATACCACGGTCACCGACGTGACTCCTCACATGGTCACCGAGTTAGCTGGAGCAACTGTTGAGGGGGAGAGTGTCAGTGCTCGATCTCTTGAAGAAACTGAAGAAGAAAAAGAGAGGAAAAGACTTGAAAGGCTAAGGGAAAGAAGCCTCTCTCTCACGAAGAACAGCGTGAAGAGCAAAAGAAGAAGAAAAGATTCAGAGGTCCTGAAGCAGATTCTCTTCGATTGCAGCATGCCCATTCACTCACCGATCCCCTTGGAGTTATTCTTAATGAAGCTGAAAGGGAGGAAGCAATAAGGGCTCAACTTGAGTACGATCAGAAAAATGTACTCAAGTTTGCTCAAGATGAAGCTACTCATGCCATGGTCGCCGATGCACTTCAAGCTCAGAAAGATGAGCTTGAAAACATAAAGAAAAATTCTGAAGCTGTGAAGACTGTTGCAGAAGCCAAGAAAACCAAGGAGGTTGATTGGTTCAAGAGGAGGCTGAAAAATCGAAAGGATGATTCTAAGATCATCGGTGCCACCATTCACCCTCCAACCAAAAATTCTCCTACGTTGCTTATCACAATAAAAAGGGCTGGCACTCTCAACAAAACTTATGAGATAGAATGGTTGGAGATCTTTGGGATTACAGAAAGGATGGAAATTGGCAATCATGTATCCAAAAGTAAGAGCAAGTACAAAGACTTTGTACTTGATACACTCCGAAAATTCTTCATCAAAATGGTTAAAATTCAAAGGGAACATGATATTGCAGTTACAAGGCTAGAAGGGCAGCAGATGTATCTCATCTAGCAAGGCCTCATTGGAGAAATTATTCCTGCCCCAAGGAATAAGAAAAAGGGGCACTTTGCCATGCTTCATGAGAGAAACATCAAAATAGATGCTTCGGGTGTAAATCTCTCCATTCCGACTCCAGTCGCGTATCCAGAGCAAACTATGATGACTGAACCTGAATTTGGGGTATTCTTTGAAGACATATTTGGAAACATAGGTTTCTTCAGAGCTTCTGACATTCCAAGGGCTCACAGCTCTTTCCTCTCTGCTATTCTAGGAGTGCCTCTGGTTGAAGACCATGGAATCACAAGGCTTATCTTGGATGAGCTAAAAAGAAGAGAACCCACTCGTTGAATATCTACATATAGTATGAACTTTATTAATCATGTACTCTGTGTGTTGTACAATCCTGTGTGTTGATTAATAAAGGTTCATACTTTTCTTCATCCCAATTCTTGTTCATACCTTTATTTTTTTCCTTGCACATACACATACTTATACTTATATTTATACTGTATATACTCAGTTAAAAAAAATCTGAGTCAGAAGAACCCAAAAGAAAAATAGAAAGGGTCAAAAGTATTTCTTTCTAACATACAGGTATCATCATCAAATAGGGGAGATTGTTGGGTCACCGATGATTTGGTGATGAACCTTCTCTATTATTTGATTGATATTTTTACAGATTCATTTGAAGATCTGAAATATGCTTCAAGTATTGGAGAATCAAAGACTATACAATCAAGGGTTGTACATCAAAATGTGGAATTTTTGATGTATCAACTAACATTAATATTCAGATCACTTGCCAAAATCACCAATGTAGATTGGTCACCGACCTGACAGATTGGGTCATCAGACAAGTCACCGACTTGACTGTTTGGGTCACCGATCTTGGATGAAGGTCATCGAAGTGACAGATAAGGTCACCGATGGTATGCATTGGGTCACCGATGTTGTGTATGTGGCCACCGAAAATTGAAGATGCTTTACTCAAGGTTGTGATAACAAGTCACCAATACAAGGATGTACACTTGCCAACACTTAGTGAAAAATGAAGATCACCAAGCAATGTGTACACCTATCAACTCCAACCTTACAAAGCACTAACCGATGTGATACATGGTTCCATGTATCACTTAGCAATTTTCAGAGATAAGTTCTTAACTCACAATAAATGCAAGATACGTGGGCAGCAAGAACTTGGGAAGCAAACCTTAAATAAAGACATTCTCTTTTATTCTTATAATAGGGATGTTTGTCTTTTAGCTAAAAGGCTTGATGAGATTTCACAGAGCATGAAGAAAATGAGATAAAGTTATCTGACATTGCGCGCTACAAAGAATGGTTCATCCATTATCCTAGTACAAAGGGAGTGACCTCTTCCTTTCTCCATCAGATATACTTCCAGCTAATGAATCTTTGACAGTTGTCCACATGCATCCCATGCATGGGCACTATAAAAGGAGATGAAGTCCTTCTCATAAATCTCACGCTTTCAACAAATCTTCTGTGTGTTAATTTGTTTGATTCCGACAATCAAGTGTGTTCTAACAGTGTTAGATTAACTTCCTTAGTGTACAAGTTAATTACTGTTAAATTAACTTCCTTAGTGTATAAGTTAATTTCATGTGTTTAAGTTTGTTAGAATAGTGTGTCTGTTCTTTTCTGCAACAAACTTTTGTGTGTAAATTTTTAATATTTATATTAAAAAAATTTAAAAAGAGTATATTCTGTGTGTTTGTATTCAACCCCCCCCCCCTCCCTTCTACAAACTCTCTTTTAGTTAGCCATCTCTAAACAGGGACTAACAGTCTTGGATCAGTTATTGCAAAGGATGTCACAACACGTACAAGTTCCTCCTCTCTCTAAGCAAGCAAGAAGAAAAAGATCAAACGCTGAAGGAGGCTCATCCTCTAAACACAAGTTTGAGACCAAGTTCAACTATGAGAGTCTCTTTAGGCATCTTGATATCCCTGATATCTCAATGCTCAACGTCTCTCTTCCTCAGGGCTTACAACTTTAAGAAGGTGATATCATCTATATACCTGAAGCTGGTATGGTGTTCTTGGATAATGAAAGCTTTCTTGGACTCTTCAGAAATTCAGAGGTCCCTAAAGCTCCCTCAAAATTTGTTAGAGTTATGTTCTATCACTGCTGGTCAAACACAGGACCAATTTTAAGACAAAAGAAGATCTATCAAAATCAGTTACGAAGAAGACAAGAAAGACTCTCTGATTAATCATATTACTTTACCTTAGTAACTTTCTTCAGTGTTATTGTAATTTACCTCATATTGTAATTTCATTTATCTTTGTAATTCATCAGATTATCATTATTGAAATTTCAATGAAGTACTCTACTCCATTTGTGTACTGAAAAGATCCCTGAAAATAGTAAAAGGGACAATGAACATAAGAGTTCTATTTTTCTTTTAAAAACCTTTACTCACTGATATTTATTTTCTGAAATTAAATAACTGAATGAACTTTAGCTTTCTTATATGTAAAATTGTGTTTTCATAATCTTATAAATGAAACTCAATTCCAACAAATAGAATAGCTGAAAAAGATCTCTCAAGATAGTACTTAGAAATTTTACTTTATTTTTTTGAAGTCCTTACTAATCCTACAAAAGCAATTTTTCCTATATTGCTTAATCATAATCAAATAGTGGGAGATTGTTGATCATAACTCCTCTCAGTGATTTGAATATGATTCCTCAGGAACTTGGACCTTATCCCTAAAGATCTGAAGAACAAACAATCACACGACAATAACATTCAGCGAAAGTCGAAGACCAATCTGAAGATAGAGATAATCAGCTAGTGATCTGAAGCGGTTCAGTGATAGCAAGGTTATCTAAACTAAAGTGTGAAGTCTTGTTAGGCCTCAGCGATACCACGAAAGTTCATCCTTGAAGTTTCAAAGTTCAGCGATCAAGTGAAGCCTTTCCACAAGATTTATGTTGATGTTATCCTCGATACACAAAAGTCAAAACCTTATACTATGTCAGAAACATATGTACGACATGTCTTTAATGTCCACATCAAATATGATATGCTACTTTTCACAGGAGGCCAAAAGCATGGTTACTTTGGAACAAAGGACAAGCTTCCAATGAAAGCTTGACACGTGGCATATACCTTCTGTCTTGCATTAATTGCGACGGGTATAAATAGATGAAGATCTCTTCTTCATCCTCATGCATGCTACTTTCTATTTCCACAAACCTCTGCTTCTTTTCTTTCTCATTTTCTTGTGCATCAAACTGTGTGATTTCTTAGTTACAATAGAATAGGTTTAATACTTATTCTAATTCCGCTTGTAATTGTAAATTTGTTTATTTAATATAAACTCATTTAAAAACTAAAAATCTGTGTGTTGGTATTGAACCTCCCCTTCTACAAACTGTTTTTATATCCATTGAACTCTTGTAGACTCCTTTGGGACCAACAGAGCGGAGTGGCGTGCCGGTCAAGGCACTCTTTTTGGGATTACACTTTATAGTGTAATTAGTGGAGATAGTAGAAATGTTTATTTTGAGGATATAAGTGACACCCGAACATAATCTATAATCTGAATTTTGTATAGATTAATAGGTTGTCATTTAGTATTCGTTTATTGATGTAAACTCCATTACTTTCCCCACCTTATGGCGATCATTTATATTTAAATCGTATTCCGCACATATATTTCGGTTTAAATTTACTATAAATTTTAGGGTGTTACACTCGAGCTCGACTCGACATACTAACGAGTTGAGTCGAGCTACTTGATACTCGACTCGATAACCTTGTGAGATACTCAAACATATTTTATATATAATTAATTTTATATTATAATTTATAAAATATCATGTAAAAATTTGATAATGATTAATTTAATATAATTAATAATAAAACAATAAATTAAAATTAAAAAATTAAGATAAAAAGAATTAAAGAAAACCCTTCCCACAAAATCGCACCTAGTGGCTTTCCTCATTGAGATGTGAAGATAGTAATGAAAAAGAGATTTCATTCCATCCCACATTGGTGGGCTTTAGGTTTTAGATCTACGTAGATTAATAGGTTGTTGTATTATTATCCATCTATTGATGTAAACTCTATTACCTTTTCCCATTGATTGGGTGATCCTTATTTATTTATTCTCTTTTCGCAAAGAATTTCGGTTTAAATTTACTCCTATTTTTAGGGTGTTACAAGATGGTATCAGAGCTAGGTTTAAGCGAACTAGGTATGAATTTAAGATGTCTAGACTTAAGCTGAGACTTTAAGTATTAAATTGTGAGATGTGGGTAGACGCTATTGGGATAGCAGAGCTTTAGAGTCGACATGCACTAATCATGAAATGTGACTTTGGTAATAAGAATTCTTATATATATGATATATTCAAAATATCACGTAGCTAATGCTATTTTGAGTGTATTGTTGTGTGAGTATGCTTACTTTACTATTGTTGCGATGAATGGTGAATGTGTTATACGTATTTATCTTAGCTTTGTCTTACTCCTTCTCAATGCTCTTGACAGACTCAGATGGTTAACACGCGTACTAGATCGCAAAATGACGTTGAAGGTGCGGCTGTAAGTATTTCCACTCCAGATCCGCGAGTGACAGCAGATGCCACTCAGCCACCCCTGGTCCTTAATATTCCACGATGTTTTGTGCCCAGAGTGGAATGCATGCCAGAAATCCGCCTCACCGTAAATGACCCTTTAATGGTTGAGGCAGGCTCTCAAGATGAATTCAGACTTCGCATGATGCAAGAGGTTAATTCCGCTATGGCACAACAACATGAAGTAATCCTGAAGATGTTTGAGGAACGAGATGCCAATCATCGAAGGCATGAAGCCACTGCGGATAACATCATAGGGGGTTCCGGCGGGTCCCGAATGGTACTAAAGAGACTCCCAGGGGTAGCGTAAGGAAAGCGGAAAAGGGTTGCTCGTACAAGACTTTTGTGACTACTAATAATAATACTAAAATCATCCCAAAAACAATAATAACAATTCATACTAAAAGAAACTCAACAGTGGAAGTCTAAACTCAAACATAAACTACTAAAATAAAAATAATATTCAAACGGCTTCTTAATAAATATTGCTAACGGAGCGGTCTCGAGTCATACTTAAATCTTCTCTTTGCCTTTCGAGCTACTTGCTAAACCGCCCCCTAAGAGATGCATACTAAAACGTCAGCTTTCGCTTAGTGAGTTCACGGTTTTCTTTACATGCTTTACGATAACAAATAGACTAAAAACTTGTTTTTAAGGCAAATAAATGAACAACTTGTAACATGTACTTTATCATGAACATTGCTAATCTGCCAAGCGTATAGGTGTTATCTCACTACGCTATTGACCTACACAAAGGCTGTCGCGCTTATAGGGGCTATCTTTCCCAAGCCACGACCAAAATCATACTGGTATGCTAATTTGGCAGTAACCTACCCTAGTCCGTCGGAAACCCGACACATATCACATAAAATCATATATCTCATACTTTTCAAAAACTATCATAAATAAAAAGCATGTAACTGAAAATAATGCAAAACATATACAATTTGACTAAAAACTTTTGCAACATATTTCCATACTATGCATGCATCTCTGTTTTATAAATCACATGAACTAACCTGGTGTTTGTGTAGGCTTCTTTATCCCTTCTAAATCGCACCTACACAATCATAAAGACTACTAAGAATTTTTCCAAAAACTAGCTACAGTTCGCAAACCCTGTTATTATGACTATATCAAGGTCTTATGCGATCAGTCGTTTCAGAGTCAACTCAACTTAATGCCCCACTAGACTCTAAAAATCATTCCAAGTAAAATTTAAAGTGCCTTGGAAATTTTTAAGAACTAAACTATTGTTTTCGTAAATCTATAAGATCAAAGTTATTTTAAATATTTTTGAACATTTAGCTTTCTTTATAAATATCAAAAAAATAACCAAAACCATTCGATCCCTTAAGTATGCCTCATCAAAGTAACTAATAATTAAATATTTAAATAATTTAAAAAGAAAACATACTTATGTAAAAAGATGGTCCAAATAAATAAATAACTAACGAATTTCTTTAAGAAAAAAAACGTTATGTTTTTAACCAACTCAAATTATTTATAACATAATCAAATAGAAAGAGGTTCATAAGAGGACAATAACAATTTACGAGAATGCGAGGACAATCCTCAGCCAATCTTTTTGTACATGAATTTTTTCATGTACAAAATCACATATGATTCACGTACAAAATCATATATTATTTACCGCGACTTTTCACGCGACTTTCGCGACTTAACCCATGGGAAAAGCCGCGCGTGTCATTTTTATGCTAGTACAAAATCAAATATGATTTTGTACATGAAAAAAAAGTTCATGTACAAAATGATTGGCTGAGGATTGTCCTCGCATTCTCGTAAATGGTACCGTCCTCGTATGAACCCGTCCCGAATCAAATAATTATATTAGGTCTTCTAAAAGTATTGTGGACTAAGAGAAACAAAATGCCAGCAGCCTAATTTCTAATTGATTTTAGATTTGACCCAAACATTAATAAATCAAAATCTGGCCCAACCATAGATATAAAATTTGGCCCAACAGTAAGGCCCAGGGTCACAACCCATCTGCTAAATGGATCTGCGCATACCCAGACAGCTAGCATCGTGTTTTTCACGAAATTAACTCATTTTTTCATCGTTTTTCATTATTTATTTTGCAATTGATGTAACGACTTCCACATTTGCTTGATTTTCGGCATGGAGTTATAGAGGAGAAAAATGGTGAGTCTCTGAGACTAGTCTGATTTTTGACAGCATCGGCGCAATGATTTTATAAAAATGTTATAAAATCAAGTAAAAATCTAAATGACCTGAATCTTGATTTTCTGGAATCAGAAGAGGTGTATCTAAAAACTTCCTTTAGATATTTCATCCTAAAAAGTAGTTGATATATAAGAATAGTTGGATTTTGTAACATGTTCAGATCTGAAATTTTTTTCTATTTCGGTCCAGTCGACTTGAACGTTAGGGGTCCATATGTAGGAGTTGAGATAAGAATGATATGATTGTTATTTGACTTTGTGGGTCTAATATTATGTGTAGGTAGGATTATCGACAAATCAGGAACGCTTACACACCAAGGTGAGTTTTCATGTGATTTTAAAGTTGGGATACATGCTTATATATGAAAGAAGTTTTACAAACGATTTATATGTTTACGATGTTTTATACAAAAGCATGTTCGACGTATTATTTTCAGCATGAAAAAGGTATTTTGAAATGCATGAAAAGTTTGTTTAGTTTTGGGTCAGTAAAGAAGGCGGGAAACCGCAATGATGTTTTGACCGGTATATGTTGTGAAGTACCTCTATACCGTGTCGATAGATGTTATCAGGTACATGTGTCGCGAGTTATACCTCTGTTTTTGGAGATCCGATGTGATTAACGATGTTCCGATCGGTAAATGTTGTGAAGTACCTATGTACCGAATCGATTGATGTAAAGTAGTACAAGTATCACGACGTATACCTCTATACGTATAGAAGTGATGTTTCCGACGATGTTGACCCACATAAAAATCGATGATTTGATATGTCAAGATGATTTATTTGCATGCATGATTTTGAAGATGACATATACCCAATGCATATGTTATGTTGTTGCAAAAGATTGAAATGTTTTGTTATGTAAACCATGAACACACTAAGCGTAAAGCTGACCCAAGCATGTATCTCAGGTTTCGATAGGGCTGAGAGCTGAAGTTCAGTTTTATTATTTTGATATTAAGTGTCTTTAGATGATATTACTTATTTTAGTACTTTTGATATTGATGTAAAGACTTACGCTGCTAAGTTTCTAATTTAAGTTACGATTTATTTGAGGTATACTATCATTGTTAAGCCGTCACAGTCCCTGGATTTTGGTGTGTGACAAAGGTCAGCACAGTCACTCTTAGACCTGCTATTGTATCCATGCTCACTTGGGAAATGTTCAAGCAAAAGTGATGGAGGAATATTGCAATGAAAAAGCGATCGACCGGATCGTTGATGAGTTTCGGGCCCTTAAGAAAAGGGGAAAGACCGTGAGAGAGTATACCCGTTTGTTTGTGGAGAAGCTGAGCCTTATTGGGCACGTGTCCCTAGATGAAAAGTAGAAGGTGAAGGCCTACATTAAGGGATTGCCATCTGACATGATGGCAATGGTTCGAGTTTCAAAAGCCTCTACTTTTAGAGGGGCAATCGAACAAGATCAACATACGGAGGATGCCCACAACTTGGGCATAGAAGAGAGAAAGATGGTCGGAGAGAAGAGGGAGTGGGAAGGCAACTCGGCGCCACCCAAGAGATCGGGTCCCTTCAACAACCACCGAGGGGGCGATTCGGGTCGATAAGCTAAGTGGTGCAATCTTTGCCAAAGAAAACGTTATGGTTATTGCAACCCTACTCCCAACGGTTGTCCCAAATGTGGGAAGCCCGGCCATGCCACGGTGGACTGTTTTATTAAAGGACTCATTTGCTAAGACTTTTGCATACGGACTTTTCTATAAGGTATCTGGGGTACTTCATCTTCAAATAGTAGAGAAACATTACTTGATACGTTGTGTTACATTGAGAGTTTAGGCATTTTACGATTTTAACCCTTCAAGTCTAGATTATCAACTTTATGTCTGCAAAGATCCAGGGCACTACAAAAGAGATTGTCCGAAGTTGAAGATGGGAGGAAGTCAAGGGAGGAAGGATGGTGCCCCTAAAGCGACTAGGAGGGCCTTCAAGACGACGGTGGATAAAGCGAGGAAGTTGGCGGATGTGGTGTCGGGTACGTTCCTTGTTAACCCTGTATCCGCTCGTGTTCTTTTTTATTCCGGTGCCACTTTTTCTTTTGTGTCCACTACTTTCTACCCAATACTTCTTGTGCCTATTAGTATTTTAGAAGATGCTTATATTGTTGAAATAGTCGATGGTAAACAAGTCTTAGTTCGAGACGTTCTTAGAGATTGCATGTTAGAGATCTAACAAAAGCAATTTTTGGTAAACCCCATGCCTATGGCAATAGGAGAATTTGGTGTGCTGATTGGAATGGACCGGTTGGCCGAGATACAAGCCTAAATTTTATGTTCCAAGAAATTAATCTAAATTCCTTTATCATATGGCGGTATGGTGGTAGTCTTTAGGGAGAGAAGAAAAGGTGGAATAGCAATGTTAACCTTGGCTAAGGAACGCAAGTGCCTAGCCAAAGGATTCCCCTCATTTTTGGCTTATGTCATGGATGCAAAGTTGGAGAAGAAAAAGATAAAGGACGTTCGAGTTGTTAGCGAATTTCCCAACGTATTTCTCGAAGACTTGCCTGGTTTGCCACCCGAACGACAAGTAGAATTCCGAATTGATCTTGCACCAGGAGCCGCCCCGATTGATAGAGCGCCGTACCGATTGTCACCGTCTGAAATGCAAGAGATGATGTCACAACTGCAGGATCTCGTAGAGAAAGGGTTCGTGAGGCCAAGCTCGTCACCATAGGGAGCTCCGGTCTTATTTGTGAAGAAAAAGGATGGTATGATGAGGATATGTATTGACTATCGTGAGCTCAATAAAGCGATCGTGAAGAACAAGTATCTGCTCCTGAGAACTGATGATCTTTTCGATCAGCTTCATAGGGCGGGTTGTTTCTCAAAAATCGACCTCCGTTCGGGTAACCACCAAGTAAGAGTGAGAGAAGATGATGTGGTGAAGACGGCATTTAGGACGCGTTATGGCCACTATGAATTTCTAGTAATGCCATTTGGTTTGACAAATGCACCGGCGGTGTTCATGGATTTGATGAACCGACTATGCCTACCTTTCCTCGACAAGTCAGTAATCGTGTTCATTGATGACATACTCATCTACCCTAAGAGCGAAATAGACCATGAGCAACACCTTCGAGAAGTTCTAGAGGTCTTGAGAAAAGAGAAATTGTACGCCAATTTCTCTAAGGTGGCGTTTGTTTTTTAAGAGGTGCTGAAGTCTGAAGTCTGATTTCACTTCTTATTTATAAGAGGTGGTGCTGAAGTCTGAAATATAAGTCAGTAAGACAGTTTATTTTTATAAACTGACAAACGTCTGAAGTCTGAAATTTAAATCAATACTTTGTTTTTCTAAAATTGTAACCTCACTTCCATTTATTCATATTTGTCTATTGGGTTTTGGGTTTCGTTTTATTCATTATTTAAATCCATTTTAAGTAATAATAAAAATCAATCAACAGTGGATAAAAATGGTGATGCTTCCTTTGAGAATCCAGAGTCAAATAAAGATTTTTTTGTTGTTCCAGCTTTTAAAGATTACAAAAAACATAACCCCAAATCACAAAAATGATAACCAAAACACCAAAATTGGTTTCCTATAAAAAATTAAAAACCTTGATTCTTGAAAGTTTCTGAAACCCAAAAGGGGATAGTGCTGCCGAGCTGGGATGCAACTCATATCAGAATCTATAAGAAGAAGAAATAAAAAAACCCTAAAAGAGTAGACCTCCATAAACCTAAAATTGTAGCCTAACCCATGTCTGAATTCTATATTTTGTATGTAGATGTAGAAAAATCAATATATTCAGTTCGTTGAGTCAAAGTCGAAGCAAACCTCCACCGGTCCTTGGGTTGTTTCTGTTGACAGGTGACCATAGATTCCGATCAATATCCACCCACAGTGACGAAAACTACAGGGACGGGAGAGAGAGGTTTTGTTTGCCGGGAAAGTGGGTGCCGGCGGGGAAGGTTTCGTGACCGGCTATGGTTTTTTAATCAAAGCAGCAGCAGCAAGAGAGAGAGAGAGAGAGAGAGAGAGAGAGAGAGGCGTGGAGAACATTAAGAGGTATTAAGTGGTTTTTTAACCTAAAAAATTTTCATAGGTAGGTAGGGGACTTTAAGCTCTTAATTGAGAAAAAAACAAATGCTCTTAATACCAAAAACGTCTGACCGAATCAGACTTCAGAGGTATTAAGAACTTATTTTAGAAAAACAAACAGGCCCTAAGTGTGACTTTTGGTTGAAGGAAGTCCAATTCTTGGGTCAAGTTGTCACTAAATACGGAGTGAAAGTGGATCCATCCAAGATAGAAACAATGATGAATCGGGAACCGCCTAAAGGTCCGTCAGAAATCTAAAGCTTCCTGGGATTGGCGGGTTATTATTGAAGATTTCTCCAAAATGGCGTCTTCCTTAACGGCATTAACGAAGAAGAGCGTGAAGTTCGTTTGGACCGACAAGCAAGAGAAAGCTTTTCGAACTCTACAAAGGAAATTATGTGACGCCCCAATTCTTTCTTTGTTGGAAGGGTCAGAAGATTTCGTGGTTTATAGCGACGCATCTAACATAGGTCTAGGTTGTGTGTTGATGTAGAGCGGCAAAGTGATTGCATATGCGTCAAGACAACTCAAGGAGCACGAGAAGAATTATCCTACCCATGACTTGGAATTAGTGGCGGTGGTCGTTACCTTGAAATTGTGGCGGCACTATCTCTACGGTACTAAGTGCACACTTTATACAGATCACAAAAGCCTAAAGTATGTATTTGATCAAAAAGAGCTAAACATGAGGTAGCGGCGTTGGCTCGAGCTACTCAAGGATTATGACTGTGAGTTACTTTACCACCCAGGTAAATCCAATGTGGTAGTGGATGCATTAAGTCGAAAGGAATACGGTAGTGGAACGCGGGCCGTGCTTACAAGAATTGACATCCTGTCGAGCTTGATCGACTGGATCAAGACATCCTAAGTAGAGGCGCTTTTGGATGAAAATCTCAAAAGTGAAGTGATGGTGAAACAACACTTACTCTTGATGGAAGACGTTCGTTGCTTGAAATTGTTCCAAAGACGTATCTGGGTGCTCAAGATCGAGGGAAACCGCGAGTTACTACTAGAAGACGCGCACAAATCAAAATACTCCATTCACCCGGGTAGCACCAAGATGTATAGAGACTTGAAGTTGACATATTGGTGGCTCGTCATGAAGTTGGATGTGGCCAACTATGTAGAAATATGTGTGACGTGCTTGCAATTGAAGGCGGAGCATCAAAGACCATATGATAGCCTCTAATCCTTGGAGATAATGGAATGGAAATGGAAACAGATCACCATGGATTTTGTGACTAAGTTGCCAAAGACCTTGAAGGGTCATGATGCCATATGGGTAGTGGTGGATCGATTGACAAGAAGTGCTAAATTTTTACCAATGCGAGAGGTCGGTCCAGTCGACAAACCTGCTAAGTTGTATGTTGATGAAATCGTCTCGAGAAATGGTGTGCCTTTGAAAATCTGTCAGATCGAGATAGTCGTTTCACTTCAAACTTTTGGGATGGATTGCAAAAGGGGTTAGGCACCCGAATAAATTTGAGTACGACATACCACCCTCAAACCGATGCTCAAAGCGAGAGGACCATTCAGACTTTTGAGGATATGCTTAGGTCGTGTATCATAGACTTTGGTGGGAATTGGGACTCACACCTACCACTTATAGAGTTTGCCTACAACAATAGTTACTATTATAATATTGTAAAGGCCCCGTTCGAAGCCTTGTACGAACAAAATTGTAGGACTCTAGTGTGTTGGTTGGAAGCGGGTGAGAAGCAATTTGCTGGTCCCGAGTTAGTACAAGATACGAACGAGAAAGTGAAAGGTATTCGGGAGCGGCTAAAAGTGGCCCAAGATCGCCAACAGAGCTATGCCGACAAGAAAAGAAGACCAATGGAGTTCCAAGTAGAGGAATGTGTCATGCTTAAGGTATCCCCATGGAAGGGCATCATACGGTTTGGGAAACGCGGGAAGCTTAGTCATCAATTTCTTGGACTGTTTAAAGTTTTAGAAAGGGTGGGACGTCAAGCTTATAAATTGAAGCTGCCACCCGAGATGGCTGGTAAACACAATACCTTCCATGTGTGCTACTTAAGGTAGTGTTTGGCGGAAGAAGAGAGTGTGATACCTTTCTCAGAGATTCGTCTCGACAACATTCGATGTATAGAGGAACCGGAAGCGATCCTAAAGAGAAAGTCTAAAATGTTACGTCACAAGGAGATCGTCATGGTAAAGGTTCAATGGAAGCATCATCGAGGATCCAACATAACATGGGAAACGGAAGAAGACTTGAAGAGAAGGTACCGACATTTGTTCACTTAGTTCGGGATTTTGAGGACGAAATCAATTTCAAGGGTGGGAGGATTGTAACACCCGGAAATTTTGTATGCAAAGTCTTAAATTTTGCATCTTAATGTTATTATAGTTAGCTATCTTGAGTGTTCCAAGTGATTTATGTTGGGTTACAATGAATTGGAGGAAAGGAACCATCACCGGAAGCGAAAACGCCCTCGGTACCAGTTGGGCGATTGTGACAGGCTATAGTGCCATGTCACAATCACAGGGCACTATCGCCGGGAGACACCTGATGATCAAACTCGAAAACCAAACTCTCGGTACATTTTAGGCGATTGTGACAGGTTATAGTGCCATGTCACAATCGTGGGGCACAATCGCAGAGAGACAAAAATATGATGAAATCGGAACTCTCGGTATACATTCGACGATTGTGACCGGCGATAGTGACATGTCACAATCTCCTATGTCACTATCGCCCGAACTATCCAAATCTCCATTAAGGCACGTTTTCAGCTATCAGTTTCTCATTTCTCATTCCAAACTCGTTTTCTTCCTTACCTCTCCATTGAAGACGATTTGTGGAGCTTTAACTCCCTTCCACCAACCATCCTAAGGCATTTATTTCTCAACTAAGATAGGGATTCAAGGTTTGGACTTCAAGAGCTAGTGTTCTCCATCTCCTACTCTAAGTTGTCGTCTCCATCAAGAGTTTGGGGGTTTTCTAGGGTTTCTCAACTCTAACTTTTTGAGTTCAATCTAACCTTTTATAAACTTTATACATGCCTAAATTGTTACATTTTACTTTCTCAAATGCTTATATTTCAAACATTTATGTATCAGGTTGATTTTGGAAGAACTAGGTCAAAATAAGGTATTTGTGGATTTTGATTCTTAGTTGAAAATGAGTATGGTAAATGGTTCTAGTTGCTTAGTGTTGACTTATTGTAAATAAATATTTAATTTTAGAACTCAGCCTATTTTAACCTAATTTTTGGTTAATGTCCAAAGATGGAAGAAAAGCTCTTGTTTAAAGGTTTGGTACTTGGAAACTATCAATATGTCTTGGTTGATGTATTTGATTCATAGACTAGAATGTAATAGATCCATAGGCATATAAGTCGGTCTAAAATCAGGATTTTCGTCCCCATTTTGGTTCACGTATGAGGTCAACTCAGGTCGTACTTGCTTGTATGATTGGTCGCTGCCGTTAAGCCATTGACCCTATGTGAGATTCCGACTAGGACCTTCGTAGTTCATACTTGCTTGTATGATTGGTTGCTGCCAATATCCATTGGTCTTGGAACGAACTCTTAACATCTGATTGTGACTTACTCGAGTACCCGTCACTATGGATAGTAATAATGGGTCTCCCTCGTTATCCTTGAAAAGAACCTTGCTCACCAAGAGTAAGCATTCAAGTAAAGTTAATTTGGATAAAGTTTCACTTATTATGTTTTAAATATTTTATGGCTTTATCAATTTTGCTGCGTGTTCTCACTAGGCGTTAAGCCTAACACTTTTTCTTAAATGACATGTATAACAGGTGATGTTTCTAGTGGGGCTCCTAAGACTTGAGGGGAGCGTTGGGCCGAGCGAGACGTCTTTTTGGGAATACACTTTCTAGTGTACATACTTGGAGTTCCTAACTTTATTGTTTTGAGGATATTAGCAACACTTGAACATAATCTATGTTTCAGATCTAAGTAGATTAATAGGTTGTTGTAGTATTATCCATCTATTGATGTAAACTCTATTACCTTTTCCCATTGATTGGATGATCCTTATTTATTTAGTCTCTTTCCGCAAGGAAGTTCGGTTTAAATTTACTCCTATTTTTACGGTGTTACAATATAAAGTTTTTTTATTTGTTTATAGCACCAAGTATATGGCCATTTTATTGCTTTATTTTGTGATAGTTCATGAGTTTATGTTGAGTTAGATAAGACTTCTTGCAGGGTAGAATCTTAGAAGGTAAACTCCAATCATGCCATTTAATTAGATTCTGGTGGCACTATTTCTAAACATCTATACTGTATCTAGCGTGGTTGAATGCCTTCAGCTCATATGTTGCTACATCAGTTTTCTTTTTTATCCCATAAAAACATTTCTCTAATGGGGTACTGCACCAAGGTATCAAAAAAAAATTGTCAATGGAGGAAGGGTTGATTGCTCCAAGGTTTCAGTTTCAGTTGCGTGTGTGTTTGTAACTGGAGGCAAGGTGGACTGGTCTGAAAGTTACTCCTCTAGCCTTAAGTAGGTAATTAGGTATCTTGTCTCTGTATCATCCAGCTGCTTCTTCATTCTTCTTTTCCTTGTCCCCTAATTACTAACAATATTAACTCATAAAACTATTATACGGACGTACTGCTTATGAAGTCAGGGATGGCTACAACAAGAATATCTGAACCCTTTTGTTCTTCACGCCTCCCTATAAATCCTATCACTAGGCAACTTTTATCCATTGGCATGGGCTATTGTTTTGGATTAGCATTTTGCAACAGCCTTTGGCAAAATTGCAAACTCTCTTTTTGGAAATATGCAAATTGATGATCAGATGGTTGGTAAGAGTTTGGGCAGACTCTGAATTGTATTTGTCCATTTTTATGCATCTGTTTTCTTACATGTCATTTCAACATCTACACCATGTATTGTTGCTGTTTTGGTTTTACCAGATGGGGGAAATAAGGTGGAGGCATGGCTACTGTTTGGGTTTGAATATATAGAAGTTTTACGATGCTTTTTGGATACATCATTTAGAGTTGGAATTAAGCAGTTCCTGTCTATAATGGAACGATCTAATATGAACATTTGGTTAAGCTTTTTGTCTGTTTACAACCCTCAGATCAGTTATGGGGCTAAAAGATTAAAGATTGGGATCCAACAGGTGTTGAAGTGTATGTTTTAGTCGATTTGTTCTCTAAGTTGCAGTTAGTTTGTTGAATGCGATATGTTTGGGAGTTTTTTTGATAGCATGATGTGTCTTAATATTGTACGAGGGAAGAACAAATTAGAGTATCTATACCCACGTTAGATTTAAGTTATATGGGTATATCTATAATATGTATTGAACTTTTGATTACTTAAATTCGAGTTGTGGGCTTTTGTTGTACTGTAGTTGTTTTTTGAAACTAAGAAAAAAGTAGGAAGACTTTTGCATGCAGAATGTATCATCTTTGTTAAAACCAATGGGTTATCTTACGGCTAATTATAGTTTTGCTTGAAAACAATGTTCCATGTGCAGGTGTCTTGCATTCGCTTAAACTTTAACTAGTCAGCGACATAAATTTACTCCACGAGCCAAAGCGTGTGTATTTGTAGGTTATTCTTTGGGAATGAAGGCCAATAAGTTGTTAGCGGGAGTGGCCCTGAGGGATGCCGAAGGTGCTCCCGCACGGGGCCTCTGACAGTTTTTCTTTTAATGTTATATATTATTAGGAAATTATAATATTAAACAAATATAATCTTTTAAACAAAATGATTTGCTGGATTGATGGTTAAGGGTCTTATGCATGAGCTTAACAATCCACGTTAAACAAAATGATTTGCTGGTTTGATGGTTAAGGCGTCTTATGCATGAGCTCAACAACCTGCGTTCGATTCCCTGTGGTTTCATTTTTTATTTTCTTTTCAAAACCAATTTAAGAGATAAAATTTTAGCTTCATAATTTTGTTTTTCTCCTTAATGTGTTATATTTTTCTAATTTAGTTTATAGTATTATTTTCTCTTTCAAAACCAATTTAAGAGATAAAATTTTACCTTTATAATCTTGTTTTTCTTCTTAATGTGTTATATTTTTCTATTTAGTTTAGAGTATTATATTCTATGTTTATAATTTAGTTTTTTGCCCCATTAAAGATTTTTTTAATTCATAGTTTAAATTCACAATCTTCTATAAATATCTATTTAAAAAACATGTATAATCAGTTCATCATCAAATCAAATGGTTGTTTATTTAATTTAAAAAACTGTATTTTATTCTTATTATCTCAGTTTTTTTATTTGCTACAGTTTAGGATTTATGGCCATTTCATCTCTGATCTCTTTTAGACCTTTTTATTTCTTTATAATCTGAATTCACTATCTTAAACAAATATTAAGTAGAAGAGACATATCCAATCATTAATCAAACAATTTAAAAATTAGAGTTCATTAATTAAAAAAAATTCGTCTAGGAAACTCCATAGATGGACTAGTGAAGTTTGCATTAATCAAACAAGTGTCAACGAAGTGGAATACCAAAATTTTAAGGTTCATGTTGTGTATTGTTTTTTCACAGTCAAAGGTTGATTATTCCTTATTTCATAAAGGTCATGGGTATAATTTTGTGGCTCTACTTGTGTACGTTCATGACACAATCATCACAAGGGCATTTAAAAGGAGAATTGCTAAGTTAAAGAAACAGTTAAGTAACACCTTCAAATTGAAAGATCTGGGTGATTTGAAATACTTTATGCGATTAGTGGGATGTTGGCTGCAAAACTGACCAAGGAGCCTATGAATCCATGACACATCTTAACCGAAGAATATGGTGATTTAACCTTAGATGCATCACAATATCGGCGAATGGTCAGTCAGTTGTTATACTTGACAATCACAAGATCAGATGTATGTTTTGCAGCATAAAAACTCTCTCAATCTGTCTCACGACTAAGAACTGGCATATGCAAGCCGTGAAGCATTTGTTGAGATGTTTGAAAGAAAACCAGGTAATGATGTGTTTTATTCATCCCAGTCTTCACTTCAGTTACAATCCTATTGTGATTCTGATTGGGGAATGTGTATGGGCTCAAGGAGATCTGTCACAGGTTATTGTGTTTTTCTTGGAAAATCCTTGATATCTTGGAAGTCGAAAAAGCAACCCAAGGTATCAAGGTCTTCAACTGAATCCGAATACAGAGTTATTTCAGTGGAAACGTGTGAACTAGTTTGGATAAAACAGTTGTTGGAGGATTTAGATGTTTCACACCCTCACGGGTAAGTTCTGACCCGCACGAAAGGCGTAACGAACGGATCTTGTAGGATTCCCAAAAAATTCTTCGATTTCTTCCGGAAGCAGATGATTAATCATAGCGGGAATCGAACCACGCGTCTTCTCCTTGGCAAAGAGAAATTTTACAAAGCGGAAGCGAGAATATCGGCTAGAGTAGCAGCGAGCGAAATGCGAGCAGCCTAAACCCAATCCCAGAAAGACTAAAAGAAAATCATGTATTAGTCCAGGTAAATCCATTATATACCGTGTGTACATTCCCATCATGACAACAAGTCAGCCATGCAGGTTGCATCTAATCCTCTTTTTCATGAGTGGACGAAACATATTGACATCGATTGTGATTTCGTTCGGGAAAAGGTGATGGATAAACTTGTTTGATTAATGCATGTTGAATCTGTCTATTAGTTAGCAGATGCTCTTACCAAACCTTTACCTCGATTGCAACTCCATTTTCTTTATCCAAGATGAACCTTTCAGAATCCATTCTCACCAGGTCCATCTTGAGGGGGAGTATTATAGATAAAGGGTAGTTTGGATATTTTATATTTTGTTATTTTTTAGAACTTTTTTGTTATTAATTTCGCTGTTGTTAGTAGTTGATTATTGTACTATAAATAAGGGTATTTTCCCTGTATGAAATCAATCGATCATTTTTCCAATTTCTCAGTTTTGTTATACATATCATATTCATATTTGATCCATTTTAGTCAAAAGAACACATAAACATTACAAATAAAGAAATACCTCAAACAAAGACATAACTTGATAGTTACATTGGCTCCCAATGAACAATTGGGCTTTGATGGGTTGTATTGAACTGAATGGATGTTGATGAACTGTATTAATCCTTCATGAGCTTAAGTGACACTTAATAAAATGCATTAGCCTTCAAGGGCTTCGTCTTTCCAATAAAATATCTTCCTTGAATTCAAAATTAATGATTCATATCTAGCCATCTACGTGCCCCCTCCCCCCGAGATCCTACCATTTGATAACTTAGCATTAATGAAATCCAAACATATGGCACATGTCTTGTACCCTTTCGTCTTAATATCACCTAACATTCTCAACCCCAGATTGTTCTATAGTACAATCTCAGTTGTCAACCTTAAACCTTAATTGCCCATAATTTTTACATTTTTATTTTATTTTAGTTAACATAAAAACAAAAAAGTATTTTGCTTAACACAAATCTTAGGCATACAATGGAATACATTATATGTTGCCAAAATTAATTTTGACCAACCTTTAACAGGATGTTAGTGGTCAATCTTAAATCTTTCAACTACCTATATTTATTAATATTTCTGTCCTTCGGCAACATAGTATTTTGCCCATGAAAGCTCGTATGTAACCAAGGAAATGAATTATATGTTGTCTATGTTTACTTTGACTGATTTAAAAAAAAAAAAGTGGTCAACATTCAATTAATGCAACGTAGGCTAAAGAGTTGCTTAAGATAGTTTGAGGCAACACACAATCATATATTTGCTGCCTAAGGTCACACTTACGCAACATAGAACCACACTTTGCCTAAAAGGAGACTTAGACAACATATAATATTCTTTGTTGCCTCAATTTATTTTAAGCTCCATATACGATTAAAATTTGTTGTCTAATTAAGACAACATTTGATGTAGTGTTATAATAACAATAAAGGATAGAAATACTCCCGAGGTTTATACAAATAAGTTTAAATGTCCAGATGCTGCAAGATTGATTCCTTCATATATGTCATGTATGTACAAGGGAGAAAGGAAAAAAGAAAAAAAAAGGTATCAAGAATTAAGAACGGAAAACGGCTTTGAAGCCGATGAAAAAAGAGGAAAAAAAAACCATAAAACAAGATTAATTTCCATATATACATACACATTTGTCAATTCATAAAAATGTCTTCAATCTTTTTTCAAACGTGAATTTTTATCATAATATTAAGTCAGCTAGTAGTTGATAAATTAATTGATGATATAAGTTAGGTAATTACTAATAAACTAGTTGACTAATAATTTATGTTCGATAAAAAAACTAGCTTATAAATATATAAAATGATAAAAAAATACATTTTGAAACAATAGTCAGTTACAAATATTTCATAATATAATCAAAATAAATTTCTAATAATATAATTAAAACAAACTTCTAATAATACAATATGTTAATTAATAAAAAGAATAGTGAAGAAAAATTAAATAATATAATATGTTAATTAAGAGAATTTAAGATTAATTATTATCACATATGTTATAAATTCCGAATTTGTTAAAACAAATTTTAGTAAAAAAATATACATTAATCTGCGATTTTAGAATCATTACACATAATATCAATACAAATAAAATTGATTAACATTACATTACATATCCTAATTAATTAATATTTTAAAAAATATGATTAAAAACTAAACTAAAAATTTTATTAAAATTTATTTAGCATATACTAATAATTTATGAAATAAAATAAATATAACTTTAATTTTTATTTAATTTATATAAATATTTTTAAAATTATTATATTTATTTTCTAATAATTAAACATATTGAATAATAGTTAAAAGCAATAATCTATATAACTGATAACATTTATAAATAACAAATAATTATTATTAGTATATAATGTATAATATAAACTAACTAGTCGATTTTAGTTACTTTTAATTACTATAAATTGATATTTATGAATAATTAATATTTATGGATTCAAATTAATATTTATTTATAATTTAAAACAAATATTCATTTATAATTAATAATTTTAATAATTAATATTAATGAGAGTTAAAATGTTAAAATTGAAAAAAAATGTCAAAGAGCTTTTCATAAGCTACTCCAAATAGCTTATCAAAACTAATTTATGTGCATTCAAATGATTATTCAAAAAATAAGTTAATTTATGTTTGTCAAAAAATGTCTACGTTGTAATGTACTTCTTGCTTCACTTTGAGCCATTCTTCAAGCCCGCTTATTACTAACCCAACGACATTTTACTTGATCCAACCACAAATGTTGATCGAAAGGTCCAAATATATACATCTTCATTCAAATCCGTAGTTTCAATACTAAAAGCTCGTCAAAACCCGACAAAAACCACAAAAATAACTAACATCCACAATGATTGATTAAACAAAAGTGAAGTAAAAAAATTAAATAAAAAACCTTTTTCCGTCCCATTAAATTAAGCGTGAAATGAAATTATATTATGCAATGATGCATGTACAAAATGCACTCATCAAAGTTAATTTTTAACATAAGTAACAATGAAATATTGATTTGAGAGATACATTCAACAATGCGAATGAGGGTAAACATATATGACATAACATAAAAGTACTAGTACATAACAGGAATTCGGTTCTTCAAATATTTATTTGTCGCTAATAACATGCTAAGCAACAACCAAGATAAAATCTTAAACAATCAAACGATATAATATGGAACATGAATTGTTCATTTATTGATCAATGAAATTACTATGTTAAAGTATCTTGTTTTCTTATTAGCTAGTTGTTCAGCCACATGTTTTTCAAGTTTCTTAAACACCGCATCAATTATGGAATCTCCGAAATGAGACGTCAACAACGGTTCTGTCACAGCTCTCAAAACTTGTGCTGCGTTTTTCCCGTGTATGTGGCTGTCCTCCTTAAGATCATTTATATTCGTGTAATCTGTGTCATATGGATCCCAGTTTCCTTGAAAAACATTCAAGCTATCAAGAGAAAATGATCCTTCGTTGTGAATAATATTTCTGACTTCATCCTCACATGGAATATAATACGGAAGATTGAATGAATTGATATCTGATTCTCGAACTAGACCCTGTAGTATTTTTTAAGCGTAAATGGTTAGTGGTTAGAGCAAATCTATTAAAAACCGATAGAACCTCTAAGACCATCTCCAACCTTAATACTAAAAAACACTAAAAACACCAAATTTAGTGGGGCCATCAACCAAAAAGAAAAACTCAACTCACTACTAGAAAATCCAGTATTTTCAACAGAAAATGTCATTGAAAATTTTCTACGAATTTTATAGGAATTATTGACAGAACATAAATTTTCTACGAATTTTCAACAAATTTCCGTTGAAAATCTCTCACAAACATGCATTTTCAATCAATTTTTTTTTGACGAAACATTCCATTGAATTTTTTTTGGTTGAAAATACATGCTTGTGAGAGATTTTCAACGGAAATTGGTTGAAAATTAATAGAAAATTTATGTTCTATCAATAATCCCTCTAAAACTTGTAGAAAACTTTCAACGATATTTTTCGTTGAAAATTTTTTGTTGAAAATACTTTATTTTCTAGCAGTGACTCTAATCGCACCCTAAAAAAATGCCAACTTTGTAGACCCCACATTAAAGTATATATATATTTTTTTATCTGTTAATTTGTATTATAATTAAATAAAATTGATATTAAGAATATATAACAATAGAGTAATGGTTGTAACCAATAGGGTGAGCAAAAACTGAACCAAAACCGAAAAAAAAAACGAAAATCCAAATGGTTCGGTTTCGGTTTTGGTTTTGGTTTCTATATCGACCAAAAAACCGAACCGAACCGAAATAATATAATTTAATTTTAATTTTTTTATTATATATATATAATAATTTATGATTAATACTAAAATTAATATTATATATAATTAATAGTAAAATTAATATTATATATAATATATATATGATTAATACTACAATCAATATTATATATAATATATAAAAAGCCAAAAACCAAAACATTTTATATCAGTCGGCTTTAAAACCGAACTGAACATAAAAACTGAAACCGAAAAACCAAACGGTTTGAATTTTCAAAAACCGAATGGTTCGGTTTTCGATTCGGTTTCGGCCAAAAACCGAACCGTGCTCACCCCTAGTACCCAACGCCTCAGCCTTTTGCCTTTTCAATTCACACGGCATATATGCAGTGTGAAAATCTTGGCCGACAAAAACCATTTTCATTACGAGACTGTTAAAGCTTGGGAAAACGACAAATTAAGGTGATTGTCGTGCGGTTGGAGATGCTTTGAAATAAGTATATATTTTGTATGTTGAGAGGAAATTTGGAATTAGAAAATAGTAAACCTCTTTGATCATATCGACAAGTGATTGTGCTAGTAGCTCCATATGACGGCAACCATCATCACTAGTTGGATCAACGATACTCCGACCAAGAAATGTCAAAACCATGCGCCCACCACTTACTATTTCCTCGGATCGTAGTGTTAAAAACTTTTCGAAGTCCGAATAAAATTGCTTACGATATGCTTCGAACACATTTGGAGGACTTGTTTTCGCGATGTATATATTTCGTTTGTTGTTGTGGAGGCCATTAGGTACCTAGCTATCACATATTGTGGCACATGTCATTTTTACTTGGTAGCAAATAGAATAGTTATTAATATTTCTAGGAGTAGGAGACAACCTTAAGGTGATCTTTATTGGTAGATTCATTTGAAGTCCAACATTTAAAATTAAACAAGCATCTATGGAAGTGGTGACGGAAAGTCAACAGAAGTTATTCACTTTTTTTGGATCCGTCGGTAATACTCTGATTTTTAGTAGTGAATAATATTTAGTTTTTTCTATCTAAATACAAATAAGAAAAAAGTTAGAACCGAGAGTTGACTATTTTACAAACCTGAGAAAGCCAATGAAGACTGTAAGACGAGTGAACTAGGTGCAAAGTTTTGTCTGGAAAAAGTCTACCATAAAAAGAAGCTGGAACTGCCGAAACAAATGAAGGGCCAAAATCTTCTCCCTTCTCCTTCTTAAGCTTTGCAAAAAAACTAGGTAACATTTTGAAAATGGTATTGAAATCATTACCATAAAGGTCATTAAAGCACACTTGAAATTGTGGTGCCTTACGATTATTTTCTTTGCACACATCATCGACTATATTCATAATGGTACTTGCAACAAACAGTGTATTTTTACCAGAGGAGCATCCCAAATCTGCTATCTTGAAACAATGGCCAAAGATGATCTCATGATTAAGCATACCCTTGATTGTATGCTTTAAAATAGGCAAGGTTTTCCGTATCACAATTTCCTGAAGCAAAAGAAATGACACCAACACTTTAGTCACAGTCGTTAAACCTACCAATATGTTAATGATACTAAATAAATTTAAATTAGATCATACATTAGAATTTACAAATAAGACGTTAAAAAAAAATCAAATATTGTAATACAAAAACTGTACATTAGGTCTTGTGTGTCACATACATAACGTGACGTGAGACACAAACATTAAACCATGACGACTGTTACGGTAATTTTTTTTAAACACCGATAATGATAGAGGGTAAGAAAAACCTGTAGAAAGGAGTTCTGGGCATAGCTTAATTCTCCATTACCGGTATTCATGTGTAGGATGTTTTCCACTCCCATAGCTACTTTATTTCTCTAGCAAACTTGCCTTCTTCCTATTCCTTTTTATAGGACTTTGGACTTGTGAATAAATGATTTTAAAATTTTAATATTATCCTTTGAAGATAATATATTAAAGTATGAGACCCTTCTTCCAATAAAAATTAATATATCTTAGTTGAGTATGAATACACATTTAATTGTATATAAATTTTTGTGGCCCTACAAAACAATGAGGTTTTATTGACAAATTTTCTTTTAATAATTTTTGATAGATTTGTTGCGGATCACGCACTGTACTACCGACCTATTTTTTCTTTAATGATTGAAAATCCGCCATCTGTCACATTTTATTTGGCGATGAGATCCGCTAACGATGGCTATTTCGACAAATTAATACGGATCTTTTTGTCAGTTATTTAAAATCCACCGGTACTTTGTTATTAATCATAACTACCAGCCACATTTTCTATGACGATTAAATCCGTCGGTAATAGCTTTTCCAAGTAAATTACCAACATATTTTTTTGTCAACCGCACCTCTTTATATTGTAGTATCATCAGAATAATAAGTTTATTAAATAAATGAACGGTTTGTATCAAGGTTTTAAATTTTTATTATTTTCAATGCATTTTTTGCTAACTTCATAACCTAAACTTATGTTTTATAATTTCTTATTTTTTTTAACTTTTAGGCTATATTTGGCAAACTAACTGATAAGTTAGCTTATTACTGATAAGCTAGCTGATAAGCTAGCTGATGAACAAATTATGTTTGACAAATACTAGCTTATAAAAATGTAAAATAACCAAAAAGGATATCTTGAAAAAATAGCAATTACAAACATTTCATATTATAATTCAAATAATTTTTCAATAATATAATTAAAATAAATTTATGATAATATAATATGTTAATTAATACAAACAAAATAGTAAAAATTTAAATAATATAATATGTTAATGAAAGAATTTAAAATTGATTATTATATATATATATAATATAAATTTTAAATTAGTTAAAACAAATTTAAAAAAAAACATTAATCTATGATTTTAATATAACATGAATAACAATAAAATTGGTCAAACTCATATATTATAATTAATTAATGTTTTTCAAAAATATATTTATTAATTAAATTACATATTTTCTTACAATTGTTTAGCATATTTTCATTATTTATAAAATAAAATAAAATAAGTATGACTTTAATATTTATGTATCTTACATAAATACTTGTAGAATTGTTATATTTATTTTTTGATATCTAAATATATTGAATAATAGTTAAAAAATAATTTTTATGATAGTTAATAAAGTTTATAAATAGTTACTATTTATTATTAGTATCTAATTGTATAATTAAAATTAATTAATAATGTGTAATAAATTTTAATAAATTTTAATTTCTATAAATTAATGTTTACGAATAATTAATATTTATTTAAAATTAACATTTATTATAATTAATAATAATAGTAAAGAAATAAATAATATTAATCAGGGGTATAATCGGAAAAAATGTCAAAAAACTTCTCATAAGCTACTCCAAATAGCTTATCGGTAAGCTAACTTATAAGCTAGGTTATGTGCATCCAAACGATTACTCAACAAATAAGCTAGCTTAGAGCATCTCCAACAATTTCCCTATAATTTATTTAAAATGGAGAACCAAATAACAAAATCTCAAAAAAAAATTGCATTCATCCCCAACAAATTCTCTATAATTTCTCCAAAATAATATTAAGATATTTCATCATCTATTAAAATATTATTTTTCTCATTAATTAATTATTTTTCAAAATTTTCTATTGGTCAATTGATTTGGTAATCATTTTTGGAGTGAATTCCATATTTGGAGAAAAATTCACTATCTCTCCTACTTTCTCCATTTTGGAGAGTTTTGGCGAAGCTCTTGGAGCAAAAAAATTGTCCAAAATTCTCATATTCCCTTTTTCTCCATTTTACAGAAGCTCTTAAATATGCTCTTATAAGCTAGCTTATTTTTACCAAACAATGCCTTAATATGATAGTTTTTATGATTTTAATAATACCAACTAGTCGTTTGCACATGCAATTGTGTGATACCAATTTCCAACGAATATACAAATTGTGATACGACATTAATGATTTGTCGGAATAGTAATTAGAGCATCTCCAATGGCTTTTATATTAAAAAAAATTAAGTTTTTTTTCTCTAAAATGCTACAACAACATTGTTATATGGTTTATTATTTTAGAGATTTGGGGAAAAATCTTTAAACATAGAGAAATCTCTAAAATTAGAGAAACATTATTTTAATATATACAACCAATCAAAATTATTGAAATTAAATGTATAGAAGATAAAAATAATATTTTATTAAATATATTAAATATTTTAATAATATAAGTAACGATGGATTCTCTAAAACACAAAAGCTGTTGGAGTTGGAAGAAATGTTTTTAAATATTTTGGCTTTTCAATTCTTTATTTTAAAAAATTATAGAAAAGTTGTTCGAGATGCTCTTAAACGTTATTTGGAAAATGTAATCATGTTTGATTAAATATTGCAGCTGCTTTTTATTAGTTAACGGAACAATTATGAAAAAAATACATTTTGTCCAAATCAAAGTATGCATTAATTTTAACTAAAATTATATTTAAAATTTTGAGACTATCTTGGTCAGTATGTTCATTCAAAATCAATATCTTGGTGATTCTATGTTGATTAGTGGCGTTATTGATGATTTTCTTAAAATATTTTTTATATCAAATTAAGTTAAATCATACATTAAAAATATAAAAATAAGTATTAATATTAATGTAAGAAAGAAATTGATAGATATCTATATATATATATATATAAATAAATGTATTTAACTTGGCCCTTTTCTTATCGTTGGGATGATCCTTGAGGTCTTCATCATCATTGTCCACATAGGAATGGAGCGGACTGAACCCATACCGGTGTTGGCAAGCACCTATGATATTTATTGACCATGCAAAATGCAGTCATAGTGTTTGGTCATTGTTATTGACTAGTTCACCGGTCTTTTCACACCATGATCAGTATTTTGGGATGTTGGCATTATCTACGTACTGCAACAAAAATAATTTTATGAGACATCTAAATTGTTTAAGCATCCTAATATAATGTTTTATACTACTTGCGTAGTTATATAAAAAGTTATATTTATAGGAAAATCGAGAAAATGTCAAATCTAAAGTGTTACAATAGGTTTATAAAATGCATTTGGAAGTTTTATAAAGTTTGTATAACATTTTAATATATAGTATAGAATTAACTATTTCGGAAATGTTTTATAAATACATCCTTATACAAGATATTATTGTTTATAAGAAAAAAATTCATATAGTTAATACAACACCCTTTTATAAATATGTTGTGGTACGTTAAGAATTTTTTGAGTTCACATATAAGTAATGGTAAGGAATAAAAGATAGTTGATGACCACACCTGATATTATGATCAGGACGAGCCATCACATTTTTAGCCATTACATATTAGATCAAATAATATGATTAACTTCTCTATTATTAATTGTTAGTTCTGAAAGATAACATTATTTGCAGACACATACTATAGACATTAGATGGGGTGAATGTTGTAGTTTCAAAAAATGGCGAGAAATTTTATTATTAACTTTTCATGTAACAATTCAATAAACTATTACAAAAAAAAATAGATCAACTTACGACAAATTGCCTAAACAATTACTACCATTGACATAGGTTTACTAAGATCACTCTTACATTAATAATTCATACTAACGCCCTCTACTAGTTGGTTATATATACAACATCATCTCGTATATGTTAGCTAGGAGGATGTACACAGTAACAACGTGAAACCTTGTTATATCGTTGTGTATCACAAAGTGGTCATTCAAAAATCATAACATGCTACGTGTATAAAAATAAAAAATAAAAAATCAGCTTCGATTAACTGTATACACATATTTATACCGTCCATAATAATGATTACCATGGTGTTCCTCAGTTTTTTCATTTTTTCGAGGCTTCCTCCTAAACCTTCCCATATATACGGGGCAAATAAGATAAAAACCATCTAACTGCTAGAAACTGTAAAAAGCAGTTAGTATTATTTGTTGTTTCATAGATGAAACGTCAAAGAATGTTTTGCATATGAGAAAAAACAAAATGATACACAAAAAAGACATACACTCACACACACAAGTATAAAATGTCAAACAATATAAATCATAGCTTAAAATCAAATCCATAGGATGGTTTTGGTTGATTTCACGGGTTTGGTTTTTAAGTGTTCTGTTTCAACTACAAAAGAAAACCTATCTATACCATTTGTTTTTTATGAACAGTTGGTGTGAATCGGTGAAATTTTGAAATTTAAATGATGAAAAAAAATCAAGGAAATGGTAATCTTGGCATGCATTTTAAATTTGAATTTGGATTATTAATTACATGATTATCTATTTTCACTTACCAATCTTTTCATGATTGTCTTCCACATTAATCAAAATTATGGAACGGCCATAATCCTACCTCACCCCATCGTTGATTATCGTCCTCACCCCCTTGGCCCGTTGGCCTACCATCTTTCTTACACCCTCGGCCATGTTAACCATGTATAAAAGTTTATATATCTAATATACTTTAACAATAATAGAGTATAGTTTTAAATTAAAAAAATTATATCATGAAAATTAACATTTTATTCTCTTTAATTTGAAACAAAATCATTTTGTTTTGTAAACATTTTAAACATTATGAATTTCACATAAACTATTACAAATGATTTAACATGTATATTATTTTTGAATTTTTTATTAAACAACAATATGTTGTCTCACATTAGTCACGTCGTTTCAACAATTAAACAACAAAATAATGTTAATACAAGTACCGTTACTTATGATATAACACACACATATATATATATATACACACTACTAAACAAAATACTTTTGTCTACGGACCTTTCCTTGGGAAATCTGTTGCTAAATGGTCATTCCTCACAAAACCGTCACAAAATTTGATGGGTAAATTGTTGGTGGGTAATTCAAATTTGTGACTGATTATTCAGGAATTCTCTGGGTGATCCGTTGCTATTTTCTCGGCAAACATCGAATTTTACCGAACCACTAGTATTTTAATTTCTGGGTGATCCGTGGGTAATCACCGACGAAAATTTCCCTGGGTAATTTTTGTGGGTGAAAGTCATTTGTTTTGTAGCGATATATATATATATAGGGTCAGCTTCAGGGGAAAACGCTAAAAAAAGATAAAACCGAAGAAACACCCTAGGAGGCCTCCATCTGGACGGTATGCCCTAACATGCATCGGTGCATATGCATATATATATATATATATGCGTTGATCCATATAAAAAAAGAGCTCTAATCGATTGTATGCATTTGTGCATATGCACTAATGCATAAATATGCATTGATGCATAGAAAAAAATATTATGCAGATGGCGGGAATTCAGGGTGTTCTTCAGTTTTCTATTTTTTTAGTGTTTTCCTCTGAACCTCCCTCTCCTTCTCTCTCTCTCTCTCTCTATATATATATATATATATATAGAATTAGGTTCAAACGAAAACGCTAAATATTTAAGAAAACAAGAAAATCTTTTTTCATGTATGATATCATATATGATTTGTACTAAATGAAAAAATGGACACGGACGACTTTTGTTGTGGGTTAAGTCGCGGGAAAAGTCGCGGCTAATCATATATGATTTTGTATGTGAATCGTATATGATTTTGTACATGAAAAGAGTTTTCTGGTTTTCTTAAATAAGTAATGTTTTCGTTTGAACCTGGCCATATATATATATATAGGCCCTTTCCAGTGTTAACCCAATAATTTGTGTTAACCGTGTTAGCCCATCGTTCACTGGTGAACACCATGTTCGTTCACTGGTGAAACACCATTCATGAGTGAACGAATGGTTCCATACATGCATGCTCGTTCACTGGTGAACACCATTCGTCAGTATAGAAGCATTGTGTTCATCAGTGAGTGTTCACCAGTGAACGATGGGTTAACACAAATAATTGAGTTAACACTTGAAGGAACCTCTATATATATATATATATACTCACTACGTTTTAACCCATAAATGGTCTTGTGTTGTTTCATGACATGAAACAACCCTTGTATACCAATTTGTTCCCTCCGTTGTTGTTTCAAAGTCTGAAACCATATTTCACTAGATGAAAGAAATACTTATGTTAACTTATATTCTCACTGCATTATAACCCATGAAGAATGTCTTGCTCCTTCATAATATGAATCAAAACTTATGTTAACACATATGTTCACTACGTTTTAACCAATCAACAGTGTTGTGTGTTGTTTCATGTTGTGTACCAATGTTCACTACGTTGTTTCATAACATGAAACAACATCTTACAAGGTGAAACAAACACTTATGTTAATAAATTCCTTCTTGCTTTCACTTAGTACCCCTTTTTACTTTTAGCTAGTCTCATATGATATTATTTTTTAATCAAATATTAAAAAATAAAAATCATGTTTTATTAAGTTTCAAATTCTAAACATGCAAACAAAAAACAAGTAGATTGAAGGCACATGGAATACCAAAGGGGTTCATCACTTCACACCATACAATTTGCAATGAATTCAAAGATTCTCCTTTCTCATTTTCTAGGTTTGTCACATACCCACACTTCTGTTACCCATCGAGAACAAAAACCTGATTCAGATCCATGTTTGATGTGATCTTGAAATTAGGGATTTCTTTATATGATTAATATCTTATCTAAATTAGAAAAAAACTGAAATAGATATTTTAGGTATTTTCATGTAACAAAATTACCATTATGTCTTAATGGATTAGATATGGAAGATCAAAAGGCTTGAATGATTGAGATTAGTTTTTACGGTTTTTAAATCTTTTTATGATTCTCATTTGATTACCGTCGTGTGTGTATATATATATATATATATATATATATATAATCCAGGGCAATAATTTGATCTATGGGTAAATAATATGGTGACTAAATTATAAATAGGTTAAGTATTGAAAAAAGTGTATACTCTGATCTATTCACAGAGATCAATCTGAACCTGACAGATCGTTCCTTTTTCTGGTATACAAAATAGGTGACTTCGCTATATCTTTATATCAATCATGTTGATTTTATTATCCATTGTGAACTAGATTGTCCTTTTATAGAATTTCTTTGTGAACTCATGCTCGATTGTGAACTACAAATTAATTGATCCACTGTGAACTAATTAGCCATGTTAGTCTGTTTATTATAGGACCAGTGATCCACTGTGAACTAAAAAATGAACCACTATGAACTACCATTTGAGGGTTTCATCTAATCAAAGCTATTGTTCTATTTGGTGTTTTTGTCTGAATCATGGCAGTTGCAATTGTGATTGCAGCTTGAACATTTTATCTTTTCATTTGAGGGTGTCATTCGTCTAGCTACTGTGTTCTATTAGTGATGATATTTTTACTTAAATTTTTCCTCTTAGATTTCATTTTCCCTTGTTTACAAGAAGTATATAAATAATTTACTATAATACTATTTGTTCTTTCATGTGATAAGATTTTTCTTTTTAAGTATATTCAAAAGTAAATTAATAAACCCATGCCTTTTAGCAGCCTTTCTCTCTTTTCTTTAATTTCTTTTTTGGACTCAAATGACTTGAGTCTTATATTGACTTTTTAGTTTTACCACCTCATATTTCCGCTAACTTAATTTAACAAAAAGTTGTTTTCAAAAATACTCTCCAATGCAACCAACCCTTAAGATAACCTTTTTATATTTGATAATTAATGAAAGAGAAAAGGGAATATTTGAAAAAAGTCATTGATTCAAAAGGTTATTGAAGGATGAGTCTTTAATCAATTAGCCATCTTCTCCAATGCAACCAACCCATCTAAAATCAATTAGCCATCTTCTCCAATGCAACCAACCCATCTAAAAGGGTTTTCTAAATATTAAAAAGTCATCTAATAAGCTTGCATTGGAGATGCTCATGATATATATATATATATATATATATATATATATATATATATATATAATAGTGCTAATCATTGAATCATAATTTCAAGAGAATCATTATTTATTTCAAGCAACTGCTATTTTTTAGTTGGTTCATACTTTTCCATGAGTCTGGACATTTTTTGCTAATCTCTTTTTTGACAGATTTGCTTAGACCAATTTCCACATGTCTGGTTTGTGTTCTAAGAATCATCACAGATTTGGTTTAAACCAATGTTCCATCGGTTCTAGTTTTTGGACATATTTGGGCACCACAGATTTCAACGGAGTGGTAAGGTTAAACCAGCGTAGCAAATGAAGTAGAATGAAGTAGCAGTAGGCAGTAGCAAATGGGAAAAGGGAAGGATGTTGACAAAAAAGGTTAGTTCGATATCTAGATGTTTGCTTTTAATGGGTCTTTTTCCCAATACGAGCGTAATGGTCTTTCAATTTGGGTCACCAAATGTGTTACATTTGTTCTCCTACATTCTTAATACTAATAGAGATTGATTGTAGGATTTGTGGATTTTTTTTATTGAAAATATCTAATATAATGCTTCAAGCTTGGTCTTTTAAATTTCTAACAATAGTAAATACTTCTCTTTGAATGCATCTTAAGAAGCCAACCAACCTTATATACAAATCAAGCCCATCCATGTAGTTCTTCTTATTTCACTTTACATCATTTACTAGTTCTATTAAAAAATTTGTCTTATAGAATTCATCTCAATTATCGTCTTATACCCATTCAAATATTTTAGCCATCTAATATTTCAAATAAGTTTTATGTAGTCAACTTGGTTGTGTTTTTAGTTGAGTTACGCATTGTCTCCAATAGTTCGATGCTTATTGGGTCTCTATTAATTTATTCTAAATGTGTTTTATATATCTTGGAGATGAATAGGTGGAGCTTTTGAGGGTTATTTTTGTGAGTACAAGGATATTGTGGCTTGCAAGATCTATTTGACTTCTGTTGGGGAAGTATTGTCAAGGGATCAATTGATAAACAAAGGTAGACATTTGAATTTGCATGCTACTAAGTTGACATTAAAAAGTTGAAGTGTACATTTTCCTTGTAAAAGTAGGCTATGTTCTCATAATTACCATTACTTGCATGAAGTGTTTTTTAATTTTTAATCTCAATTTTGTTGGTGATTTTAGTGTTATCGGTTCATTAATGTGTAATTGGAAATAACACAAGTTTTAAAACGGGTTCTATATATACTGTGGTCTAATACAATTTAGGTGGTGCGGAGCGCACGCTTGTTATAAGGCGAGTATGAACCCGACAGGGACGAAATGACGGGGGTTAATAAGGGGGTCGTGCCCCTGCTAGTGGTTCGTTGAATGAAATTTTGGACTTAGAGTGTAGTGGAAAAACTTGGTCAGAACTTAAGGACTTAAGGACCAGAGCTCTGTATGGCTTGACCAGAGCTCGAATATATATAGAGCTCTGCATGGTACAAAGGCTCTGCATGGTCTGACCAGAGGATGTGATGATGTTTTTCAAGACATAAGAGTTTATGGAAAATGGACTAGAGCTCTGCATGTATGGACCAGAGCTCTGGTTGGTCGTCGTTGATCATTGTTTTGGTCTCTTATAACCAGAGCTCTGGGTCTTGACGTCCAGAACCCCAAGAGTGGTTACTGCGCATCAGAGTCGGCCCAAGAGGTGGGCTAGCCGGGTGAAGGCCCAATGTATCATAAGCCCGAGGGGCATCATCTCACTTGTTGGGCCCGACCTGTCATATTATTACTAAACACATTTGCAAAAGGTTACACTTAATGGTTTTGAACCCAAAACTTTAATAACAACATCAGTGGACGCTACCACTATGCTGAAGATATTTTTGTTTATTCTTTCCCCCATTTTCCTTTTATTCATTATTATCTTAAATTTTTGTTCTTAAAATTCCTTTTTCTTTTCTCTCGTTTTAAAATCAACATATGTTTCTTTTAGTCAAACCAACATATGTTTCTTTTAGTCAAACGTGTTTTTATGAAAATAGAGAGAATTGTTTTTTGTTTTAGTTTTTGCATCTGTTGTACATACATGTCCAACTTTGTTTCTAGTTTTAGTAAAATGATATAAGTTTTTTACAAATGATTATTTTAAACCTTGTTTAATAATTTGTTTCAAATAGCAACTATTTGAGCTACACATGTTATTATACAAAAAAATCAATGTAAAATGTTTTTTAAATATATAATATTTATATACGAAGATTGCGACAAAAGAACTCATACACCCTCCTCATCTTTACTGAGTTTTGATCCTCTTATAACTTCTTGGAAGGACAAAAGTTCGGATACCTCTTGACCAAAGTCCCTCTTGGTAATCAACGTAAAATGTTGTTTTAGCATTAACATTTTTAGATTCTACCATGTGTTAATGCACTTTATTTCGATTATTTTAAGTGGTTCTTTGATTATAATATGGTTACTACTTTATATTTATATGAAGTTTTAAAAATTAAAAATCATTGAACAAAGCTATCTATGTTATTATATACATATTATGTGTAAATTTGTTGTTCGGTAACATCATTATCAACATAGTTACAAATCCGAAATAATGTAGTATTTTTTTTGGATAGGGGAATTTTTAACACTTTCACCCAGGGAACCAAAAACCTTTGGTCGGGCCCTGTTGCGCATTAAGTGTGCAGTTATTGAGCAATTACTAGAATATGTGTAACTGTCCCTTACTCCTGAAATTCAGCCATGATCATTGCCATTTAAGTCATTTGCTTATGTGAGTATAAATACGAATATATAATTACGTTTTTAGATATGGTTTTTGAACAATCCTCAAATACTCTCTTGAAAATTGATCTCGTGTTTAATCCTAAATTCGCGAGTGTTCTTGAGTCTTATCCTAGATTGAATTTCGTGAACTCATACATAGGGTCAAAACATCAATTCGGAAAGTGACTCAACACGATTCTCAAGCAATTTGGCAACCGATTGATTTCCCCTTTTACCACCAATTTTTAACAGATTCCCTATGTAATGAAGAAACTTAACTATTTCATAATACAATATCTTAGAATTAGTTCTCTACATGGTAACTTCAGGGTGCCGGATGGTTGGATGACCAAAGACCAAATTCATTTTAAGTAATATGTTTGTTTTTTGTGTTATTGAGCTCTGTAATTTGTTGTTGTTAGTTGGAAAATATGTATCTTTCAATATTTTTTTTGAAATGCAAGGCAATCACATTAAACACTGTGGAAAGAGAGCCGAAAGAATGCTAGGGTTTTATTATGATGAAAGCTTACAATACAATGAAAAGGGAAAACCTATATATAGCAAAACAATTAGGAAAATAACCTAAAAGGCTACAAGCCCAAATAAAGGAAAAAGGGGCCCAAACCCAAACATATGTTAACATTCCCCCTCAAACTCACAATACAACAGCAATTAGCATTGAGAGTTTGTCAGACAGAAAACGAAACGTGTAGCCGACTGAGCCTTGAAATATCAGCAATCTGCAGAGCTAAAGGAACATAAGGTAGCAAGATACTTCCGAGCTGAAGATGATGACGAGTGAAGTGACAGTAAATCTCAATATGTTTCGTCCTTTCATGGAAGACATAATTCTTTGTAATTTGCATCGCACTTTTGTTATCACAATGCAATTGAGTGGGCTGGGAAACATCAACACCCATATCTGCAAGAAGCCAACATAACCAAACAATCTCACAAGTAGTCACTGCCATAGCACAGTACTCAGCCTCAGTGGAAGAACGAGAGACAACATCTTGTTTCTTGCTCTTCCATGAGATAAAAGAATCTCCAAAAAAATACAAAAACTAGTAGTAGACTTGCGGTCAGTAAGATCACTATCCCAACTACATCACTATAGGCACTCAACTTTAGAGAGGACGTTGAAGGGAATAAGAGACTCTGAAACTGAGTGCCACGAAGATATCTCAAAACGCGAATAACTGCTCCCCAGTGAACAGTAGTAGGAGTAGTAACAAACTAACTAACCACATGAACTGCATGAGCAATATCTGGACGAGTGACTATAAGGTAAAACAAACTGCCCACAATGGTACGTACAAACTCAGATCTGATAAAGGAACACCATCCGTCGGAGTATATTGGGCATTGGTCTCAAGAGGCGTATCAAGAATTTTGTTGTCAGAAAGCAGTGCACGCTCAAACAAATCTGATATATACTTTGCCTGAGAAAGAAGATAGCCTTTCTTAGATTGAGCAACCTCAATACCTAAGAAGTAACGCAACATCCCTAAATCTTTCATAGCAAAATGATGAGCCAATTCCCGTTTTAGAGACTCAATACCATCATAGTCATCCCTGGTAATAATCATGTCATCTACATATAAGGAAACGAGAATCCGACCTGCATTCGTGCATCTAACAAACAATGCTGAATCATGGTTACTAGGAATAAAACCAATAGAAGTAATAACCATGGAGAATTTCTCAAACCAAGCACGAGGGGCTTGCTTGAGACCATAAAGAGCTTTTCGAAGTCGACATACTTCACCCGATTTGTGAGCAATACCTAGGGGTGAGTCATATATACCTCTTCAAGAAGATCACCATTCAAGAATGCATTCTTGACATCCATTTGGCAAATTTTCCACTGACGAATAGAGGCAACTGCAATAAGGGTTCAGACAGTCGTCATTTTTGCAACTGGTGCAAAAGTCTCCTCATAATCCATACCATACTGTTGTGAGTATCCTTTGGCAACAAGTCTGGCCTTGTACCATTCAACAGACCCATCAGATTTTGTTTTAATCTTGTATACCCAACCACAACCAATCGCATGCTTTCCGGGTGGAAGTGGAACTAGATCCCACGTGTGAGTCTGGTAAAGAGCAGTCAGTTCCTCAGCCATAGCATACTGCCAAAGGGGATCAGAGATAGCTTCTCGATAGGACTCAGGTTCAGTCAAACGATGTATATTGGTAATAAAAGAAGAAAACAAAGCAGAATAAGATGAGTAAGCAAATCAGGAAGTTTGGTAGACTTACGAGTACGACTGGACTTACGTAGGGGGACATCCGTGGTCTCATCAGGTGAGGGAGCGGTCATAGGCGTAGGGGAATCAGAAGTCGTCGATGTCTCATGGACGGGAACATCAGGAGAAGTATCATCAATATCAACATCAAAAGGATCAATAGATCGGAGATCTAACTGTGTTACATCATGAGATTGAGCTAGAATAGTGAAGAAATGAATATGCTCCAAAAAAGTGACATGACGTGAGACGTAAAGTTTTTGACTTACCAGATCAAAGCAAAGATATCCTTTCTGACCAATACCATACCCCAGAAATACACATAAGGCATACCGAGGAGACAACTTGTTCCTCTCAACATGGGGACGTAGGACAAAGCAAATACAACCAAAGACACGTAATGAGGAGTGATCATGAGACTCACTATATAGTTTTTTAAAAGGAGACAAACCAAAGTTATGAGCTATTGGAATTCGATTTATTACATAGGTAGTGGTAAGAAGTGCTTCCCCCCAGAAAACACTAGGAACTTCAGAAGAAAGTAGCAAAGAACGAGCAGTTTCAACAAGATGTCGATGTTTTCTTTCAGCAACACCTTTTTGCTGAGGAGTATCGGTACACGTATGGTACCATCAGATGCAAGTAATTGAGTGAAATCATTAGAGGTATATTCTCCTCCTAAATCACACCTGAAACATTTTATGACAGCAGAATGTTGTGTTTTTATAAGAGCTCTAAAGTTACTGTATACTGAGAAGAAATCGGACCTATGTTTCATGAGAAAACCCAAGTATAACGAGTGTAACCATCAATAAACAACACATAGTACTTGTAACCTCCCTTTGAAGGCACAGGAGAAGGTCCCCATACATCAAAATGAACAAGATCAAAAGAAGCAAAAGAACAAGACATACTTTTATTAAATGGTAAAGTAGAAAATTTTGCCAGTTTACAACCACAAGAGTCAGAAATATCACAGCTTTTCAAATGACCCAAAACGCCTGTAGATGCTAAAAACTGTAAACGTGACGCGGAGACATGTCCTAAATGAGAATGCGAAAGATAAAAATCAGAAGAAGAGTGATTTAGACGAAAGGAAGACAAATCAACACTTGAAGCAGCAACATCAGAGATTTTGAGTTCATCCACGACATAAAGATCCCCTAGCTTACGGCCTACCTTCTGAGACCGTGGGTCCTGTACACAACATAGAGAATCAGAAAAGAAAACCCAATAACCAGTTTTACACAATTGACTAATCGAAACAAGGTTCAAAGCAAGTGTGGTATGTAATAGACATCAGAGAGAGATATGCGAGGAGTAACAACAGAACCAACACCTTCTACTGGCATGGGCGTAGAACTAGCGGACATAACAGAAACGGGTGAACCCGGGGACAGGGATGCAAATGATGTCAAATGAGGGACATATGGTGAGATGCACCATAATAAAAAATCTATAAGTTGGAAGGTATACCTGAAGTACTGGATGAAGACAAACCTGAATGAGACATAGAGGCAGACATAGCAGTAGGATTAGAGGCAAGGAACTGTCTGAATTGCTCAAAAACCTTAGTATCCAAAGCAGATGGTGGTGGGGTGGTGTCCTGAAAATCATGCACTACTGAAGAAGGAGCAGCGACAGCAGTAGTAAATTGTGGTGGTCGAGGCGCCCATGGGGTCGAACCTTTTAGACGAGTTTCTTCTGCAATCAGTTTATGAACAACCGAGTCAACTATGGGAAGAGGAGTGCGATGAAGGATTGTTCCACGTAATCCTTCAAAATCAGACCGTAGTGCCATCAAGAATTGAACCAACCGTTGTTCTTCCCTTCTAGAGATGTAGGGTCTGAATACTTTCAACTCAGCAGACTCTGTAAGAGCCAACTGATCCCATAAATCAGACATTGCACCATAGAAATCTTGAACACTCAACTCATTCTGTCGGAGGGCACGGATATCTGTTTCTAACTGGTACTGTTTGGCAAAGTTTGATTGAGTGTACAACCTATCCAAATGGTCCCAAACTTCTTTAGCTGTATCATACTTAGCCAATTGAGTCCCAATTGATTGTATCACAGAGTTGTTAATCCAAGTAATAATCTTAGAGTTATCTGTTTCCCATGTATCTAGTAATTGGGCATAATTGGCATCCTTCTCATCCGTAGGTTTACATGTTGTACCAGAGACATAACCCCACACATGCTTTCCACGTAGAAAATTCTTCATTACATAACTCCAATACACATAATTTTTACCATCCAATTGAGTGCTAATAGATTGAAGGGAATCATCTTTTTGAGCCATGTTATCAATAAAATCAAACTAGCCAAACAATCGTACGCAACAAACATGAAAATCAAAGTAGCCAAACGGCAACAAATACGAGACGTAGAAAGCAGCAAACACGAAAATCAAACAGCAACACGAGACGAAGAAACGAACACCGAACGAAAAACCCAAAAAAAACAACAAACAAACTGCTATATGTCGAACAGAAAAAGGTTACCTTCCGGACATCGAAAACCAACCTCCACCGTTCATAATGTATATAAAGATGTCCTGAAGATACTGACCAAAAATCACGACGATCCGACTGTTGAAACTCCGCGAATAGACGAAACGGCACGGTTGCGCATGCCCGAAAAGTGCAGCCGAACTTTTCTATAAATTTCGGATCGCGAAAATCGATGCCTGCTACAACGTCTTCTATGATCATCAAAACTTGGATCTATTATTGCGCTCTGATACGATGTTGAAAGAGAGCCGAAAGATTGCTAGGGTTTTATTATGATGAAAGCTTACAATACAATGAAAAGCGAAAACCTATATATAGCAAAACAATTAGGAAAATAACCTAAAAGGCTACAAGCCCAAATAAAGGAAAAAGGGGCCCAAACCCAAACATATGTTAACAAATACCACATAAAGATACAACAATCCATCAAAACATAGTGGCGATAAAAACGAAACCAAGCAGAGGGTTTGCAATAGACAAACATATGAAACAAAACTACCGATCATGACCCAAAACCTTACAGCAAAAGGAAAACATGACCGCTACCAACAAGCAAGGCGATGCTCTCCTTCCGCGACGAGGACAATAAGTTAGACCTGTAAAAGCCAAACATTCCATGCGATATTTCTACTCCGAAGCATCCAAGAAATCCATTCAAAGCTTGGAAGTTGAAATTCGAAGAACAGTTCTTCCAATTTCTGTTTGTCCTCCTTGGAAACAATTCTGTTATGGTGACACCAAATTAAATAAATAAAGGACCACACCACTCCAGTCCACAGGTTCGAGTGATTGAGGTTACCTTCTGAAAGGCTATCGTGCACAAGGATGTCGTTTGCGAATCAATTCTTTCTTTGTTTATGTTCCACCACCGGGAAAACTTCTTGCTATACTTTGTTAACTTCTTGGGATTTTACCAAGGCATGTTCCACCGATTCCAACTCCTTCTCACATCTCGGGCATAACAAGGAATGAATGTCCAAACCGATCTTATCAAGAACCACTCCATACGGAAGCCTTCCTTGCTTAGCCTTCCAAACGAGTATACTTATTTTCTTTGGCACAAACTTTGACTACTTAGTTTCCTGGATTGTAGTTAATATACCAATTTTTAGCCTTTAGTTCTTGAAATCAACTCCAGTTGGCTTAAGGTTCAGGACTATCAGGTATGGTTACATTTACGAGGTCACATGCCTTTCTAATTTCTTTTTTCTTTTATACCCATTATGTTTTAGAGGCATATTCTTTAATTTTTATGATATTTAATACCCAAATGCTTAAGGTTCAATGTCAAAAAATCACAAAACTATTAAGTTTGGCGAGTAAAAATCCAGCCGCCGTTACAGGAGTTTTTCTCGCCGGCGATGTCGGCTTCTAATCATCATCGCCAGCAGCTGCCGGAGCTGTTCTCGCCGGTGATAAGGCTGCTTGCTCTCGTCTCTCAGCTGCTGCCATAACTAGGTGGATAAGAGGAAGACAACATTTAAGAAGGGAATGGTTGTCAAAGGTCTTCCAATGAGAGGGCTTTTCCGGCGAGTCCAACAAGATTCAGGCGGATACAGACGCCTCGGCTTTCTGTGTGTCCATCGTCGGGGATCTTTGTTGTCTCGTGTTAGGAGTCATTTTTCACTGTGTGATTCAGCTATCAGTTGGGCGTTTTCTTGGAGAAGGTGTTCTCCAGCGAGAGAAGATTCTCGAGAGGTAGACGAAAGGGTTGAAGGGAGGTAGGCGAAGGGTTGTGTGGTAGTAGGGTGGCTTGGTGGGTCCCGGAAGTTAATGGTGTGCGAGCCTTTGCTAACTATGGCATGTGAGGCTTGCATTGTTTTATTACTTAATTGATTTTTTTAGTGTGCATGCCTTAAATAACCATGTGGCTTGTGAGGTTAATTATGTCATGCGAGGCTTTTTTTTTAGTTGGTTTGGATTTAATTTTTAACCTCATTTTTCAAGCTTTCGCGATCTTCGTCTCTGATCTCGCTCGTCTCTTGCCTGTGGGGTGAGCTTCCCCCTCCCCCCCCCTTTCTGAGTGTGATTCCCTTTGATTGTTTAGTGTTGGCGTGTGTTTTGTTTCTAGATGACAGGAGGGCCGTGGATAGAGGTTAAGAACAATCATCGTAAATCTGTTTTTGATTGGTTGGGAAAGAGAGGGAGTGGGGATAGGTTGGTGCGATCTAGTCTTAACATCTTGGTTACAAAGTTTCCGAATCAAATAACTGTCAGAGAACTTTGGAAATCTTGCGACAAAGCCGGGAAGGTGGTTGATGTTTTCATAGCCAGGAGAAAATCGAAGTCTGGCAAGATGTTTGCCTTTGTTAGGTTTTCTAAGGATGTTGAGCCAGCGCAATTGATCAGTAACCTATGCAACACTAGGATCGGGAGCTATAAATTGCATGCTAATGTGGATCGGTTTGAGAGAAGGCTGGATGGTTATTCTTCTATGGATAAGGGAAAAGACGTCACGGCAGGAAGGAAGCCGTCTACGAGTTTTAAGCCTAAAAGGGTTGCCGAAGTGTCGTATGCCAACATCGTTAAAGGTTCTCTCTCAAGAGATAATAAGGAAGACAAGTTAGATGGAAAAAACTCGCAGATAATTAATATTTATACGAAAGGATCGGATATGAAGGTGTTCCCGCTTGCCTTGGTGGGTCGTGCTGCAAATCTGCTTGTGTTGCCGAACCTTAGGTGCCTTTGCAAGTATGAAGGATTTCAGGAGATAGATGTTAAATATCTGGGAGGGTTGTGGGTCTTGTTGAATTTTTCCACGACAAAAGCTCTTGATATGTTCCTCAGTCATAAAAGTGTTCAAACGTGGCTGCTAGATCTGGATTTGTGGTAAAAAGGAGTTCAAGGTGAAGGAAAGGTTGATATGGATTGATATAGAAGGCCTCCCTTTCAGGGCATGGAGCGCAAATGTTCTCTCGATAATTATAAGGAGATGGGGAGAAGTTATATCCGTGGAAGATTCAGAAGGAAATAACTTATACAGCTCCCGTTTATGTATTAAATCCACCTGCCAATCTTTAAACTTCGATACGATTAAGGTGAAGGTGGATGGAGTTTTGCATCACGGCAGGATTAAGAAGCAAAGTGGGTGGATACCAATTTTTAGGAAGATGTGGATGAATCAGATGTAGACGAAAATGATGGAAGCTCACATCAAGAGGATTGGGATTATGATAGGGAGAAGAGGGGAGGAGGTATCTAAAAAGGTGGCAGATTCGTTCTTAAAGAAAGATACTTATAATTAGGAAAAGAAAGTTAAAGATAACGAAAGGAAAATTAAAGAGCAAGGGATTAACGATGACCCATTTGAACTTGACAGGCTTTTGAGAGAGCACCCAGATCCTCATAGTATAGGGGCCAGAGATGAGGAGAGCACTTCATCTTTATTTTCGCCTGGTTTTACCCCTCAAACGAATTATGGTAGTGAGGGTACGACAAATGAGGTGAATCTTGGCAGTGAGGAGAAGGTGAAGCATTCGGAGGATGAAGACGCAGAAGGAAATACGGAGACCAGTAATAATCAGACTAATAGGGAGGTTGGAAAAAATGGGGGGATTCGCTCAGAGGGGTCAAAGCCATGAAGACAAATTCTGGTAATATTAGGGTTTTCCCTCCCAAGATGTCGCGAAGTGGCTTCTCCATCATTGAGGAACTGTCAGGAACCATCGATATTCGGAAAGCGTTGGGTTTCAATATGAAGGGGTTTGAAAAGGATCTAGCCGCAATATTAAAAGGTATGGGCGATGCAGATATGTTTAAATGATTGCATTATCCCTGAATGTGCAAGGTCTAGGAGATGGCTCCAAACTTAAATGGGTGAAAGAGTTATGCACCACCAAGAAGGTTAATTTTGTGTCGCTTCAAGAAACCAATAAATCCAGTTTCTCTTTAGTTGAGATTAGGAATATGTAGGGAAATTCATATTTTGATCATGCGCATTCCCCAGCCAGGGGGACTCGGGAGGAATTCTATGTATTTGCGATAATCCGATGTTCTCAAAGGATAGGGTTATCTCTGCGGACTCGTTCGTCGCTTTTGAGGGCGAGTGGGTGTCAAGAAGATTAACATCTTCATAATAGCAGTGTACACCCCCTAACAGTCAGGGGGGTAAGCGGGAGTTATGGCAGGTTCCTCAAGGTATTTTAGGAAGATGGCAAGGAGAAATTTTGATTATGGGTGACTTCAATGAGGTTAGGGTAGCAAGCGAAAGATATGGGTCGAGTTTTTGTGCCCGAAATTCGGAGGAATTCAATGATTTCATCCGAGATGCGGATCTTTTCGATGTACCTCTTGGGGGTATAGATTCACATAGGCCAATAACTGGGCTTCCAAGATGAGTAAACTTGATAGATTCTTTGTTCTGAATGGATTTTGTGAGGCAATGCCTACAGTGTCAGAAATAGCCTTGGATCGAAGATTGTCGGACCATAGACCTATTATTCTCAAACCTTTGGAGGTGGATTACGGACCCACTCCTTTCAGGATGTTCCACTGATGGTTCGAGACAGAGGGATTCCATAGGTTGGTAGAGGATAACTAGAGAAGTGGTGAATTCAATGGAATACTTGGAATGGTAGCTTTCAAGAAGAAACTACAAAGACTGAAGCATGCCATCAGGAATTGGATAGGATCGATAAGGGCTAATGAAGCCGAAAGTAAGGGCGGATTTCATAAACTAATTTAAGATATAGTCAGCAAAATGGACAAAGAGGAAGCCACCAATGTGGATATAGTGGAAAGAGGCAGAGCCCTAAAAGAACTGGAGGTTATTGAATGCCTAGAGGCTTCTGATCTTGCTTAAAAGGCCAAATTTGGTGGTCAGTGGAAGGAGATGAAAATTCAAAAAAATTCATGGTATTATTAATCAGAATAAGAGAAATTTTGCCATTCGAGGAATAATCAAGGAAGGGGTTTGGATAGATGACCTTAGCATGGTAAAATAAGAATTCTTTAACCACTTCAGTCATCAGTTTGGGGGGGGGGGAACTCCCTAGGCCGGGTCTTGATGTGGGTTTTCGCAATGGTATTTCGGCTGAATAAGTCAACGAGTTAGAAATTGAATTGTCAAGAAAGGAGATCAAGAGAGTGGTGTGGGAATGCTCTGGAGATAGAGCCCTAGGCCCTGCTGGGTTCACTTTTGGTTTTTTAAAGAAATACTAGAACATTGTTGAAAAAAATGTTACAAGGTTCGTTAGAGATTTTGCTGAATCCACCCATATTCCAAAAGAGTGTAATCCTTCATTTGTAGCCTTGATCCCTAAATTGAAATACTCCAAGTTTGTGAACGACTTCCGACTGATTAGTCTAACTGGGCGTCAATATAAATCATTGGTAAGCTCCTAGCCAACCGGCTTAGTTCGGTCATTGGTGATTGCGTTAACAGGGAACAATCGGCATTCATAAAGGGGAGGCAAATTCTAGATGGTCCTATAATTCCAAACGAGGTAATGGAGTGGTACAAGTCTCGTAAGAAAAATCTTATGGTGTTAAAGGTGGACTTTGAAAAAGCTTATAACTCTCTACGATAGGACTTCATTGATCTGCTCTTGGAAAAAATTGGTTTCTGAACCGTGTGGAGAAAGTGGATAACAGGATGTATGGAAAATGGCACCACATCTGTTTTGGTTAATGGATCTCCGACTCAGGAATTCGAGAGTGGTCGTGGGCTCCGGCAGGGTGACCCATTATCCCAATTCTTGTTCATTCTTGCTATTGAGGGTTTACATGTGGTGATTCAGGAAGCCGAAACCAAGAATTTGTTCCATGGGGCGAAAGTTGGATTAGAAAAATTCCCTGTCTCTCACCTGTTCTATGTGGATGACACTATTTTCATTGGAGAGTGGTCCCAAAATAATGCTAGAAACATTGTGCAGATTTTGCGATGCTTCTATTTAGTGTCCGACCTCAAAATCAATGTTCAAAAAAGAAAAATGTTTGGGACAGGGGCTGACGAAGGAGTGCTTGGTAATATGGCTAGGGTGGTGGGATGTGGATTTAGGAAGAGACCTTTCCGTTACTTGGGGCTGCCGGTAGGGTGTAATATTTATATTACAGACAGATGGAAAGGGATTGTTGACAAAGTTTTATCAAGACTGTCTACGTAGAAGGTCCAGACTCTGTTGATAGGGGGTTGGGCCTGATAAGGTTGGTGTTGAGTAGCTTGCCTACCTATTATCTCTCCATCTTTAAGATTCCTAGTACGATTGAAAAAACCTTGGAATCCCTTCTAAATAGATTCTTTAACGAAGGGAATGATGAGGAGAGAAAAATATCTTGGGTGAAGTGGAAAAAATGCCTAGTCAGCCGTAAAGAAGGGGGAATTGGAATTGGGAGCATTTATGCTCTTAATAAGGCGTTGTTCTTCAAATGGATATGAAGATTCTGGGAAGATCAGAATGCGTTGTGGGTCAAAGTGATGAAAGTCGTGTATGGATATATTGGGATGATAGGGTCACAGTTGATCTGTAAAGAGCATTACTCAAAGTTGGCTTGTATTCTGAAGGCTATACAACAAATGAATAACAAGGGGATCAATTTGCTGAATATGTATAAGAAAAGGATAGAAGACGGGAGTTCTAAATTATTCTGGGATGAAACTTGGTTGGGAGATTCTTACCCTAAATTACAATTCCCGAGGGTGTACAGGTTGGAGTTGGATAAACTGGCTAAGGTCAAAGACCGAATGGGATTGTCTGACTGGAGCCCAAAGTTACAAAGAGTACCGAGAGGAGGGATGGAAATGACTCAGTTAACGAATCCAAAGGAATTGCTCAATAATATACATCTTTACAACCAAAGGGATAGATGGATTTGGTTGTTGGATGATGCAGGAGAGTATTCGGTGGCCTCCGCTAGGAAGTTTATCGATTCCAAAAAGTTGGAGACTGGCCATGCCATAACCAATTGGAATAAGTTGGTGCCTCTCAAGATGAACATCCTCGTTTGGAGGTTGGGACTGAATAAAATTCCTACCAGAGATAATCTTGTTAAGAGGGATATTGACGTTCCATCTGTGAATTGCCCGATATGTGATGGGGAGATTGAAAAATTAAACACTTGTTTTTTGAGTGCTCTATGGCCTGGGATGTTTGGAGGAATATAGGCCGAATATTGATATCCCAATGTTTAATAACATAGATGAATGGAAAGGATGGTTGAATGATTTGAAACTGAAGAAAGGGGAAATTGATTGTTTAGAGGCGGTTATGTACACAACATTTTGGGCATGTTTGGTCGTTTTGGAACGGGGTGCTGTTTGGCGTGGTGAAGCCCAAAAAAGCTGTGATATGGGATAATATTGTTACACATTCTTATCTTTGGGTGAGTAGTAGGAGTCAAAAAAATTGTGTTAACTAGGTGGGGTGGCTTCAAAACCTCATCCTTGCAATTTCTGTGTTGTAATGCGTTTTCTAGCTCCTTGCTAGTGTTAATAAAATCTCCGCTGTTAAAAAAACCCACACAACTGACCATTGATGTCATCACAAAATTGGCTTCAAAAAAGTAAAAACAAATAGAAACGGTGAAATGTGTGTTTGCAATTTGTTGATTATTCTTTCACCTTTGTCTACGACAACAGGAACAAAAACATTAAATATCATAAGAACATGATCCTAATGGTAACCGAAAGGATTATGGGGACTAACATCGAAGGAACATTTGATCTTAAGAGCACGAAATTTGTGTTAAGAGGCTCTCAGCGTATATAGCATGTGATAGGCCCGGGACCGGTAAGGATTGATTATAGGACCGAAATCTAAGACCGGTTGGGGTTTTGGAGCGATTCGAAGGATCGGGAACCCAGGACCGGCTATGGGATCGGCTGTGACTAGCCCCGATTTATATATATATTTTTTATATGCATTTTTATATGTATTTCTAAATTTTTTTAAGTGTATTTGATTAAAAACCAGTTACCAGTTTATAAAAAATGTATTTGATTGAAAATCAATTATAAAACTAGAATAAACGTATTTTTAAGTATATTTGATTGAAAACCAATTTAAAACTACAATAAAACAAATTTTTAAGTTGTATTTGAGTGACCCATTACATATATTAAAGTTATGTTAAAATTTTATAAAAAAAATAAATATATTTTTTTGGTATAGGAACGGTTTGGGCCCGGTCCGTACACGGGACACCGGTTCTCATAACCGGTCGGGTCTCATTTACCTTAACTATGCCAACATATTTTGGTCGGGACCGAGACCGGTTATGCCTAGACCGGTCCGACCTGACACTATTTATGACCGGGACCAGCTTTTGCAATCTCTACTTGTTGATTAAGAATAAAAAAGAAAAAAACATAGATTGAACAGGTCTGCATCAAATCCTAGGGCTATCATGTTAAGAGGCTCTGTTAGGATCAAATATCCTAACTTAGGGAAGTTTTATAAAGAAAGAAAAAGATTTGTTGTAATCTTATATATTATGTTTTGATCTTATGGGCTTGGGCTTTTATTGTAATAGACACCTACTATATAAAGGAGTCTAGGATAGAGGAATCATTAATAAGAGTCGTCTAAACAGTTTCACGTTTGTAGTTCTCTAGAAAGCTTTCAATAATAAAACATTCGACTCATTTGCATATGATTCCTCTTTGATCTTGTTGAATCAGACCTAACAAGTGGTATCAGAGCCGAAATCGAATCTATCTGATTTGATACGATCATCATATTCACCAAGATCAAGGTATTATCGAGTATTTTTTTTCTCTCTCACTGTGCGTCGTTTCTGAAGTTCGGGGCTACAGATTCGTTTTTCTGATTTAATGGTGTTTTTCGATCTGGAAGATTTTATGAATTGTGTTCGACTTGAATATCCATGTGTTCTATATCGATTTCATCTTGTTGCTTATAAACTGGATTCATCGTTTGAAGTTTCTTGCTCATCAAGTTCATATCGTTTCATCTTGTCAATTTCATCTATATCAATTTCATTTCTATATCGATTTCATCTTGTCGATTTCATATCGTTTGAAGTTTCTTGCTCATCAAGTTCATATTAGTAAATTGATCTGGTCTGATCTGTATATAGCTGGATATTCAAAATTAACTGGGATAGAGGCAAGGGTTCAATCGAACAAAATCCTAACTACGTATCAAGAGAAACCCTTCACCCGATATATTTTTATTTCGATTCCCCTTGGCCCGACATCTGACTTTATCGAATCTCCTTGGCCCGACATCTGACCTTGTCGAATCTCCTTGGCCCGAGTTCTTCACTTGTCAACTCCATTTAAGCTGACATCATGTTCTATCAAGTCAACTTGACCCGATATATTTTCTTGTCGAGTCAACACTACCCGACATCATTTCTTGTCGACTCTTTAAGGCTCGACATCCAATCTATCGGCTCCTTAAAGATCGACATCCTATTTTTCTCGACTCCTTCTTACGCGACATCTAAGCTTCTCGGGTCATTCATGCCCATTTGACACCCGACATCCATGAATGTCGCCTTCCTACAACCGAGAAAACTCATCTCATCTGATCCATACAGCCAAGAATATCGTGTAGATCCCGACCAAAGCTTATTTCATCGACCACAGTGAGATCACGAATTCATTCTGGAGTTTTATTTAGATGCCAGTTTCAGTAAGTGTACACTATTGTTTTGTGCTAATACTTCCTAACCATTTACTGTCTGGAGGTTTGATTGTGATCTAGAATGTTGATCGACGATATTCATTCATCTGATTAAGAAAACTAGATCTGAGTTTGGTTGCTTTATGTTTAGAAAGTATTCTGGAAATCGGCTATATTCTGAATAATTATATCTCAAAGAAGCATTGCTCATCAAGAAATATCATCTCCTAGCCTGTCATGATATATATTGCCTCGGTGATCCAAGTTCCTTGAGCTTATCAGATTAAAGTTGTGTAACTTTACACATAATTCTTATTCAACTTGCGGCTAAAGACAGATTCTTTGTTTATCTTGCTGATTATGCACTGAGCGTTGAAGTAAACTCGCACAATCTTTGATTTCTGCGGCTAACATTTTTACGGAGTTGTCTACAGATTGAAGTTGTATTTTGTGCAATCAGTGGCGGTTATAGCACATTGAATCTAGTATTTTCAGTTGAAACCGAAGACTAAGAGCTTATTTCAAGGGGGAGCTTGGAAAATCGCCGACACTAAAGCTTTCCCAAAGAAAGCAAGGGGGAGAAGATTTGAAGATGCTTCCATTATAAAACTTTAGGGGGAGAATGTTAGGATCAAATATGCTAAGTTAGGAAAGTTTGATAAAGAAAGGAAAATATTTATTGTAATCTTATATATTATGTTTTGATCTTATGGGCTTGGGCTTTTATTGTAATAGACACCTATTATATAAATGAGTCTAGGGTAGAGGATTCGATAATGAGAGTCGTCTAAGCAGTTTCACATTTGTAGTTCTCTACAAAGCATTCAATAATAAAACATTCGACTCAATGATATGCATATGATTCCTCATTGATCTTGTTGAATCGGACCTAACAGGCTCCCAGCATATATAACACGTGAAAATCTTTAAGGTTAGGAAATATTTTCCTTGTAGCTTTTTGATCCCGTGCACGCCGTTATTCTGAGGTAAGATTTAATTGTACTATGTTATTATTATTCCATAACGTCGGTGGACTATCTTTCTTCTACTCTTTCTTAAGTTGTTTGATCGTGAAGGATCAAAACGCATTTTCGGCTTAACCGGGTAAATCTAATTTTATAAATAAAATTATTATTGAGATTTTATAAATCTAAATTTATAATTAAAACTATTGAGATTTAATTTTTCAATATTTTTAAATGTTTTCAATTCAAGATGGCATACGGTTCTTCTTCCGTTCGAAATCTTCGTTTTGTGACCAACCAAGAGTTGGTAAAACTTAACCGTTTTGATGGGACCTATTACACGCGAAGGTCAAGTTTATGTTGATGGTCCTCAAAAATCCTGATCCCCCCCCCCTAAGTTCCCGCTGACCCGGTTCCTCAACTCGGCAAAGAAGCCGATAAGGCCGAAATTGACGAGTTGGAGAAACAACGATTTTTTAGGAAAAAAGATGAGGCCCTAGCGTGTGCGCACATACACAAACGCTCTTTCTGACAAATTGTATGATTTGTACATGACGGAAACAAATTCAAGGAAATTATGGGCTGATTTGAAGTATAAGTACAAGACACAAGAAGAGGGTACTAATTAGTATCTTGTGTCCAAGTTCTTAGACTTCCAAATGACTGATGAAAAGCCAATAATGGAGCAAGTACATGAGCTCCAAGTGCTAGTCAACAAGTTGAGAGTCGTTTCCATCATTCTGGCAGTACTCTTTGTTGTAGGTGCTATAATTGCAAAACTTCCCCATTCATTGAAGGATGTTTGCAAAAAGGCCGATGCATAAGTCCAAGGACTATTCCTCGGATGAGTTGGCAAAACACCTACGAATTAAAGAAGAGACACGAAGTAGAGACAAGTAGAGGCTAAGTTGTTGTAAATATTAAAATGTTAGTGGTGATTTTGTTTTTATGATTGATAAAATTGATAATTGTTTTAATGAAACAATTTTTTTTTATATTCCTTGTTCAATTTCTTCATGGCACAAACAAACGTGTATTGCTCACTCGGCGACGGAGGTCGAGTTTGTAGCCTTAGTATTTGCGGGCAAAAAGGTTGAGTGGATTAGAGACCTCCTAACGGATATTATGGTAGTGAAGCGACTTTGGCCAAGTACAACACTGTTTATAGTGGGAAGTCGAGACATTTACGTCTGAGACACAATTGTGTGAGACAACTTACTGAGAATGGTACTATTAGTGTGGTATTTATCAGATTGTACAGACGCGAAGCGCGTCTATTAACTAAACCTCTGACGAGAGATTTAGTTAGCAAAAGTACGAGAGACATGGGACTGAAACCACGTAGAATCGGTTAGTGATGGAAACCCGAATCGGATTTAGTGATCCTATCTACTGAGTTTAATGAGTAATAACGAAGTCATTAACTGATAGAATGTAATATTGCTTTATGGTTCCATGTTATGTAGTTGATCATACGGTGTTGCCGAAAAAAAAAGTTGAGTTTTTAACTCTCAACGAAGTTTAGAGGCATCTTAGCAAAGGAGATGTTAAAGAACTTCGCCTATGTGATTCCGAGGTGGTGCCACCTCAAAGGAGAGTAAGTGGTTCCTCTCTAATGGGTCATGAAACAGGATTTAGCGCATGACCATATTAGCACTCAGTGAGAATGCTAAGGTAAGGTGATGTGTGTGAGTACACCGGTGAAGTCACAAGGTTCTTGGTTTAAATTCATAAAGAATGCCATTAAATCGATTACACTTTGTGTATTTGTATAATGCATGGTTTAATCTTCGTGATACCATTGTAACATTATCTATTAGAATGACAGAATACTTTCCAACCTGGTGGGAAATTGTTGGAAAAATAATGAGATATTGGAAATTAAGGAGAGATTGAAAGTTTTTTCATCATACGTCGGTTACAAAATTTAAAACGTCGGTTACTATTTGAGAATTAATGGAGTTAATTGTCGGTTACGATTTGATAATTAAAACTCCATTAATGGTAGGATGTAGCTTACATTGAGGCTCTAATATAAATAGAAGAGAGTAGTACTCATTTGTACTCACTCCAAAACCGAAAACTCTCTAGTGCTCTCTCTTCTACTCCATATTTTTTGTCATCATCGAGGTATAATATTCATAAGGTGTCGCTGCATTGTACGAAATAAGAAACTGCATCAAATCCTGGGGCTATCACGTTAAGAGGCTCTCAGCATATAGAGCACGTGAAAACCTTTAAGTTTAGGAAATATTTTCCTTGTAGTTTTTTGATCCCGTGCGTGCTATTATTCCGAGGTAAGGTTTAATTTTACAACTTTATTGTTAGTTCATAAATCCAGTGTACAATCTTTCTTCTACTATTTCTTAAGTCGTTTGATCGTAGAGGATCAAAACGCATTTTCGGCTTAACCGGATAAATCTAATTTTATAAATAAAATTATTATTGAAATTATATAATTCTAATTTTATAAATAAAATTGTTGATATTTTATTTTTCAAAAATATGAAGTTTTTTTAGGTTACAGGATTGCTAAAAATAAAGTAAAGAATATGGCGTTGATAGTTAAAAAAGAAAAGTAACAAGTATTAGATCTAATTAGCAATTAGAAGGGAAATGAAGGTTTTGTTATATGCATCTTAAATAATATAAAAGTTAGATTAAATCATATATTGAAAATATGAAAAATAGGTTTTGATTTTGATACGGTAAGAAAAAATTTAGTAAGTAGGAATATATTTTGCAATACATAAAAATCATAGTTGAAAATAACTCGTTATTGTGTCAAAACTTGGGTTTGCGACCACGTTAACCCCTGTGGCTCCACTCTAAGGCTTAACTTTCATTCTAACATATTATGGCACGTTACGACGTCTTATGGCGCGTTACAACATATTATGTGTTTTTTATGTATAATTTGAGGGATAAATAATAATTAACTATGAAACCTAAAACCTAAAACGAATCTCCGACTATAGAATTTCGAAATAAGAGAGGGTTGAGACAAGGAGATCCGCTCTCGCCGTTTCTCTTTATTGCGGCTATGGAAGGCCTCCACTCTCTGATAGAATACGCAAGAAATAAGAATCTGATAAAAGGTGTGGATATCGGGACAGAAAGGTATAATATATCCCATGTATTATATGCTGACGATGTCATTTTCATTAATAGGTGGTCGGTTGAGGAAGGACGAAATATGATTCATTTATTACAGTGTTTCTACTTGGCATCCAGATTAAAACTGAACCTGGCAAAAAGCAACATTATTGATGTTGGGGTGGATCAAGGAAGGGTTCAATGGGCTGCCAACGAGCTCCGTTGTAAAGCTGGGAATCTTCCTTGCAAGTATCTCGGTGTTCCTTTAGGTGATAGAATGATGAGGATAAAAGCTTGGGACCCCTTACTGGAGAAATTTCAAGCCAGATTGTCTCGATGGAAAGCTAAAGCGTTATTGATCGGTGGGAGGAGAGTATTAACATTGGTGGTTTTGGGCAGTCTAGCAATTTAACCGATGTCCATTTTCAAAGATCCTATAGCTGTGATTAGTAAATTAGAGAATTTGAGAAGAGATTTTTTTTTGGTGCAGATAGCGGAGAAAAGAAGGTTATATGGGTTAAGTGGGGATCAACCTTGAGGAGTTTCATTAATGGAGCGGTTGATTTAGGGAGCATAACAGCAACCAACATTGCGCTCCTGACTAAGTGGATATGGAAATTTAAAACCGAAGAAGAGTCGATATGGGGAATGGTGATAAAGGCGATCCCCGAAAACGATAAAGGCGATCCCCTGAATGGCCAATTAAAACATAGACATCCTAGACTTTTTGCGCTTGAGCAAACTAAGACGGCGAGGGTAGCTGAGAGAATTGGAAATGGAGATTTTAAATGGGCATGGTGTAGAGATATTCGAGATGGAAGAGAAGCCAAAGATTTTGGCCACCAGCTTGAGAAGTTTTACTCTTAATCTAGCGGAGGACAGATGGAGATGGAAGCTTTCGAGTGACGATGCGTTTTCCGTCAGAAGTATCAAAGATAAAATATAGCAGATCATATTCGGGTACGATTTTCAACGAGATGGAACAAACTTACCCCATCAAAAATCAATATTTTTTTTTGGAGGGCAATTCAGGGTCGAATCCCAGTAAAGGAAAGGATTGCAAATATGGGTATAGATATAGACATATCATGTGTTCCATATGTAAGCAGGAGATCAAAACCGTCGACCATGTCTTATTCCCATGCGAAGTTGCGGCAGCCATATGGAGAAAAGTTCAAGGCTGGTGGCAACACCCGTTTTTTACATACACTTCATTAGATGCGGCTTTAGAAGGTTTAGATGCAGTCCGGGAATCCTTATTGAAGCGAAGCTGTCTCGAAGCTATTCTATTTACAGTATGTTACTCGATATGGTGTTTCTGTAACAGGATAGTATTTCAGGGAACGACTCAGAACAGGGGTGATCTATTCGATAGTATTATTGACAATTCATTTAGGTGGTTGGTGTTGAGAAATAAGAAAAGTGTTAAAAATGTAACTGTTTGGAGATCTCGACCTTCCTGTTGTTTCGGAACCTTATAACTTTGTTGCTAGTACCTTACCAGCTTTCTAATGCATTGTTGTTTCCAAGAAAATGAAACTGTACAACTAAAAGCCTAAATAGTTAAAAGCCTAAATAGTTAAAAGCCTAAAAAACATCAATTCTTTGAAAATTGAAGAAAGTACTAAGTCGAGATTCATAAGCTTTAATCCCAATTTTACACATTGATATCGCTTTTTATAAGCTTTATATATTTGGTATCAATGATTTTTTTATAATTTTGTTAATTTGTATAAATTTAAATTGTTTTACCTTATTATTCAAAAGACTATAGATATATACACACATACACATAGGTTGAGGCCTTAAGAAACACCTTAAAAATTACATAATTCTGTCATAACTTGTAAGACTTGCGGATTAATTTAATCGTCACGTCATGCCTCACATCATATTAAATTTCAATAAAAATGCGTTTAGCCTAGCCCTTGTGAAACATCTAATAAGTTGACAAGTTGTACTTCAAGAAAATGAATAAATTAAAACCAAGTAGGGTGGTGATGGAAAGAAGTAAACCTGACGTAAACATGAATCAATTTCAAGTCTATTTCATGATTTTTAGAGAGCAGTGGATTTGATTAAGAGCATCTTCAATGGTCAAGTCTTTACAAAGACTTCACGATTTTGCCACATAAGTTTACACCAACAAAAAGTTATTTTTTTTTATTTTTAATAAATATATATAAATTACACCACACACATAAAATCTTCAAAGACTTGATGTTCTCAAGTTATTGCATTTCAACCTATTCCTCAACCCATTATTCCAATGGTAAAGCTTTTCTTCAACCCTTTTTCAAGTCATTGATCAAGTCCTTCTTTTTAGCATTGGAGATACTCTAACTTCAGTTGTACTTTATTTTGTCTGATTTCACCAGCTTCTGCAGATATTTTATGGATTTTTTCTTGGGTGTTGCTGACAATATTGTTTGTTTGCTTGTCATCACTGCATTGGTTGTTGCCCTAAATTTGAAGGGTTTTTCCAAGTGAGATATGGTCAATCAGTCTACACGAATACTGTTTTTTTCGGAGATGTATTTATATGATCTCCAAACTACTAAATAATTTCCATCAAGGTGAAACTATTTAGTTCCTCTAGTATATGGTTGAATAAATTAAAGTTTTATTCTTCTGATTTCATGATATATATGAACAAGGTCGTCAAGTCTAAAAGTTTAAGATTACAGTCTTCGTTTGTTCATTTTTGTTATGAACCTAGTTATTAATCCTAACTCTTTTAACATAATGAATGTAAGTCAAGGATATTTTGCTTTATTTTATTTTATATTAAAAAGATTGGAGAAATTTATATATATTATTATTCATATAGAAGGAAGTTAAAAAAAACCTCAAACACTGAAAAACCGAGGAACACCTTTACAATCATTGGATCAGAAAAATCAAAGACCTCAATTAAAATAGGGAGAGGCTAATGGCACCTCTACAAAAGTGAATACTCCTCACACATGTCTATTCAAAAGCCACTTTTTACATTTCCAAAACTATGAAAGTACAAGAAACCGTGCACACCCCTATTATAGGGGTGCCATTAGCACTCCCCTTAAAATAGCATAATTGTAAAAAAAAAGGAAAGGTAGGGTTACTTAAATAAGAAATATATTAGATTGTTAGGTTACTTTAGTATTTTGCGTTTTACTGGATTAAAGCTAGATTAAATATTAGTAGAGCTTTATGTAGAGATATTTGGATTAAATCTCCGGTGAATTTTGTAACTAACATTTGTTATCTAGCGACTCGCTAGATATTAGTTGGAATAAAACAGACTTTCGTTGTCCAAAAAAAAAGATTGGAGGGTATACTTGGAAAACAATTATTACTATTTTTTTAATATTTAAAATTCAATAATTGAGGAAGTTATCTTCCCCGTTCATGTTGATAGTCGTTACCTCCTCGGCTTAATTCTCTCTCTCTCTCTCTCTCTTTGACTCTCAATATCTCTCTGACTCTCTCTCTCTCTCTCTCAATATTTTTTACTCTCAAAAGCAAACGAACACTGAATATTCAAAGCACGAAAGGCTCAAATGAAGAAATAGATGTTGAAGTGGTGGCGTTAGTTGGAAAGGCGGTCGGAGAAAAAAGGCAGTGAAGCTGGAGAAAGCGGTGTAGGAAGGCCGAAGACAATTACGTATATGTTTTGGATATTACTCGATATGGTTTTATATTACTCGATATGGTTTTATATTACTCGTTATGTTTTTATACATGTGACGTTAAGTATTTTTTGAATTAAATTGAATTTCTTTTAGTTTTTAGGTTATGAATTATTATAGGATGATGTGATTGTTTTAAAAATTATATTAAATTCCTTTTGTTTTTAGGTTTATTGGCAATATGATACATTTGACGTGTATAGTCTCTCGCATATTTGATTTTATGACTTACATAAACGGGGAAAATCCTTGTTTCCCCATTGGGGATCCCGTTACCCGCTGGGGTTGGGGTTGGGGATGGGGATGGGGATGGGGATGTGATCTTATTGCCTGGGGGGTTGGGGATGAGGACGAAGTTGAGGAATCGGGTACGGGGATGGGAACGAGTTCCCCGCCCCATTCCTACTCAGGTTTTATGCACACAAACCCTAAAGACTAGATGAAAATGAATATCATGATTCATTCACATGTTCATAAACCCCAAACAATGAAGGATAATGAATATGACGACTCATTCACATATGTATACAACCTACAAAATGAATGAGGTGAATTCAAAGACTCATTCGCATGTGCATACAACTTAGAAATTGAAAGAAGATGAATATGGAGATTCATTCACATGTGTATGCAACCCAGAAATTGAAAGACAATCAATTCGGTGATTCATTCACATATGCATGCAAAACAAAATTGAATAAAGTAGTCAATCATGAAAGGGAAAATTGCATCAAAATGGAACCAAGTTTCACCTTATTCCTATTTTGGGGAACCAACGTTCAAAATTATTATTTAGGGGTGTCTTTCAAACTTTTGGTTTATTTAAGGGCTCGGGTAACCTGTTGAGTAGGTAACAGGTAACTTAATACGATTTGGCAAGAAATTAATTTTAAAAAAAATTAGGTGGAAATTAGTTTTGCCAAATCATCATTTATCATTAAAGCAATTCAAAATTAGAAACTGAATCGTCTCAATTCCTTCCAAACATGATCGTCTCCAACAGTATTGTCTCCTTCCCTGGTCACAACCCTAGCCCTTCATCTGCCTTCTACCTTCGTCTCTTCTGCCGCCGTCGCGTCTGCCGCCGTCGCGTCTGCCGTCGTCGCTCAGGTTTTCGTCCGACAGCCGCTCCATTTTCCGGCAGGTGCTGCCTCTCCGGCGATTTTCGATCAACCATTCATAGGTACTCATTCATCTCAGTATATCTCTGCGATTTTCATTATCTCTGTGATTTTTGATTAGGCATTCTCTTAGGGATTCCTTATATTGATTATTTTCAACACTATGTGTACATATGTATATGTATATACATATATATATATATATATACGCTCTACATGTAGTAGTTTTTTACTTGTGGTTTTTGGTTGTTGTTGGCTGCCACCTATTTTTTGTTCGTGGTGGTTTGTTTGTAAACTCTTGCTTTTGATGGGTGTAATATGATTGCAGCCAATTCAAAAAATATATATGCTCCACATGATTGACGATTGTGCTAAATATCAAACATATTGATGACTGTACTATTGATAATTTGATATACATCATCCGATGCATGTGCTAAATAGTAAATACCAAACAAATAATTGCAAATAATAATGTGAACAAAACTCATAAATCACTTACTAAGTTGGAAAAAAAAAATGGTTCATAACTGTATGATGACTAATTTTCAACATGCATTGTTATGCATTTTTATATTGAGATTTACATATTGCAACCATTGTTTTGAGTACAAATATTACCATTATTATTTTCATTGAGATTTTGAAAAGGTTTTATTAATTTTAGGATTGAAGAGAAGCAATATGAAGATTAATTTGGCTATAAATCACGGCGGCATGTTCCAAACAAATCCATTCTATTATGGAGGTAAAGTTGCATATTTGAAAGATTTTGATGCAAGTAACATAGATATCAGAAACCTTAGAAAACGTGTTGAAGATTTTACTTCATCTGAAGTTAGTCGAATGTACTATAGGGTTCCTAACACCGATTTGGAAAAAGGATTGAAATCCCTTGATAGTGACACAGATGTTGAAAGGTTTTTAGTTATCGTATGTTGTCGGCACAATTGGAAATTTTTATAGATCATTTTGATATTGGTATTAGTGAGTTCTTGAATAGTAATTATGATGACCAATGAAGAGGATTATGTTTCCGGTAGTGATGATGAGATTAGTTTTTCCGATATTGATGATGACGAGGTTGCTAGTGTAGATCATTTATCGGAAGGGATGATGAGATTAGAGAGGTTAGAATGAGAAAAATCAATAGGAAAGGGGAAGATGAGATTAGAGAGGTTAGAATGAGAAAAATCAATAGGGAACTGGAAGATGTGAATGATAAACATCCAATACGTTCTTGTAATGAAAATGTTCGGGTCCCTAGAGTTGATAACACGGAAATAGAAAATGAGGTACAACCACAACCATATCAAGGGATAGGTTTGTTGAAGATGTCGTTAATTCCGAAAACGAAAATGAAATGGTTGAAAAAGATGAGGGTACAACCAATGAACTTCCAATTCACAATCCAAATGTTCCTTGGAACTTAATGAAACCTCAAGCTGGTGAACGATATGCATCGTCCTAGGAGTTAAAGAATTGCTTGACAAATTATGCACTTCCAAATGGCCTTCAACTCAGGTACGCTAGTTATCTTATTTACTAACATACAATCTATTATGTAATTACTAACTTTTCCTGACATATTGTTATCAATGAAGGTATCTAAAAAACAACAAAAACAAGTTACATGATGAGTGTGGACCACCCAAAAAAGGACAGGAGAGTAGTTGTCCATGGAGATTGTAGGCATCTTGGATGAAGGATGAAAAATCATTCCAAGTCAAGTCACTAATTGATAAGCACAAGTGTGGGAGAAATTACATATTAGGTTCACTTGTGAAAGTACTCTAATTGGATTACTAAACAATATGGGAGGAAGATTAGACAAAACCCATCTATCAAGTTAGTTGATTTGAAGGAATCAATTCTAAAAAAATACAAGTGCATTGTTCAGTTGAGTCAATATCAAAGGGCTAAGGCCAAGGCGTTGGGGGAAGTAGAAACGGCTCTGATTGAGCATTATGGAAAGTTATGGGACTATGGCGAGGAGATTAGGAGTAATCCGGGATCCACGGTTAAAATTAGTGTCGAGATAGGACCGGATAATAAAAATTATTTTCAAATATTTTATGTGTGTTTTAAGGGTATCAAAGAAGGTTGGTTGTCAGGTTGTAGGAGATTCATTGGCTTGGATGGATGTTTTCTAAAAACCGTATGCAAGGGAGAGTTGTTAAGTGCAATAGGGAAAGATAGTAACAACCAAATATATCCTCTTGCATGGGCAGTGGTGGAGGTTGAAAATAAAGACAGTTGGAAGTGGTTTTTAAATTTTCTCATAGAGGACATTGGATTGACCGATGGGTTGGGGTAACATTGATGTCAGATCAACATAAGGTAATAATATACTAATAATTAATTGCACACACTTGCTAATATATTATGAATGTGATTTTCTAATTAGTTAATTGCATTATGTTAATACACAGGGAATTGTTGAAGCTGTTAAAGAGGTATTCCCACTTGCTTAGCATCGTCAATGTGCTAGACACATATACACCAATTTCAGGAAGAAGTACACCGGTATCCTGTTCAGATCTTTGTTTTGGCGTGCTTCTAAGTCAGGGACACCACAAGAATTGAAGGAATTATGCAAGAAATTAAAAGTTTGTCTCTCGATGCTTACGAACATTTGATGGAAAGACAACCGTCGACATGGTCACGGGCTTTCTTCAAGATCGACACATCATGTGATGCTGTAGAAAACATAGCAAGTGAGTGTTTTAATTCTTTGATTGTCTCATCTAGAAGAAAACCTATAATAACAATGCTCGAGGAGATTAGAGCTCTTGTGATGGAAAGAATGGTTTGGATGAGCAACAAAGCACGTAACTGGGATGATGAAATCTGTCCAAATATAAGAAAGAAAGTTGAGCAAAATAAAGAGCTAATGCGGTATGTTTATGATTTTGTGTTTTATGCATATAAAATCATTAATTTCATATATATTATATCATGGTTTGCTAATATTTTTTGTAGGTTTTGGCGTGTTGCTCTCAATGGAGGAAATCTTTTTGAAGTAAGACAAGGACTAGAAGGCTTTGTGGTTGACACTCGATGCAGGACATGCACTTGTAGAAATTGGCAAGTTTCTGGAATTCCTTGTCCTCATGCTGTCGCAGCCATATACTTCATTCATGAAGATCCAGCTAAGTTTGTCTCCCCCTTGTTCTCAACCATAAAGTTCACTAACACATATAATCACAAGATCCACCCTTTGAATAGGATCAAACTTTGGCCAAGGACGGATAAATGGCAAACTTAAAGAGGAAGTTTATGTTAAACAACCTCCTGGTTTCTCTGACCCTAAATACCTTGGCAATGTCTTCAAACTTCAAAAAGCTCTTTATTGGTTAAAACAAGCTCCTAGAGCTTGGTATGATACCCTTTCTAAATATCATCTTAAAGAAAAATTTGTTCGTGGAAAATTTGACCAAACCCTCTTTCTAAGGAAACACAAAGGTCATATCATTCTTGCTCAGGTATATGTCGATGACATTATCTTTGGTTCCACAAATCCCAAACTTTGTACCCGTTGGCAATGGGTAAACTAACTTATTTTCTAGGTTTGCAGATAAATCTATCTGAGAAAGGCATTTTCATATGTCAGAGTAAATATATTAATGATATGCTGAAAAAATTTGAAATGACTCAATGCTCATCGATGAAGACTCCAATGGCACCTCCTCTGACCTTAAATAAGGACCCTGATGGGAAACCAGTCAATGTTACTGCCTATAGAAGAATGATCGGCTCCCTACTGTATCTTACAGCTAGCCGACCTGATATCATGTATTCTACCTATCTCTGTGCACGATATCAAGCTGAACCCAAGGAATACCATCTGATCGTTGTAAAGCGAATTTTCAGATATCTAAAAGGAACTCCAAATCTGGATCTTTGGTATCCCAAGGGCTCAGGGTTGGATCTAACTGGTTACTCTGATAGTGATTTTGCAAGGTGTAAGATTGATAGGAAGAGCACCACTGGTGGCTGTCAGCTACTAGGTGGTAAGTTGGTAAGTTGGACAAGTAAAAAGCAAAACTCAGTGTCCACATCAACTACTGAAGCTGAATACATAGCCGCTAGAAGTTGTTGTGCCCACATCCTATGGATGAGGAACCAACTCAGCGACTATGACCTCAAGTTCTCTAAAATCCCTATCTACTATGATAGCACTAGTGCTATCGTTATTGCAAATAACCCTGTACTTCACTAAAAAACCAAACATATTGAGATCAGATATCACTTTATCAGAGATCACGTTATGAATGGTGAAATTGAACTTCATTTTGTACCCACTAAATATCAACTCGATGTCCTTTTCACTAAGCCTCTTGATGAGACGAGATTCAATCTATTAATCAGCGAACTCGGTATGTTAAACGCTGAAGAATGAAAATTCTCAGTGAATAATCTTATTCAGTGATAAAATGTCTTTCAGTCCAACTACTCATCACCTGCACTCTGATTAAGTAATACAAGTATCTTGCAAAGGTATGTTCTCCTTTTCTTACACTCTTTGAATGTCATCTTATTCAGAGAATGGATCTTAAAAGATAAAACCTATCATTGACAATACTTTATTGTTAATGATAAGGAATTTAAAGGGATAATGATTAACCTTTCTTATTTAAATGATAATCTTATCATTTTTCTAAAAGAAAAGGACACTTCAAACCTTTTCTGACACACGACGGAACTCAACGTTTCCTATTCTATCAAACCCTAGGAACGTGCAATAGGTCATCATTTTTTTCAAAAAGCTAAAACCGTTGTGTAGCATTCTTCTCTCTCCTATTTCTCTCTCATCCACCTATATAAGAAAAATTCATTTCCTATTCATTCTTTACGCCCTCATATTCTCTAAAGGAAGAATTTGAATTTTCTCTGCAATTCTCAAGGAGACCAAGAACACGCACTTGTGCGTTTTTCTCACTTTAAACTTTTCTCAAGGTTTGATCTTTCTTTTAATTACCTTTTATGTATGAACAACTTAAATGTTGTTTATAACTTCTACTCATCTTCTATAACACTTTGTTATAAAGATCTTTTCTTTAAATTTGGTTCTTGAACATCATAACTTTATAAAACCTGTTCTGAAATTTTTCTTAGAACACAAGACATTTTGGTCTATTTTGATCCAACATCTCATCTAAACTTTTTCTCAAATCTGTTTATGGTATGTTTTTATACCAATAATAAACACTTTGGTGCCTTTTTACTAAAACCTTGTTTAAACGTTTTTTTTTAAGTCTGCCAAATAAAAAATATTTTGAATTTCTTCATCAAAACACTTGTTTTTCTTATCCTGTTGGTATTCTTTGTACCAAAATATCTAGTTTATGCACTTTGGTATGAAGCCATGATTTTCCTATTTGGTGTTCCTATCTTTGAAACAGCAATGGCATCTTCAAGCACCCAATTCAAGTACGCTGAAGGTGAAGTTCTTCCTGTGACAAACTTCGTTGGGGCTCCTGAATCCACATTCACCCCTGAACAAGCCACCGTGAAACCAAGCAACTACATCGCTTCGATAGACATTCCTACTGACAAACCTCACTTCTCTGATGGTGCACGATTTGTCAAGAAACGCCCTCTAATGTATGAATTCACCCATATCCCTGTTGGAATCACCGCTGACCTCCAACACTTCTGGTATACTGCACACAACACTCTTGTCACCACTGAAAGAGGAAATGAACTCCATGCCATTGAGTTCACCACCAGCAAGGGAACCCACCCCTATCACCTCTAGATCCGCACTGCTCTTCGCCTCCCTACTAGAGGCAAGAATCAACAATGGGTCTCTGCACCCTCAATGGAAGAACTCATTGACTTCCTCGACACCATTGATTACATGTCAAGACCATAACTAAAACGGAGAAGAAAAGAATGCCAGCGAGGTGGCAATACATATTCACTCAGATGATTCAGTGATTAGCCACTAAGACTGGCTCCCAGGATCAAGCTAATAGGCAATTTTTGGAGATGGCATTTTCTCTATGCCATGGTTGAAAACTGAATTTCGCTGACTACATCTTCAGCGAATTGCATAACCGAGTTCAGGCACCAAAGAGGGACAAGACCATCCCTTACCCAAGATTCGTGGGAACCATCTTGGAATATGTTTATGAGGGATACCCCAAGGTTGGAAATCAAAGTTTCTCTCAGGGAAGCTGACCCTGCTAGTACCTCAACTCCAACTTCTACAATTCAGGTAGACAATGTGTCTACATCACTGCAAATCCCATCATTGATTAGCCTCGGCACTTCCTCCTCCCCTCCTAAACGCAAACAACCGACTAACGGTGACAAGAAGATCGTCGCTCACAAGGCCCCTACTAAGAAGCAAAAGAAGAGTGTCTCTCAAAAGACCACACTCTTTGATTCTGGTGTACTACCAACGCCTCCTCTATCCAATACCACAACAACGGTTTCCACATTCGTTGTCGCTTCATCAGCACTACCCCCATTCTCAACGACTTCGGTCACTGAAAATGTGATAGCCAGCTATGCTGAAGCTGGATCAGGTATTACTTACACAACCTTATCTTCTTCTATCTACTCTTCTTTGGTCCAAACATCAACCCATGGTTCAGAGATGGTTGTCCCTGTCTCTGAAGAGGTTGAACAACGTGCTATCCAAGAATCAGTTTTGTTTCGACAATCTGAATTTTGGAAAGCCAAATGCACAAGACCTGAGAATGTTTTTCTTAAACATTCTCAGACACAGGCTAGTGATCCTCAGGACACTGCTGTAGCGTGTACCATCCCTAAGAGTAATCCTTCAGATACTCTCAAGGAACCCTTGGTTATACATACTACCTCCCAACATCTTTCTGCTAACCCCGAGCTCTTTTTGGCTCATCTTTCTTTGTTATCAACAGGTGTCGCTGCTCCAATCTTTTTATCAGCAACCATAACTTCTACTACTGCTCCAATCAGCAAGCCTACGTCTTCAAAATCACCTAAGATCAAGCACGCTGAAGATCTTAAAAAGGTGAAAAGAGAGAAGTCAGCTTCCGAGCTACCTTCTATTCCGATGGACTTGCCCAAGGTATCTCTACGTCCTCCCTCTTTCCCTGCCATGGACTATCTGGTGAATGAATGCACCATGATAAGGCAGAGGGTAGATACCTTGCAGCTCTCTTCTGAAATAATTTTCAAACAAGTAGGTGGCGTCCCTTGAATGAAAGCCACCATCTCCAACATCTTCACTGATATTCAGATAGTGAAATATGATAATGCTGTAATGAAAGGGCAATCAAGAATCTCGCTGAGAAAGCGGAGAAGCAGGAAAAGATTCTTGCTGAGATGTAGAAGAATCAGATAGATATTCTACACCTTGTTCAAGGCCTATCTTATAGAGCCCCCTCCTTCACTGACGCTGTCAGAGGAAACCTGAGTTTCATCTCTCAAACTTAGAAGTCACAGGCTGAGAGTCTCTCTACCATCAACTCAAATATGCATACTCTCTTAGTGCACACTCTACCTGTTGGGAACAAAAAGGGGGAGAAATTTGCCCTAGAGCTCGCTGATGAGCTTATCAGCAAAGCAAACACACTTCTCCCTTACGAACCCCAACAGCTTTATCAGCAACAACCACCCATTGGCGTTGAAGGTGATGGTGATGATGAAGACGATGAAGAAGAAGAAAAAGAAGAAGAAGAAGAAGATGATGATGATGATGATGATGATGATGATGATGATGAAGAAGAAGACATCCCTCGTCGATCATTTGGTGGAAATGATGATGACGACGATGACATTCCCTACAATCTTTCCATATTCTTCAAAGATAACCGTCCTCAATCTGGAGTAGTCTTCATAGAACCTTTGGGGGACAGGCCACCTCCTAGTCAGAAGAAGTCTGATTCCTCAGGGAAGAACAAACAAGTGATGGATCTTGATCCCACTTCAATAAATTCAGAGGGGGAGCTCTTCACTGAGGTATGCCATCCTAAAAATACATACATCCATCCTTCTGAATCTCAACCTCCTAAATCATCGTCTCCTACTCCCGTTTCTGATGAACCCCTCTCTTCCTCTCCTATCCTTAGTGATCCTTGTTCCCCAAAAGATTCTCCACTCTTGAGGGAACCTTCCGGTGAAGATCAGTTCCTGTACATATCTGAATCTAAAGAGGAAGAAGGCCTTATCCAAAGGCATGTACATAGGCAATCAATCCCTAAACCAGAAGAAGAACAGAGAAGGGCGAACTTCATAAGAGATCTTGAATTGGCCAGAGTAAAAATCCCTCTTCGTACCCCTGTTCCAATAAGCGTCTATGACTAGTTCTCATTCCTATCCCATGACGAACGAGCTAAAGCCTTAGAAGCTCAACGACGCAGAGATGGTGAAATAAAGCAAGCTCAGGAAAGCCTTAGAGTCGCTCAAAAGATGGCTCGAGAAGAAACAATAAGAGCTAAGAGTCAGAGACAACAAGAAGAACAAAGTGAGCTAGTCGTTGAGAAGCTAGCTGAAAAGGAAATGACCAGAGATAACTTAAGAGTTAATCCTATTGTAGCACAAGAGAAGATTCAGCAAGCCCTAAATAGAGAGAATGAAGAACCCAAGGATGACGAACTTGAATGGTGCACTAAAAAGGTTGATTTTCGCATTCACTCTGCAACAATTACTCGTGCAACTATCCAAGGACGAAAATTAAGAAGAGGTTTAAGGATAACAGTAACCATGTTTAGAGGGAGTAGAAACGAAGAAGAAGAACCCTAATTCCTAAAGTTCTATGGATTCTCTGAATGGCTAGAAATCAGAGAAGCCATTCAGAAATCCAGATCTCAATTCAAAGGCGTAGTAGAAAGACATCTCGATCAGCTGTTGCAAAGGATATCACACCATGTCAACATTCCTCCTCTTCTTGAGAAATCAAATGAGAGAAGATCTAGGTCCGATGTTGAAGAAGGTCCATCGTTCAGAAATGAACATCAGACTAAATTTAACCTTGACAGTCTCTTTGCCCATCTCATTATACCTGATCTTTCAATGCTTAATACATCCCTGCCAGAGGCGAGAAAATATGAAGAAAATGAGATCACTACTCTCCCTGAAGCTGGAATGGCATTTCTAGGAAATGATGGGCAAACAAGGTTTCTCAGAAATAAGGAGATTCGAAAAGCTCCATCAAAGCTCATTAAGATCATGTACCATAACTGCTTGACCACCTATGGTCCAAAATGTATTCAGAAGACGATCTATGAGAAAGAATTACGAAGAAGAAAAGAAAAGCTCTCTGAATAGTCTCTCGTGTTTTTCATTTCTCTTGTAATTTTCTTCAGTGTATTGTATTTTACTCATATTGTAATTTCATTTCACTTATAATTCTTCAGATTATATTTTTAATGAAATTAAATGAAGTATCAACTCCATATGTGTACTGAAAAGATCCCTGAAAATAGTAAAAGGGATAATGAACATAAGAGTTCTATTTTCTGTAAAATCTTCATACTAACTGACATTACACTCTGTAATCAATTAGTGAAAGTACTTTATAGCTTCTATACTTGTAAAAATTGTGATTTCATATCATTATAAATGAAACTCAATTCAGATAGTAGATTAGCTGAAAAAGATCTCACAAATTAGTAATTAGAAATCCTTACTTCAAAGTTTCTAAGTCCTTACTAATATCCTCAAGCAATTTTCCTATGTTGCTTAATCATAATCAAATAAGGAGAGATTGTTGATCCAAACTCCTTTCAGTGATTTGAATATGATTCCTCTCATACTTAGTGAAAATTCCAATTATAGCATAGTGTTCAGAATCATCGATAGCACACACTGACTATGTTGAGTGATCGCTGATAAATCAGGAACAACATCCTATCCCTGAAGATCTGAAGAACAGCGCTCACACCGCAAAGTCATTCAACGACTGTCGAAGGCATAGTTGAAGATAGAGATGAATAGCTCGTGATCTGAAGTGGTTCAGTGATAGCAAGGTTCATCTATCCAAAGTCTAAGATCTTGCAAAGCCTTAGTGATACCCGAAGACTTCATCCTTGAAGATTTTGGTTCAGTGATCAAGTGGGGCCTACTCTGCAAGATCAATGTTGATCTTATCCTCAATGTATAAAAGTCAAACCTCAAATACCTTGTCAGAAAAGGACGTATGGATTATCTCTTATATCCCCCGTCAAATATGATTTGGTTATTGTTCATATACGACTAAAAGCATGGTTGCTTTATGAACTTAAGTCTCAAATAGAAACTTGACACGTGGCATATACCTTTTGCTTTGCATTAAATGCAACGGGTATAAATAGAGGAAGAACCCTTCTTCATCTTCATGCATGCTACTTTCTCTCCTCAAACCTTTAATGCTTATCTTTCTCATTCTTGTGCATCAAACTTAGTGACTCCTTAGTTGTAATAGAATAGGTTTAATACTTGTTCTTATTCCGCTTACAAGTGTAAATTTGTTTATTCAATATAAACTTAATTAAAAACTAAAAAAACTTGTATTTGTATTCAACCCCCCCCCCCCCCTTTCTACAAGCTGTTTCTATATCCACTGAACTCTTGTAGACTCTTTTGGGACCAACGCTGCGAAGGATATTGATCGAGGTCGTTAGGAAGGTTATTCTATGAAATCAGATTTTGGAAAAAAGCGTAGTCGTGATGTGCATTATGGCAATAAAGATTTTAAAGCTTCGAGTCACTCAGGATCGGGGAAGTCTTCTAATTTTCGATCACTAACATCTTCTCAGGGAGCGTCTAATAGAGAGTTTTATGCGAATTTTCCTTAGAAATGCAAAGATTGTGGTATCACTCATCGACCAGGTCCCTGCCGACGAATGACTGGAGCATGTTATACTTGTGGACAGAAAGGACACATGTCCCGAGATTGTAAACAGGGTCAAAAAGTCAAACCTAATGAAAATTTGAAGCAGACCACAACTGGTGGACGGGTATTCACACTGGCAGCAAACAAGTCCACAACGAATATGGTATCTAGAACTCTTACTTTATGTGGTTTATTTATTTATGCAATTTTTGATACAGGCGCTACTCATTCAATTGTATCTGATACTTTAGAGGATCGTTTGAAACCATTTGAAAAACTGACAGAATTTTTGTTGTCTATTACTACCCCCAAATTTGTGAATTGTCTCTCATAGTCAACGATCTTGTCCCAGAGGTGAATCTACTTCCGATGTCTATGAAATATTTTGATCTCATCATTGGCATGGACTGGTTGTCCAAGCATCAGGCAACCATTGAATGCGACACTAAGAGAGTCATCTTTGGAGATTTAAATCAACCCGAAAACATATACCAAGGAACTGAGCCAAAGTTGGGAACTAAAGTTGTATCGTCCTTCACGGTTAAATCTTTTGCATGGCAAGGATCTGAAGGATTTCTTGCATCACTTCAAGACCCAAGTGAGGTACCACTCGAACTTAAATTTATTCCTATGGTGAATGAGTTTGTAGATGTATTTCCAGATGAAATTCCTAGACTTCCTCCCAATAGGGAAGTGGAGTTTACTATTGACTTAATTCCAGTAGCGGCTTCAATATTGAAACAACCGTATCGAATGGCTCCCTCATAAATGAAAGAACTAAAGGAACAAATACAGGATTTGTTGGATAAGGGATACATATGTCCCAGTGTATCACCTTGGGGAGCACTAGTGTTTTTTGTTAAAAAGAAAGATAGCTCAATACGATTATGTAATGATTACCGCGAGCTAAATAAAGTGACGATGCGTAACATGTATCATTTGCCTTGTATCGACAATCTGTTCGATCAACTTCAGGGGGTAAAGTATTTTTCTAAAATTGATCTAAGGTCTGGTTATCATCAACTCATAAGTCGGGAGCAAGATATAACGAAGACAGCATTTCGTACCCGGTATGGCCTTTACGAGTTCATTGTTATGCCGTTTGGGTTAACGAATTCCCCGAATGTCTTTATGGACCTCATGAATAGAGTATTCAAGGATTATGTCGATAAGTTCGTGACTGTATTTATCGATGATATCCTGATTTACTCTAAATCGAAAGAGGAACACACAAGTCATATGCGTACAGTTCTAGAAGTTCTTTAAACAAAGACGTTATATGCTAAGTTTTCAAAGTGTGAGTTCTGGCTAAAACAGGTGGCCTTTTTGGGTCACATCATATCAGCCGACGGGGTTAAAGTTGATCCTGCCAAGGTTGAGGCTATCACTAAATGGCCTAAACAGACAGGTTTCCGAAGTACGTGGTTTTCTTGGTTTAGCAGGATATTACAGGCGGTTCATGGAAAATTTCTCAAAGATCGCTATGCCATTGACACAACTATTACGGAAAGACGTAAAGTTTGTTTGGGGTGGGGCTCAGAATTACAACTTTGAGGAAATTAAACGTCAACTTGTAATTGCACCGATTCTAGCATTGTCATCGGGTACCGGTGGATTTCAAGTGTATAGTGATGAATCTCGACATGGTTTAGGTTGTGTTCTAAGGCAACACGGAAAGGTGATCGCTTATGCCTCACGTCAATTAAAACCATACGAAGTGAATTATCCGACCCACGACCTCGAGCTTGCCGTAATTATTCATGCTTTAAAGATTTAGCGGCATTATTTTTATGGTGAGGAATGTGACATCTTCACGGATCATAAAAGTCTAAAATATATATTCACTCATAAAGAGTTGAATATGAGATAACGAAGATGGCTTGAATTGCTTAAAAGATTATGATGTTCGTATTCAATATCATCCCGGTAAAGCAAATGTCGTGGCCGACGTCTTAAGCCGAAAGCACGTTGGTGAACTTTCTTGTTTAATTGTACCACCTCAGATAGAAAAAGATTTGAGCGACTTCAAATTCAATTTTTTCCTTATCGTGGAGATGGGTGGTTAGCTACACTTACCATTGAACAGACACTTATCTCCAAGATTAAGGAAGCTCAACAATCAGATGTGAATTTCAGGTGATCCGGCAGAAAATTGTAGATGGGTCATTAGCAGAATTCAAAATTGATAATAACAGTGTAATTTGGTATCAGAATCGCTTATGTGTTCCAAAAGTATCCGAGCTTCGAGAAGCGGTTTTTAGTGAGGCACATAGTTCTCCATTCTTTATTCATCCTGGATCAACAAAGATGTATAAAGATCCCAAACAACATTTCTGGACTGGCTTACAGAATGCTTACAGAATTGTCGATACAAGGCAAATGATACATGTATCAATAGTTCGACTTCATGGAACTTCTGTATCCATAGTTTCTGATTGAGATCCTCGATGTACATCTCGATTCTGGACTGGCTTACAGAATGCTTGAGGTTCTCGATTACATATGAGCACCGCATATCATCCACAGATGGATGGTCAATCCGAACGAACCATTCAAACGCTAGAAGGTATGTTGCGAGCTTGTGTTTTGGAGTGGTCAGGCAATTGGGACGAATTTCTCAATCTGGTGGAGTTTTCCTATAATAAAAGTTGGCAATCATCCATCGGAATGGCTCCGTTCAAGGCTCTATATAGTCATCGTTGTCTTACCCCGACCTGTTGGAATGAAGTTGGTGAGAAACGTATCGAAGGGCTCGAACTGGTACAGATTGTTAACGAAAAGATTGAAGTGGCTAAACGGAATATGTGAGAGGCTCAATCGCACCAGAAAAGTTATGCCAACAAACACCGACAACTACTTGAATTTAGTTTCAGTGATCACGTCTTCCTTAAGGTAGTAGCACTCGTCGATTCGGATTGAAAGGTATACTTAGTCCAAGTTATATTGGGTCGTTCAAAGTTCTTGAGTGTGTGGGCGAAGTTGCGTATAGATTAGCTTTGCCTCCACAAATGTCTCACATTCACGATGTATTCCATATTTCTTCTCCCCGCGGGTATAATTATCATCATTTACATGTTATTGACTACCCGTTGGATCAAATAGAGAAAGATTTATCCTTTAAAGAGGGGCCAAAAGAAATATTGGATTGAACGGAAAAGCGATTGTGAAACCGCTCTGTTCCGTATGTGAAAGTATGGTGGAAACATCAAGAAGGTGTACGATGAACCCTCATTTGGAATAATGATTAAGACGAAGAAGAGGTCTTCATCTATTTATACCCGTCGCATTTAATGCAACTCAGAAGGCACATGCCACGTGTCAAGTTTCCATAGGTAACTTGTCCCTTGTTTATAAAGCAACCATGCTTTTGGCCGAATATGAACAGTAGCCTAATCAGAGTTGGTAAGGACATAGGAGACAGTCCATACATCCGTTCTGACATGGCGTGGAGGTTTGACATTTGTGCATCGAGGATAAGATCAACTTTGATCTTGCTGAGTAGGCCCCACTTGATCGCTGATACCGAGTCTTCAAGGATGTAGTCTGGAGGTATCACTGAGGCTTTATGCAAGATTTCACACTTCTGTTAGATGAACGTTTCTATCACTGAACCACTTCAGATCACGAGCTATTCATCTCTTTCTTCAGCTAGGTCTTCGACAATTGTTGAATGGTCTTTGGTGTGAATGTTGCTCTTCAGATCTTCTGAGTCCAGATAGGGTTCCTGATTTTCAGCGATCACTGAATGCAATCAGTGTATGCTTATCGCTGAATCTGAACAGTAACAGACTTGGATTTTCACTAAGTAAATAGAGGAATCATATTCAAATCACTGAAAGGAATTTGGATCAACAATCTCCTCCTATTTGATTATGATTAAGCAACATAGGAAAATTGCTTGAAAGAATTAGTAGGGCCATAAAAAGTTTAAAGTAAAAATTTGAAGTACTAATCTGTGAGATCTTTTTCAGCTAATTCACTATCTGAATTGGGTTTCATTTATAAGGATATGAAAACGCAATTTTTACAAGTGTAATAACTAAAAAGTACATTCACTGATAATTTATAGAACATAAAATCAGTGAGAAATAAGGTTTTAAAAGTTATTAGAACTCATATATGTTAGATCCCAGGCCCCATTTATCACTCAAAAGATGTTGATTGCAAATTATATAATGAACAGTAAGTGGAAGCAATTGATAATCAACAATCAAACTAGAAATTATAAGCTTAAATAGAGGAACATATTTATATGATATGAGAAATATTTTGTATTTCACTCAGTAACTCCAATGAATACAGTTACAAAATATTTCACTTGTTCTGACAATTCTATCGATAATGAATACAAGGGAAGCTCTATCTATTTATAATATTACAAGAATCAAAGTCAACGAGCTAACCTATCACAGACTAACACGTAGGCTAAGTCTCTAACCAAATTTGTTAGAGTTTGTTACATGCTGAGGTTGTGCCTTGTGCCACGTCAGATATTATGAGTAGGGCCTTGTATAAGTAATCAGAAGAAGCTCTGTCTTCTAATTCGGAAGACTGCCTTCTGATATAATCTTCTGAATGAATTATCTTCTAGAGAAGCAGTCTTCTGGAGAGAACTATGCTTTGTCTTTTGGAGATGTTATGTTCATACTTTTACACAGAATCATATTCTAACAATCTCCCCTTAAGTATGAATACATAAATAATAGAAGTAATAATAGGAAAGACAAAGTTTAGAAAAATTCGTTACGTTGCAAAAAAAAATGAGATTTACAAAGTTTAAGAATACAAATAATGACTAAAATGGGGCTTCTGGATGACCACTGATATTTTGAAGAAGGTATTGGTGGGTTCTCTGAGGCTAAGATACCATTGATGTGTGATTCCATATCAAAAGCAACTTTTCTGATTCTGGAGTGCGGATCTTCCTTCTTCTATGCGATCAAACCCTGCAACACTCTAAGAACCTCTGAAGAGTATTTAAATCCTTCTCTTATTCTGAAGAACTTTCTTCCTTGAGGTCTTCTGAACACAAATCCCATATCTTGTTCATATAGAATAGTCCCAACTTTCATATTCTCTACACCCTATAATTCTTCGTTGGAGCTATGACACTCAGATGAAGTTTGTTTTGCTCTAGAGCTGTTTGAAAATCAATCTTTGTACGATAGTCCAGGAATGCTTCCAGACGCCCTTTTAACCTCTGGAAGTGTACAAAGTATTCTTTCCCAAGAGGTAAAATATCAACTTGGTTCAGTGATAGAAGATCGTTTTCATTAAAAGTATATGCATAACCATCCTCTCTTTCGACAGTGTACTCTGCATACATAATCTCTCTTTTAGCGTAGAACTTGGACTTCATGTCACATACCCTTTTTATGGTAGAAGTTGAAAAGACATATTTCATTTCTTTCCTGATCATTGCGAATTTGGCCTTGACATGTGGATTAGTCGTAGGTTCAAAGTCTGGTGTCTGCAGAAGCACTCCTTTATCTCTTTCAGCACAGATTTATCTATAAATTTGCTCTATGGCAGGGGGGTCTCTTTGCTTGTCTTGCCTTTTCAAGCATCTTAGCCCTCTTTGGGTCTTTGAATTTTTCTTGAGTAGAAACAGAGGGAGGTTTGACTGTTGCAGAGACAAAGGCTTCTTTAGATGTCTGAGTTGAGGAGATTTTAGGTATATTTGGCACTTTGGTTGATGGCGCAAAAGATACGGTAATAGGAGGAGCCCGAGTTAGCTGAAGAGGCTTCTAAGAGAACTTCATGAAATCAGTTGCAAGTGTTGGCTTTGATGTTCTGGGTTTTTTTTGGATAGGTGGTCTTCTTTTATTTTCCAGATCCTGAATAATCTTGGCCATCTGGGGATCTTCTGGCTTTGATGTTCCAGCTTTTGTTGTTGCAGCGACTGGCATCACAAACATTGGAACAGGGGGAGGAGGAGAAATAACAATCTTCTGTTGTTGCAGTTGCTGTTGTGGCTGTTGTTGTCGTGGTTGTTGTTGAGGTTGTTGTTTATGTTGAGGTGGTTTCTATTGTGGTGATGGTGGTTGTTGTTGTGATTGTTGCTGTTGAGGAGCTTGTGTAGAAGAAGAAGCTTCAACTCTTTGTTTGTTGTCAGTATTCTCCCCCTTCTAATGACTAGAGGAATCAGGATCCTTGTCATTTGACGGTTTTCTTTTTAGCTCAGATTTTTTGCAGGCCTTTTCTTCTCTCTTCTTCATCTTCTGTTGTTGGGCGGCTTGGAGCGAATGGACAGTTGTGCGTATCTTTGAGAGTAGTCTCAATGGAAGTTAACTTCCGATTGAAAGTTAATTCATTGATTGATAGTTGGATAAGAATGGCTTGGCCATGTGATCTGTGAACTCTTTAATCGTGGCTTTTGACTTGGAAACAAATTTTGCGTAGATATCTGTAAATTTATCAACCAGATGTGTTTGAAAGCTGGCAAGATCTGCCTTGAACACTAATGCAGAAGGATTTGAACCAGTTGTGGGCACTGCAGAGGCAATCATCTTCTATAGGTCGTCAGTGAACTTCCTGAAGTCATCTGCAGAGATAGTCAGAGAAGATTCAAAGGTAGATGGGATGGATGGAAGATTAGAGATAGTCTCTGTGTTGCTCTTGATAGCTGATTCAAGCTTCTGAAAGTTATCCTTGGCCATCGTCGTATTACTTTCAGCAGAAGTTTGGATAGTGTTGTGGATGGATTTGAGCTCATCTGAACTGGAGTTCTGGGTGATAGAAATTCCTTTGAGGGTAAAATATACATTGCAGATGGCGTTTGAAATGTGTTGCTGGTGGTTCTCGATTGTGGCTTTTACATCGTCCAAGGATCCCTTCATTTGTTCAACAAATGTTTGAAACACAACATTTGTGACAAACTCAGGTGGGGGTGTAACCGTCGTATCTCCAACACATGAAGCCGTTTGTCCCTCGCGTTCAGAGGGGACTACTTTAGCACCTGTTTGTACGTTGAGTGCTGGAGGACTTCCATCCTGTCCTTGGGGGGCTCTTAAGAGCATTCCCTTCGGATGTTCTGATCACATTAACTTGGTCTCCGTCATCAGAGGACGGAGAGTTAATGTACATGTCTGTACCTCGATGCATGTCAAGTATAGAGGTACATCGTGCTGAAATAGGCCTTAACCCCTGTACGGGATTTCATTGGCATTTGGAGCAAAAGTGGCCATGGACGTGACAACGTCTGTCCAATTAACATCATGGGCCACAGAGGCTTCCACGGAGTGTGAGGGAAGTGGCGAGTTCTGAGGTGATGGAACTCTTGTTTCTAAGTCTTCCTCTTGTTGGGATGAAAAAGATGATGATGAGGTTTCCTCAGAAGTCCTTGATCCAGAAGCGGAATTAGACGCTTCTGGATTGGTTTGGATGGGTTCACGGTTCGGACTGAGCTTTCGTCCTTCTTTAATAGGTCCTGGTGCTTGAACACCAGTCCTAGATGATGTGGGTGCTCGGGGTGGACTCGGCTGGATACTCTCATTTGTTTCTCTATGGACATCTTCTGTGCTCACTTTTGTAATACGCTCGGCATGGGTAGAAGCGCTATGGTTGTCACTCAATGTCTTTTCAGACTCAGACTCACTCGACCACTCGCTTACTATCCTGGATTCTAATAACTCTGGGGTAGTTGGTCTTTGTGCTAAGACCAACGTAGCGTTTCTATAAAGATTAAGGAGAAGAGAGGAGCTAGAAATAGTTGCGAGCATGTACCTTGAAAGTGGCCTCTCATTTGGATATCCAACAGCATGTACAGTAGGGCGATGTATCTTCATGACATTGAAATTGCATAAAGGGGGTTTACATGGTACATTGAATCTGGTGATGGCTCTACGGATGAAGAGTGGAAGAAATCTGGGATACATAAGTGAGTGAAATTGCTTTCCTTTTTCTTGTAGAGATACCTTGTTGTAGACAGAAGCTTTAATTTCTCGGAATAGCAACTCAGCATAGTCCAATTTTCGATTGAAGAACATCCCGTACATGATGGTTAGGATGTTGGTGTTAGCTTGATCCGTTGACCCAGTCTTGCATGTGAGTCCCTTGTTAAGAATGGATACCATCAGATTCCACATAGGTGGGAGGAATTAGTGCTTGAATTCTGAGACCCTTGGAATGGATTGGTTGTACCCTAGGAAGTGTAGGAAGTCGACAAGAACGTCCATGGTTGGATTTTGCTCGAAATCAGCTATTTGAAGTGCTTGAATAGTTGGGAGAGAAAACAGCTATTTTTACTTCACAGACATTGTCAGTATTTGGTACGTCAAAGTCTCTGATTATCTCTTTTCCATCAGAACTTACCTCACAGGATTGCCAAAATTCCTTTACAAATTGCATAAGTACAAATGAATCAATGATCTCTAGAGTAGGTTAAAGGGCATGTGTTTTTAGAAACTCAATCATTATACCAAACTCAGCAACATAGTTGGTAGTAATGAGTGATACTTGATAGTTGTTGGGCTTGATAGGAAGGTGTATGATTGGGGCACTTTCAGCAGTTGTTGACGGTTGGACTTGAGCATCTTCATTCACATTTGCAATGTTATGATGTTGAGCAGCGATGGTGAAATTAGGGTTTTGGATTTTGCAGTTGCAGGTTTGAAGTTCGTAAGCCTTGATGCATAAGTAAATCTTAACAATAGGGATGGTGAAAAAGTGAATGAGATGTGTAGAACGAGTTTAAATAGTCGGATTTGGAAAGGTACTCGAGTGTTTTGATTACTATAGCGTCGCCAAGTGACGTGGAATATAAAACCGTTCAGTATTTATGAAACAGGGAGTTGACGTGCGTCCAACGGTTCAGTGTTTGAGGCAATTAAATGATGACGCGTGTGTACGTGTCAGGAAGAAAAACGGTCACCGAAGGGATAGGCGTGAGAGACATGACGGTCACATTGCTGACTCACCCACGAACAAGCCCGAAGGAAAAACACACAAGTGTAAAACCTATTCAGAAGAGATGGTGTGCAAACTCCATCTCTGGATGTGCCTATCGAGGTTCTTGAACTTAAAGTTCAAAAGATATCATGAAAAGTATACACAAAGCATTTAAACTGGTCAAGTGAAAATATTTTGAGACCAGAAGAAAGTTATGGATTTCCTCAAACCAGAGGATCAAATACACATTTCAGAAGCTTCTGTATAGTCTTAGAATTAAGGATATAACCAGAAGTACTGTTTGACTATCTGAAGTTTTCAAAATTGATTTTCAGAAGAGGTTATAGATAAGCCAGAAGCTTCTGGATACTCTTTGAGAAAAGATATCACCATAAGTATTGGTTGTGTCGTTTGAATTTCAAAAAATGATTTGTAGAGGGTTAGATAGACATTCCAGAGGCTTCTGTATACTCTTTGGGAAAAGAGTTTATACAGAAGCGACATACAACTATTTGAATTTGTCAAATTACTTGCGATATACCTTATCATTTCTTCGTAATATAGCAAGATATTGCTCCCCCTTGAATCATGCAATTATCTTGCCCCCCCTTAAATTGTGCTTGAATAATAGAAAACGTAAGTTCTACAGAGTTTGAGGTACAGAGGCTTCGATAGTGTATCCAGAAGCTTCTGCATCCATTGTGATTTAAGCGATAGTAAAGAAGAAGTGACAGAACTAGAGATAGGTAAAGACATGCTTAAAATTTGAACTAGAGGTATTCTTATTGCATACTGAGCATGTCCAACTTGCTGATCAAGAAAGAGAATCTCTTCTCATCTAAGGCTTTTGTGAACAAGTCTCGGCAAGTTGGAAATTAGTTGAAACAATTGTACCTTTTTCAACATGATACTTTATGAAATGATACATGACATCAATGTGCTTGGTCTTAGAGTGCTGAACTGGATTGGCAGTGATTGCAATTGCACTCTATGAATCATAGAGGATGGGATCTTGTCATACATAAGACCATAGTCTCTGAGTTGGTTTTCATCCAGATGACTTGTGAGCAGCAACTTGCAGCAGCCACATATCCTGCTTCTGCTGTAGATGTGGACACACTGTTCTGCTTCTTGGATGTTCAACTAACTAACTTGTTCCCAAGTAGTTGACAACTTCTAGATGTACTCTTTCTGTCTAACTTACGTCCTGCATGATCAGAGTCGGTATATGCAATTAAGTCAAAAACAAAGTACTTTGGATTCCAGAGACCCAAATATTGAGTTCCTTTGAGGTATCTAAAGATCCTCTTAATAGCAACCAAGTGAGATTCCTTAGGATTGACTTGATATCTTGCATAGAGATATGTGGCAAACATTATATCTGGTCTATTGGCTGTAAAGTACAGAAGAGATCCAATCATACCTCTGTAAGCCTTGACATCTATTGATTTCCCAGAGGGATCAGAGTCAAGTTTAGTACTTGGTAAGATTGGTATTTTCATAGTTGTTGAATTTTGAAGTTTGTACTTTTTAAGAATATCAGAAACATACTTGGTTTGATTTATGTAACACCCCCGCCTCGTGCAGCATGAGTCGGGAGATGTACGATCCGGTAATCGGTTCTATCCGGTAACCAGGCATTTTCTGGCATTCGGCTCTTGGATGCATCCTATGTTCTCTATTTGGCTTGGCCTTAACCTTTACAAGGACGCCATGGTCATTAATAGCCACCACGGAAGGCATCTTAACATTCGTAGCCCAAATGGTGAGTCTAGTTCAAAATAATAATGTTCATATCCTTAAAAATCAATATTTCAATATATCATTTAAAACTTGTTTCAGAGTAATCCATTCAACCAAAACAGATACGTTCAACATATTCAAATGGTTGACACAAACCCAATCATTAAAATGGAAGCAATGTTTCCTATAATAGTACTCGAAACCGTAAGGTTTGGAGTCACGTATATCAAAATGGATGAAATTCCGGATGCAACCGATTATTTCCGAGTCAAAGGAGTAGGATATCTATACCTTAGTCGATCATTTCTTTACTTCCGATTACCTGTAACAATTTAATAAACACTACATTAATGACCGACATGATTGTTAAGATTCTAAACGAATTTTGCAAACCAAACACATTTTGGACCTATAAGCTAAAAATGGACAGGTTGTTAACACCTTATGTTCCAGTCTATTTCTCATACTTAGAAGGCAAATTAGATGTTAACATCTAAATGAAAGTTGTAGACTGATCTTTTAGGATTCTACAGATATTGGAATCAACTTATTCGAAGTTACGAGCAGATCAGTACAATTGTTATAAAAACAGTGCGCAGTTTCGATAAAAATATTATGAGCTCCTGTATTGACACACTGTTTTGACACAAGTAAGCTCAAAATTAGAACTCTCACTCTTCATAACGGTTTTAAAGAATGTTCTAATCTTTCCAACGATATATCGTACACCTCATTTGGAATAATGATTAAGTTTCAATGAATTGTCTTCTGGCCGATGAACCAATAGTTGCGGGTAACACTGAATCAACTATTGGGGGGGTTATCAAGTGTACAGGTGCAGACACTCAGGGGGAGGGAACTAGTGTCCGAACCACTGAAGATGTAGTATGCTAGTTCTGAGGGGGAGAAACAGACAGACAAAGGTAAGAAAATCATGACCTACACCGAAGAGCTAGCTGAAATGCAACGAAATAAGGTAGAAAGAACTCTAAGGCAAAGAGGTCCTGATGTTGACACGCTCAAGTTAAAGCCTATCTCCCAACCTAAATCTTCTTCAATCATCCCAGCTAAACTAGGGCTCTCTGAAGCTGATCAAGAACTTGATCTAAAAGCTCAGCAGCAACATGAAAGAGAGAGAGAGAGAGAGAGCTTCTGAAAAATCTTGCTCACCAAGAAGCTACTCAGGTTGAAGCCACCGATCCAATTCAAGCTCAGAAGGATGAATTGGATCGTTTCAAGAAATCGGATGGTCAAAAGGAATCCGATATAGCATGGTTCAAAAAGCGAATTCATACTCGCTTCAATGACTCGGAGATCACTGGTGCACCCATCTATCCCCCAAAACCCAAAACCACCTCCATTCTCATCCTTGTTAAACGAATGGATGGATTGAATCGATTTGAGAAACTGGAGAGGTTGCAAGGTTTTAGTGTTACTGAATGGCTTGAACTTGGCCGTTTTATCTCCATTAGCAAGAAAAAATTCTGTGATGAGGTTCTCAAGTCTATCACTGAACACATCTCAAGGCTGATCAACATCCAAAACTCCCACAACATAACGGTTCCTCCAGAAGAAGGGAGACAATTGGTGTTGATTCAACAGGATTTATAGGGGGGGCCATGATAGAGACCTCAAAGACAAACGAAGAAATCTCACTTTGCAACTCTAGCCGATGAAGGTAAGACCATCGTCACTTCTGGCATTGATCTATCTATCCGACTTGGGAATATTTTTTGAAGACTCTCTTGGAACTATCCTATTCTTTAAGACCAATGACATCCCACGAGTCGACACCAATTTTTCTTGAAGCCATCATCGAAGTAGTACCAAGGGCCGATGATGGAAAAATAATCTACCACCTCATCCGAAATAAGCTCAACAGCCGACTCCCACCCTCTGCAAGAAACCCGTTTGAAGAAAGTTAGATTTAATATCTTTGAAAAACTTTCATTATCATGTACCCTCCTTTGTGATGATTAATGAAAGCTTCTTTTGAATTATCTGTTGGGTACAAATTTTGCACATATTTTTCTGTTACTTTTTTTCAAAATATTGCACATATCTCCTTATACTCTAAATAACGGATACATAATTAAAATAAAAATAATATATATATATACACACACACATGTATCTATATGAAAAGAACCCAAAAAATTTTAGAAAGGGTCAAAAGTACTTAAGAGTTCTTTTTAATACTTTCTAAACAAGATATCGGTATCATCATCAAATAGAGGGAGATTGTTGGGTCACCAATGATTTGTTGATGACGCCTCAATTTCTTCCTTAGTCTATATATCTTGTATTTTAGGTTCTTGAGAGGTTTGGCCATGCTCAACAAGTTCTGCGAATCGAAGACTAGCTGATAGAAAAGGAAACATATCAACATTTGTGGAAAACGAAGATATGAGCGCCGACACTACACCAGACTTGTGCGCCGAACCTTTTAGCTGATCATCCACCGATAAGAGAAATATCCAAGGAAACATCGGCGAGCCGCCAATAGGAGCATCAGCCGATGTGTTTTACAACATATCTTCGGTTGTTGTTCTAACTGCTCACATCGGGGGATATTTATGAGGATATTCCTTCTGATGCAATACCTACATGAACGTGTGCATCAAGCTTTAAATTCAAACATTCTCCTTAAATTTCCAGAAAGGTTTATTTGTCCTTATATAAAGCTTGATGTGATAACTAAAGACTTGAAGAAAAGATAAACAGTGTCATGTTCTTTCATCAGTACGATAAGGAATGTCACTCGTCTTTTATCCAAAGAATATACGACTATCGATTGGTATTGTGACAAGTGTTTTCATGCTTTTAATGCATGGGCACTATAAAAAGAGAAGAAGCGCATCCATGCAAACTACGCTTTCAACAATAAAATCTTCTAAGTGCTTAGCTTGATTTGTCCCTGAAAAACGGTTTGATAACTTTCTTTGTGTTTTAAGTTGTATTTCTGTTTTACTAAGTGTTTATATTGTTAGAATACAATTATTTGTTCTTTTCCGCAACAATCAGTTTTCTAAGTGTAATTCTTGATAATTTTATCAAAAAGAATTTAAAAAGTGAAAAATCATGTGTAATTGTATTCAAACCCCCCCCCCCTTCTACAATTCTTTACTTGCTTGTCATTACCTTTACAGAACTAACAAAGACCCCAATAACACAAATGGTGGATTATTACGTGTTTGTATTCAGGTATGTACTTCATTTATGCATGTGGTATGTATAAGACTCGATAAGACCTTGTATGACTTATTAAGACCCAATAACGTGGCTTGTTACGTTTTTGTATGCATGTATGTAGTGCATATACTCATGTGTGTGTATTGGGCTCAATATGACCAATAATATCCATTAAAGCCTATTAATAACCACTAAGACTCACTATAGTCTATTAAGAACCACTAAGACTCACTATAGCCTATTAGGAACCACTAAGTCCCACTATAGCCTATCAAGAACCACCAAATGTTATTAAGAACCATTATAGCCCAATGAATACCAATTATGACTTATTAATGCTCAATAATATCAATTGTGGCTTCTTACATGTTTGAATGCATGTATGTAGTACATTTATGCATGTTGTGTGTATTGGACTCGATAAGACCACTATGACCTATTATAACTTATTAACAACCACTAAGAAGTATTGTAGCCCAATAAGACTCTTTATGACTTATTAATTCCCAATAACATCAATTTACTCCTAATAAGACCAACTAAAGTCGAGTAGCACCATTAAAGCCCAACATCTCAATCAAATGCCAACTAACATCCATTAAAAACCAATAACATCCATTAAAACCCAATAACATCCTTTAAAGTCAACTAAGATCAATTAAAGTCGAACGGGGATCCATTAAGGCACAATAGATCCATTAAGACGCAATAGATCCTTCAATGATCACTAATGACCTATTGCATATTTGTGTTTGTAAAGAGAAAGGTATTGCATATATGTATGTGGTGTGTATTAATTAGACTCAACTAAGACACATTAATTAAAACCGAAAAACACATTTTATGTTATATTAAATATCAATGAGAGAAATGACATTGTATTACGTGTTTGTATGTATGTATCGTATACATATATGTATGTGTATTGGACTCGATATATGTACCATGTGGTATATATATACACATATATAGGGAGAGGTTCAAATGAGAACTTTGTAAATTTAAAGGAACAAAGGAACACCTTGTGGATCACATATGATGTGGGTCTCATACATTAAAAAATCATATCTGATTCCATGGTGGGCCCCATTGAATCAGATATGATTTTTTATTGTGTGGGACCCACATCATATGTGATCCACAAGGTGTTCCTTTAAAGAGGGGTGTTCTCGTATGATCCCTCCCCTATATATATATATATATATATATATATATATAGGGGAGGGATCATAAAAGAACACCCCACATTTAAAGAAATAAAGGAACACATTTAGGACCAATTACGATGTGGGTCCCACACAACATAAAATCATATTTGATTCAATGCGGCCCACCATTGAATCAGATATGATTTTATATTATATGGGATTCCACATCATATGTGGTCCTAAGGGTGTTCCTTTGTTCCTTTAAATTTACAAAGTTCTCATTTGAACCTCTTTCTATATATATATATAGAGAGAGAGAGAGGTTGGATCTTCTACAACCTAGATATAAGTTACACCCCATGCCTCCCAATCTCAGCCATCCAGTTCATAATTCAATTTTATTTTATTTTTTTATATAAAATGGGTTGATTTCCGTTACAAACCACGTCAATTCGTACAAACCGCATGCAACCAATATTTTTTTAAAAAAAATTCACTTTTTCTTAATAATTAGGGTTGATTAGTCAATAATATATGAAAAAATTTCATCAAGAATACATGAAGGTTGGTGAATCAAGAATACGTTAAACAAGATTCATCAAATTGAGAGTTTCATGAATCAATTCATTTTCATGTAGAAAGAAAAATAATTTCATGAAGAAAAGAAAATTATATGAAACAAATTCATCGTATTAAACACTTTCATGAAAAAAAGTTATTCAAAAAAACAATGAAACACGTGGTTTGTACGGTTTGTACGAATTGACGTGGTTTGTATTTGAAATCTCCCCTATATAAAATAGTCTAATTAAATATCAAAATAAAAATAAATTATATGCAAAATAAAAATAAAATCATATTTTAAATATTAATCAATATCAGATTCATGAAAATTAAGGTAACTGCATAAATCATAATCCTGAAAAAATCTGCAAACATGAATTTGGGTAAGAACAATAAGTAACATATGAAAAAACACATATCTTTCAAATCAGTGGACTTACATCGGCATATATAAGAAACAACACATATCTATGAAAGACATATGAAAAACACAGAAATCTTTAATTTAAAAACCCAGAAATTTTGAAAATCATATAAAAAACTTATGAAAAACCTATAAAAAAATCTGCAAAACCCAAAAATGATGAAGATGGACCCATAATGATGAAGATGAACCCAGAAATGATGAAGATGAACACATAACTGATGAAGACGCACAAAAACCCAGAAATGATGAAGATGAAACATAATTCGAAAGGCAGAAACATGAAGATGATGTCATATATGTAATGATTCTATATGAAAAATAAAACCTATGAAAAACACAGAAATCTTTAATTAAAAAACCCAGAAATTTTGAAAAACATATGAAAAACCTATGAAAAAATCTGCAACACCCAGAAATGATGAAGATGAACCCAGAACTGATGAAGACGCGCAAGACCCAAAATGATGAATATGAATATGTTTCGATCAATGTTCAAGTGGTGGTAATGGTGTCGTATCCAGGCAGCGGATGATTGCAGCCATGTTTAGAGCTTCTTCCAACTTTTTATATACACAGTCTTCACAATCTTCAAGAAAATCGTCTCTGAAAACCCTATGATTTTTTTGAAGTAACTTCCTTGTTAGGATCCAAAGAATCCTATGAATTTGGATCCTATGTTTGAAATGTTTTGTAAAGAAAAGAATTTCAGAATCTGAAGATGAATAGTTCAGAAGTTCTAAACTAATGCTAGAAAGATAAATAAGTCATCTTCAGAAGTGCAAAATATATATTCAGAAGTTCTGAAGAACTTCTGAATAGGTTCTGATGTGAAAGTTCAAAATTCTGAAGACAGTTCAGAAGTTCTTCAGAACTTCTGAATAGAGTTTTTGATGACGTGTCTTAATGTAATTGGGTTGTGATTTAAATACATGTAACTGTAGCTTTACCTTTGTAGTATATATAGAGAGTCTGTTAGACAGTTAGGAAGTTGAACATAAATAGAACACCACACATGAGAGTCGTTTAAAGGTGTAAGTGTGTGTTTCTCTGTAAAGCTTTCTACAGTTCTAATAAAATAAGGATTCATTGAGCATTCTATATCAGATCTGTTGTAATATGGGACTAACAATTGGTATCAGAGCTTGATCGAAACAATTTATCTTCGATACGATCAATCGATTGTAGCAGATTTGAAGAAATTGATGAAATTAGTGAAGTTTTTCTCTCTACGATGAACAGTAAGTATTTTGATTGAAATTTGATGAATTGATGAGAAATTGGATGTTCTTTCATGACAAATTAATTCTATGATCGTTATATATTCATATGGAATCAATCTCAGTCATCAATTTCAAGGATTATTGAGCTAGTTTGACAAATCTCACAGTTTCTAGGGTTCTTGTTCGAATGAACTGTTCTTGACAAATTTTATGAATTGTTGGTGAATTAGCATGATTCAATCCAATTTGTTCAATAGGAATACTCGATATATGTTTATGAACAAGGAACAATCACCAATCCGGAGGTTCGTTAAGCAGATACCAGGATCTATATCAAATTCAGATTGAACTATACAGTTCAGAATTTGTGTATCATACTTCAGAAGTGAATTCAGAAACTTCAGAAATTAGTTCAGAATCTTCAGAAGTTAGTTCAGAACCTTCAGAAGTTAGTTCAGAAACTTCAGAAGTTAGCTCAGAACCTTCAGAAGTGTGCTCAGATACTTCAGAAGTTGTTCAGAATTAATACAGTTAGGTAAGGGGACCCCCGTGCTAAGTCATAGGAGGGGGACACTATTCATCAAAGAGATTTCACAAATCATATATAAATCATTGATTTTCATCACTTGTCTACAATATTATCTTGTTGTCATACTTCTGAATTTTTGAAGATTGAAGGCTTCCGCATAAGGCATATGACAACACAGTTCAGTATAGCTTATTGTCAGACAAGAAGTGCTTAATTGTCTATGCTCAAGACATCCTCTTAGTTTGTACAGATATTTTTTATCATGGCCCTACAATTTCATCAAAGCTCAATTTCTTCAAGCTTGTCAGCAAGTGTTCAAAGTTTGACTATATAGGTCAAAGTTTTATGTATGCTTTCTGAAGAGCCAGATTTGAAAAGTTTTCAGAATTTTGGATGATTAATTCAGTTTTTGATTTGAAGATTAGAAGTTTGAGTTTCAACAATCATTTCTCTGAAGATTTATTCTTGAGGCAAGACCGCTGAGTGCTTGCAATCTGTGTTCTGAATTGATCACTTAGACTATAGAGTGCTTGCAATCATTGTTCGGCAACAAACACTCAAGATGCTAGATTGTTGAGTATTTTCAATCATCTTTCTGTTTTGATCAAGCAGAAGTTTGAGTGTCTATAATCAGTGTTCTGGTGAATTTATTCTGTGTTAGAAATTTGAGTGCTGATAATCATTCATCTGGTGTGAAGATTGGATCTGGATTTGGTTATTCATTATTCTGGAAGTATTCTAGAAATCGGCTAATTTTTCTAGTTTGACTTTGCTGATCAAGAAGCTATGTTCTTAATGTCATCTTTCTCCCAAAGCTTTATTGTCAAAAGGTGTTTTGATCAACCAAGCTTTATGTTGATACCACATTTCTTGAGCTTATCAGAAGAAGTTCTTGAGCTGAATGCTTATTCAACTCATGGTTCAAAGACAATCAGATTCTTTGTTAAAAATTGCAGTTGCACAATGGATTGTCATGACATATCTACGTTTTCAAGCTGAAGTTAGTGCACCCAGTCGGGGTTATTGCACATTGATTCTGAAATTAAAGTTGAAAATAAAGATAAGAGATATATTCAAGGGGGAGTTCTTGAAGACCAGCAACACTACTAATGTTTTTCAAAGAAATCAAGGGGGAGAAGATCTGAAGATTAAAGACTATGATTCCTTTACAAAACATAGGGGGAGATTGTTAGGATCCAAAGAATCCTATGAATTTGGATCCTATGTTTGAAATGTTTTGTAAAGAAAAGAATTTCAGAATCTGAAGATGAATAGTTCAGAAGTTCTAAACTAATGCTAGAAAGATAAATAAAGTCATCTTCAGAAGTGCAAAATATATATTCAGAAGTTCTGAAGAACTTCTGAATAGGTTCTGATGTGAAAGTTCAAAATTCTGAAGACAGTTCAGAAGTTCTTCAGAACTTCTGAATAGAGTTTTTGATGACGTGTCTTAATGTAATTGGGCTGTGATTTAAATACATGTAACTGTAGTTTTACCTTTGTAGTATATATAGAGAGTCTGTTAGACAGTTAGGAAGTTGAACATAAATAGAACACCACACATGAGAGTTGTTTAAAGGTGTAAGTGTGTGTTTCTCTGTAAAGCTTTCTACAGTTCTAATAAAATAAGGATTCATTGAGCATTCTATATCAGATCTGTTGTAATATGGGACTAACATTCCTTGTGTTTGTGTGCGTCAATTTAGGGAAGGATATGTATCTTGTTTACCTTAATTGTTAATTGAATGGGATTTCCGTTTGATTTATTTCATTATATAAAAAATATATATTCAGATTTCTATCCGTGCTTGCTTTAAGCCGCGTACGAAAACCCCATATGCACCTTTCACCCCTCGAAAATACCCTGATAATGAAAGTCAGCGCCCTTCGAATGGACAATGGGGGAAGGTTTGTCTTCCATGGTAGCTAGGTTGCCCTTATGGCTTGAATTGCATACCGATCGTGCCCCAAGTTTTCCATTTAATTACGCTTATGCCACCGTATCTAAGGAAACCATTAGATTAAAAAATGGATGGCTGAGATTGGGAGGCATGAGGTGTAACTTTTATCTGGGTTGTAGAAGACTCTCCCTATATATATATATATATATAAATGTATTATATCGAAAATATAGAATCAAATAAGACTATCTTTATTGGAAAATCCACCGTTAATCGGCCAAAAACAATTTCTCAAAAAGAAAATTCACGTTTCTGGCGGATCTTCCAAAAAAATTAAAAAGAAAATTCACGTTTCCGGTGGATTTCCGACGGATTTGATATCAGCCGGAAACGAAAATTTCCTTTTTAATTTTTAAAATAAATTACTTAAATTACATTATATTTCCGGCGGACTTTTAATTAATAAAAAATCCGCCGGAAATATAATGTAATTAACATTAATTAATTTAATTTTTAGCTATCCACCGGAAACCTTACCGGTATAAAAAATTATTTTTTATATAAAATCATACCGGTAGATTTCCGACGGAAGTCAACCAAAGTTGACTTTTTTTGTATCCGCCGGTGATTTTTCGGCGTAATAATCCGCCGGTAATTTTCGTCGGAAACGCTCCTTTTTCTAGTAGTGATTTAATCCACCAAAAAAATAAAAAAATGTACTATTAGTTGGATTTAAAATAAAAATTTATCGAAGGATTTCGGCGGTCTTTATTCGCTGGTAATTTAATTTAATATAAATTAAATTATTTTTTAAAATTAAATTAATGTTTGTTAATTAATCCATTAGAAATCCGCTGAAAACCTACTTTATATTATTAAATTCGACAATTAAGTAAAGAGTTTTGATAAAAAATTTAAAATTGGTGTGACAGATTTCTGATTGTCAGAATCTGCCGGTAAAGCAATTCTGCCGGTAAATTTGATTTATGACAGGTTTTTTTCGACAATTAATTCCGTCGAAAATACGTTGGTAAGTCTGTTTTTCGACAGATATCTGTCGAACAATGTTTGATAGTGTATTTAAATGTCAATAAAGTTGGCTTCTAAAATCAAATAATATTATTTTATTCAACTTTTGTATATAAAGAGAGATTAATAGTTTACTACATCAACTAATATTTTATACTAAGTTTATAATTTAGTTATTTTGCGTTTGCAATATGTCAATTATTTTTAAATAATTAATTTGTTTTATTAAAATGAAAATTAATAAAAACTAAAAACCATAACCTTCCTATAATCATAATTTTTTTTGACAAAATGAAATTTCATCAGCAAATTTTTTAAAAAGAAATATAATATTGGTTGTAGTTTTGTACCAAAATAATAATATAAAGCTGAATACAATAACATAGATTTATAATGCAAAAAATATAAAGTAAGATACAAATTAAAAAGTTTTGATAATAGTTTATGGTTCCACCAAGATAGTCTAATATTAGCTATATTTTTGTGCGGGATTGTGAGATCGTTTGCCTTGATCTTTTTAACACCCAAAATCTAAAGCCTAACATTGGATCTAAAAATCAAAGTTCAACCATAACAGATTAATCAACCATGGAATTAATTATTTATAATTCTCAATTTAAATAAATCAAGACAGCGAAAAGTCTAAGGATGTCAACAGCTGAATACTAACAAAACGCGGAAAACTAAACTCTTCAGAAACCTCTCTACATCTTCCCTTTTCCCTTATCCTGAAAATATTTCCAGCGAGGGTTAGACCAAAAGCGAGGGTTAGACCAACTGCTGGAAATATTTTCCCTTTTCCCTTACGCCTGAAAATATTTTAATTTGAAAAGCGAGGGTTAGACCAAAAGGTCTAGTGAATTCATGTAACACCCTATTTTTTTTCCAAATAAATAAAATGTCACGTCATTGAAATACCTCATTAAATACTCCAATTAATTAACTAAAACGTTTACAGCGGAAGTCTAAACATCAAATCAAAATAAATATTAAAAGATAACCTGTCCCATACCAGGTCACTATAATTTGAACCAATACAAACTCCGAAATACATAGAATTATACGCTAAATAAAATAAAATGAACTAAACTCCTTAAGCGTGTCATTTGCCCTTGTCGATTTCTGAACCTCCCGATCCTGAGATGTATACTATAGTCAGCTAACTAGCTTAGCGAGTTCACGATTTACGTGCGACTATTCGACACACATTCAATCACATATAATTATCAAATAAATATGATATGAAATTTCACCAATTATATGCATCTCAATGAGATCTCTTAACTTCTCTACGTTAGGCAGGGACCTGCCATGTCACAGGCATTCCCTGGGCGTGTGAGTCCACAAAGAACTACCGCCCATTTCGGGTCGTGCCTCCCCAAAGTGTGACACATCGAGCCGATATCCCATAACCCGGGTTATACATCATATAGGCATGTTAACCCACACCCTAAATCTTCTGCATGCAATGTATATAAAAATTATAACATAAGTAGCATGCTACACCACAGTTTAAACCATATGCATGTAAATCACCAATTAATAAAACACGCAATAACACCTCATCAATTAAACATGTAAACACCCACACCATATATGTAAAAATACATTTCATAAATATGTATACATCCCAGTGAAATCTCGTGAAAGACTCACCTGATAATGTCGGTTTCCTAGAACCCCGCTCCAATTGGTAACCTACAATTATAGGCACAATAAATCACCGTTAACGTCTACTTTTCTCCAAAAGTCAACTTAAGGTCAACTAATGATCAATCTCGGTCAATGCTTATAATGCTTCCATTATCTATCTCCTACGTCTAGTTAACCTTTAAATAATCCGATTAATTAGTGTTCAATCATTAAAGTTTTGACACCTCGAAGTCCTAAATAAATTATTTAAAACTCCCAAATAATTATGTGTTATTTCCTTAATCCAATTAAATAAAATAAATTAATATATTTAAATTAATGTATTAATTCTACTAAAATGATTTATTAAATTAAATACTCAATAATTGATTTATTACTAATTAATAAACCAAATAAATAAATGGGCTTTAAATAAATCCATCCTAATTACAATGGTCCAACATTTTAACTCTATTGGGCTTCAAATCAGGCCCACACCAGATCAGGCCCACCTCTCCAACAGCCCCTCCCCCTATGGCCGGAAAAGTCGCCGGAGAAGCTCACCGGCACCGGCGAGCGTCGTTTTTCCGGCGGCCATGCCTTCGTTTGGCTTCGTTTCTCATCCGTTTTCGACGATTCTTTTTCCTAAATTTAAGTTTTTCAAAATACTAACTACTAGGACCAAGAATGGCTCGAAATCATTCTGATTTGAAGGAGATATTTACGTTCAAAGTTTCGGTTTTTATCGAAAACGATAAATTAGACTTTTCGGTAACTTTTGGCGGCCTTCCGACGGTCCATTTGACTCTAAAACAGATATGAGTACGTTTTCTACCATCCTTAACGTCCCGGTAACTTTACTTTCAAGATTTGTAAGAGGTACATACCTTAACCCGTCGAACCGGTACCGAAACGTGACCAAAACTTCAACGCTTTAACCTTTTTCTTCAAAACTCCAAAGCCGTTTTTCTCTCCAAGTGTGCGATAATACTAAACCCCAAAATTTTGGAAGAAACTCCATTATATGGGTCGATTTTTCAATGGTTTATGGAAATGATCGCAATATGGAAACTCCATTAATGTCATTATTTCCCTCCATACCAACTTTCTCCCGTTGACAAAATACACCCCTCTCCACCGGTTTCCTTACGAACTAAGTCCACAATTCGAATCGTTTCCAAAATAATATTATTCTATTACCGAAATAAAATAATAATAATAATAATATCCTTAATTATTATTCACCAAAAATAAAAATCACCTTAATTATTCCCAAAATCAAAATAATATTCCTCCAAATTATATTTATTAAATTTTGAAATAATTAAAAATTTTGGGTGTTACAGTTCACATAAAAACAGTTAATATTCCCAGCAGTTTACAACTCATCAAAAAATGCAATGGTTTCCAAAACAATTCAACTCATTCCCTAAGCGGGAACAAAATACGTATTGAAGAATATGGCAAAGGCAAACACCATCGCAAACCCCTAGCGACGCATCAGTCCCTTAGGACCAAATCCGTACAACCACAAACCCCTAGTGGTCTAGGATAATAATAATTAAGGCCTTTCTATATTACTCCAATTAAGACAGATAGTGCAGTACATCTCGACCCCCAAAACTTATAGAAGTGATTATGGTAGTTTTGCATATAAAGAAGGAAATTTAAAAGACCATAATCAACAAGTAATCATTTGAATTACACACATTGCATTTTTAAAGGGATAGGGAACTCACCTGGATTGGACACAACCGGTTCCTAGCTTACACGGTCTCAACCTCCAAACCGAAAGCCTAAAATGAAAGACATAAAATGGGTGTTAACCCCAACGAATTATCCCAAAAGTCTTCTAATAACGACTTAAGATAAACCCCTAATCCATAAGTCCAAACTCCAGCTCGAAGCGGAAAATCAACCGGGCGAACTCACGACAAAATAATGAGTTACGTGATTTGTGTCGCGGCTCTAACCCGCAGGACTCACTGTTCGTCCTGGTTCGTCCCTTCAAACACGAAACAGCCCCAAACCTCATTTATACTCAAAATATTGATTCCACTCGTCCTCAAAACATCTATTATGAAGATTATACACCCAAAACCAACATTTAACCAAAAGGAATCATAAGAGCATGATTTACCCAACTAATCATTTCAATTAAAGCTTGAGATTGAACAACAATGGAGGTATTCTTGAGAAAACTCCAAGAAATGATTAACTAGTCAATAACTCCATATTAAATCCATATATCCCAAACAATCCACATCACAATGGGATTCATTCTACCATAAGGGATTCACCCAACAAGAACTTAGGGTTTTAGAACACCCTTTGATTCAACTAATTTTCTTCATTAAGGCTAGATTGAATGGAAGAAGAAGCAATATACCTGATATGATGATCTTTATCCAAGAATGTCCAACCATCTCTTCTTCCTTGCTATCCACGTTCTCTTAGAACACACACACACACACACTCCACATACTGATATTTAGATGGAATGAGAGAAATGACGAGGCTCCACTCTTTGGTTTACATATATACAATGGGCTTCAACAAGAATGAGCCCTAGCCCAAAGAAATATCTGATCCAAAAACCTAGAGCCCAAAAAGATAAGCCCAAATTAGTAATAATAAATTTTTGGGTTATTACAATCTTGAATTCGTTAGCCTTACCCGACATCTTCTTCTCCGGTTTCTTGATATAGAGATGCTCGGCATTGAGAAGATTGATACATTGAGATCATTCATTGTCCTTGTTTATTGTCGTCGGATTCTTCTTGTATTTTTCTAAATATTTGTTTTTTTTTTCATTCTCAATGTACTTACGAAACTCAGGATTGGGGATAGAGTATAATATGGGTTATTAACTTATTATTTAACAGACGGTATATATCCAAAAAATGAGTCATTCTTGTTCAAACTATTCATGAACCAAGTGGTCCAAATTAAAAAAAATTGTTTGCAATGAAGCAAGAAACATGCAGAAAAGATCTAGAACGTGCATTTGGAGTTTTGAAATCAAAGTTTGCGATTATGACAGAACTTACTTGCTTATGGTGGAAAGAAATTTTGCATGATATAACGGCATCGTTTGTCATTATGCATAATATGATTATAGAAGACGAACATGATGTTAATGCAACAGTTGAAGAACAACTTGAAATGCCAACTTCTATAGTTGAGATGGCGAGTGATAAAAATGTTCGACTTCAAGAATTTATTGATCGACATAAAAATATCAAAGGATAAGGATGCTCACATCAAAAATCGAAATGCACTATTGAACATTTGTGGGAGACATATGTTAACTCGGAAAATGTAAATTAATTTGCATTTAGATGCATATTATCTTCTAGAATTGAACTAGTGTAATTTAATTTGTTTTCACGTAATACTTGCTTCTTAAAAATTGTCATTTTAATTTCAACAATATTTCACTAAATAAATTATTTTAAAATTAAAATTATTTATTGATTATAAAAAAAATTATAAAAAATTATAATAATAAATGTATATATTGTTTTATTATTATAATAGTATTAAAAATGTTTTTTTGTTTTTTTAGTACGATAGATGTTGTATTTTTATAATGTTCAAGTAATCCATCATTTTTAGTATTATTTTTAATTGAAAATACCGTTAACAACTTTAGTCACTTTTTTATACTAATTATAATTTTACCAAGTATAGTTGTATTTTTCTTTTATATTCTACTATTAATTGCATGGATATTTACCAAATGTAATTGATTTTGGTCTTTTTGGATGGTTATCCTCAAAAAATTATTATCTATACTACTTAATAAAGGAAATTTGTTTTTCTCTTAAAAACAATCTTTTTAAGCATATTGTACAACCCATCACTGCATATCTCTTAAAACTCTTAAAAGACCCATCATTTCCCGAATGCCCAAGGTGCAATCTCGACTCCTGGATTGCTAACACCAGACTAAAAATGCTTCTTCCTTGTATCTGAAATGCAATCATGGTTTCTCTCATGTCGATTCATTCTCTCACGGCATCTCCTTATTCAATTAAATCTCTTCACCTTCTTCCCTTTCCATCGCTCTTCCATTTGATTCTTGAAATCGATTCAATTTTACTCTTATACACACCAGAAAATGGGTATTCCATACCAGCTCTTACACTGCTCTTTTTGTTAAGATTTTCAATTTTATATTTTCACCACACCTTCGATTCATTTGCAGGTCATTGGTAAACTATTGTCATCCTCAAATTCGAATCGATTCAAATCGATCTGCATCAGGTATTCTGAATTTGATTTTAGGGTTTATTTGATTTTTTGTGTGTTCATTACGAACCTGGATGTGGTTTAGGGTTTTTAAGCATCCTCTCTATTTGATTTACTTCTTCTCCAGTCATCTTAACGATTTTTGTTTTCTTTCTTGATTGAAACCCTAATGTATCGATGCCCTAACTTGCTATTTTGTTTCTGACTGTTAGCTTTTTATACATACTTTAGACCTCACAATCACTCTCGGATCGAAGGCAAAGATGTAGCCATGGATCATAAAATACAAGGTAAGCATCAAGAAACACACCATCTGAGTTCTATTCCACTGTTCATCTCTGTACGCTTTCCATTTGTAGCCTTCATCTTCGTCTTTGTTGTTATTGCGTTATGTACAAGTTGGTATTGCGTCTCTTATATTGCATATTCTACATGATGCTTTGCTGAGTTTGTGTTTTCAAGGTATCATAACCAAAAATTAGGGAATGTGAGTTTATGACAAGTAATTGATATCCGATGCTTTTTTTTTCAGGGAAAAAGATGCCAAAAAAGAAGCTTGTTTGAGGTAGCCAAATTAAGAATGCTTTAAGATTTGTCGATTAGACATAGTCATTCGAGGTTTTTATGTGAGGTTTGAAGTTCCACAGGTTTGTCCTTTGTCTAATTTTCTGAAATTTGTTTGAACGTTAGTAAAGGCAGCCATGTATATATGTTGAGTGTCCTATGGTGTTATTGATTTTGATAAGGTTCGAACAAAAGTGTGTATTTAAAATATTTGTTTCATCCTCTTTGTTGATTGAATAGAGTATTTATGTTTTTGTTTCATCTTTAACATTCAGTAATTAAGCTTTCCTCTGTTTTCTTCTTTCAACCATGATCAAATAGGTTTTTTTGTCCCAAGCTAAAACATCTCTCCTTCAAGCTTCTTGGAATGGTGGTCCAATGAAGTTTTAGTCCAAAATGATGACAGTACAAGAAGCAATCTTTTACAGTTTTAGTCCAAAATGATGAAGTTTTAGTCCAAAAATGATGACAGTACAAGAAGCAATTTTTTGTCCCAATCATTGGAATGATGGTCCAATGAAGTTTTGTTGTACAATATTCACAACTTGGCACATGCTTTTCTGTTCTGTAAATGCTTTTGCCTTTAGGTATCTGATCAGTATCGGTCCCATATAGGTCTTCCCTTGTTGCTTGCTGCTGCATCGTCATATTTATAATGTTTATATGAGTATTCATTCTTAGAAGCCATGCTCTTTCTGTTGCAGTCCGATTTAGTCCCAGTTGGTGAGGATCAGAAGCAGTATTTAGAATTGTCACGAGAGCTGGCTGAACGCATCAATCATTTTTATGGTAGTAGTGGAAATAAGAAACACGTGAGTAATGGAAATAAGAAACATGTGTGAGTGTGTTTGTATTATTACAAAGTGTTTAGAATAGTAAATTGAAGCTGCACCTGCACATGCATCTCTTGACAGATTTACAACTCCTCTTCTTCTTCCTTGATCAAATATCATCTTTAACCAAAAAGAAGTTTCGAGTTAAAACCAACATAATAAATATTTGATTTAAGATCATTCTATTTTGTTTTAAGTTTGTTTTTCATCGGCTTTTTTTTCATTGGATGCAAGTGGCGTTGACTTTTTTTTTATCATTGGTCGCTAAACCAGTAAGTAAGATTTAGCACATGTTCAGTTGATTTGGATTACATCAAACTTGCTTATATATTTATATTGGAAATTTTATTGGATTTTGTGCTTTGTATTTATTCCATGGTCTTGTAGGAACAAAAAAACCAGATTGTGTAGCAGTTTGAGGCATTGGGATTCAGAATTGGTTTGAAGTGTGCTCAGGTAACTTTACATGATATGGTATTCTGCTTTCTTTATTGTCTAATTTGAGTATTTTAGGTTGTTGGGTGTCCACAATTTTGTGTTCATTTCCTTCTTTTTATCTGCGTTTTTTTGTGCTAAAAATAGCTTTAATAATTACATGCTTATCTTTTGCGCATGCAGACACAATAGTTTTGATAATTAAAAAGTTCATAGTCCTGGTTCATCTTGATACTAAATGCTAGAGAGTTCATGATTGGAAGAAAGATGTTCACGACTTAAAATAATTGGTCATTTGGAGATTATCCAGGTAATTTTTGTATGCTAACCTTGATTACATTATCGCTAGGCAAGTAATAGTAAATTTTGTTTTTTATATATTAATTAGGAGCATTCTTTTGACTTTCGGCCTGAATACATGGTCGGATTCTGTTGTGCATGGTTTGTTTATGTAATCATATTTTCTGTCATCAAATGGTTGTTTATACTCTTGCATGATATCTTATACCAATTGTAAATTTTTGCAGCTTCAAGACACCATTCGACAAATGTGAAGGTCCAACGACATTTTAATCCGATTGCTCAAGAATGCTTAAATTTTTTTCAAGCTCATTCCTGAAAATAGACTTAATAATAATATACATGGTTATTAGGCGGACTAATTTTTGTTTTGCAAGCATTTGATTAATTTCCATTACTTGATTTGGTTCTAATTGTTTCTATATGCTTTGACAGTTACATATTTGCACTTGATATTGCTTCTTCTTCATAAAAGATTTAGATTTTTCGTGTGGTTTTTGATTGGGCTATCAAATTTGGAAGGGATGGTTTTCAATTCATCACATTAATTTTGAAGGGAAAAAGCGAAGCACGCCAAGACAATTGAATGTTGTATTCCCATTTGTTGGATATCCCAAAGATGGTTTTTGTACTACCTTTCTAGATCTCATATTTCTTCTCCATCCATCCAAGATGAAACCTTTGATCCAAATCTTTTTCTATTATGGGATTTTCTTTATGGTCTTAGTCATTGTATCAATACTGTAGCTCTATGTGGATAAAAAAACCCCATAGTCGATACCTCTATGTGGTGGAATCCCAAATTAATGTTTTGTATTATTTCTAATGCATGCTTATCGTGGTTTAGAGATCTAAAAACCAAAGTGGATTTAGATTAATAGCAAATTGGGTTACCAAAGGGTGTGTAATGAATTTTGATCATTAATTTAATCTAAGTAAATTTGTTTCATCCAATATTTCAATCAATTACCAAATGATTTAACTACATCTAAACATAAAATACCAAATTGCATAAAATTAACATCTTTATTTGTTATATACTAGAAGGGTACTCGCGCAATGCAGCGAGATCCATTTTAATTTCAGTGTTGTATTTTATTTTTTGTCTTTATCAATGTTATAATACGATTTTATTAGTTTTGAAAAAATAGATTTTCTTTTGTAAACTTTCTTTATTTTAGATTTTTTTTTAAAATTATAATATAGGTTTAATAAGGAAATTAACCAAAATAACCAAAATAATACCATTTTTGAAATTTTAAGTAATTATGCTTTAATCAATTGTATTAACTGCATAATAATATGTTTTTAAGAGTTTTTGTCAAATGCTTTATAATATAGTATAGATAAGTTGTAATTTAATTGGATTGATTTGATTATTGGATTTTGAACTCCCATATAATTTTTGGAACTATAACATTTTATTATTTAAAATATAAACCACATGAGTGGTGCCTCAATGGTTTGAGTTTGGCCTCCAAAGATCAAAGGTACCCGAAGGTCTCAAGTTCGAACCCAGGGAGGAGTAAAAATCCCCTTATGGCCACAGACATTCAAATGCAGTGACTCCGGGCTATCTACAAAGCAGGTGGTCGTTATGCGATTAGTCGACTCGCATAACGGGTTATATCAAAATTATTTAAAATGTATAACTTGTAAAGACTAAGTACAAGTCCATTATCATTAGAATCTCCTCCAACGAAACCATCAAAACATCAAAATCTTTTACATTGATTTATAGCTCCCGTCGCATTGTCCGGGTACACAACTATTACTCCAAATAAAAACTATTCTATTATAATATTAAAAATCCAAAATTAAAAATCAGCTTATTTTATTATCATTCAGTTTATAATTGTTTATCAATATACACAAGAAGATATGTTTGAATACCGGACTTGTTAGCAAAATCTAATAATTTATTTTGTTAATTAATATTTCCTTACCTTGTTACGTCTAGATATTCCTTTTTGAAATTTCAAGAGCATCTTCAAGAGATTTTTTAAAATTTCTTCAAAATAAAAGATTAAAACTTTAAAAAAAAATTATACTCATTTTTAATAAATTCTTTATTTTAGAAAACCAAACATTAATTATAATATTTAAATATTATCATCTATTAGGATATTATTTTCCTATCTAAATATTTATTTCCAAAGGTTTCTATTGGTGGTTTCATTTGTTAATCATTTTTGAAGTGATTTCCATATTGGGAGAAAAACTTCTTCTCTTTTCTACTTTTTCCATTTTGAAGATAGTTTTGGAAAATCTATTGGAGCAAAATATTGGCTCAAAATCCTTATTTTCTTCATTTTCTCCATTTTGGGGAAGCTCATGAATATGCTTTAAGAGCATCTCTATAATTTTCTCCAAAATGGAAAATCAAAATTCAAAATCTCTACAAAATATTACATTCAACTCCAACAGCATCTTCATTTTGTAGATTACAAAATTTATTATATTATTAAATATTCTATATTTCTAATAAAATATTTATTTATCTCATCTAAACATTTAATTTCAATTTTTGTTATTGGTGAAACATAGTATAATAAAGTTTCTCTCTCATGGTAATCATTTTTGAAAATTTCTTCAAATTTGGAGATTTTTGTAATCATATTTTCTCCATTTTGGAGAAAGTTTTAGAGATACTGTTTGAGCAAAAATATATTCAAAATATCTATTTTCTCCATTTTAAAGATGCTGTTGAAGATGCTCTAATATGTTTATTTAAATGTGAACTTATATATTTTGTTTCTTATTATGTTATTTTATAATAATTAATTTATTCACAATATAATGACCATTATATATATATATATATATAGGGGAGGGATACCATCCCATTTTAACATAATAAAGGAACACTTTGTGAACCACATGTTATGTGGGTCCCATATAATATTAAATCATTTCTGATTTAATATTAAATCATTTTAAATCAGAAATGATTTAATATTATGTGGGACTCACATCATATGTGGTCCACAAGGTGTTCCTTTATTCCTTTAAATTTACAAAATTCTCATTTGAACCTTCCTCTATATATATATATAGGGGCAGGTTCATACGAGAATGCGAGGAGCTTTTTTCATGTACAAAATCATATATGATTCATGTAGTGATTTTGATTCACATACAAAATCATATGTGATTTTGATGTTAGTACAAAATTACATGTGATTTTTTGATGTTGGTACAATGAAAAAAGCTCATCGCGTTATCGTAAAAAGATACCGTCCTCGCATGAACCTCCCTATATATATATATATCGGTGGTAAATTTGTATCAAACAGAAAGATCAACATGTGTATCAGTTGTATCAATTAAATTGATATCAATTAAGCTGATATCATTATAATTGGTTGGCAGTATCGTATCAACTGTCTAAGTTGGTTGGCACACGGTTTTCAATGTTGTGTACTACGGTCGTACCGTGGTACCAACTTATTTAATAATTTAATTAATTATTAATTATATCAATCAATAATATTCTTATTTTAGGTTTTAAATTTTAAAATAAAATGTTTTCAATTTTATTTTAATTATTCACCTTACCGTCTAAACCATGTATAATCAAGGATATAAGGCGATGAACAATGCACCAATGTCTAATGCCGAGAATCCTAGCAATTTAAAAGTTTTCTACTTTGTTTCGAATTAGTTTTTTTCTTTCGCTTTTTAATACATTAAATATTAAATTTTGTTACATTTAACTTTTTTGTTTGAGCAGTTTGAATTAGTTTTTTTTATATGCAACCTGAAATTAGTATAAGCCAATACCAATATGTATCAATGAAAAAATGTTAGTATCAAAATTAAGTTGGTATCAACTTCCAAATAAAATTAGTCGGTACATAGTATCGAATTTGCACACCGATTATAATTAGTTAGCACATGGTATTAAAAAAAATGGATACCATATAAGTCCACTCTAAATTATATTTTATTGAATCAAACACATACTAAATTCTTTCGATAAATTTAAGAAATTGATAAAATCAAATATAAAATATTTTATATTATATATTTTATCAATTTCCTTCATGTGTTATCTATATATATAAAGAAAACTATATATCTCTATCTCTCCACCCCACATGTGGTAAATAAAAAATAAGCCTCATGTGTTCTTTTTTCTAAAACCTAAATCTCCTCCATTACCATCATACTTTATATTATTCTTCCTTTCTTTCTCTCTTGTTCTACATGGCTAGTAACATACACTTGGGTTCTAATTCTCCATTCAATCTCCAAACCCTCCAAATCCCTTCTCACTCTGAAGACGATACCAACCAAACTAGCCCGGGTTCCGGCGACGGGGGCGTTGGCCGCCGCCCCCGGGGGCGTCCGGCTGGCTCCAAGAACAAGCCCAAACCGCCGGTCATCATTACTCGTGAGAGCGCCAACACCCTCCAAGCTCACATCCTTGAGATTAGTAGCGGATGTGATGTTTTTGAATCGGTTGCGGATTATGCAAGGAAGCGTCAACGTGGGGTTTGCATAGTTAGCGGCAGCGGCGCCGTGAACAACGTTAGCCTCCGGCAGCCGGCTGCCGCCGGATCGGTGGTGACGCTCCATGGCCGGTTCGAGATACTTTCGCTGTCGGGATCGTTCTTGCCTTCTCCGGCTCCACCGGGGGCCACCAGTTTGACAATTTACTTGGCGGGTGGACAAGGACAGGTTGTCGGTGGGAATGTGGTTGGACCTCTGGTTGCTTCTGGGCCAGTAATCGTCATAGCAGCTTCTTTTACGAATGTAGCGTATGAGAAGCTGCCATTAGATGAAGAGGAGATGGCTGCAAGTAGTGGAGGAGGTGGGGGCGGAAATGGAGATGGGGATGGGGGCGCAAATCACCCCTTTCCAGACCCATCATCCATGGGTTTGCCCCTCTTTAACTTGCCACCCAACATGCCAAACGTTGTGGACGGTGCTGGTTGGTCTGGCAATCCCGGGAGCAGATCGCTGTTTTGACTATTTGGAAGGCGGGAGTTGACCGAAATGGCCATTTCTCTTACATGACTGGTCTCCCGGATTTTACCTAAATGTCACTACCTCCGCAGATGTTTATCTCCCCCACTTGGGACCTAGTTAAAAGGTAAAAAAAAATTACAATTTCTACTCAGGTCCGCAAATGGCACCTCTGCATTTTTGGCACATGCTCTCAAGGGAGGTGCTACTTGCTAACCTGGGTATAAATTGTTCTTTTTTTTTTGTATTTTAGCAAGTTTCACAAGTGGTGAAGATATCATGCACGGAACAGTGACATTTGGGTAAAATCAGAGAAATTGATTGGCTATTTCCACCAATTTCCCTTAGAAGCCTCTAATCTTGAAGAAAAAGGTTAAGACAAAACGAATGGATCATCATTTACCATCACATCTCCATCTTTTTTTTTTGTTGCACCTTCAATGGTATTCGATTCAGCCAAATTCCGTTGATCCAACTCTAGCTTTAGTTCTTTAAGTTTGCGAATTAAGATCAAATGTTCATTATCTTGTTGTTTGGTACTGTGTTTGTGAAACCATCTTCATCTTTTCAGCTATTTTATATCAACCACTAACTATTATTAATTATTTATTACTAATATTAAAAGCAAACTTTTTACAAATAAGTGCCATGAGAATTAAACTAATGTTCTTCCTTCTTGGGTTTGATAAGCTTTTTAATTCTTTAAATTTCAATTTTTAAATGTTTAACAATTTAAATAATCAAATACATCGACGTTTTTGAAATTTTTAGCTAATATTTTATTGTAAAATCAACGTGTAACTATCAGTTCTTGGAATCAAAAATATTTTTTATTGATTCGGGAGTTAAATCAATCAGTTTGACTTTTAAATGTTAGACAACAGACGTTAACTAGTTTATTCATATTAAATTGAGTAACATTTACAAATACTTAGTATACTTTTTTTTATATTTGTGGTTAAATACTATTGACCGAATAAATACAAACTCCAATATTTAATTTATATAATTTTATTTAATTTTACTTTTTTCACCTTTTTCTGAATCAGACTCACTCCTCGGTTCATAAGTTCCTTGCTAAATTCGATGGATAAACATGTGTTTTTAGGGATAATAATCTGGGCATGTGAGGATCTAGCCTTTTTTCTGATTAGATGCTCCTTTCATATTGTTTTTTTCTGTAATTAATAATTAAATTAATCTTATATAACCCCAAGAGAGTTTCCACTAAATGTGTCCAGTTTTACAAATCAATATCATCTCCGTTGTCAATCCTAGTTTATAGGCTTTTGTTGCTCTAAAGTCTAAAGTAACCTTTTTTTTATATATATATATATATATATATATATATATATATATATATATATATATATGACGGGTTCAAATGAAAACCGAGTTTTGTTTGTGAACATGATACATGTCCTTTACGTCCACGAATTATTTATCATGAATGAATTATGATCATATGTTATTAATACTGAATGTTGTATCATTAATTTATAAATAGTTTTATGAACTTCATTTTCGTTATTCATACTAAATGCCCTTCATTATTCGTACTAAGTAGGATGTGTGTCGTGTTTTCCTTTGTCCTCACGTTTGCAATGAAAAATAAGTTCACATTTGAATTTTCTTCTCTATATATATACACATATATGCCATGATTGTGAAAATAAAGGTGAATTGAAGTTCAAGTTTTTAATTTGTATATAATATTTAGTTTTTCATACTTTCTTCTAGTTAATCATTGAACAAATTATGTACCCTTTTAGCATTAATGTGTGCGCGAAAATTTTTGGTCTATGTTAAGGTTCGTACTACAAACCCCTAAATTCAGTGTGTTTGTGTATAGTAATTAATTTGGAGATCGTATTTGACGTAATGCCGGAAATCTTTAAATCCTAGTGTGGTTAATTTTGATGGCTAACATCGCAAAGGTAAAAGAATTACATATTTGATTAGTTGTTGGAGTATACAAATTGTGTGTCTAGTTTAGGGCTATTGATGACCAATTATGCATACTCATCCTATTGTTTAGAGAGTTGCTTTAGTTTTCCTATTCATAATGTCTTGTTTATGCTTTGTTTATCTTTTATTGTATGTTTCTCGTACATGTTGCTTGTTTATACATACTTCTGATCAATATGTTACTTTTCTTATATGTCTAATTTTTGCCCTTATTTTGTTCTTCAATCCGTTCTTTATGGAAATACTGGCATGCGAGGCTTAGGTGAAGTCCGAGTAAAGGTAAAGTCTGTATAAATCTTACGCTGCTCTCAAACCCTAACTCTGTGCAAGACATATATATTGGGGTCTTACCCTACCCTCAAACCCTAACTACGTCCTGGTGGCAGCTCGCTCTTTGATCAGTGATTCACCAGCCACTAGATCCATGAAGAATCTAAAAAAATCTGTTTTTTTTATCAGTGATACGCTGGCCACTAGAATATATATTGGGTTTTACCTCGCCCTCAAACCCTAACTGTATGTAAGATGTATATGTATGGTTCTCGGTTGTTTTTCAATGTTGTTTTCGGCACATGGATATAGTAAGTGAACGTTGTGATTCTCCGATCAGTAAATCTTTATGATATTAATTAATGCATGATTCATGCATATTTTCAAGTAGCAACTATAATAGTGATATGTCCGAGTTTTTCACATTAATTAGATGTCCTAATTTAAGTTTGAAACTTGTTACTATGTGTACCCACGCAATGCAACTAACGGCAAGAGCTTGAGACTTGAATCATGTTTTGTTTATTCTTCGTTTATGTGATTTTAAATTACGAATCAGTTGATACATAAATTCTAGGAAAATATGATTGATTTGTTACAGACTTACAGTGGGTGTCGTTCGGAAAGAAAAATGCATATAAAAATATATTGACCACTACATTAAAATTCTAGCCCATGCATAGAAAAAGAAGAAAAAAATCATATGAAATACCAAGCACCAGTTCTCAAAGATCTCAAGTTCTTAAAAGAGGATCAACCTGTATGCGTTTATATATATATATATATATATATATATATATAGTATTTGTATTTTATATAAAATCGTTCAAAAATTTGATGATTGTATGCAGCTAAAAAGAGAACATATTCATAGCGTAAACAAAAGGATCTAATGAGGTACCCGCAAATCACTAATAATGAAACTTTATTTTAAACCATTTAAAGAAGTTGTTCTTTGGAGCAACTTAATTATAGTATATATCATGAAACTTGATTTTAAACCTTTCTTGCTTTGTTATAACACAAATTTTTTAAAAAGGGTTACAAGAGTATAGTGGGGGCATTCATGGAAGAATTTACTTTACAAATACAAATATGATTAGGATTTACTTCATGAGGAGTTTAAATTTTTATAGAATTTCCTTGATTACCAACCTGTTCAAATCTTCAATTATGCCTCGTCCATTTTAGATGAAAATATTTTAAGAGAAATAAACCCATCATTTAAGTAAAAAAATAATCAGAGATAACATTAGTACTACTTTACATCACTACACCAAATTAGACCCAAAAACTAACCTATTTATTTTGTGCCATCCATAATAACCAACCAACCAATACTTGTATTCACAACCTTGGTCTGATTAAGTCACAAACGCATTCAACTCGTTTCCAATGATCATAATATGATATAAAATCATCTAGAATTCAATAGTTTCCAATGGTCTATTAGGTCATTGTGCAACATACTTGAAGATGTATGTACCTGCCAAATACAATTCAATCATTTCATCATCAGCTTGTACAAGGCATAGGAAACAAAATTCAAGGAATTTCACACATCAACATACATACAAATATATTACGATATAACGCAATCACCCTTTGATGGTTTCACTAGATACGCATATCTTGATTTCGATGGCGATCTTGAGACAAATCTCTCCAACTAAACGTTGCAAAGAATAGTAAGGATTTCCGAGGGTTGTTATTGCGCATCTCTCTTCATGGTTGGGCTGGTGGCCGGTGAATGTATCCACAGCTCATGATACATGGTCGACGATTGGCAACATGGGGGACAATCTCCGGAAAGAAGTAGGCAAGGTGATCATGGCAGCTTTTTTCTGGACCGTTTGGATTCAAAGAAACTGTAAGGTGTTCAAGGGGAAAATAAAAATGGAGAAAGAGATATTTAGTGATATCCAATTCTTAGCTTTTGATTGGATTAGGTGTAGAACAAAAACAGGAAAATTTCTCAGATGAGAGAGTTGGTTATGTAACCCGGTTGATGCCGTCTACTCTTGTAATGTCCTAGCTTCTCGCTAGCTTTTTAATAAATTGCTGTTTGCGGTCCAAAAAAAAAAGTAAGGATTTCCGAGGCATTACTAATAAGAGTAATGAAAAGAGCAAAAGTACACGAAAAAGAAATTAGGTTAATGTTGTAATATAAATTATATTACTTGTTTATGGATGCTGCACTCGATGACCAAATCAGTAAAAATCGAAACTTGGTCCCTACTCATCGAAACTTGGTGACTAATCCACCAAGCTTGCTCCCTACTCTTGCCATGCTTGCTCACTACTCAACCTCCAAGCTTGTTCCCTACTCTTTTTAGTTACTTGGTGCCTACTCATTGGTGGTATATAAATACCCCATTAGGATGAATATAATAATCCATCCTTTGGATCATTTCCTTCCTCTTAGATGCAACACCTAAATGCTCTCTAGTTAGTATCGTTTATATATATATATATATATATATATATATTATTTGTGAGATACGTGAGTGTTTTTGAAGACTTGGTGTTCCGGAAGATTTGCTAGTTAATCGCGGATCTTAAAATCCTTGTACAAGCACTTTGTAATCTCCTTGGTTGGTAATAATATTCTTGCTCTCTCTCTTTGGTGGATGTACACTATCACACCGATAGTGGAACCACGTTAAATTCTCGTGTTGCTAATATTGTTTGGTGAATATTGTCATTTAGGTAGATAATAACAAATATTGTTATTATCTATATTTGGGGTTGTTTATTTCGTTAGAGTCATTGTGCAACATCTAGATCATTGTATCCGCATTTGTTGTCGGGTTATTTGTGTCCTTGGATTTGTATTTTGTTTGGGACCTTAGAAATCATTTGCTAGCATTTGTTTCGTGACACGTAATTTCCTAGCAATTGGTATCAGAGCTTCGGATCTAGATTTGTAGTTTGTGTAGAGAATATACATAAACTAGTTTGCACACATATTTGTCTCTATGGCTGAAGTAGAAAACCCATTTGGTACCGATCCCTCAAACCAGACCCAAACACCGTACCAAGAGGGTACATTTAATTTATCGGGGGCTGGGATTCGTATACAGACTTGGAACGGGGACGGTGACTTTGGTAACTGGCAGTTTACAACATCTGCTGCACTTAGAAAAAATGGAGTCCATCCAATAGTATTTGCTAAAAATAAGTTAGACCCTAATATGTCTGACCTTAAGGCTAGAGAAATGGAAGCATGGACATTTACTACTTTGCAGATGGCTATGGGAGATAATGTCATTTCTGAAATTGTTTCACAAAAGACTGATGCAGGTATCTGGAATAAACTTGAGAATCTTTATCTCAAGAAAACTTTGACCAATAGGTTGTTATTGATGCGGTTGTGCCTCTTCTTCAAAATGAAGGAAGGTTCAACCATTGAGGCTCATATGACCGAATTCCAAGACATCATAATGAAGTTGAAGGCAACAGATGCGCTTCTTACCAAAGATGAAGAAGCTCTTGCTATGATTCTGTTGTATTCACTTCCCGAGAAATATTCTCAATTCACTAATAGTTTTATATATGGAAGAGAAACTCTTTCTTTGTCTTACGTGAAAACAGGAATGATTTCTGAAGATCAACGAATTCAGATGAGAATCGGTAACAACCCAAGAGAGAACAACCATTGCCATGGCCTATTTGCTGATAGAGGCCGTGATGATCAGCAATATTCAAGAGGAAGAAACCATGGGAGCTCTCCGTCTCGTCGACCTGGTTCTCGCAGGAAATCAATGACACGTGGCAACTGTAACTATTGCCACAAGCCAGGTCATTGGGTGAAGGATTGTCCGAGTCTTAAAAACAAAGGCAAGGACAACCCTGAATCATCAGCTGTTGCAGCCGAAGAGGAGCAATATGGCTTCTCCGCCACAGTTACACCACCGCCAGGTGACAGGCGCTGGGTGTTAGATACCGGCGCATCTTACCATATGACACCATTTCGGGATTGTTTCTCTACCTTTGAAAAAGTTGAAGGTAACAATATTTATATGGGAAACAATACTTCGTGTGTTACTAAGGGTATCGGTACTGTGCAGATCAAGATGTTTGATGGGTGTATTCGGACATTGAACAATGTCAAATTTGTTCCATCCATGGCTCGTTCCTTGATCTCTCTTGGACAACTGTCCAAATTGGGTTGCAAGATTCAGATTGTAGACGAGAGTTTGCGCATCTCTAGAGGGAGTTTTATTGTAATGAAAGGCAAACGGGCTGAAAATAATCTTTTTCATTTGATTGGCGAGACTATTTCTTCTGAATCGTGTGTGGCCGATAGCTCACAGAATCTCGATGTTGCTCGCTTATGGCACCTTCGTTTGGGCCACACATCCGAGAAGAATTTGGAGATTTTGCGCAAGCGAAATCTTATCAAAGTCGTCGTACCTGCTAGCCTGGATTTTTGTTCGGGATGTGTCAAGGGAAAACAAACGCCTGTTTCTTTTGGTGTTGGAAAACACAACACTAAAGGAATCCTCGATTATGTTCATACAGACGTCTGGGGACCATCCAATACTTCGTCCCTTAGTGGAGGTAAATACTTTGTTTCGTTTATTGATGATTTCTCACATAAGCTTTGGGTGCATGTGTTATAGTTAAAGTCAGATGTCTTCGATACGTTCAAGACTTGGTTAGCACGAGTAGAAGTTGAGACTGGAAAGAAGTTGAAAGTGCTTAGATCTGATAACGGTGGAGAATTTACTAGTGGTAACTTCAAAGACTTTTGTTCGCGTAAAGGCATCCATCGTCGCTACACCACACCGGGCAACCCTCAGTTTAATGGGGTTGCCGAGCGGATGAATAGGACTTTGCTTGAAAAAGTCCGATGTATGTTTTTTACATCGGGATTCCCTAAATCGTTTTGGGCTGAAGCACTTCACACCGCGGTGCACATTATTAACAGGTTACCTTGTTCGGCTGTTGGGGGAAGATTCCGGAAGAGGCTTGGAGAGGTAAAGGGAACATCTGTCTGAAATACATACGTGTATTTGGTTGTCCTGTTTATGTTCATATTTCAGGTCAGGACAAGCTAGATCCGAGAGCCACCAAAGGATCTTTGCTCGGCTATGCAGATAGTATCAAGGGTTATCGAATCTGGAACCCCTTGACTCGTAAAGTGATTCATTCTCGTCACGTTACATTTGATGAATCAGTCTTGTTGAAGTCATAAGACCCTCGGTCCTCTCAAGATCCGGAAGTTGTTACTACTGTTTCTCCTACTGCCGATGATGTGGAGACAGTAGTCAGTCCTTATATTCCCTGTTCATCTGCTCTTGATATTAGTTCTGGATCATCCGAAAATATTGAAGAAGTCATTCCGCCAGTGACTTCTACTAGTGATTCTGAAGAAGAGATTCTGATTGATGGTGGAGACTAAGACGATACAATCTCAGTTATTGCACCTACCAGGCATAGTCTAAGGACTATTCGACCGCCTAACAGGTATGGAGATTGGGATTTTGCTAACATGAGTTTTACAGATCAGCTGGAGTATGCTTTGCATGTAGGGCAAGAGGAGCCGCTTGATTTGAAGGAAGCATTGGCTTTAACCCACAGTTCCAAATGGCTATCCGCCATGCAAGAAGAGATGGAAGCTCTCTCAAAGAACAAGACTTGGGAACTTTGTCCACTACCGAAAGGTAGTCGGGCAATCGGGTGCAAGTGGGTGTACAAGGTCAAGGATGATGATCGTTACAAGGCTCGTCTCGTTGCTAAAGGCTTTGCTCAACGGAAAGGTATCGAGTATGACGATATCTTTGTTCCCGTTGTTCAACATACATCTATTCGTGTTCTTTTGGCAATCGTGGCTATGCACGATTTGGAGCTAGAACAGTTAGATGTGAAGACCGCCTTCCTACATGGAGACTTGGAGGAAACTATCTATATGAAGCAACCCGATGGTTTCGTTTCCGAAAGCAAGCCAGATTATGTATGTAAGCTCCAGAAGTCCCTCTATGGAATTAAACAGTCGCCTCGCCAATGGTATAAGAAGTTTGATTTGTTTATGCTCACTCTGGGATTTGAGCGAAGTGAAAAGGACGCTTGTGTTTATCATAGACAAAGCGGTGGTATTTTCACTTATCTTCTTCTTTATGTATATGACATGCTTATTGCCTGCAAGGACCAGTCAGAGATCAAACGTCTGAAAGACAAGTTGAAATCAGAGTTTGAAATGAAGGATCTTGGACCAGCGCAGAAGATTTTGGGCATGGAGATTGTGAGGGACAAAAAGTCCCGAACACTTAGGTTGACACAACGAGCATATATTCAGAAAATTCTGAAGCGGTTCAATCTTGATGGTGCCAAGACGTCTAGCACTCCGCTATCGAAGCACATCAAGATTACAAATGAAGATTGTCCGAAGGATGACAAGGGAAAGGCCGAAATGTCAAAAGTTCCATACGCCAGTGCGGTCGGGAGCCTTATGTACGCCATGGTGTGCGCTCGTCCTGATTCGCACATTGTGTCGGAGTGGTGAGTCAGTTCTAGTGAATCCGGGTCAATCACATTGGGTAGCCGTTAAAATGGCATTCCGATATTTGAAGGGAATCGAGACACATGGTCTTATATTTGGCTTTCAATTCCCGGACAAAGCACATAAATGTGCGTGATGCATATCTTGTTAGATTACATGAAGCGAAGGTCGTCTATTTGAAGAAAATCCTGACAGACGACAATGTTGATGATATGTTCACTAAGTCGCTACCGCCGGCTAAGTTTGAGCATTGCTCAAACTTGATCCAGCTTCGTTTGTGTTAGTGTCGTTGAGCACTTTGTTCGAGAGAGAGAAGATATTACCACAGGTGACAAAATGACATCTTTGAAGGAATTACTTTGTTAAGTGCTTTAGAGATTTGCTTTGCTCTACCTTGTTTAGTGGATTGTGCATTTGAGTTTATTTGTTTGCTTGTAACTTTGACGGTTGATGGCCATGCCGAAGCTCGTCACGGTTGGAATGCAATTTTGCTACCTCATGCCAATTTACTTGTTATCTACTTATGATCAACTATTGGAAGAATTCGTACTCGTTGGATTGGGATTCGTCTTGCTTTCGAGGACCTCGTGCATCATGGTGGAGTGTTGTAATATAAATTATATTACTTGTTTATGGATGTTGCACTCGATGACCAAATCAGTAAAAATCAAAACTTGGTCCCTACTCATCGAAACTTGGTGACTAATCCACCAAGCTTGCTCCCTACTCTGGCCATGCTTGCTCACTACTCAACCTCCAAGCTTGTTCCTTACTCTTCTTAGTTACTTGGTGCCTACTCATTGGTGGTATATAAATACCCCATTAGGATAAACATAATAATCCATCCTTTGGATCATTTCCTTCCTCTTAGATGTAACACCTAAATGCTCTCTAGTTAGTATCGTTTATATATATATATATATATATATTATTTGTGAGATACGAGAGTGTTTTTGAAGATTTGGTGTTCCGGAAGATTTGCTAGTTAATCGCGGATCTTAAGATCCTTGTACAAACACTTTGTAATCTCCTTGGTTGGTAATAATATTCTTGCTCCCTCTCTTTGGTGGATGTACACTATCACACCGATAGTGGAACCACGTTAAATTCTCGTGTTGCTAATATTGTTTGGTGAATATTGTCATTTACGTAGATAATAACAAATATTGTTATTATATATATTTAGGGTTGTTTATTTCGTTAGAGTCATTATGCAACATCTAGATCATTGTTATCCGCATTTGTTGTCGGGTTATTTGTGTCCTTAGATTTCTATTTTGTTTGGGACCTTAGAAATCATTTGCTAGCATTTGTTTCGTGACACGTAATTTCCTAAAAGTTAACACCTCGCGCTCCTTCTCAAAGGCATAGAAAACAAAATTCAAGGAATTTCACACATCAACATACATACAAATATATTGCGATATAATGCAATCACCCCTTTGATGGTTTCACTAAATATGCATATCTTGATTTCGATGGCCATCTTGAGACAAATCTCTCCAAGTAAATGTTGTGAAGAATAGTAAGGATTTTCGAGACATTACTAATAAGAGTAATGAAAAGAGCAAAAGTACAAGGCAAAGGAATTAGGTTAATACCTCCTGCTCCTTCTCGAACTTCTGCTTCTTCTTTCCCAGTGGCTACATCTAGAAAATCTATAATAATACTTAGTTGGGTGTGGTTTGATTACTTCTCAATCTAGGTGCTACCATGAGATAGCATCAAACCATAAAATGTATATAACATCCAACCCAAAATTTATAGCATCAAATCATAAAATATATAACATCAAACCCAAAATTTATAGTATCAAACCATAAAATATATACCATCAAACCCAAAATTTAGAATATCAAACATAAGGGAAATATTTGTGCAACTCTGGTGTGTACACGGTATACAAAGTAAATCTTTCTATAATTTAATTTTGTGCATCCAATACTACTTTCCAATTTCCATGATATGATTTCTTCTTGTGCAGATTTGAAACAACTATCCTTGCAACCAAATGCATCAACAGTCAAAATCTATAGCATTGAGAGTCCATAATATTTACGATCTGGTGCTTTTTTCTCATATTGTCTCGCTTGAGACATTGAACATCCTCATTAATACTGACAGCTGTAGGTACAAAAGATTACTAGGAACATTATGATATGTCACAGAACACCACATCAATGGAAGAAATAGAGAGAGACAGATCCAGACTAATAGAGCAACAACCTGAATAATAAAAGGCTCTTGAAATCACCACATCCATCTTATGCATCCCCAACCATGAAGAACTACAAGTCTGGAAAATGGAAAATGAGAGTCAAATCACGAGATATAAACGTTTTGAAGATATATATATATATATATATATATATATATGAGGAAGGATACGAATAATAGTAGACCTAAAATCAAGATACCAAAATCAATAAAAGATTTTTCATTAAATCTAAGATACAAACGGTCCATCCCGGTTTTCTTATTGTGCAAGGTAGGATGTGTATGGTTACAATGTCGGTTTCCATAAAATTTGTTGATGAGCAACAACCAAAATCTCCTTTATTATAAAACAATTAAAACAATTCTACACTAATATTTAACTTGAAACATGGAAAACACAATTAAGGATAGGTACATTTGTTCTATCTATTTTGTTGATTCCCGTAGTTGCTACAAATTATTGATCAAAGACTAAATTCAACTCCTTCTTGTCTCCTTAGTTTCTAGTTGCATATGTTGATTCCTGAAATCAAAATGGTGAGTGTCTCTCTTCCTGGGTGGGTGTATATGAGAGAACCAGGAAATTTGTACCCGTCTTTTATTCATACCCAATTATCCATGGAAGATTTGAAATTTGAAATTTTGAGGAGGTGAAAAGTGAATTTTGAATTTAGATAAAGAAGGTATGAATTGAAAAGTGAAATATTTGTGCAGGTCGTCGGATGAAGAAAGACGTATTTTTGTAAAAGAGAAGCATATTTAACTTGTACATTTGCATACCAACATGTAATTATGAGATTTTAGATTTTTAGCATAAAACTATTATACCTTAAGTTTTATATGTTGTATTTAAGACTTTTATCTAAATACATGTTAAGGTAATATAAATATAACATAACCTAATAATTTCTTTTATATTTCAAGAAGAAAAAATAGATTCACCAAAACGAGTGTGGATGTTGTAGCGAATGTCTTTCCATCTATGCAATGCATAAAGAGACAAAACTCATTTAATACAATCCCTGAAAATTGAAAACTATCTTATGGATTAGACTACCAATTAAATGCCTGTTGCCTAGCATCCAACTGCTACCTTGTGTTTGAAGCTCATTGGTGTTATCACCTCGTGTTTTGGTCTCTTCGGAAAAGATATGTGTTATGAAATGAAAAACTCACATCAACATAGAATCATTACCTCTGCCAGTGGATTAATTAATGATTGATGATTAATTCAAATAAAGCCAACTCTAGATATCTTCCTCTGAATCTCAATGTAAACTTTATTAGATGTTTCATGAAACCTAGTTGCATTGCATGTGCATGGTTAATTAGTGTTTTATATCAACTAGATTTGAATCATTTTTTCCCTGATATATGTTACAAGGTTTGAATCGTTGTTTCTTTCTTCAAAACCTTTTTTGGAGAGAAAGGGGTCTTTTTTTTAAAGTAACCTAATGCGAAGTTGCAATATTATAACGGTAGGTCCCTGTTTCCAATCTCATTATTGCTATGAATTTTTAACAGTGACAACTGTTAGTTGTATGGTCAAGCCTCAATTCTTAATAGTCACGGCAAGGCTGTGACATTTTTAAAGGTACGACTTATGGACGGAAAATCTTTATATCATATAAACTATTATACATATAAACATATATTTTTTACTATTACTTAATGAAACTAACAAATAAAAATTAAAAAATTTAAGAAAAATCAAATATTGCGTTATAAAACTGATATGCATTAGGTCATGACATGCCACAAACTTAACGTGGCGTGAAATACAAGTCTTAAGCCATGACCGACATGTCATGGTGACTGATACGGCGAGCTTTTTTGAACGACTTTAACTCATGTAAAAGGCCTTTACATTGTCTGTGTATTAGCTGGTCGCCATGTGTGAGCTCAAGGCTGTATATCTTATGTTTGTGGCTTACCTACTGAACTATTAGAGAGTGAATCTCTCTTTTTCTATCTGTATAATATATATATATATATAATATGTGTGTATGTGACTGTCTTGTTCTTGCTGTACATATTCTCCTTCTATATGGCGTTTAGGATTTGTTCTCTTATAGCACTTCTATTTTTCTTACATGCAGTTATATTCATGTTTCTGGAATTTGCTGAAAGCCTGAAAAACCAGAAATGATAAACAAACATGTTTGAAGCTAATGAAATATCTTTCATCTTGGTGGATCTTTTATATTTTTTAAACAAAGTAGATCTCTTCAATCAATGTTCATGAGTTTGACACTCCACATTTAAAGAATGTGTATATTTGACTGTTCAAAAAGAATAACTTTAAACTCTTTTGTTCAAGAAACAAATGATGTGACATATATATATATATATATATATATGGCAATGAGGGTTGGATTCGGGTTCAATCCATTTATTAAACAGGTTGAAAATTTCAACCCAACTCAACCCATTTAATTAAATAGGTTGAGATTTTCAATCCAACCCAACCTGCAACTTAAATGAGTTCAACCTGGGTTCGACCTGTTTACAAAATTTCAACCCAACCTGTTAAATAAATGGGTTCAACCTAGGTTGACCCATTTAATTTTACAATGCATAAAACAAAACAAATAAATTGTTCAAAGTCCACAACCTCAAAGTTCCAATAAATCACAACGACAAGTGCAAGTAATTGTTCAAAGTTCTAATAAACATCAACCACATAAGCCACCAACCAAATAAATTGTTCAAAGTTCAAAGTTTTAATAAAATCAACCACGAGAGCAGAGACGCCGGAGGAAGACGAGAGCACAGCGCCGGGAGAGAGAGAGAGAGAGAGCAAACTAGGCTTTTTTCCTTTTTTGATGGAGGCGTTCTAAAATTTAAATGAATATAGGGTTTTCCTATTTAGGTTCACTTTCTTTAACACTAAAATTTAAAAATTATATTTTAAAAATAAAATAAAATATATTAAGTGGGTTAAAATCAGGTTATTAATGGGTTGTAAATAGGTTAATAATGGGTTGTAAATAGGTTAATAATGGGTTGAAAACAGGTTACAAATGAATTATAAAAAGGTTGTAAATGGGTTGAAAACAGGTTGAAAATAAGTCAGAAATTTCAACCCAACTCAACCCATTTATTAAATGGGTTAGGCGGGTTGACCCATTTAAGTTAAACGGGTTGAAAATCTCAACCCAGCCTGCTACTAATGGGTTGGATTGACGGGTTGGGTCACTTTATGCCACCCCTATATGGCCAGTTCCGACAGACAGTTTCCGACGGATTTGGCCGTCGGAAAATTTCCGACGGATTTCCGACGGATTTTATAAAAGTCAACAATCGCAAACGTCCGTCGGAAATCCGTCGGAAATCCGCCGGAACCCTAAGTTAATAAAAATAAATAAATAAAATGGTAATAAGTTTCCGACGGATTTCCGACGGATTATTATTTCGTCGGAAATCCGTCGGAACTGTGCTGATTAAATGAATTAACTCATCTAATTTGTAATTAATTAAACTAAATATTAATTTATTAAACATTTTCAAGAATTTTTAAAAATATAATTAGAATCCGTCGGAACGTTCCGACGGACTTCCAACGGATTTCCGACGGATTTCCGACGGAAATTATTTACATTAAATAAATAGAAAATCGATATAATTAGAATCTGTCGGAAATCCGTCGGAAATTTCCGACGGAAACTATTTATATTTTAAAACAAATAGAAAATTTATATATTTAGAATCCGACGGAATATATTTTTATCTTAATTTTTTTCATCAAAATTGTTTAATTAATAAATATTTTAACATTTATTCACAATTTTAACTTTAATAAAACTGTGTTGACATATACTATTGTGTCTTAATTGGTTCAATTATGCTTTAACGTATACTATTTTGTCTTAATTGGTTCAGTTACGTTTTAACGTATACTATATATTGTGTATTAATTGGTTCAATTATGTTTTAACGTATACTATTTTGTCTTAATTGGTTCAATTATGTTTTAACGTATACTATTTTGTCTTAATTGGTTCAATTATGTTTTAACGTATACTATATATTGTGTTTTAATTGGTTCAATAATGTTTTAACGTATACTATATGTTGTGTTTTAAACGGTTCAGTTGGGCTTTAACGGTTCTTAATAGATTTTAATGAATCCATTGGGTCTTAATGAGTTCAATTAAAGTTTAAATGACATTATTGGGCTTTTAACGGTTTTAGTTGATTTTAATGAATCTATTGGGCCTTAACTGGTTCAACCGGACTTTAACGTATACTATTGGGCCTTAATGAATCCAATTGGGTTTAACGTATACTATTGGGCCTTAATGAGTTCAATTGTGATTTGACGTATACTATTGTGCCTTAATTGGGCTATAGTGGTTTGTAGTTGGTCTTATTGACTTGTATTGGGCCTTAACGGTTCAGTTGGGCTTTAGCGGTTCGTAATGGACTTTAATGAATCCATTGGGCCTTAATAAGTTCAATTAAAGTTTAAAAGATATTATTAGGCTTTCAAAGGTTTTTAATGGATTTTAATGAATCAATTGGTGCTTAACTGGTTCAACAGGGCTTTAACGTATATTATTGGACCTTAATGGGTTCAATTTGGCTTTAACGTATACTATTGGACCTTAATGAGTTCAATTGTGCTTTGACGTGGGCTATAGTGGTTTGTAGTTGGTCTTATTGACTTGTATTGGGCCTTAACGGTTCAATTGGGCTTTAACATTTTTAGTGGATTTTAATGAATCTATTGGGCCTTAATGAGTTCAATTAGGCTTTAACGTATACTATTGGGTCTTAATGAGTTCAATTGTGCTTTGACGTATACTATTGGGCCTTCATTGGTTCAATTGGGCTTTAGCGGATATTATTTGGCCTTAATTGGTTCAATTGGGTTTTAATGGATACCATAAGGCTTTAACGGTTCTTAGTGGACTTTAATGAATCTACCGGGCCTTATTCGGTTCAATTGGACCTTAATTGGGCTATAGTGGTTTGTAGTTGGTCTTATTGACTTGTATTGGGCCCTAACGATCCAGTTGGGCTTTAACGGTTCTTAATAGACTTTAATGAATCCACTGGGCCTTAATGAGTTCAATTAAAATGTAAATGGTATTATTAGGCTTTTAACGGTTTTTAGTGGATTTTAATGAATTTAACGGGTCACCACTTATTTTATTTCGCCTTAATAAGACATAAAGGGTCTTATTGAGCGATAATGGTTCTTAGTAGGTCTTTTCGAGCCCAAAACACACAACATGCCGACATGCGTATATACAATGGATATGTGCATACAAACACGTAATAAAGCATTATTGGGTGTTATTGACCTTTAGTAAGGCATAATAGGTCTTATTGGGATATAGTGGTCTGTCGTTGGTCCTATTAAGCTTTATGGGGTCCAACGGGGTTTTAGTGGGTCCATTGTATACATGAGTACACATATATGATGGATCTTAACGATTTCTTAAAAATCAATAAAATATAATTTTTTTTATTGAGTTTTGTTGTAAATTACGAAAGTTTATAAACGGGTTAGGGTTGAACTTTCTGACACGCCAACCCGCAACCTGTCAACCCGTTTACGACCCGCCAACCCGAGCGTGTGCGGGTTAGGGTTGCATATCTTGACATGATTTGTTAAACGGGTCGTGTCCGGGTTGATCCTCCCTGACCCGCCAACCCGTGACCCGCCAACCCGAACACGACCCGATTGCCACCCCTACATGTATATATTTATTAAATAAATATTTAATAGTAGTTAATAAGTTAATTATTGTCACTAAAAAAAGTAAATTTTTTAAAAAAATCTTTTCCCTCACTTTTTTTCCAAAAGTTTTAAATCTCCTATTTTTGTTTTTTCCAAAATTTTAAATCCCCAGGTTTTTTCTAATTAGGTTGAAAAACCTAGAACCCCTCCCACTCTTCCCCCTTCTCTAATTAACAGCCTTCAGCCTCTCCCCCTTCTCCTCCAGTCGCACCACCATCGTCGCCTCCTCCATGCCACCACCGTCGCCTCCTCCATGCCACCACCGTCGCCTCTTCGAGCAACACCACCACCACCACCGTTACCTCCTCCACGCCGCCACCGTCTCCCCTCACCGTTCGTATTATCGTCCAGCGCAACCACCGTCGCTGCTGTGGATTTGTGCTATCGTGATGAAACTTTGAAGCAGATGGTTGCGAATGATCCAAAAAGGTATAAGGCTCATGATTTCGGTACATTTTATGGGTCTTGAGTGAGTTATAATCTCTAATTTTAACAATGAATGTTGGCCTATGAAGGTCACATTCGGTGTTCTTTTCCAAAAAGGAACTTTTTTTTGGGTCTTGAGTGAACATGCAGGAAAATTTGTATTGAGTACTCCTTGTCTTATGTGTAAGTTTCTTGCCAGTTTTTCTTTTCACCATTTTCGTTTAATAATCCTATTCCTATGATGTTAATAATCTTAATGGTGTGTGTGTTTACAGTTACCAGCGTAGTACAACCGCCATTTCTGTTGGTAAGCTACTATATTTAATTCTCTGCATACTTAATAGTTCCATTATAAGGCGGTCTCTGCCTCTGAATTGCTAAGAGGTGAAATCTTGTTTTAGAACCATTAAGGTTCTAAAACCATCTGAATGACTTTGTATCTTCGGCCTCCCTAAACCATTCATATCCCTTGTTTCATTTTAACAAACAATATATTTCATTTTGCACTTTACAATAAGAGAATCTTAATCATTCTAGGCTCTGGCCACTTAATGAATTCTATTTGTTTTGATGGATGATATTTTGAACATGATACTACTCTACAGTTGCTCCGATATGCTATGCCCACCTTGCTGCAACTCAGGTGGGTCAGTTTATGAAATTTGAGGACCATTCTGAAACGAGCTCGAGCCATGGGGGCATAGGAGTTACTTTGGCTGGAGCCGTGCCTGTTCCTCAGCTCCCGAAGCTACAGGAGAATGTGTGTAACTCCATGTTTTTCTGTTAGAATGTAAGCCTCCGTTGGTTGGTTGCTACCTTTTGTTTTTCTGTTAAAGATGTCAATACACACAATTAGTTCCAGTACTTCAAGAAAAAAAATATAATAATAGAACTTACAAGCTTATAAGATGGAGGTTTCAAGCTGTAGTAAGCACAAATGAGTTCTGAAAGCAGAAGCTGACAGGTTACAGATTTGGTAAACACACACACACACACACACACACACAGATAGAGATAGAGATAGAGATAGAGAGAGAAACAGAAAGATAAAAGTTCTGAAGATGAAGTAAGAGATATTTGAATTTGTTTTAATATCTTTGTGTAAATGTTGTGCGCTTTAGGAACTAATTAATTCACATATTCATGTTAAGGCCCCAAAGAAACAGCCAGCCAAAAATGGAGTTGTTGTTGCCCCTGCTAAGAAAGTAGAGAGTTCTGAAGATTCTAGTTCTGAAGAGAGTGATTCTGATGAAGAGGTATGATTATTTGTTTTAATATTCTATGAATGATTAAAACTCAAGCAACAGTGGTTTGTTTTTTTTGATAATATGAGTAATTTTGAATGTGATTATGTAGGTTAAAGTCGCACTTGCAAAAAAACCTGCGGCGGATGCTGCAACCAAGGTTTGTTTTCACACAAGGCGAATTGTGTTGCAATTATATATATTAACTTGAAGTCTACATACAATGTTTATTAATGTCTTTCTGTTTATAACTGTTTTCTTGAATACATTACAGCCATCTAAAACCAAATGAAATAAACAATGTTACAATTTTATGGTTTTATTTCTGTTCTAGCGGTTGTTTATAATTCGAGTATTTGCAGGATACTGATGTGGAAATGGTTGATGCTCCATCATCAAAGAAAGCGTTTAGTGCTTATCTTTATGTTTGTTTTGTAATTCTTAACAAATTGTTTGCATTACTACGGATCTAAATGGAAGCAACATAACTTGTTATATATAGTACTAATTTATGTATATATTCTCGAACAATTGTTGATGGCGGTTTAATCCATATATAATATTTTGATTTTTGTATTTAGCATAATTTTTTAGCATTTACAAGATTTTAAATATATTTTTAAAATATTTATTTTTTTTAAATATTTATTTTTTTAAAAATATTCGGCTCATTTCCGATGGATTTCCGACAGATATTCCGTCGGAAATATATTTTCAAAATAAATGAAAAAGAAATTAATAATACAAATCTGTCGGAAATCCGTCGGAAATTTCCGACGGATTTCCGACGGATTTTTTTAATTAATCAAAATACCTACTTATTATTAATTATCTGATTAATTTGTTAAAAATGGGGAATATAGTTTCCGACGGCTTTCCGACGGACAAATCCGTCGGAAATGTGATTTTCCGGCGAGGGTTATTCCGACGTCCAAATCCGTCGGAAATCCGTTGGAAACCATGTTTTTCCGACGGATTTTCGACGGATTTGGCCGTCGGAACTAGCCATTTGTTTAGTAGTATATATATATGTAAATATATATATATATATATATATATATAGTTTCATTTATAAACCAGTTAAATGTTGCAAGCTTTAAAAACTCGTACAAATCAATATAAAAATAAGTTTTTTCATGATTTTTTTCATCAAATGTTCTGATTTAAGATATTATTACACATATTTTGTTTCATAATGTAAAAGTTTCACATGTATTCGTTTTCATAAGTTGAAAGTTTCTCATATATTTTGTTATGCAAAAGTTTCAAATGTATTTGTTTCATAACGTAAAAGTTGCACATATAATTTTTTCACAAGGTGAAACAAACATATGTGTAATAATATCTTAAATCATATCATTTGATGGAAAAAAAATCATGAAAAAACTTATTTTTATATTGATTTGTATGAGAGAACGCAAACTATTTATGAATATATATAAGGGCAGGTTCATACGAGAACGCAAACTATTTATGAATATATATATATATATATATAGAGAGAGAGAGAGAGGGGTAATCCTCAGCCAATCATTTTGTACACGAAAATTTTCATGTACAAAGTCACATTTGATCTTGTATTTAAGTAGTCCCAAAAGTCGCCCGCTACAGTTAGTACAAAATCACATGTGATATTGTACATGAAAAAAGTTCATCGCATTCTCGTAATTTGTTACATGAAAAAAGCTCATCGCATTCTCGTATATATATAGAGAGAGGATCTTCTACAAACCAACCCAAAGTTACAAACCTTGCCAACTAATCTCAGCTGTTGATCAAATAATCGGAAGGCATGTGACTGCATGGTGGCATTTTTTTAAAATAGTGAGACAGTAGGGGTACAATGGGTATGAAAAAATTCACTTGAGGGTATTTGGGGAATTCAAAATCTGTCGTTTAAATAAAGAAATAGTTTATCTATCCCTGAAGATTAGGGATTCATAACCAAAAACTCATGATACACTTCCCTAAATCGCTTGCAGTTTTCATGTAAATTGAAATATTTTTTCAATTTTGTTGAATCTTTGCGGAAAACTAACAACTGTAAGGAGATCGTGGTATAGAAATGGCAGAGAATCCCCCTAATCAACGACAAAGAGGTTAGGGTTTTGTTTTTTTTAGTTTTAATGTAAGTGTAGTTGATACGGGTAATTTAGTTACCCGTATTTACGTCTTATTTTCTTTAGTTTATCCTTTTTTTAGTATAATTAGTAATATTATTCTAGTTTCTAACAGTAATTTTAGTCGTTAATAAATTAATATAATAGTCACGCAAAACATGAGTTATAGGCTAACAAAGTAATTTAATCTAATGCCAATAATCATATTTTGTTATCTTTGTTTAGGAAGAAAAGAAGATGGAGTTGGGCTAGAGATGGAGTTGCAAGTTTGAAGATCAAAAGAAGAAATTATTTTTGGATAAATATGTAAAGTTTTTGTAATCCATACTCTAATTATTTTTTTGGCCCATGCAACAATTTGGTTGTTAGTAGATAAAATAGTGGATGATAGTTTGGCCCATGTGAGACCTTGGGCCCATGTTTTGATTTTGGCTTATTCATTAAGCCAAAACTTAATCTTGCCACTATATAAAGGATGGTGAAGTAGTGGTGAAAAAAAAGGCAATTTGGTGACACTTCTCTCTTTCCTTTGTCTAGTCCACGTCCAACATCCAAGGGAAAGAAAAGCATTTTGGCATTTTACTCTTTTTTGTCTCATGCAACTAGCATGATCCAAGAGGTAAAAACCAATCCAAGGATCCACCATCTTCTAAATACTACCTCTTCTTAGCCTATATATAAGCAATCAATTTAGTATAAAATTAGTCTTGAAGTTGTAGTTTTCCATCATCTAGCTTCATCTTGAGTGCAAGGCATGTATTAAGTATGTTACATATGCTTAGTATTTTCCTTACAATTCAAGTGGGTTAAGTGATTAAGTAATATATGAAGCATTTCATGTTTTAACAAGTTTCATCATCTTCTCCATCCCATAGTTACCTCAAGAACTTCATGATCTTCAAGTCTTTACGTTAGTTAAATTTTATTTATAGCACTTTTAAATTTCTTGAACATCAAGATTATTCAACGTGTTCTTGTCCACTAGGATGTCTCAAGATTACTAATGGTAAACTTGTCCTAAACATTCCTTCAAGAGCATAACTGATAAACTTGTCCATGTGCACTTTTTCAAGATTGTTGGAAACAAACTTGTCCTAGAATTCTTATTCAAAGGTACCAATGGTAACCTTGTCCTAGTTTTCTTACTCAAAGTTTGACAATCACAAACTTGTCCCACTTTTACTTTTCTGTACTTTACGGCTTTCTTTAATTGCTTTTATAATCAGAGTTTGTTGTTTCGTTTACATTTAATCCAGTTAATTATTGTCTTTATTATCAGTCAAAAATACCTTATAAAAACCCATTCTTAAATGGAAGGCTAAAACCCTTAAGTTTGGGGTGTAAGTTAATAACTTGAGATTATACATTAATAATAAAGTAAAGAGTAGTTGATCGACTTGTCATAATTGGATCTTATAATATTTCGTGGTAATATCTCTAAGTTTAATTGACAACTAACTATTGATATTTAAACATCTTAACCTTAATGAGGTTATAAAAAGTATTATATTTCTAAGACAACAATTACTATTATAAAATATCTTTTTATGGAATTATTAACTAATCTCATTTTATCCTTACACCCTAGGCTTGCTTTTTATAATTGTATTTTCTCAACATTACCAACCAACCGATTTTAGTTAATCAACAAAAAAACCTCTTGTTTTCATCCTCTGAAATCATTCTTTCTAAAAGTCGCGTTTTTCATCCTTACAGCTTTAACACCATCTCTGTGGGAACGATAAATCCGGTACTTTGTACCATTATTACTTGTTTTTATACGACAGTATTCCGAGGTGTATACTTGCGCCAAGGTATATTTTTGTGTGATAAAAAGGGATAGCAATATCCTGCAACAAGTTTTTGGCGCCGCTGCCGGGGATGGTAAGCTAAAGTTTAAAGCTTTTGAAAGACACGATTTTTATAAGTTTGATTTTTCTATCACAATTTTAAGAAAAACACAAAAATAGTTCATGCTCAGATTGTCCCGTCGGTTATTTGCTTCAAAATCCAGAAATAATCAAAACCACAGGCAACGTAGAAAAATCGAACAAAGATCACCATCTCTGTCTTCTTCCACGATGTCTGACGAGGACTATGTCACGGATACTGAAGATCACCCCGAAGGAAACGCTGGACCTTTATATGAACAATTCATAAATGAATTTCCAGGTCTTGAAAATTACGAGGATGAGGGCATTTTCATTAATGCCAACATTCCAGATGTGCCGAATGTAGTTGTTGGACAACCCGTCAATCACTATTTTCGCAACTTTGGTACTGGCACCAATAACGAAGATGACCCCTTCAATGAGTTTGTTAACAATATAAATGGTAATCCCAATGATAATTTTCGAAATAATCTTGAGAATATTCGCGTCCTCAATAACCGAATGAATGCGATTGAGCGTAACAATGTTAACGAAAATCCCGTTAACAATGTTAGGAACAATAACAACAACAATGCCTACGGGGGTATTCTCAGAAACCAAGGAGCCATCCCACAACAAAATGGTGGCCCCGTTCCACAAATAAATAGACCACTAAGGAACGAAGGAATTATTCCACCATTGAACAATCCGCAAGTTCAGGGTGGAGCTATTCCTCAAAGAAACAATCCGCCAGTTCATAACAGAGTTGTTCCTCCATAAAATAATCCACCAGAAATTGGTGGAGCTATTCCTCAGATAAACAATCAATCTGGTAACAATCAACCGTACCATAATATTCCACAAGGAGATTACGATGATGACGAGGAACAAAATATTTTTAGACTGGCAAATATAAGAGATGGTGCCATTATGTCCTACGCTATTCCAAATTTATCCCAGCTACACACAGGAATACGTAGACCAAATATTGATGCCACTCATTTTTCTCTAAAACCCATAATGTTCACAATGTTGCAAGCCAATGGTCAGTTCGCGGGACCACCATCAGAGGATCCTCACTCTCACCTACGGTCATTTATGGAAATTACAGACTCTTTCCTTATCCCTATGGTCTAAGACGATGCTTTGAGATTAAAACTTTTTCCATTTTCATTAAGGGATAGAGCAAGAGCATGGTATAATTCTTTGAAGCCAGACTCTGTAATCACTTGGAATCAAATGGCAGAAAAGTTTCTAAAAAAATATTTTCCTCCCACAAGGAACGCTAAGTCCAGAAATGAGATTTGCACTTTTAAACAATTGGACGATGAAGCAGTTCCTGATGCATGGGATAGGTACAAGGAGCTTTTGAGAAAATGCCCTCACCATGGCATTCCGTACTGCATACAGCTAGAAACCTTTTATGGTGGCTTAAATGCCACTGCAAAATCTATGCTAGATGCTACTGCAAGCGGAGCATTCACGACTTGTACCTACAATGAGGGGATCGAAATACTTGAAAAGATTTCCAACAACAACGGACAATGGTCTGACCCACGGTCTGTGCCACTGAAAAAGGCCACTGGGGGAACAGAGATAGATGTTGTTACAGCTTTAACAGCACAACTCACTAAACTAATTTCAAACCTGTCCACTGGACAACAAGTGAGATCTGATGTTATGTCTCTACAATCCAATGCCCAATCAGTACAATGCGTATACTGTGGTGAAGGACACTCGTTCGAAAACTGCCCTGGAAATCCAGAACAAGTGAATTTCGTAAATAAAACTGGACCGTTTTCTCAAACATATAATCCCGGATGGAAACAACATCCGAATTTTTCATGGCACAGTCCAGCTTTAAATCCACCAGCACAGAATGCACAAGGACAGTCCGAATTTCAGAACCAGGGCCAGCCCAGTTTTCAAAATCAAAGACAGTCCAATTTCAACTCACAACCTAACCAAGGTAACCGTAACAACCAGCAGGGTCATTTTCAAAACAATCAGTCCAACTACCAAAATAGGCCAAAGCAAAATGTTGAGTCATCAGTTTCTTTGGAAGCAATGATGAAAGGGTTTATGACCCAAACTCAAGCAGCCATCAAGAACCTAGAAACGCAGGTAGGACAGATATCTCTAGAAGTAAGAAAAAGACCTGTTGGAGTTCTTCCCAGTGACACGGAAATACTACACAGAGATGGAAAGGAACATGTCAAGTCTATTACCTTAAGGAGCGGAAAACTTTTGCCTGAGGTTAAACAAAAAGTTTCAGAAAGTCAAATCAAAGTAGACACTGAAAAGAATTCCGCTGCTTTAAAATATGAAATTCCTTCAAACACTTCAACTGTCACTAGGCCCACAACCACAAGTGATCCTATTGACACCACAAGTATCCCAAAGGATTCAGAACCTGTTTTGGCAAAAGAGTCACCACCTGTTCAAAAACCCCAAGAAAAAGTTACTGTGGATTTGTCACATCCTGGTGGCAGTCCAACTGTAATTTTTGGAAATCACACTCAAGTTACACCACCAGTTAAACCCACTACACCTACACCGCAGAAAATCACAGCCACCATCCCTGTCCCTCCTTACATTCCTTATCCGCAAAGATTAAGGAACCAAAAGGAGCAAAATGAATTTAAAAAGTTTTTAGATGTTTTTAAACAACTGCATATCAATATACCATTGGTTGAGGCCATTGAACAAATGCCAACATATGCAAAGTTTTTAAAAGACATTTTGAGCAAGAAAAAGAAAGTGACAGAGTATGAAACTGTGAGCATGACTGAAGGATGTAGTGCGTTGATATCTAACAAAATACCCCCTAAGTTGAAGGACCCAGGTAGTTTTACTATCCCGTGTTCCATAGGAGGTAAGATAATAGGTAGGGCTTTATGTGATCTTGGTGCTAGTGTAAACTTGATGCCATTATCAATTTTTTAAACCCTGGGAATAGGTGAAGCAAGACCCACTATTGTCACCCTGACCTTAGCAGATAAATCCATTGCATATCCAAAAGGCAAGATTGAGGATGTTCTAGTCCAAGTAGAGAAATTCATTTTTCCTGCCGATTTTATCATTTTGGATTGTGAAGTGGACCATGAGATCCCCATCATTCTAGGCAGACCTTTTTTAGCAACTGGCAGAACTCTAATTGATGTCCAAAAGGGAGAATTAACCATGAGAGTGCATGACCAAACAGTAACTTTCAGTGTTTTTGATTCTCTTAGGTACCCAGATGATAGAGAAGAGTGCTCTGCTGTAGGTTTGATTGAAACTTTGTGCCAAGAACAAAGTTTGTAGATGATGTTAGGAAAGGAGGAATCCGACAGCGAGGAAGAAATTATTGTTGAGGATCTAGAACCAATACAGGAAGTGGCTGCTTTTGAAGCATTAGACCCAAAGGACAGACCTACCCTTGTCCCATCTTTAGAACAAGCACTAGAATTAGAGTTAAAACAACTTCCTTCGCACTTAAAGTATGCCTTTTTAGGAGAGTCAAGAAAGTTACCAGTCATTATCTCATCATCGCTGGAGAAAGATCAGGAGGAGAAATTGATCACCATGCTGAAATCTCATACCAAAGCTTTAGGATGGACCATTGCAGATTTAAAGGGCATAAGCTCTACAATTTGTCAGCATAAAATCATTTTAGAAGATAAAACCTTCACTTCAGTTGAACCTCAAAGAAGGCTCAATCCTGTGATGAAGGAGGTGGTCAAGAAAGAAATCCTTAAATGGTTAGATGCTGGGATAATCTATTCTATTGCCAGTAGTACTTGTGTCAGCCCAGTACAGTGTGTACCAAAGAAAGGGGGAGTCACTGTAGTACCTAATGAGAAAAATGAGCTTATCCCAACTAGGAAAGTAACAGGTTGGAGGATCTGTATGGATTATAGGAAGCTTAACAAAGCCACCCAAAAAGATCATTTTCCTCTACCATTTATTGACCAGATGTTGGATAGGTTAGCTGGAAAAGAATTTTATTATTTTCTGGATGGATACTCTGGGTACAATCAGATAGCCATAGCCCCTAATGACTAAGAGAAGACCACCTTTACATGCCCCTATGGAACCTTTGCTTTTAGAAGAATGCATTTTGGACTATGCAATGCCCCTGCCACATTCCAACGATGTATGATGTCCATCTTTTCCGACATGTTGGAAACCTCCATGGAAATATTCATGGATGACTTTTCTGTTTACGGATCATCATATGACATATGTTTAAAAAACTTGGAAAAAAGTCTTATAAGATGTGAAGAGACAGATTTAATTTTAAACTGAGAAAAATGTCATTTTATGGTAAAAGAAGGAATTGTGCTAGGGCATCTCATATCTAAAAGAGGCATAGAGGTTGATAAGGCCAAGATCGAGGTAATCGAAAAACTTCCTGAACCAACCACTGTAAAGGGAATAAGGAGTTTTTTGGGTCACGCAGGTTTTTATAGAAGATTCATCAAGGATTTTTCGAAAATATCAAAACCTCTTTGTATACTCCTACAAAATAACCAAGTCTTCAATTTTAATGAAGACTGTGCAAAAGCTTTTAAAATTCTAAAAGAAGCCTTGGTCACATCACCTGTAGTGGTTACACCGGATTGGACTTTACCATTTGAGATTATGTGTGATGCCAGTGACTGGGCGGTAGGAGCAGTTTTATGTCAGAAGAAAGGAAAAAGTTTCCACCCTGTCTACTACGCAAGTAGAACCCTAAATGACGCCCAGATCAACTATACCACCACTGAGAAAGAATTATTAGCAGTGGTTTTTGCATTCGAAAAATTTAGATCATATTTAATTGGCACCAAAGTTATCGTTCATACTGATCACGCTGCAATTAAATATTTAATTTCAAAAAAGGATGCAAAGCCACGGCTAATCAGGTGGGTCTTGCTTTTGCAAGAGTTTGATCTTGAAATCATTGACAGGAAAGGCACAGAAAACCAAGTAGCTGACCACCTGTCTAGGCTAGAAGAACAGACCAAACCCCTACCGACTGAAGAGATATGTGAAGTGTTTCCTGATGAAAGGATTTTGTCTATAAAAACCACCCCGTGGTTTGTGGACATTGTGAATTATTTGGCATGTGGTGTCATCCCAAAAGAGTTAAACAAACACGAAAAGAGAAAATTAATCTTTGACTCAAAGAAGTTTTTGTGGGATGACCCGTTTCTATTTAAAATATGTGCAGATCAAATGATTAGGAGGTGTGTGCCAAAGGAAGAAGTCAGCTCAATTTTGGAACATTGCCACTCAGGACCTTGCGGAGGTCATTTTGGAGGAAGCAGGACAGCCGCAAAGATATCACAATCAGGATTTTTCTGGCCCAGTGTGCATAAAGATGCTCAAGATTTTGTCAGATCGTGCAATGAATGCCAACGGAGCGGGAACATCTCGCAGCGCAACGAAATGCCTTTAAATGGAATTTTAGAAGTAGAATTATTCGATGTCTGGGGCATTGATTTCATGGGCCCCTTTCCCGTCTCCAATAACTGCACTTATATAATGGTAGCGGTTGATTATGTGTCAAAATGGGTGGAAGCCACGGCTTGCCATTCTAATGATGCTAAAAAACTATTATCAAGTTCCTTCATCGAAACATTTTTAGCAGATTTGGCACACCGCGTGCCCTAATCAGCGATGAAGGAACTCATTTCATTAACAATCTGTTAGATGAAACCTTGGAAAAGTATGGCATCAAGCATAGGGTAGCAACAGCCTACCATCCTCAAACCAATGGACTTGCTGAATTGTCCAATAGGGAGATAAAAGGAATTCTAGCCAAGGTAGTGAAACCCCACCGAAAGGATTGGGCATCCAAATTGGATGAGGCCTTATGGGCCTACAGAACTGCTTACAAGACCACCATAGGAATGTCCCCTTACAAGTTGGTTTACGGAAAGGCATGTCATTTACCGTTAGAATTAGAGCACAAGGCATACTGGGTTCTGAAGGAATTAAATATGCAAATGGATGAAGCAGGAAGGAAAAGATTCCTGCAATTGAACGAGCTGGAAGAACATAGGCATCATGCCTATGAAAATGCCAAACTGTACAAAGAAAATACAAAAAAATGGCATGACAAAAGGATTCATCCTAAGGATTTATCTGAAGGCCAGCAGGTTCTGTTGTTCAATTCTAGATTAAAATTGTTCCCTGGTAAGTTGAATTCTCGTTGGACCGGACCTTACACGATTTCCAAAGTCTACCCCTATGGTGTTGTAGACCTGTTGGACCCCGAAAAGGGAAACACTTTCAAGGTCAACGGTCAACGAGTAAAACCTTTTCTTAACTCCGCAGACATAGTGGATCAACCCTTCGGGGTTATAAATTTTGCCACTTAAGAAAGGACAGAAGCACCTCTGTACAGTTAGATCTAAGTTGTATTATGTTTCTCAAATAAATAAGTAAGTTTAATCACAAACAATTTTTCTTTCACCATCATTTAAAATAACTCATTTTTTATTTCTCTTAAAAATTCTTTAATTAGAATTTTAGAAATATTCCAATAAGTTATTTTATAATCATGAGGAAAATTAAATTGTTGAAAATTTTTAAATTTCTAATTTCCAAAATGATGTTTAAAATCAGAATTTTTGGACCTTTTAAATTTGCTAAATTAGTGATTTACTTAGCTTTTTAGATTTAATATTAGGTAGCATATGGTCCATTAGTTATAAACAAGACCTGGTTTTTGGTAATACCCTAAAGATTTAAATTATGAGAAAATATGGCCCAAGAAAGGGACAAAATGGTTGAATCGTACTGTGGAGCCTAAAAAGTTGATTCTTGGTTTTTGGGAAAAAGATAGCTTGAGTGGAAAATTTATTAAAAAAGTACATGTTTGTTAATTAACAGCTCAATTATATGGATAATGTTGCCAACTCAGTTATGCATTTAATGAAGTCTGCCATCTGCCATAATGCAGGACTTCATGCAGAAGGAAAATCCACCCAAATCCTCCTTTTCGCCGGCGAATGGGTACCTCGTATATACAAAAGAAGACATCACATGCTGATGAAGACACTATTCATCTGAGACTCTGCAGAAAGGAAGCTTCGTTTATATACACTCTTCTCCACATTTCTCACTTGCAAAATGAGCCCACCGGAGAAGACCCCCCCTCGCCGGAAAAGCAGCCGACTTCAACTCAAACCAAATCAAAAAACCACAATAACTCCTGCAACAAATGCAAATCTAAGGAGATCTGCACGAAAAAAGAAAAAAGCCATCATTTTTTATCCATCATCAGCCGACCTTGATATCTCTCTTCTAGGCTGTTCGACTTCCACCTCGAAAAAAACAGCAGAAGAAATCCCCCTTCCAGAAAACCCTCTTCTTGACTTTGCCACAATGATACTCGAGCATTTGGAAGAAAGTCTACCGCCCGATTCACAAACACCAGCGGACGAAACCCTAGGTTCGCCGTCGATCATTATCGAGAATCAGCCACCCTTGAACGCCGGCGACAACCATATACCACTGTCGATCCCCACGACAACCACCATGCAGCAACCGGTGTCTACGATTCTAAACCCACCGTCGCCGACACCACCGTCGCCGACACCGCCATCGCCGACACCACCGTCGCCGACACCACCAACGCCGACACCTCTGCCGCTGGCTGCATTCGAACGACAGGTAGCAACCACCACCGCCAACACCAACGGTTGCACGAGGCACAAGAGGCAGATCTTTGATTTGAACCAGCCACCAATAGATAAGGGGAAGGAACCGATGGATGATCTGCTATCCCTCCCCACTTCTCAGTTCGAGTACGGATCAACCTCAGCTACTAAACCACCACCACTTGCCTTGTTTGAGTTATTACCACCTGAAATGAGCCCAGATGAAAAGAAATTGTTTCTCGGGTTAACAATCAACCCCTCTGCAAGATTAAGACAAAACCATAGGCTTCTGAATGATATCCCACAAATTTTTTCATACAGAAACGGTTTCTTGAAACCGATCTTGCATAACAGTGGTCCCTATGCCATTGAGATCAGTAATAGAGCACAAAACCCTCCAACAAACACAGGGTTGCATAGGAGAAACGGACACCTAGTTTGTCCAAAACCAGTCCAAACACCCGAGCAGATCCAACTGTTGGATCAGCTAGCACGACTCAAAAACCCTTACCGTTTGAGCCATAAAGGGGTGGTCAAAACACGTGCTCACCTAGAAAAAAAAGAATGTGTCCAGAAAAAGGAAAAGAAATAATGCTCGTGCAGGAGGAAAGAGGAATCTCAGGGGAACCACCTAAAAAAAAGGTACATAAGGAAATGACTATGAAGATAACCGAGTTTAGAAAGTGGAAAGCTCATCAGGAAGTACTAAAAAGACAGGCAGTAGAAAACGCTGAGCAAGCCATACATAATCAGATGTTGGGCAAGATATGTGAGCTACAGAAACAGGTCACTGAGGACCTTGAAAAAATAACCGAAATGGGGATTCGGTTGGTTGAAAAAGATGATGTTATTGCGGGATTGGAGATGGCTCTGGAACTAGCTATTGGCATAGCTCAAAGAGCGCAAGAGGAGAGAATGCAAGAAGAAATGGTACCAGCTGAAGTTCTGCAAAATGAGGAAGTACAGGAAGGTATGGTTGCCCAGGAAGAGCTGGAAAATGATGTGATGGACTTTTTGCAGGAATGGTTTGGCGATGAGTCTGCTCCATGGGAGTAGGTCTGGGGTATTCCTAAAACTCTTGTTTCTTGTTATATATATATATATAGCCTAGTATATTTTAAATATCCCGTATTTGTTGTTTTCAGTTTAACTGTTGTTTTTGCATGCATGAAAGCTTAGCTGGGTAATTTAGTTGATGTCAACTAAGTGGGTAGAAAGTCATGCATGTGTTTTGATGTTTTGCTGTTTTGTTCACTATAAGAGAAAGTCTTTAGCACAAGGGGACCACTTCTGTTCCATTCTTTTTCCAAAAATGATTCCAAATTTTGGTCAAAAGCATTTAACCATGGCCCCACTGTTCAGTCCAAGCCCGTATGCACATCTGTAAGTTGAGATCTTTTGCACACCAACTGTTTTTAATCAAAAGATGGGTTTGACTTTTCCAGTCTACAACCCCACAGGGTTTTATTTTTAAGCTCAATGAGGACATCGAGGTCTTCAAGTTTGGAGATGAGGAAATATGTATCTAAATGTAACATCACGATACAGATTGTTCGATATATACACAGTCAAACACTCCATTCTCTGAAATTATGTTTTGCACAAAAATTTTCAAATTTCTATTTTGGGTGCATATACATAAAGACATGCAAGTATACAACATTCAAAGAAGCATAGCTTCACTAATACACGCATGGACCTCACTTTCTGGTCCCAAAAAGCTATAAGGTATGCATAAACGCACTCAAAGAAGCATAGCTTCACTCACAAATGCATACATATCTTTTAGGGGATCTCTCAAGTATAGTTGCCTCTTCTCACATAAAAACTTAAGGATAGAAAAACCCACCATGAAAAGTTGTGAGATTGGAAGAGAAAGATAACCTTAGGGCGTTACACACTTGGCTTTGTTAATTTTTTTTTTACTTAAAGTTGTGCATACCATGGAGGGATGAATACGGGAAGATGATCGAATGATTGTTTTGGCAAAAATTTTGGTACCTTATGAATGGAGGTCATTAGCGGGTAACGCAAAACATGGAACCGAAGCATAACCGTGTGTTTTGAAATCTTTTTTCCTTTTATTTATTTTTATTGCTTGGGGACAAGCAATGGTTTAAGTTTGGAGATGTTTGATACGGGTAATTTAGTTACCCGTATTTACGTCTTATTGTCTTTAGTTTATCCTTTTTTTAGTATAATTAGTAATATTATTCTAGTTTCTAACAGTAATTTTAGTCGTTAATAAATTAATATAATAGTCACGCAAAACATGAATTATAGGCTAACAAAGTAATTTAATCTAATGCCAATAATCATATTTTGTTATCTTTGTTTAGGAAGAAAAGAAGATGGTGTTGGGCTAGAGATGGAGTTGCAAGTTTGAAGATCAAAAGAAGAAATTATTTTTGGATAAATATGTAAAGCTTTTGTAATCCATACTCTAATTATTTTTTTGGCCCATGCAACAATTTGGTTGTTAGTAGATAAAATAGTGGATGATAGTTTGGCCCATGTGAGACCTTGAGCCCATGTTTTGATTTTGGCTTATTCATTAAGCCAAAGCTTAATCTTGCCACTATATAAAGGATGGTGAAGTAGTGGTGAAAAAAAAGGCAATTTGGTGACACTTCTCTCTTTCCTTTGTGTAGTCCACGTCCAACATCCAAGGGAAAGAAAAAGCATTTTGGCATTTTACTCTTTTTTGTCTCATGCAACTAGCATGATCCAAGAGGTAAAAACCAATCTAATGATCCACCATCTTCTAGATACTACCTCCTCTTAGCCTATATATAAGCAATCAATTTAGTATAAAATTAGTCTTGAAGTTGTAGTTTTCCATCATCTAGCTTCATCTTGAGTGCAAGGCATGTATTAAGTATGTTACATATGCTTAGTATTTTCCTTACAATTCAAGTGGGTTAAGTGATTATGTAATATATGAAGCATTTCATGTTTTAACAAGTTTCATCATCTTCTCCATCCCATAGTTACCTCAAGAACTTCATGATCTTCAAGTCTTTACGTTAGTTAAATTTTATTTATAGCACTTTTAAATTTCTTGAACATCAAGATTATTCAAAGTGTTCTTGTCCACTAGGATGTCTCAAGATTACTAATGGTAAACTTGTCCTAAACATTCCTTCAAGAGCATAACTGATAAACTTGTCCATGTTCACTTTTTCAAGATTGTTGGAAACAAACTTGTCCTAGAATTCTTATTCAAAGGTACCAATGGTAACCTTGACCTAGTTTTCTTACTCAAAGTTTGATAATCACAAACTTGTCCCACTTTTAGTTTTCTGTATTTTACTGCTTTATTTAATTACTTTTATAATCATAGTTTGTTGTTTCGTTTACATTTAATCCAGTTAATTATTGTCTTTATTATCAATCAAAAATACCTTATAAAAACCCATTCTTAAATGGAAGGCTAAAAACCCTTAAGTTTGGGGTGTTAGTTAATAACTTGAGATTTAACATTAATAATAAAGTAAAGAGGTGTATTGAATTTGTAAGAGTAGTTGATCGACTTGTCATAATTGGATCTATAATATTTCGTGGTAATATCTCTAAGGTTAATTGACAACTAACTATTGATATTTAAACATCTTAACCTTAATGAGGTTATAAAAAGTATTATATTTCTAAGACAACAATTACTACTATAAAATATCTTTTTATGGAATTATTAACTAATCTTAATTTATCCTTAGACCCAGGCTTGCTTTTATAATTGTATTTTCTCAACGTTACCAACCAACCGATTTTAGTTAATCAACAAAAAAATCCTCTTGTTTTCATCCTCTGAAATCATTCTTCTTAAAAGTCGCGTTTTTCATCCTTACAGCTTTAACACCATCTCTGTGGGAACGATAAATCCGGTACTTTGTACCATTATTACTTGTTTTTATACGACAGTATTCCGAGGTGTATACTTGCGCCGAGGTATATTTTTGTGTGATAAAAAGGGATAGCAATATCTTGCAACAGTAGTTATGAAACATTAACAGTCAATTTTCTTGCAAAACGGTACGCAGATCGAGCGAAAGAATCATGATCGAAACATCGTTTTCGGGTAGCCGCAACATATCACCAATTAAATCGATGCATGACATTTTAAGTAGTTTGGGGAGGAAACAGGCGAACGAAGGAGAAGGTGTTTAGAATATTTTGTGAAGCGGTTAGATTTAAAAAAAGGTTATGAAGGGGTATATAAATTAATTTGCATAAGTCGAATGACTATTGTAAAAAAGTTTAGAGAAATAGGCATGTGGAATTCTCGAATTTTGTACATATAATCTGCATATAATAACATAATATATATGAAACCATTTGCATAAGTTAAGTTCATGGTTATTCTCCGTAGCCTCATAAACAATCATATGTTTGTTGTTTCTTGCCTTAAAAAGTTAGATTTAGGGTTTCATAATTTCAATTGTTGATGCTTTTTCCTATGAAAACAGCTTCATAGGTTTTATTTTTCATCTAAAATCGTTACATATATGTAATCATCTTCATATATGAAAACAACTTCATAGGTTTTATTTTTCATATAGAATCATTACATATATGAAATCATCTTCATGTTTCTTTCTTCCGAATTATGCATTCGATTTCTTTCTGACATCAAATCCTATCTTTGTATTATTTTGCTTCCGACTAAATTCGATTGGGTTGCATATACTTGGTTGGGATAATATATTAAAAAAATCAGTTTTTATTTCGGAAAACATAATTAAATTGTAGAAATAAATTCAACTTTAATCTATCCCTAAAAGAGTGGGATAACCGGCTGAATTTTGGTAACTGAAACATTTAATTCATGAAATTTTTTTATTATGCATTTACGATTTACATAACTACCCTTTTCATATTAATCTTTTCATTTTAATTTTTTTTATTAAATGGATGGGCCAGATTGGTTGGCAAAGTTTGTAACTTTTCGTTGGTTTGCGAAGATCCGGACTATATATATATATATATATATATATAGGGGAGGGATCATACGAGAACCATCCCTCTTTAAAGAAACAAAGGAACAATTTGTGGACCACATATGATGTGGGTCCCACATAATATTAAACCATTTCTGATTTAATATTAAATCATATTAAATCAGAAATGATTTAATATTATGTGGGGCCTACATCATATGTGGTCCACAAGTGTCCCTTTGTTCCTTTAAAAATGGAAAGTTCTCATTTGAACCTTCCTCTCTCTCTCTCTCTCTATATATATATATAGAGAGAGAGAGAGAGGGATGTTCAAAGAAAACCTAATTAACACCCTGATAACCCTCCATCTGGACGATATGCACAAATGCATACAAGCAATTGAAGCTGTTTGCATGTTATGCACAAGATGTTACAAATTACCAGTATGCATTTGTGCATACCGTCTAGATGGAGGATTCATAAGGTGTTCTTCTGTTTTTTAGGTTTTTATATATATATATATACACACACACACACACACATATATATATATATATATATAACTTTGTTGAAAACCCAAAGTCAATTGCTAGATGCATGTTAAATTACCAAAGAATACATGGAATCTCATTAAATTACTCTTGAAAAAAAGCTCGATGAGAGAAGAGAGATTTTATCAGCAGTCAATGTGAGACTCCAACAAGTACAACTACAAACCTTAGTCATGAGCTAAAATATATGCCTTTTATGCCCTACTCCACTACATTACCAAACAAGCATTTGGATTTTCGTCACTAAACAACTGAGGGGCATAAACATAGCGAACGAAATACGGGAACTCGCCATCCTTGGTCTTTGCTTCGAATTTCCTCTTCTCTTCAAATTCTACAATCTTCGTAACTTCGACAGTCACCTTCTTTGGTTTCTACTTTCTTCTCCACCTTCCCTTTCGAAGAAGGTTCAGATAAGATTTCTGCATGCTTACGTGCTCTCTTTTGGATGTAGTCACAATCATTTCAGCCTCTATAGTTCCTTCGATTACCACAATCTGTGACTTTATATCAGTTTTGAAATTATGTATGCCTACAATTTTCCATGGCTCTTAGTTCAATTGTGTAAGAGCATCTTTAACAACTTTTCCAAAATGGAGAAAATGAAGAAAATGAGAATTTTGAGCAAATATTTTACTGCAACAACTTCTTCAAAACTGTCTCCAAAATAGAGAAAAATCGGATTTTATCGAACCACTTGTATGTTCTAGGTGATCTGCAGGTAATCATCAACGAAAATTTCCTTGGGTGAAAGCCATTTGTTTTGTAGTGTAAGAGCACCTATAGGAAAACTTTGAAATAAATATATAGAAAGAGAAATACAATTTTAATAGACGAATAAAATATTTTAATATTCTAATAATGTTGGATTATCCAAAATGAGGAATTTGTTGGAGATGAATGCAATTTTTTGAAGATTTTGACTTTTGGTTCTCCATTTTGGAGAATCTGTTAGAGATGCTCTAATACAATAATATATCACAATTCACATATAAACAACTAAGAACTTTGACGAAATCGTTGTGCCTGATTAATTTACCTTTGTGTTTTAGTAGCTTCACTCGAAGATCATGCTCACATTTGTCACAATGTATGCCTTTACTTTCGTTCTCCTTATAGTCTCCTTCGCCCACAAACACAAACGGATCGTAAGAAGTACAATCATTCATTCATCAAAGAATCTTGATCATCCTATTGTTAATAATTGTAGAACTGAAAGTACCAATCCAATGCAATGACCCCTTGTCTAAAGTTTAAGTGATTCAAGCCTTGTACAGGAATCTACTTGTACTCCCTCCGTCAGGGGAGGAACACAACCATTTTAGTCTTGGGGGCCGTAATTATAATATTACAAAAAATTTGAGATCCAAATGATACGTATGAAACTTTTTCTTATTTTTTTCCTATGCTATAATATTAAATTTCAGAGAAAATTTGTTAATGGAGACTAAGAAGTCGTTTACCAAACATTTGCCCGATAAACGTTCACCAAGTCATATCACCTTATCGGATGGACATGGCAAGGACCGAGAATCTTACCAGGTAAGAACGATGGTAAAGATCAAGTGTCTTACCTTGTAAGCAAATGGGACAACTCTTACTCGGTTAACGTTTTCCGGGTAAATTGTTGCATATAATGTCATTTTGATGGAGCACAAATTTTACCTGACAAGGTAAGTAATGGTGTCAAATTTTACTGGAAAGCGTTTACCAAAAAGATAGTAATACAAATTTGTTATAGTTTTATAATATTATTAGTGAATAAAAACTAAACTTTTAGATTATTAATATAACACTATATATAATAACTCAAACATTGTGTTTTTTATATCATAATGCATGAAAAGAAAATAGAAATTGATTATTAATATAATGCTATATATAATAATTTATATCATAATGCTCAAGAAAATTAGAAATGGGAAAAAAAACTTCACATGGGATTCAATCCCAGGACCTCTTAGAGGTAGACAGAACGCGTTAACCACTGCAGTCGAGTAACTCTATACATTATTCATTGGACATATGTAGTATATAAGTGAAAAAAGCAGAGAGGTCATGGCCCACCTAAGCCCCTATGTGGTTCCGCCACTACCCCAGTCTCAAAATAAATGTACATAATGAAAGTTACACACAGTTTTAGGAATACTTAATTATTACGTTTTTTAAATAACCAAATGACATTTTTACCCTTGATAGTAGATAAAGAAACTTTCTCCATCTCATCTTCAAGGGTAGAGTGGGAAAATGAAAACTTATTTTTAAAAGTAAACACTTATTTTGAACAAACAAAATAATAATATAGATATTTAATTTGAGACATAAAAAAGGAAACATTTCCATAAATAATAATTGTTTTAACTTAATTTGTTTTAATATATACCGGATTTGAAAAAAACGATGTTAAAACTTAAAACCAATGTATGTTACTTTGGGTATATACTATAATAAAATTTGTAATATTTTATCAAAATGAACTAATTTTTATAAAGGTTTTCAATTTAAAATCGAATAGAATTTGATATGAAATAACTCTTTACTTTCTTGGTTTCCTTCTTTTCTATTGCTTTCTTCTCTTGTGATAAAATCTCAACCTTTTTCCTCCTCCATTTCTCTAATCTTTCATGTATCTTCTTCACTTCAATGGTGCCTTCCACTGTAATTTCACCTTTCTCATGCTTAACATCCACTTTATGGACTCCTGATCACCGCAAAACGAACGAACGGACAATAATTTTCATCTTTTCTAGAGCGATTTTTCGGGTCTTATTTTAAACAAACACTGACATTATGTTCCACTACAAAACAAATGATTTTTACTTACAAAAATTACTCAGGAAAATTTCCGTCGGTGATTACCCACGGATCACCTAGAAAAGACCAATGGTTCGGTAAAATCCAATGTTTTTTAGAAAATACCAATGGATTACCTAAAGAATCTCTGGGTAATCTGTCACTGTTATACCCAAAATGTATACCGTTAACTTCGTTAAGGATTCTTCCGTTACCATCGTTAGTCTCGTCAGAAGTTAACGTAACTTAACTAACGGAACATTAGTAAAACTCACCTAACGGCGACACAGACGACCGTTACGTCCGTTGCGTATACATTTATGTTATGTTCAGTTACAGGTCAATGACATTATGACAGGCATGAAGACTAATCATCATGACACGACCGTTATAGCCGTTAGAAAGCAATTAAAGATGGAATCTAAATATCAAGTATAAAAGCCCACGACAATATCAAGTACAACTGATTAGCCAAAGAATAGCCGAGAAAGCATTCTAAGAACAGTCATAAAAGCCCACGACAACATCATCGACAGTCTCGACAACTGTAGCATGAGTCACGACACTAGTCTTAGACTCACGACTGCACATTCACACACTTTTTCTTTGTAACTTTATTTACTTGTTCCAAATGTCGGCGTCCCTGTTTGACGTCCATAGTGCACCGACGATCCTCTTTACGGTCGTCCGCGGTTTTTTCCCTCCGAAGAGGGTTTTCCGCGTCAACAATCTTTGTGTTGTCTACTTTCCGTTATTGGTTTTTAGAAGTGATTTTTCTTCTTTAGTTGATTAAGGTGCGAATCATCCGCCTAACGTTAAGTCATTTTTTGGCATTAACAGTTTGGCGCCATCCGTGGAAACCAACTAGAGAAAAAATTTCTTCGAGAAACCCTTCTTTTTTACTAATCTGTTTGAATTTTCTGTAAGTACAGGATGGTGAGAATAGAGGATGTTCAAGGCGGAAATATGCCTAACGACCTAGAAGCTATACGCCAGCAGATAATTGGAAGAACAAAACCGAAGAGCTAACCAAGAAATCAAGGCCCTAAGAAACACAAATGCCGCTTCGACGTCGACATCGGTACCTGGGACCAAATCTCAAACTCCTTTGCCACCGCCTCCGCTTCGAAGTACCACGCCCTCGTCGTTTCCGGTCGTAACACCACCACCGCCACCGCCTCGATCCATTCCGCACGCATATCCATCTATTCTAATTCCTTCATCTGCTCCGCTAACATACACACCAATTTCTCAAGCGACTTCGCAAGCATATATGACCGTACTGATCCCACCGTTGTTTGAACATTTGTTCACGACCACATCAGCTCCTCAGAATACCTCACAAACGCATACACCCGCACCGAATAACTCTGTTACAAAACAACCATATATACCACATGTACCGCCCTCTCAACCAGATAATCCTTTCTTGGGACAAACATACATATCCACTCCTATCCCAAACACCACCATATACACGTGCACTGTTAATCCGAATATGACTATTAATGGTGAAAGTCATGATTTTACTCATTAGAGCATACCATTTTCGACCAACCACACGTCGATCCTAATGACGAACGTGAATAATCCATTCAATACCTTTGAAATTCCATTCGACGGCTCTGTCGCCAGAAAATTTAGACAACTTGAAGAACAAAACGAAAGAATGTTGACGATACTTGCAAAACTTCCTGGAGCAGGAGTTCCGGTCGACGTCGAGCCTCCAACAGGATTCCAATCCTCACCATTCGCAGATTTGATCGCCCTAGTAGACGTTCCCAAGAAATATAACATCCCTACATTCACGCCAAAATATTCGGGTATCACAGATCCAATGAGCACGTCGCACAATATAAACAGCTTATGTGGACAGCGTCGATACCCCATAACTTACAAGAGGTTTGCATGTGCAAAAGTTTCGGAGCGTCTCTCACTGGTGCTGTGTTGTAATGGTTAATCAACCTCAAGCCCAAGTCGATACACTCCTTCGCCGATCTAGTTAATCAATTTTTTCAGCAGTTCACTAGTAGTCGCAAGATGGAGTTATTTCAACAGGTTCAACATGGAAATGATCGGAATTCGCAACTGTGACACCAGGACAGCGTTCGAAGCCTACAAGCGAGGGTTGAATAATAGCTCATGATTATAACTGGATCTCACTAAATACCCGGCTGATACATTTGAGGACGTGAGAGCTAGGACTCTCGCTCACATGAGAGTCGAAGACGACGCTACGTTCCGACAAAGAACTTCGACTGATAAAAAGATTCTTGGTGTCAAGAAGCCAGACTTCAAGAACTCGAAAGTCTTCTGTAACGTCCTATTCGACAAGAGAAAGGTTGTAAGCAAGGTAGAACCTAAATTCACCCAATATCCGAAAATCTCCACGTATGATTTTGCAGGTACCCCCAAAGAATTGGTAGAAATGTTAAAGAATGCTCAAACCACGATTCGATGGCCCAAGAAAAGCGATCGACCGAACGATCAGAAAGACATGACGAAATGGTGCGACTTCCACAGTGACCATGGACATGACACAGACAACTGTCAGGCTCTAAAGAAAGAAGTCGCATGGCTATCACAGAAGGGTTATCTTAGCAATTTGCTTTCGACGCAAGACCCAGGTAAGATCTCTAGACCTACATCTCCTGCACATACTAAAGTCGTGAATTGTGTGATAGGAGGATCCGACGTCTGTGGATTGACATATTCTGCCGCAAAGAGACACGCAGGCCAAAAAGTACGATGAATCCAGCATTCCCGTCGACCGCCAAAAAGAAGACGACGGAAAGCTCAATTCCATGACGATAACGTTCGGTGATGAAGATCTCGGCGATGTCAGACAACGACACCATGATGGTCTTGTCGTCCAACTAACTATAGGGAATTGTCTGACCAAAAGGATCCTTGTCGATGGTGGCAGCTCAACCAACATTATCTTTCTTAACACACTAAAAGCAATGGGGATAAGCGAGAAAGAGATCGTACGACGCCTCGACAGTCCTAGTCGGCTTCAATGGCGACGCTTCCACAACAATAGGGGAGATCACACTGCCAATCTTGGCAAAATGAGTTAATCGATCGACTCGTTTTAATGTGGTCGAGTGTTCCTCAGCCTACAACGTTATCTTGGTAAGACCTTGGATACACGACATGAAAGCAGTCCCCTCGACCTTTCATCAAACGTTAAAATTTCCCACTCCATAGGGAATTTAAGAGATAAAAAGCGAGCGAAAGGATGCTAGAGAATGCTACAAAGTCGCAATGAAGCCCCGAAAGCAAAACATCTAGCAATTACATAGCCAGGCGGACGATGCGTCCCCTGACGATTATGGACTTCAAGAAAATGCCTTGGATCCCGCCAGGCCAGAACGAACAGTATTTCTGGGGGCATCCCTGGACGAAGTAATAAAAAGTGACCTCATAAACTTCCTCGGTAACCACTCCGATTGCTTTGCTTGGACGCACAAAGATATGGTCGGCATAGACCCGAATATCATATCACATAAGTCAGACGTGGACTCAAACTTTCCTCCGATCAAGCAAAAGCGCAGGGAGTTCGCTCCAGAAAGGAACAAAATCATCAACGAAGAGGTCGACAATTTGCTAAAGTCGGGAAAGATTCGAGAGGTCAAATATCCAGAGTGGTTGGCCAACGTTGTCGTGGTCAAAAAGAAAAATGGGAAATGGTGAGTCTGTATTGCTTTTACAGATTTGAATACAGCATGTCCTAAGGATCATTTTCCTCTTCCACACATCGACGCTATGGTCGACGCTACTGCGGGACATGAACTATTGACGTTCATGGATGCGTATTCCGGGTACAACCAGATACGTATGCATCCGGACGACCAAGAAAAAACAGCTTTCATGACAGACAAAGGCATCTACTGTTACAAAGTAATGCCATTTGGCCTAAAAAACGCAGGATCGACATATCAACGACTTGTCAATTTGATGTTCAAGGATATCCTGGAAAAACAATGGAAGTTTATATTGACGATATGCTTGTCAAGTCAAAGCATGCGACCGATCATATCGGACACCTCGCAGAGTCTTTCGAAGTGCTCAGGAAATATGACATGAAACTGAACCCGACTAAATATTCCTTTGAAGTTCAAGTCGGAAGATTTCTGGATCATATGATCACACGACAAGGCATCGAGGCAAGCCTCGATCAGATCAAGGCTATCCTCGATCTGCGATATTTAACCGGACGGATTTATCTGTGCCGAATTTAAACGACCACCACGAGACTCCTTATGTCGACGGATCTTCTAATATACGAAGAACCGACCTAGGTCTCGTCTTAAAATCACCACAGGGGGACATAATAGTGCCAAAAAACACGAGTATGATGCAAGTCAAGTCAAAAAACGTAAAAATACATTCAAAACATAATAAATACATAAAAATAATGGAAGTCTTTTACAAAAGATTGGCTCGACCGAAAGTGTCGACCATACAAAGAAAAGAGAGGGCCTAAGACTATGACTGATTCATAACAGAGTTTATTGCAGCAGAGACTACGGCGTCCTCTTCGTCAACTTCCTCCCGGTCCTCCATATCCAAGTCGACATCAGTTCCGATTTCCTTGAAAAAGAAGTCCACATCACCCGCAACCTTCGCAAACACATCATTCCCAGCCAAATGACGACGGAATAGAGCTGCCTTGGTCTTCCAGTGGGTGAAGGTCTCAAGGGCCTCCATCTCTTCCCTCAAACGGGAATTCTCCACTTGAAGCTCTCAAGTCTTTTCCTTGGCAGCCTCTGCTCTACTAGATACCTCTTCAGCCTTGGACCGCCAAAATTTGGGCCCCTATCTCACTCTCGATCAAAGTCACTTTGGTCGAGGCCACCTCCGACTCCAGCGACGAGACCTGGAACTGGGTCTCCCTCAGCCTGTCCTCGACCCCCCTCCGCATGAAGACCTCATGTTCCCAATCGTCTAGTACATTTTTCAGACGATGGGAACAGTCCTCAACCTAATTTGAGGCCTCTTCTTCTCTGGCCAACGCCTTTGTGACCAAGGATTTCATCCTGTTCACGTGAGAATGCATGAAGAGGAACGACTGGAAAGTCTGAAAAATCAAAAGAGTCAGTATAAGAGTTGACAAATAAATCGACTATATAAAAATAGATGTGATAGAAACAAAAAATCTCACCAGGAACGCTAGACCGGTAGTATGAGCATCCATATCCTCTATGGATTCATTGTTATAACGATTCCAGAGGTTGGGAAGCATGAGCTGATTCAAATGATGGTATATCACCTCCTTCGACAGGATATCGTTAGATAAAAACTCCTTGGGGAGTTTAAGGGTTATCGTCCTAAAACCGGACGATGCATCCCCTTCGTTTCCCCCAGAAGAAAGGGGCGTTTTCCCCAAATCCCTTCTTGGAATAATCGACGACGAAGTCGTCCTTTGAGCTCTCGGCGCCGATGACGCAGCCTTCGCCCCTGGTTCGGGAAGGGCAACACTAATAGGCTCGACATTAATAACGCCAGTAGTCGCCCCAGCAGGAGGAATGACGCCAGAAGGGCCACCTCCAATTCCTAGGGTAGCGACCCTCTCTCTCTCTCTTTGATGTTCTATGAAGAGGAACTTCACCTAAATAAAGAAGAAGAAGTTAAGAAATAAAGAGGGCCGCATGACAAAAACGAATGTGATAAACATTGTTACCTGCCATCACTTCTTCTTCATATTTTAACTCCCTCTCCTCCTCTTCTCGTCTCCGATCCTCTCCGGTAGATCCCGATGCTTGAGGAATATCCCCAACTCCATCCTCGACGCTCGGACGAACGTAAAAAGATCTTTCTCTGACAGAAAAATCTCTCAAAAACTTCTCTATCACGTCTGAAGTATTGTCGACAACAAAAGGAGCAAAATCTATTTCTGCAAATAAAATGACTAAGTAAGAGTAAAAGAGAAAAACTTAGAATCTCTTTTCAAAGCAGAAGCAGAAAAAACACTCACTGACGGGATTCCACCCCGGTATTGTCCACCGACTATCGTCCGTGGGCGTGTCAACCGGCCAAAGACAAAACGCGTCTTCCATTTACGATCATTGACCACAGTTCCCTGGACCAACGTCCTATCCCCCTTAAAACGACTAAAGAGGGTGTAACTCAGATTTTCGTCATTCTTCACGATATACGCCGTGAGAAGATCTAGAACGTTAAATTTTAATGGCCAGTTAACCGTCAGGCGCTCGATCGTATAGACGACTCGCCAAAACTGGGGCATCAACTGCCCCGGGGATAACTAGTGGTCATGAATTCTTTCGCTAAACCAGATAACGGCCACAATACTCCTATTTTGAAAGGATATTCGTACAAAACGAAAGCATCTGGTGGGCATTCGTGAGACTTACGATCCCCAGGAATAATAAGAGATACATCGTCTGGTATACCCGACGTATCTCTAAAGACCATCAGATCGTCATCACTCACTATTTTACTCAAAGGGTCCATTTCTCTGTCAGCCATTTTCATCTCTAATAAATAAATGAAGAAGAATGCTCTCTGACGATTTCTAGGGTTTTTTTTTCACTATAGATGCACGAAAGACTAAAATCTTCAAAGAAAACGTACCTTTAAAATTCTATCAGTTCTCGCAGGATCGTGGGAGAAAAGGAAGGACATAAAGATCCAATTTTCTCCTTTTATGCAAAAGGAAAAACGATTCAGTGCACCTCCAAACCTACAGTTGTCCAAATTCCGTATACAAACCTTCGACACTTGTGCCACGCCTATGTCATCCGCATACCACGCGGATTACATCATCCGAATCCTTATCCTTTAACTGAAATCGGTTGGGACTCCTAACTAAATCAATTAATACATTTGATCAATACGGTTACCGAAGAATCAATCGTGTGACAAAAATAAATTCTTGAAAAATCTTCCGCCAAAAAACTTTTTCAAAAATTTAGGGGCAAACTGTTATACCCAAAATTTATACCTTTAACTTCGTTAACTCCAATAAGGATTCTTGCGTTACTATCGTTAGTCACGTCAGAAGTTAACGTAACTTAACTAACGGAAGATTAGTAAAACTCACCTAACGACGACACAGACGACCGTTACGTCCGTTACGTATACATTTATGTTATTTTCAGTTACAGGTCAATGACATTATGGCAGCCATGAAGATTAATCATCAAGGAACGACCGTTATAGCCATTAGAAAGCAATTAAAGATGGAATCTCAAGATCAAGTATAAAAGAAAGATTAAACAAGCAAGGATGGTACAACTGATTAGGCAAAGAATACCGGAGAAAGCATTCTGAGAACAGTCATACTGCACATTCACACACTTTTTCTTTGTAACTTTATTTACTTGTTCCAAAGGTCGGCGTCCCTATTTGACATCCATAGTGCATCGACGATCCTCTTTACGGTCGTCCGCGGTTTTTTCCCTCCGAAGAGGGTTTTTCGCGTCAACAATTCTTTGTGTTGTCTACTTTCCGTTATTGGTTTTTAGAAGTGATTTTCCTTTTTTTAGTTGATTAAGGTCCGAATTATCCGGCTACCGTTGAGTAATTTTTTGGCATTAACAGTCACTGATTTGAATTAACCACCAACAATTTAGCCACCAACTTTTGTAACGGTTTTGTGAAGAATCATCCTTTAGTGACAGATTTTCCAGGGAAACGGCCGTAGGCAAAATTCTTTCGTTTACTAGTGTTCTACTTCTATATATATGTCGAGAACGAACGAAAAATACAAAAACCACAGCAAGATCTTGTTAAAAGGTTGAAAACAATCAATACTCATGAATTATGTATTACAATGATATAAAAATACTTTTTGTAAGAATATTGCTACTACGACTAAACCCTGGTTAACATAACCATTTAATTATTAGTTCATAACTAAATGTCTAAAAATTGCCCTAGTTCCTTTTGTTTTGGTAATAATGGTTGTGTGGGCCAGATTGCGCACACCTCGATTAATACTCTTATTTGTTTTTTAAGCAAAAACCCTCCGATGGTCCTAGACATGACTTGTACCGGTAATCTCTTGGGAGAATGCTACCGGTTACAATTCAACTTAACCCTAGTTTGTAATATAAGCAAAGAGAGTGGCTTCTTTCTTTGCTAATTCTAATTCTTTCGCCATTGCAGAGTCTCTCAGTTTCGTTTGAGTAAATTTATAGGGTTATTAAAGTTGCATGTTGTACGTGCAAAAAGTGTTCTTCAAGCAAACACACTATTTGGTGGGAATTTGATTAGAGTGGTTCACTAAGACCATCTTCAAAAAATTCCTCAAAAAAAATTTAAAATGGAGAAGCAAAAGCCAAAATCTCTAAAAAATTATACTCATCTCCAACAAATTCTCCATTTTGGAGAACTAAATATTGAAAATAATATTAAAATATTACAATCATCTATTAAAATATTATTTCTGTTTCTTTATATTTATTTTCAAATATTTCCATTCGTGGTTTCATGTGATAATCATTTTTGGAGTGATCTACATATTTGGAGAAAAACATAGTCTCTCTCCTACTTTTTCCATTTTGGAGATTGTTTTAGGGAATCTATTAAAGTAAAATGTTGGCTCAAAATCCCCATTTTAATCCTTTTCCACTAAAGATAAGCTGTTGGAGATGTTTTAAGATGGGTCGGTAGCTGTCACAATTTGAAAACTTTAACTTTTCATCACATGACACTCAAACACAAGGTCAAAAGTTGGTTGTTTTGTAATACGCAGTTACGCATTAATGACTAATTAATTACCAAATTCTCATAGATATGTTTGAATAATGTTGGTTAATATACAAAATAAATTAAAAAAAACGAACTCGATGATCACTTATCATATCTGAAAGTAGAGTCTAAAAGAAAGGAAGTTGGTTTGTTCATTTTGTATTGTTTATAGAATTAATCTTTAATATCTATATATCTATCACTTTTCTAAATTAGGGTGTTAAAATTATAAATCTTTAAAAAATTACATTTATTTTAACAATCCCGACACTATAAATTCATTGTCAATCGTCTTAATATATACTTTTAGAAAAACTTTATAAAAAATTATAACATGGATTGCGATTCATACTCCTTTACTATTTCTTACACCTTAATTATCATACTCAATTCCCCTTATAGGAGGGGTTTTTTTCCTAATAAAATACATTTCTAAAAATATGGATTTCAATATTTTTTTCTTCTTTACCCTATTTTACCATACATTTTAGCATAGTTACTGAAACAACAAAAAATTTAAAATCTCTACTTTGGCCTTTCAAAAAAAAAAAAATCTATACTTTTGCATATACATATATTTATATAGGGGTGGTATCCGTTACAAACTAATCGATTTTTGCAAACTGTGCAAACTCATCGTGAACACAATGATAAAACACCAATTGGATATTCATGAATGTTGAAAGTGTTCACGAATGGTGAAAGTGTATTCACAAATGGTAAAAGTATATTCATGAATGAGAAAACTTGCCGGAAAACTCGTCAGAGAAGACGAAACCGTCAGAAAGTGTGTTCATGATAGGAAATTAGTAAATATTAATTTAAAAATGGTTAAATTATAAAATGATGATGATACCCTCAATGAATTAATAAACAATTAATAAAATATTAAAATAATATTATCCACATGGCTTATTTCTATTGAATAATGGTGAGTTTACAAGTTTATAAATATTGAATAGTTTGCAACGGATACCACCTATATATATATATATTTTGATTGTTGATGCTCTTGACCAAAAACAAAACAAATATGGATAAAGTCGGTTCATCTACCGCAAATATCCAATGAAAATTAGCACAAATAGAACTATTAAACCATCTACTATCCTACAAATTAATTATCAAACCAATTTGGTAAGTGTCACGTCAACTTTTAGCAAATATAAAATGGGTGATTCTATTGGGACTGTTTTTATACCAACACCCTATAAAATCAATAATTTTTTTTTTAGGGAAATTCCTTCCACACCCTATACTACCTTCCTTTTACACCCTACTCTATTTTTTCTTTGTTTTTTCATCATTACACCAATAATTATGTAATTATTTTGTTTTTTATTCATCATAAAATAAAATATATTTAATATTATTATATAATTATAATATTATATAATACAATATATATAAAGAAAGAATTTAACTATTATAAAATTAATTTTTTGTTACCATAAAATAATAATGTCTTTAATATTATTATATAATTATAATTATAACTAATATGTAATTAATATTTATATAGATTAGGATGTTTTTGTATCTAGTACGTAAATACAAAAGACTATAAAAATTAAACATTCGATTAAATAATAAAATTTTGTTCCAAAACATAACATGATTAGTAAATATAAAAACAATTTTTGATACGACTAATCCTCTATGTTTATAAAAGTTCTTTCAGTGGTTTTGAGTTTCTTATAAAATTCTAGACGTGACATATACATAGTTTCCCATCCAGCTGCTGACGGGATTTTCTTACGGGTCCATAATCCTGAAATGGGAGGCATTGGGTACTCTCCTTCTAGCTGGACCATCACATAATGATTGTTGTTTACGTGTGAAATTGTAAAGACCCGATGGTACTGAAACTCTTCGGGCCTTTCCAAAGAGGAAAACAAGTCATAGAGCCTCCAATGGTTAAGTAGTGAAGGATCACTCCAAACCTGTTGGCTATCAATATACCTGTTTCAGGCATAAGCATCCAGTGTTGCTCTGGTGCCGGCGATTCCCAAAAAGACAACGAAGTAAGTATTTTATCGATTCCATAGAAAACGCTAGAGTATATCGAGTATGAACTCACTAACTCGTCTAATAATTCATGACGAACAAAGAGCCATTGGTCTTCACCATACCCGAGACATACGGCTATTGCTCGAAAACCATAATTTCCATCACCCCTTACATCTTGTATATTCGTGATGTATGGATGAAAGAGTTCTGGAATTTGCTTCAACAATGAATTATGTCCCTCCTGTGGTATCTCGTTCAAATCCATGAAGAATGAGTTATGCCTAGGTGGTTCCTCGTTCAAGTCCATGAAGAATGAGCTATGCCTAGGCGGTTCCTCGTTCAAGTCCATGAAGAATGAGCTATGCCTAGGCGGTTCCTCGTTCAAGTCCATGAAGAATGAGCTATGCCTAGGCGGTTCCTCGTTCAAGTCCATGAAGAATGAGCTATGCCTAGGCGGTTCCTCGTTCAAGTCCATGAATAATGAACTATGTCCCTCCGGTTCTTGATTCAAGTTCGAACAACTGTATCTGTGAGGAACTTGAGTTTGATCTTGAACACGTTTCATTTTTGGGCGTCCACGAGTGTTCTTCTTGACCGAAAGTTCACCGATTAAGATTTTTGATGGATCTATTATCCCCCTCAACTTTCTTAAAAAACTAGATTTTCCATGTTCCGGTTGATTGTTGAATATTTCTTTAAACCTTTGCATATCATGATCACAATTAAGATCACCATATTCCACGGATATAGAAGGTGACAAATCAAGCTTTTTCCAAAAAGCATCAATTGAATCTAATTGAATGGGCATACCTGCAATAAAAAAGATGAAATGTCATTGATAAGTAATAATGACATGAATATCATTATCAATTTTGCATGTCTAAAATATATAAATATCAATTCAAACTTGTAGATTAAACATACCTGCACTGACATATATCACAAGTTCGTGCGCACACGGTAACCCAAAACACGTACGCATTTGACAACCACAGTTCTCCGGAGTTAAGACAAATCCCTCTGATCGATGAAGCTCTTCTAAAATAAAATCCATAGCATATTCTGAAACAAAACTTTGTAGTTGCTGGAATAACGGGTTGTTAAATTTTGGGTAACGGATTATTTTGCATCTTTCAAGACTTTCTTTGATAGCAGTATCTTGTGACTTTACAACTTTTTCAATGACATGTATAAATTTGTCCAGGTCACATTTCGCTGAACCTAGATGTTTTTTCAACTTGGCGTGTTGGCTCCCAACTCTATTTGTTGTTGAATTTCCAAAATTGATATGTTTATCGGTCCACGATGACACAAATCTGTCTGCATACTTGTCTAGCCAGACACTACGAAGATAAGGAAAAACATCTTGAGGTGAAGAAAAATGAAAATCAAATTAGTGTGACAAAATGAATAGTAATTGCTAAATAAATCATGACATAAAAAATATATATGAATGATACCTGGATGTTCGAACAATAATTCCTGGAGGTCTTTATAATTTTGCATGTATGTAGTGTGTGTTGGAGATTTAACTAAAATGTTCCATTTTGCATAAAAAGAACCCCAAGTCTTCTGCGATTTGATACGGGGCCGACAATGCTTTATTATATCATTGAATATATGCCACCGACAAAGTAAATGATTACTATGTGGAAATACTTCTTCGCACGCTTTCATCAACGCTAGATCTCTATCAATGACGATAACACGAGGGCAGAAAGATCCGTTAATGGTCAATTTCAGACAAGTCAATGCTCATGTATAGTTGCTTGTCTTTTCGTTATGCATGAATGCGAAGGCTATAGAAAACGTCTTATTTGTAGACGTGACACCAACAATTTCCAAAAATGGTAGATTATACTTGTTTGTTTTATATGTAGCATCCATAAACACTACATGTGGAAATGCTTGCCACATCTTTAATGATGTTGGATGAATGAAAAATAATTCTTTTAACTGGTTACTAATATCGTTTAAACGATACTCAAAATCGTACCCCTTAGTTTGCAAAATGTGCATAACATTTTGCATGGGGGTTCTATCTTCTTGCTCACTCATGCGAAACTTGTCACGAGCATGGTATATAGTTTTTAGAGAAGATGCATTATTTTTATTCCGTTCCTTTAGCGTTGACAAAATATCTCGCGGTTTCACATTCAACCTTGTCAATTGTTCCACCAAACGAGACTCATCACCAGACAATCGCATTGCATAAAGATGGCCCTCCATACACATGGCCGGATCGTGATTGTGATAATCACATACAACCCGCAATGTCCATCCATTGTGCGCCTTCAAATACTTTCCCACCAATTCGAACGGACAATTATATTTTTTTGTTTTAGCATCTTTACTTCTAGATACACCACCACGATCACAACCAAGTACGATTTTAGAAACATATCCAACACGACTTGGCCTAGATCGTTTAGTGACGATTACGAAGCCTTGAGAGCATGCCACATTTTGCACCCATGTCATTAATTCTTCACGAGATCCAAACACCTAAAAATTGAGAAAAAATTAATAGATACACCAACTAATTACACACACATGTAAATATAATAAGGTTAGATATTATACTTGCTCAGTGGAAAATTTTGAAGTATTCGTCATCTTTTTTCTTGCAGAATAATTTAAGAACTATGAGGATGGAGAAGATGGAGGATGTAGGCTTTAAATATCTGAAAGAAACTATGGAGGTTTAAATGTCATTGAAGTTTAACTAATAAACTATGGAGGTTTAAATATTTGAAAGAAAGTAAAAAAAAAAACATATTGAAAAGATTACACAATGCATGGTGTATTTTTTCATAAAAATATTATTTCAATATTCCCAAGAAAAAGAACAAGAGGTGTAAGCTTTATTCTTATAAAAAGGTGCTATATTTTGAAAAAAAAAAGACAGCATAATGCATGTGTATTTTTTAATAAAAATATTTTTTCAATTTAAAAATAAAAGGAAAACAAAAAACCATGTGTAAAAAACCTAAAAAGATTATATTTTATTTTTATTTATTGAGATGGAGAAAAGAATGACAAAAAAATCTGAAAAGTAAAAACAAAATATTTGACTACAAAAAGTGAAGTGGGAATTAGAATCTTTGACCAATGCTATCAATTTCCAATATAATTTATAGAGTAAGGTTTTATAGAGTAGGGTGCAAAAGGTAGCACCTCTTTTTTTAATACACAACATTTATTAAATTATTAAAGTATTATATCGACATAAAAAGTAAACATTTATAAGATTAGTCATCATTTAATTTCTTCAGTTCTTGTCCAAATCGTTGCCAAATATTTCAACAAAATTTTATTGCAATCTATTGTTCATTGACCTATTGCACGTAAAAGTAGTCTTTTGTAAATCGGTGATAGTGAAACCAACAAAGACATAACAGAACAACAGTTGATTATTGAGATGGAAAAAGTGGACTAATGAGACGTTTCACTATAACCTTGAAAGAGCAAGAGGCGATAAAAAATATATAAGATGATATAAAGAACAACTGTAAAACCCTACAAAAAAAATTAATTGATGGAAATAAGGCTTGTGTCTTTGGAGCTTCTTCCCAAAATTCACACGTTAGAGTCCGGCCCTCCAGACATGCCACTGGAATATTTCTAGTTGTTCTAAGTTCACTACAAGAAAAAGTGACGTTAGTGACAATGATAAATGTCGTCACTAGTTTTTGGTCCCTAATATAAGTTTTAGTGACAAAAGTTAAATTTGATCACTAAATGGTCACTAATTCTAAGGGCATTTTTTTACTAATTCAAAATGTTAGCGACCAAAAATTATGGCCACTAAATGTTATTCAATGCCTAGAATAATTATAATGAGTTAGGAGTGTTAGTGACCAAAATAATAGTGGTCACTAAGTTGGAAAGATTATCGACTAAAAATGGTGGTCACTAATTTAAAAGGACTAGTGACTAAGAAATAGTCGTCACTAAAAAGTGTTTAGTAGTGATTATTAATTGGAAATGGTAGTGACAAAAAAATAGTAGTCACTAATTCAACATGTTAGTGACCAAAAAATAATCGTCACTAAAGAGTGTTTAGTAGTGGTTATTATTTGGAAATGATAGTGACCAAAAGATAGTGGTCACTATTCACCATGTTAGTGACAAATAAATAATGGTTACTAATTCAACATGTTAGTGAGCAAAAAATAGTCGTCTCTAAAGAGTGTTTAGTAGTGGTTATTAATTGGAAATGGTAGTGATAAAAAAATAGTGGTCACTAGTTTAACATGTTGTTTAGGTAAAAAAATCACACCCTTGACCAACAAGGATAAATACTCACGACCGTTGACCAAAATGCTCGACTAAATATTCGTGGCTTATAAATATTTATTATGACTTCGAGATCAGTGGTCGAATGAAACTTACGACAAACGATCATGACGTACGACGCATAGACAATGGATGTCAGCTCGACGCACGATTTCAGCGTTAGGTATATTATTTTATATTAATGAATTAACCGTTAGTCATCCGTTATATGTTACACAGGTCCATTGGACAGTTACGATCAACATTAAAGGCATTTATGAAGACCATTAAGGGCATACGACGGTTACGAATGACTCCGACTATAAAATCAACACTCGGATCAACAAGGAAGCCCGAAAAACATCGACTACGCTGTTGATCCAAACTCGTTTCAGTGATTTGAATATGATTCCTCTTATACTTAGTGAAAATTCCATCTATAGGATGGTGTTCAAAATCAGCGATAGCATACACTGACTGTGTTCAGTGATCACTGATAATCAGGAACAACATCTTATCCCTGAAGAACTGAAGACCAACACTCACACAACAAGACCTTTCAGCGAAATCGAATACCAAAGCTGAAGAAAGAGATGATTAGCTAAGTGACCTGAAGCGGTTCAACGATAGCAATAGTCATCTACACAAGTGTGAGATCTTGCAAAAGCCTCAGCGATACCTATAGTCTTCATCCTTGAAGTCTCTAGTTCAACGATCAAAGTGGGGCCCATTTAGCAAGATCAAAGTTGATCTTATCCTCGATGCACAAAATTCAAAACCTCCATGCCTTGTCAGAAAAGAACGTACAGATTGTTTCTTAAGTCTCCATCAAATCTGAATTGGTTACTGTTCAAATACGGCCAAAAGAATGGTTGTCTTATTGCACAAAGGACAAGTCTCTAATAGAAACTTGACACGTGACAAATACCTTTTGCTTTGCATTAAATGCAACGGGTATAAATAGATGAAGAACCATTCTTCATCTATATGTATGCATTCCACTTTCTCTCTCTTAAACCTCTATTGCTTTTCTATCTTATACTTGTGCATCATCTTTCTTAGTTGTAATAGAATAAGTTTTATACTTGTTCTAATTCCGCTTACAACTGTAAAATTTGTTCATTCAATATAAACTCATTTAAAAACGAAAAAGCTTGTGTCGTATTCACCCCCCCCTTTCTACAAACCGTTTCTATATCCATTGAACTCTTGTAGACTTCTTTGGGACCAACATACGCTCTCGAGATATACATACTTCTTCTCTAGATTATTTACGATACTATTGGTCTTATATCTTCATTTTTCATTGCAATCATACGACCATCGCTCTAAAGGACGCGTCCCTGTTTGACGTCACTAGTGAATTGACGACCTCCGTTTTCGTCCGCGGTTTTTACCCTCAACGGGGTTTTCTGCGTCACCAAAATCTTTTGTCTCATTTACGTTTTCTTCGTTATTTTTCTTGTTTTTTTCGATGGTTCAACATTTGACCCATGTTACCTTCGATCGATTCCATGAATTTTTAGGTCTTCCTGTTGAGTTTCAAGTTGAAATCTCTTGTCGAGTCCCAGTGTGCCAGGTGCTATATACATTCCTTCTTTGTTGGATCAATTACTTTCCACTGATTAATCATTTTTCAAACACTAATTGCTCTTAGATTTCAAAATTTCTGGCTTATATAAATTGATCTTCGATAGAAGTCGCTTCTATAAATTGGCACACAGCTTTGTTAAATGCTCAGGCGTTATATTTTTGTGTTTAAATTTCTGTAAATGGATGGGAATCTAGGGTTTATGAGGTCATTCATTCACAGCAGAAAATGGCGCAAACTGGTCAAATCTTTTTAGCAGTAAATGACAAACCAGGATCCTCCTGTTGTTTGATTTTTAAGAATCTATATCTATATCTATCTATCTATATATATATATATTAAAATAGAAACCTATAAGTATTAGGTGGCAGCCTTACAAATTAGGATCTCTATTTTTCTTTTTTCTTGAGAACCCAAGCTTACAACCCTTTACGTTTAACCTTTTACATTGAAGTTTAATTAATATGGATATTAAAAGAATTAAATGAAAAATGATACTTCCTTTCTAACATTAAACCCTTTACGTTTAACCTTTTACATTGAGGTTTCATTAATATGGATATTAATGAAAAATGATACTCCCTTTCTAACATTAAACCCTTTACGTTTAACTTTTTACATTGAGGTTTCATTAATATGGATATTAATGAAAATGATACTCCCTTTCTAACATTAAACTGTTTCGTGTCTTGTATTCGGTCCCTTCATTTTCTCTACCGTGCCTTCTCCACTTCCTCTTTTCTTTTATCCTTGATTAACAATTGGTATTTTAAAAACACGATTCAGAGGCATCGTGAGAACTTGTAAGAATTTTTTGGACCGACCCAAGGTCTATGGAAGAAGGGAGCAACCATTATCGAGTGGTTGCTGGGTTTTTCTGGTATGGCAACTTCGATGATCGCTGCCGAGTTTTTCTAGTACGACAACTTTTGTGGCGACAAAAGATAAGTAGGAGCAGCAAGTTACAACCGTGGGTCTCAACTACATCATCGAAAGGTTTTCTTAACTTCTATCTTTAATGATTTTGTGTTCTCCTTCTTCTAGAGAGTATTGGAACAACCATACCCAAGAAGCCTTAAATCGAGAGGCATAAAATCAAGAAAATCGTTATCATCTCAGTTTAGTCGGCTTCTTTACTTCTCTTTTCTTCATATTTAAGTTTTAATTCTATTTATATTATTTCTAACATGTTTTAGGTTTCATATGTTGGTCCCAATGCAAGTGACAGAGAATAAATGGCTGTTGGAATCCAAAGAATAACCGTTTGGTACACCATTGGTTTATTAGGCATAATTTTTTTTTTCCAAACTTTCAATTTAAGCGTAAATAGCTTTCTATATTCAATTAATAAATTGTTCTTGGTACTCATGTTTCTCACATTTACTTTTAGATTATTTTAGTAATTTTTTAGCTGTCTTCTATGGTTTTTACATTTCTTTGATCAACTTATAAAAACATTCCTATAATTTTTTTAGTTGGTTTTATATCGTATGTAGTTTATGATATTCATTCATGGATATATGCAGGTGAATCCATTGGCCTAGGAAGAAGACTTCATTGAGCTAAATGATCTTCTGTGTCCACTTTAGGTTGTCAAGTAAATGCCAAGTGCTTTATGAGGCTTCATTATGGAAGTCCACTTCAAACTTTTGAGTTTGTCATTACTTTCTGCATATATGTAAGTATACTTTTTAGTTTTGGTGCATTAAGTTTGTTGATTTTCAATTCATTCTCAGTTTTGGGGGGTTTTTTTATACCTCTATATCATAATTTTTAAATGCAAGTGTAAATTATGACAGTTGTTTTTTTAAATATATATTGCATTATATTATGTATCATTGTGAGGTATGATTATATGTAAGAGAAAAATGCATCAAGCTTGGATTATAAATGGGAGAATGACATTACAACCTATAAGTTCAAGTTTACGATCACTACTAGAAAATTGAGTATTTTCAACGGAAATTGTCGTTGAAAATTTTCTATGAATTTTAAAGGAATTATTGACAAAACATAAATTTTCTACGAATTTTCAACGAATTTCCGTTGAAAATCTCTCACAAAATTCATTTTCAACCAAAAACTTTTTGACGAGACATTCCGTTGAAAATTCGTAGAAAATTTATGTTCTGTCAATAATCCTCTAAAATTCGTAGAAAACTTTCAACGACATTTTCCGTTGAAAATTAATTTCCGTTGAAAATACTCAATTTTCTAGTAGTGGATGCCTTAAGAAATACGAAGTTTGTTGTCAAATGATGATGACATCATTGTGTAAAAATTTATAAAAACTACAACTATTGTTTGTGAAATTAAGCATAATTGAAGTTTTATTTTGGTTCATTTGAATGATGTTTATTGTTAATTTGTTTATTTCTTATGATAATATTCCTAATAATTATAGTGTAATGAATAAAAATCATGAATGTAACTTTTATTATTAAAGAGAAATATCCTTGATTCTATGTTAAACAAGGTTCCAAAGAAAAAAGGAAGCTACTTGAAATAATTACATATGGACATATAGTGTTAACAACTAATTTTAGTCTATTAACTCAATTCAGTGTAGTAAAGTTTGATAGAGAGGCTATTCAAGCCATTTATAAACACTATTGAGATTCAAATAGTATGTCTTAACTTATTAATTGCATTATCTTTTATAAATTAATTCGGAGTTGACAACCAAAATGCATGTGTTTGACTTATATATTAAAAAATCAAAGAGTTCATGAAAACTGAAAACTATATTCATTAAAACAAATCTTCCCTATTGCGATGACAGAAGTCGTTGCTAAAGATAAAAAATTCGTTGCTATTGCGACGACGGTCGTCGCTGTAGATATGTTGCTGTAGGCTCGTTGCGATAGCTTTCTATACTGACGACAAGTCGTCGCTAAAGCTAAAAAATAAAATAAATTATATATTTTTACCTGTAGCAACAACATGGCGTTGCAGTAGCTAAAAAATAAAAAATAAAATATTTTTAGCTACTGCAACGACATGTCGTTGCTATTGGTAAAAAAATCAAAATTTAATTATTTATCTACAGCGACTACTTGTCGTTGCTACAAGGGAAAATAATCTTTTTTTAAATGGTTATAAAATGTTTGTTTTAATCAAATAATTTGGTATTCAAATAAATACAGAATGATTTTGAAAACCCTAATTCAATAACTTTGAAGCCGTCGTACAAAAGTAATAACATATAATGTCTCAAGTATATTAATACATAAACATCTAATCATCGTACGAGTCACTCTCTATGTCATCATCATCCTCATCCTGTGGCGGTTGCTGCTATGGCGGGTGCGATGGCGGCTGTTTTTGAACCAGGTGTAGAAGGTGTAGAAGTTGAACATGTTTCTGACAAAATTACCCCTGAAGAGCAAGAAGAGATAAATGAGTCAATATCTTGTTTTTCTTCATTCTAAAATCTCTATTCAGCTAAACTCAGATGTCAGATAAGTAATGTAAGTTTATGGATTTAACAGTTCATAATTAATATACAGTAAACCTTGTACGATTTCATAATCTTGATCATAATCATAATCATGCAATAAGCAAAAAACAGGAAAATCGCCAACTCTAATCTTTCTGTGAATCATTTATTTCAATTGAATTCATTTTTTTAATCAACGAATTACAGATTTGTGTACCGGCTTTAATAGCATGTATGACTTATTCACTAAAGCTATGCATTGGGAAGGTTTTGTTTAGGAGGGCTTTGTCATAGATGGAAGCTTCTGCATAAAGCTCCCCCCTAGAAACTTACAGCCACTACTAAATAGTCATGTGTACCTGACTGAATAAGCTCATTAAGCTGCAAGTCCCATTAAGCTCATTAAGCTGCTAACAAACAGGCCCTTAAGTCCTATACAGGTAAAGTTGTCTTTGTGGATTACTCTCTTTATATAGATGGAAGGAGCGGCGTTTTTTATTGGGAGGGACGGGTTTGAAAACTTGGTTTTCTTCATAAAGCTCCACCCTAAAAACTTGTTGAGTACTTGAATAAGGGGCAGTTTGGTTGGTTTTTCATCAAGTCCTATATGGATAAAGCTGTATGTATGAATTAATCTATCTCTATAACATTATGAAGGTTTTTGGAGGTTTTTTCATAGATAGGACCGTGTTTTTACTTGGGAGGAGAAGGTATGGAAAAAACTTGGGTTTCTGCATAAAGCTTCCCCTAGAAAAGAATACTGAACAAGCCATTTTCTATATCATTAAGCCACTACCAAACACTCAGGTATAGCTGACCAGATAAGTTGAGCCTCATTAAGCTCATTAAGCTGCTAACAAACAGGCCTGTTTGGCATTGGTTTAGTGGACTTAATAACATGTATGGCTTATTCGTTACACTATGCAAAAGTGTTCGGTTGTGGCTTATTTGGTAATAACGAGCTAAGGGGTTGATAAATGGATGAAGCTCTGTATAGATTAAGGGCCTGTTTGCTAACCGCTACCAAACAATATTATAGCTGAACAAATAAGCTGAAAGTCCCATTAAAAGCAAAAATCAATATTTCAGCAGCTAATTATCAGAAAAAATGGTATATTAAGAGATCGTACCTGAAGCAACAGAAGAAGAAACAAAGTCTTAAAAATATCGACAGTCACCGTCGACTTGAAGATCGACTTGAAGATGGATACAGCGTCGATTTCGTTGGTTGATTGATAGAGATAGAGAGGAATGAAAGATGATAGAGTTTATAGTAATTTCCTGCACAAAGACTGCACAAAGAAAAGATAAGTAAGGCCACCTTTCAACTTTACTGCTTTGATGAATGACATGATATCATCTTAACTGCAACTTGATTTTGTAAATCACCCGATACATGAGTGCAACCAACTTTTCAACTTAACCACATCTCTCAATCCTGTTACAGACCGTAATCTACTCTAATTTCCAGATAAAGATTTCAACATTTCCAACCTGTTGTTATTAATCACATTTCTGATAACCATGGTGTTGGATATTTTCATAATTTTTTCTTGGATTGATCTGTATACTTGTTATCAATTCAAATAAAATCACGAGAGAGAATAAGGTTTGATTTATGGAATCTCATGCTCACTGGTAAATGTGCAGCAAAGCAATATTAGGAGTGTTGTTTTGAAGGCTTCAAAGCTCACACTAAAGAACTCACTAATATAAATGAAAGTGATCTGATTGAAGAAAGCAAAAACAACTTTCAAAGTAAGAAGGCATGATATATATATATATATAAAAGTTGCAGATAAAAAAAAACCCAAAAGCTACATATTATTGATAAGGAAGAAAGGCTATATATAACCTTACAGTACCAGGCGTAAGAGGGAAATAATAAAAAAATACTACCTAAAGAAAAGGAACAACCCACTCTTCCTCAACGTGTACATCATAGAATTCGGTATTCTAACAAATAATTATTAATTAAACATAACCAATAAAACATAAAGAATTATTAATTTAAAACTCAGCCATGCATGCATACATGAACATGGTTAATAACTAATTAAACCCAACAATCACACCTTTAATCAGTTATTTACCCATCCATTCACATTAACGCATGTTCTTCTTCGATCAAGTTTGCTTCTTGCCTCTCCCATTTAGGACACTCATTATTGTAGTGACCAAGCTCACCACATTTGTAACATTTAACGTGGCTTTTACCCCGCTGGAAACGTTCATTGACATTCCGAATTTTCCCGAACCCACGGCCTCTTCCACGGCCACGTCCAAAGCCATCACGATTTGAACTTCCATTGCCACAATGCTTACACATATGCGCCTTTTCGTCACTAACTAACATTAAACTACCTTGGACGTCCTCCGTTCCTTTTAAACGCTCCTCGTACGCCTTAAATCTTCCAACGACTTCATCGAATAGCATTGAATCCAACTCGAAACATTGCTCTATGGAAGCCACGATTTGTAGAAAAGACTTAGGCATCGAGTCCAATAGTCTTTTCACCAAATCCACTTCTTCAAGCTCATATCCAAGAGTTCTTTCTTTTGACGCTAGACCGGTCAACTTTGTCATGAAATCATCCACCGTTTCACCCTCCTTCATACGCAAGCTTTCAAGCTCCCTCTTCAATGTTGCCCGTCGAGCCGCTCTCACTCGATCCACACCCAAATACCGTATTTTTAAACCATCCCACACTTGTTTTGGATCGGTGTAACTCGCCATTTGCAAAACCATGTCTTCGAGTATAGCTTGAAACAAGAAAGCAAGGGCTTGTTTCTTCTTCTTTGGATCCGGGTCTTCTCCTAACACCCTTGGTTCAACCGTCTCCCATATGCCATTTGCATCCATTATTAACTTGACCTTGACAGCCCACACCGGATAATTTGTCGGGTTCAAGACCCGAACTTGATACGACATCGAACTTCCTTCTTTAGGTACCAACGCCATTCTATTCTTCTTTATGACAGCCCCAACCTCTTTAATCAAGCTTGTTCCGAGAGCACTCTACCACCGATCAAGAAAACAAGGTCACACCCACCTTTACCGTCTTTCGTCACCCGCAAAATGAACCGAATCAAAGCCACCTGCTTTAATGTCTTCTTGTCCGTTTGTCATGCACCTCCGGTTAGTCTCTCGCTATCGTTAGAACAAGCCCGATTAAGAGAAAACAGGGCTGCTGTTGAGATGCTTCAAGCTGTGATAAAAAAACAGCTTACGCCCCCTTCAACCGAACCTTGCTCTGATACCAAGTGTTGTTTTGAAGGCTTCAAAGCTCACACTAAAGAACTCACTAATATAAATGAAAGTGATCTGATTGAAGAAAGCAAAAGCAACTTTCAAAGTAAGAAGGCAAGATATATATATATATATATAAAAAGGTTGCAGAGAAAAAAAACCCAAAAGCTACATATTATTGATAAGGAAGAAATGCTATATATAACCTTATAGTACCGGCGTAAGAGGGAAATAATAAAAAATACTACCTACTCTCCCTAAAGAAAAGGAACAACGCACTCTTCCTCAACGTGCACATCATAGAATTCGGTCAAACAAAAAGGCCAATTCTAACAAATAATTATTAATTAAACATAACCAATAAAACATAAAGAATTATTAATTTAAAACTCAGACATGCATGCATACATGAACGTGGTTAATAACTGATTAAACCCAACAAGGAAGTGGGTGGACATAAAAAAAACCATTGATTTAGGAAGTGGGTGGCCTAAATATACTTTTTTCTTGAAGTTGTAAAGCAGGCAAATCACATTTTTCTTGTTATATGCATATTGCTTATGCAATTCTAATCTAAAGGCTACAACTTGCAGTAAGCATTTGCTCAACATTTGGGAAATGGGCTTATGTACCACCAGATCCAAATAAAATAATCCTCTTTTAAGAATGTCAAAATGAAGTGAAAGAATATGTATTCTATGAAAACTAAAATAACGAGTTCCCGATAACTTTTGGCTGATGCTATAGATTTGCCTTTAAGGAAATTGCAGATTGTACTGTTTCATTTTGTGTGTTTTAGTTTTGTAAATTTTGCATTTTCGTCTTACAAAACCTAAAATAATATGATGTATTTAGTCAAAGTCGTATCAGATATTTTACTAGCAATTGCTATATGCATCAAGCTCAATAAACCCATACCCATTTTCCCTCATTGATACAAGAAAAAACAAGCAAGATAGTGAACATATACACATAATAAAGCAAGAAAAAACAAGCAAAAAGTGCGAAAACATTTAAATTTACCTTGTCTGCCAATTATCGTGCTTCCAACAGTAGGTAAGTAACTCTTTGAGAATATATCACTGCCCAAAAACAGACGTCTTTAAAAAATTAGATTCAAACTTCCTTCATCCAGAAATTCCAGATAAGAATCATAAATACATATAGACTTTTACCTGGCCACTACTTTGAAGTTCTTCTATATACACAGCCAAAACCTCCCTCCCCTAAGAAGCAGTCAGACCTGAAATTGTTTGTTGCAGCTGCAAGTTCATGAAATGTGAATCTTTGGGCAACGGTCTTTTAAAGGTTAAGAACTATGAGCATATTCAGATGACTAATATGAATATCCCCCTTAATATGAACCTAAGAAAATGACTTTAAGGTACACACTGTTGAAATAAGATTAAAGTTGCCAATCTTGACTTCTTTAAGTGTTTTTTTTGTCAGGTTGATAGATAAGGGTTGATATTGTCAAAGAGTAAAAGGCTGAAAGGTTAAGGGACCGCGCCTCACATTTGCTATACTCTGAAGGGTAGCGGAGCAGTCTTGTACAAAGTGCAGGGGGCTGATCTGTAACTATGGATAAATATATAATAAGTGATTTTCTTATTTCTAGATGACAACTTCACGTTTTCCATAGATCAGATCTTTTCTCTCTATACAATTTAGGGTTTTCCAGCTTTCTTTATTTTCATCAGTGTTGAGGAGTATTTCTTGTAACTAGTTTAGATCATTATAGTTGCTTTGTATTTTAGACTCAGGTTTGTTATATTTTGTATGTTAATTTTGTAATATGTAGAGAAATATATTTGGTTATATGTTTGTACATGGTATCAGAGCTTGAAAGGCTCGATCGTTGTTCTTGAAGAAACCGTTCATCTCAGATCCGGTTATCTTCAACCTCTACACAAATCAGGTAGTATTTCTTAACCCTAGATCTGTTAATTTTGAAAACCCTAGACCTGTTACTGTTTTAAAGTTTCCTTCCATCTTGTTCGCTTGTAGATCTACGAGTTACACATTCAGTGACCTAAATCGACCAAGAGATCTGTCATAGATCTTTTTTTGTTGTCTTCACTGATAACACACTCGTTAGATCCTTGAAACAAGTTGGATCTCTTTTTTCTTTACTTTGTTGTTTGCAAACGATCGGATACGTGTTGGATCTTATTTTTTTTTGTAATTTCTTGTTTGCAAATAGTTAGATCTGTTCTTTGTTCATGTTTGTAAGATCTACGAGACTACATATACGGTCGTCTGGTTCAACCACGAGATCTTTCCGGATCCCGACTCACTGACCTCACAGCTGTACACTACTCACAGTTTATTTTTATTTTTTGTTTGTGTGCGATCTCACTATTTTCTGTTGTTCAATACATACGGTGGGTAGATCAGTCACGAAATCTATACAGATTTCAACTCACTGTCCCCTTAAAACCGTATTCAGAAACTTAAAATACGTGAGATCCTCCTTTAGATGGTGTAAGCTGGATCTCTGTTAACTCATATTCTCGATTTAGATCTGGTTTGTTTAAAAGTTCAAGGTCTGTCTGTTAGATCTATTGTTTGTATGAAGAAGATTTAAACCTGTTGTATTTCCTGTCAGATCCTCATATTTTTTTTCTTTCAAACGGATCTGGTCATTCTATATGCTAGGATACGTTGTATCCCCTTTATTATACTATCCAGATCTGTAATATTTGGTTGAGTATAATTTTTTTGTGGTTTACTTCTTAATATCTGCTCAAACTTTTTGAATCTGCACTGAGCGAAGCTGATTTGTATCTACCTTCACTCAGGTTTTGCTGTTCTTTTCTTATTCTTTTGCAGTACAATTTGTTCAGGAATTGATCCTGGTTTCTCTTATAGTTTGCTCCATGCTCTTGTGATTTAACTATGGTTAAATCTTAAGGAGCCACATGGACATTTTTTGTTATATATGCTAACACTTGCTTAAGGTGCTTTGTTGTCTTCCGCTGATCTCTACACTATCACTGTAAGTGTTCTATTGTCTTTCTGTAAAGTTTTTTGTTGTCTCTATTGTTTTTTGTTTCGTTATTTTTTTGGTTCTGAATAGTGAGCTTGACCTAGCACCAACAGAGTGTTTTAGGAATCCTGCTATTCCCTATTCAGTATTATACTCTGTGTACCTGTTTTCTGTTATTGCTCTCTATGGGTACTGAACCTGTTACCACTGGGGGTAGAGGGATCCAAAGTTGCTAAACTCGACTTTGGAGATCCTCTGTATCTCCATCCCAGTGATACCAGTGGAACTTCCCTTTTGACTTTTAAGTTGTGTGGTACTGAGAACTATAGGGTCTGGGCTTGTTCCATGACTTTGGCCTTAGAAACAAAAAATAAAATTGGATTTATTGATGGAACATGTCCCCGACCCACAGCTGACCCTGTCCTACAAAGGCAATGGGATCGGTGTAATTCTGTAGTTTTGTCTTGGATTTTAGGATCCATGACGGAGGACCTCTTTTTAGGACAAGTGTTCTCAAAAGAGTCTTCCAAAGTATGGGAAGAATTGAAGGAAACTTATGACAAAGTAGATGGATCTGTTATGTTTAATCTTCATCAAAAAATAAACTCTTTAAGGCAAAATGGAACAACTGCTTCTGAATATTATCATAAACTAAATTCCTTGTGGAAGCAATTTGATGCTTTGGTTAAACTTCCTTCTTGTACTTGTAATGCTTCTAATGACTTCTTGGAACACACCCAACTTATCAAACTAATGCAATTTTTGATGGGTCTCGATGATGTCTATCAACCTATCAGGAGTAACATCCTCACTAGGGAACCTCTTCCTTCTGTAAAAACTGCCTTTTCACTTATATCAAGAGATGAATCTCACAGGGGAGTGAATACTTCTACATCTCGTACTAAGACACAAACATCTGCCTTCTTGAGTAAAACTAATGATAATAAAAAGAAGTTTAGCAAACCCTCTAATTTGATGTGTAAACATTGTGGCATTGCTGGACATACTATTGAAAGATGTTTCAAACTCGTTGGCTTTCCAAAGGATTTTCAAAATAGACCCAAACCCCAAAATCAAAACTTCAAACCTTTAGCCAACAATGCTTGTGCTTCTAATGAGGATTCTTCAAATTACCTGTGTCTACTTCATCTTTTCCCTTTTCTGAGGACCAGGTTGCAAAAATTCTTAGCTTAATAGATTCCAAACCTACCTCAGAAGGGGCTTCTGCCAATATGGCAGGTATGTCCAAAACTTTTAGACCCGGATGGATTATTGATTCTGGTGCAACTCAACACATGACATCAAACACTCTTAATCTTGAAAATGTTGTTGATATTTCTGATTTAAATCTTCTAGTAAAAATCCCAAATGGAAATGAGGTAAAAATTAACAAAATTGGAAATCTGAAACTTTCAAATAATGTCACTTTGTTTGATGTCTTGGTTGTTCCAGATTTCAAAGTCAATCTGTTGTCCGTTCATAAACTAGCTAGGGACAACAAATTATTCGTAGGCTTTGATGAATCTCGATGTTATCTTCAGGATTTACTTCGAAAGAGTGCTGTGGGGACTGGTAGTCAAGCAGGTGGACTATATTACTTTGATGAGTGGTATAATAGCAAGTCCCTTTCTCAATCTAATAACTGTCATGTGTCTTATTTTGTATCTGCTGAATTGTGGCATAGTCGTCTTGGCCACCCAGCTGACCAAGCATTAAATGTTTTAAAAGACCAACTCAAAATTGGAACAATTACTTGCAATCCTTGCGAAATCTGCCATAAGGCAAAACAGAGTCGTGATAAATTCAACTTAAGTGAACACAAGTCTAAAAGTCTTGGTGAATTAGTTCACCTAGATGTTTGGGGCCCTTATCATATCTCAAGTAGAGAAGGATATAGATACTTTTTAACTATTGTTGATGACTTCACACGTGCGGTTTGGGTATATCTTTTGAAAGGAAAATATGACGTAGCTGATCATGTGATCGAATTTTACAATCTACTTGGGACACAATTTGGAAAAATGGTCAAAATTTTTAGAAGTGATAATGGATCTGAATTTACGAACATAAAATTAAGTGAATTTTACAAATCAAAAGGAATCATTCATCAAACCTCTTGTGTTTACACTCCCCAACAAAATGGGGTTGTGGAACGCAAACATCGCCACTTACTTAACATTGCAAGGGCTCTTTTGTTTCAGGGAGGCCTTCCGTTAAAATTGTGGACTGAGTGCATTCTTACTGCTACATATCTTATTAATAGAACACCTTCCTCTGTTTTGAAAGGTAAGTGTCCGTATGAGCTAGTGTATGGCTTTAAACCTGTCCTTACTCATCTAAGAAACTTTGGGTGCTTATGTTTTGCTGCTATCCCAAACATCATAGATAAATTTGGGTCTAGATCTGAAAAATGTGTTTTGGTGGGATACGCGAATTCTCAAAAGGGCTATAGGCTGTATAGTTTGGATTCAAACAAAGTTCTAGTTTCTCGTGACGTTAAGTTTTATGAAAACGTCTTTCCTTTCAAGATGAGTATTGACAGCGTTGAAAAGTCTAACGTTCATGATGTTAATTCTTTAAATTTCTTTGATTCAACTCTTAATTCAACTAATGGTTCTTATAATTCACGACCCGATGATGAGAATGGAGATCCCCTACATGTTGAGGTATTGTCACCTACTTCTACTGTCCCTTTGGACCATAGTTTATCTGGTAGTCCAAGTAGAGTTGCCAGTGAGCTACCCCTAGGTAGCTCAAGCAATCCAAATCATCAAGGTTCATCTTCTGATAATGACCTTGAAAGAGTTACCGGTTGGCAGCCCCTGAGTAGCTCTGTAGTGGCTGCCGGTAGGCAACAAAATTCTGAAATACCATCTGTAGCAAACTCTAGGGACAATACCAGTGATACTCAAAATTTGGATCTCAATTCTGAGGGTGCTCATAATTTACTTTCCTCATCCCAACTTAACAGAAAATCAAGTAGAGTATCTAGTTTTCCTCATAAATTTGACGATTTTGTTGTTGAGGGAAAGGTAAAATATGGGTTGGAAAGAGTTGTGAATTATTCTTGTCTTAGCTTTGACAATTTTTGTTTTATTTCTAGTCTAAATAAATCTGTTGAACCAAAGACATTTCAAGAAGAATGTGGCGATAGTAATTGGATTAATGCCATGAATGATGAGATGGAGGCCTTACATAGAAATGGAACTTGGATAGTTACTGATTTACCTCATGATAGAAAAGCTATAGGATGCAAATGGATTTATAAAATCAAATATAAATCTACTGGTGAAATAGAAAGGTATAAGGCTAGACTTGTTGCAAAAGGTTATAGTCAAAGAGAAGGTCTTGATTATGAAGAGACCTTTTCCCCAGTAGTAAAAATGGTCACTGTTAGATGTATTATTGCACTAGCTGTCCAATTTAAATGGAATCTGTGTCAATTAGATGTTAATAATGATTTTCTATATGGCGACTTATTTGAAGATGTTTATATGAAACTGCCTGAAGGATATTTTAATTCAGACGATAAGCGTGTATGTAAACTGGTTAAGTCACTTTATGGTTTAAAACAAGCACCACGTCAGTGGTATGCTAAGCTTTCTTCTTGTCTTATTGAACATGGGTTCATTCAAAGTGTAAGTGATTATTCTCTTTTCACCAAATCTGTTGGATCTGTTTTTATTGTATTACTTGTTTATGTTGATGATATAGTTTTAACAGGAAACAATATAACTGAAATTGATAAAGTTAAGGATTACTTGAAAAGTAAGTTTCTTATTAAAGATCTTGGAAAACTAAAGTTCTTTTTGGGAATTGAAATTTTGGATTGTGTGGATGGTGTGTGTATGTCGCAGCGAAAATATTGTCTTGAATTGTTAAATGATTTTGGATACCTTGGGTGTAAGCCTTGTAGTACTCCTATGGATATGAATATGGTTGTGACAGATTCTAGTAGTTCTAATGATCCTCCTTTAACTGATTTTACTGGATATCAAAAATTGATAGGTAGATTGATTTATCTTTTAGCTACCCGTCCTGATATTGCTTTTGCTGTTCATTGTCTTAGTCAATTTATGCACTCTCCTAGACAGTCTCATTCAAAGCTTGCTCTTAGGGTACTTAGATATTTGAAGAAATCTCCAGGTAGAGGTGTTAGTTTTACAAGATCAGAAGTTTTTTCTTTAACTGCTTATGTAGACGCTGATTGGGGTAAGTGTCTTTCTTCTCGACGTTCTGTTACTGGTTATTGTTTGTTTCTTGGAAATTCAATGATTTCATGGAGAAGCAAGAAACAAAGTACTGTTTCTCGTTCTTCAGCGGAATCAGAATATCGTGCTATGGCTTCGGCCTTGTGCGAAATTATATGGGTTCTTAAAATCTTAAAAGATTTAAAATTAAATGATTTACTTCCTGTAAATCTCTATTGTGATAATAAGTCAGCAATTCAAATAGCAAATAATCCTGTTTTTCATGAACGCACTAAACATATCGAAATTGATGTTCATCAAGTTCGAGAAAAGGTTAGTGTGGGAATGTTAAAAGTTTTGAAAATCCTGACTACTGAGCAACCAGCTGATATTTTCACAAAGTCTCTTGGAGTTAATCAACATAACTACTTATCTTCAAAATTAAAGTTGATTGATTTGTTCAAGGGTCAATATTGAGGGGGGATGTTGAAATAAGATTAAAGTTGCCAATCTTGACTTCTTTAAGTGTTTTTTTTGTCAGGTTGATAGATAAGGGTTGATATTGTCAAAGAGTAAAAGGCTGAAAGGTTAAGGGACCGCGCCTCACATTTGCTATATTCTGAAGGGTAGCGGAGCAGTCTTGTACAAAGTGCAGGGGGCTGATCTGTAACTATGGATAAATATATAATAAGTGATTTTCTTATTTCTAGATGACAACTTCACGTTTTCCATAGATCAGATCTTTTCTCTCTATACAATTTAGGGTTTTCCAGCTTTCTTTATTTTCATCAGTGTTGAGGAGTATTTCTTGTAACTAGTTTAGATCATTATAGTTGCTTTGTATTTTAGACTCAGGTTTGTTATATTTTGTATGTTAATTTTGTAATATGTAGAGAAATATATTTGGTTATATGTTTGTACACACACTACACAGAAGAACTGAGTGGCTCACATGCTTTAGGTCTTTGCTGCTTGACTCTGTAAACTATAGTTGCTGGGCTTTTTTGTACATACTTCTTTATGACTATATGTTACTTGAGTTGTGAACCGATATATTTATGACTTCATCTTACACATCAATGAATTTTTTGTCCCTTCCAACAAAGTCATTTGTTTTTGCACATGTTCTGCTTTCTTGACTCTTCGGCATTTTTTGAACTAAATGTTTGAGACCTGGATATATTGTAGTGTTTAAGGCTAGCAACCTCCTCCTAAAATGGGGGAAAACACATTAGTTGCTTTATAGTTAAAAATTTGTATTCACGCAGAAGGGATGATAAATTCAATCATCTTGAATTAAAAGACACAAAAGGAAATAAAGGTTTTACCTTCAGAAGTTGTATTTGGTGTTGAAGTGCCATGACATCTCTGTCTTATTATTATATTAGGTTTTGAAGTAAAACTCAACCAAAATTTAAACTCTAATATAAACTTTCTTATATTATTCTGAAGTTTTGCACGCTGCGGAAACTTTAAAGTGTTCAAGATCTCAATTGGAGAACTGAAAAATAGAAAGAAAAGATGATATATCCAAGAAAACAGAAAATCTTGATACTTAAATTTCATCCACACATCAGTTCCAATTATAAAAATACAAAAAGGAAAGATTTACAAACATACCTTATTGAAGGGCTTATGTTAGCAATTATCATTGTTTTCGAGTTTCCACCCAATGAGTCCTGCATACACTTTTAGTAAGAAAACAGAGAAAATATTGTTGTTTTGGACAAAAAACTTGAGACTTTTTAAGCACCTGAAGAAGAAACGTCAGTCTAGAATCTCAATAAGGAACATCTCGCATCCTTGCATTAGCACCGTCTACTAGAACCATTATCACATGACTGTCGAGAGAAAAACATGTAGAATAATGACTTATTGAATAAGTACAAAATTTATCTAAAAAATGAAATTTGCCTTGGTAAAACCGTTCATACCCAAGTGGGAATTGTTGGGTCGATGATTTGGTGATGAACCACCTTCCTTTGTATGAATGAATTTTTACAGGTTCTTTTGAAGGTCTGAAATATGCTTCAAGTATTGAAGAGTCAAAGACTATTCAATCAAGGGGTTGTACATCAAAAAGTGGAATTTTGGATGTATCAACCAACTTCAATATTCAGATCATTTTGCCAAGTCAAGACCAATATAGTGGGTCACCGATGGTACACTCAAAAGTCATCAAAAGTACTAAGGACATCAAACAAGATGAGGTCATCAAGTTGATGTCATGGTCACCGACACTATAATCTTGGTCACCGAAATTGCAGGTATATTTTCTAAGGCTGTGATATCAAGTCACAAGTTCAAGGGTGTATACTTTTGTCATTTAGTGAAAGATGAAGTTTATCAAGCAAAGTATACACTTATCAACTCCAGCCTTACAAGGTATCCACCGATGTGATACATAGTGTGATGTATCACTTAGCAATTTCAAAGAGATAAGTTCTTGACTCACATCAATTGCAAGACACGTGAGCCAGCAAGAACTTGGGCATCAAGCCTTAAATAAAGACATTCTCTTTTATTCTTATAAAAGGAATATTTGTCTTTTAGCTAAAAGGTTTGATGGGACTTCACAGAGCATGAAGAAAAGAAGATAAAGTTATCTGACATTACGTGCTACAAGGAATGGTTCATCCATTATTCTAGTACAAAGGAAGTGGTCTCTTCCTTTGTCCAGCAGATAATCTTCCAGCTAATGAAACCTTGACAGCTGTCCACTTGCATCCCATGCATGGGCACTATAAAAGGAGATGAAGTCCTTCCCAGAAATCTTACGCTTTCAACAAATCTTCAGAGTGATTATTTGTGTGACTGTGGCAAAGCTGTGTGCTATAACAGTATTGTTTTAACTTCCTTAGTGTATAAGTTAATTACTGTTATCTGTGTGTTTAGTTTGATAGAATAGTCTGCCTGTTCTTTTCCGCATCAAACTATCTGTGTGTAAATTTTTAATATTTATATTAAAAAATTTAAAAAGAGTATATTCTGAGTGTTTTATATTCAACCCCCATTCTACAAAACCCTCTCTTAGTTAGCCATCTCTCTTTGGGGACTAACAATTGGTATCAGAGCAGTTGGTTTAATCTCATAAACCAGATCTGTGATGGCTACTACCTTAAATGTTGATGGTACCTTGCAGACCTCTTTCAGTAATACATATGATTTAGGATCTTTGGCTAAACCCCCATGATTCAACCCAAACAACTTTGGGTTATGGAAAAATCGCATGTTATTATTCTTGGAAGGGATCGATTGCAGGTATCCCAACATTCTTAGTGAGGGACCTATTGTTCCTAAAATATGGGCTCGCTTTGGCCCTCAAAAGGACGCTGAAGGAAAGGACATAGAGTCAGATGACGAAAGAAGTGAGAAAACTGGTAGATATATCATCAAACCTTCTAATAAATTTAGTGAAGATGATAAACGCCTAGTTGCTTTAGACACTAAAGTCAAGTCTGCTCTTGTTGTATCCCTTCCTGATGATGTGTATCATTCTCTTCTTAACCTTCCCACTGCTAAAGAAATGTGGGATACTTTGAGTGTCTTATATGAAGGCACCAAAGAAGTAAAGAAATCTAACAGGATCTGTCTTGTTAGAAAGTATGAACTCTTCTCCCATGAAAAGGGAGAATCTCTTTCTACCTACTTTAATCGTTTTAACTGTCTTCTCAATGATCTGAAAGTTCTTGGACGAGTTTATGATAATGAAGAAGTTCTCTGCAAGTTCATGGATTGCCTTCCAGATTTCTGGGAAACTATCTGTACTTGCATCAAGCAAACCAAGGACTTAGAAATAATGCCTTTAACTGCTCTCTATGGAACTCTTCTTCACTATGAACAAACTAAGAACCAGAGAAAATCTCTTATAAAGGATATCAAATCCTCTTCTATTGCTTTGATAGGTGATTCAAAATCTTCTTCTTGTATTCCTAGAATCACCTATCCTTCTTCTGATTCTGAAAAAGATATTAAGGAAGACTCTTCTCATCTGTCAGATGCATACTATAGTCCGCCGATGATGAAGGAGAAGAATCGACCATTGACATACTTTCTGATAGTATCGCAATGCTTGCTGGAAACCTTAAGAATAAAAGATTTTCTTCAAACCGCTCCAAATTTAATAGAAAACCTTTTTCTCAAAAATCCTCTTCTGATAAAGCAAATAAAGAATGCTTCAATTGTGGAAAGAAAGGTCATTTTGCTTCTGAATGCAGATCAAAAGCTTCCTCTTCTGTCAAACCTTCTTCTTCTTATGGCCATGACTTCTCAAAATCAGCTTCTAGGAAGCATGAAGAGAGAAATAGCCAATCCTCTAAAGAAAATTCTGAATCAAAAGAAACCTCCAGGTATAAGAAATACAAAGCCAAATACAAGAGAGAAAAAGAGAGAAACCAAGGTAAAAATAAAACCTTGGTTGCTGAGGCTCATTGCTGGGAAGATGAGCAAACCTCTGAGAGTGAGAGTGAGTATGTCACTAAATGCCTCATGGCCAAAATCGATGAGATAGAAGACATGGAGAAGTCACTCTACACCACTCTTGTATCTACTGAGGGATCCACTTCAGGGACAAAACCTCAGGTACATCCTTTTACCTTTCTCTCTGATGATCAAAAGGCTGATGCCTTTGATTCTTTAACTGTTGACTTCTGTGACTTAAAGATTCAAGAAAAAAGGCTGATATACACATAAAATGTCTAAATGATCAACTCCTCTTTTGCTTTTCAAAACTAAAAGATTTTGACAAAATGAAAGCTGATCTGGAAAACCTACGGTACTTAAACGACAGTCTTTCTGAGGAAAAATCAAAAATCTCTTCCACTCTTGAAAAGGAACAAGAGGTTCTGTCTAAATGGACTAAATCCTCTAAGAATCTTGAAAGGATCCTTCAAGATCAAATCACCAGCAAGGATAAGTCTGGCCTTGGTTATGGAAAAGATGTTCCTCAACCTTTTGATCTTCCACTCCCTTCTTCTGAGTGTCAAGGTTTTTCTGCTGGTTTCCTTTCCGATGACGATGATGATCTCTTCGGTTACTCATCTGAGGATTCTACCTCCGTTCAATCTATAGATCTACTTGACATGCTCAAAGTAGAATCTGGTTCTAAAAAGTTTGGAGTCTTTGTTAAAGCTAAAGAAATCTCTTCTGAGTCTTCAAAAGCTTCAACTCTTCCAAGCTCTTCTTCCTCTCCCAAACCTATCCAAAGACTTTTAAACTCCTTAAGTCTACATGAGTCAAGGTACTCCCAGGAGCAGCCTTCTGACGTTGCTGAATATCCTTCTTCAAAAAGATTTTCTCCTCAAAAGAAAAATTTTTCTAAATCAAAATTTTCATCTAAAAGGAAATCTCAAATAGTTACTGACTTTATTCCTCGGTCAGTAAACTTGAAAAAATCAAGAAATCCTGGTAAAGGTATTCTTGGACCAAGACCAGGTGTTGGACACCCCTCTTCTTCTCAGTCGTCAACCTCTGTCCAAAGTTTTGATGATAGGGATTTTAAAAAGGCCTTTCCTTTAAAGAAGTGCTATAGCTGTGGCAACACTCTTCATCTTGCTAAAAATTGCCCAAAAGACTTGGTTCCTTGCAAAACTAAAATTCCTTCTAATCCCAAAGGACCCACCTCAAAATGGGTACCAAAAGTCTAAATTTGTTTCTGGGTGCAGGTACCAAATAAAGATCACATATGGTACATGGATAGTGGGTGTTCAAGACACATGACTGGAAACAAACTTCTTCTCTCTAACTTCTCAAAAGAAAAGGGACCCACTGTTTCCTTTGGAGGAAATAGAAAAGGGGTCACCAAAGGATATGGTACCATTTCAAATGGAACCATCACTTTCTCTAGAGTTGCTCATGTTGAAGGGCTAATGTACAATCTTCTAAGCATCAGCCAAATATGTGATTTGGGCTATAAGGTCATGTTCCAGCTGTGTGTGTGCTTGGTCTTTGATGTACAGAACAAGATTGTACTAGCAGGAACCCGACTGAATGATGTGTACATAATCAACATGAAGGAAAGTGCAATAGGAGAAGCTGTGTGTCTCCTTTCTCAAGAACTAGCCAAACAGAGTTGGCTGTGGCATAAAAGGTTCTCTCATCTAAACTTTAAAACCTTGAACAAACTCTCCAACAAGGAGCTGGTTGTTGGAATGCCAAAAATAGCTTTTGAAAAAGAAAAGCTGTGTGGAGCATGTGAAAAAGGAAAACTCACCAGAACTTCCTTTAAAACAAAACAATGCTCTTCTATCTCTCAACCTCTTCAAATGTTTCACATGGATCTATGCGGTCCAGTAAGCACACCCAGTCTGGGTGGTAAAAAGTATATGCTAGTGATCGTTGATGAATTCTCTAGATATACTTGGGTGTTCTTTCTGAAACACAAGAGTGATGCTGCTGAAGAAATCATCAGGTTTACAAGAAAGATTGAAAATTTGAATGGTAAACTGGTGAAGTCCTTCAGAAGTGATAATGGCACGGAATTCAAGAATGTTGCTCTGGAATATTTCTTTGACCTAAAAGGAATTTCTCAGAACTTTTCTGCCGTACGCACTCCTCAGCAAAATGGTGTTGTTGAAAGAAAGAATAGAACACTATGTGAAGCTGCAAGGTCTATGCTCAGTGAATCCAAGTTGCCAACCTATTTTTGGGGCGTGAGCTTAACACTGCATGCTTTACTCAAAATAGGTCTATCATAGTCAAAAGGCATGACAAGACCCCGTATGAAGTTTTCCATGGTAGAAAACCTGCAGTTGACTTCTTCCATGTGTTTGGCTGTGCATGTCACATGCTAAATGACAGGGAACAACTTGGAAAGTTTGTTCCGAAGTCTGATGATGGAATTTTCATGGGCTATTCTCTCTCCTCAAGAGCCTTCAGAATTTTCAACCTAAGAAGACAACGCATAGATGAATCCATGCATGTAAAGTTTGATGAGTTTGAAACTTCTTCATTATCTTGTGATGAAGAAGAATTAAACCTATGGATAAATTCATGTGTTGGTGAAATTCCATCCTCCTCTCAATCCAATCCTCCAGATAGCAACTCTTCTCAGCCTTCCATAAACACCACCTTACCTTCAGAACCTTCTCTTTCTTCTCCACCTCCTGAAACTAACTCTTTAGAAGACCTTACCCACCAAAACACCATATCTCCCTTAAACCTTTCTTCATCATCTCAAATTCCTACCTCATCCTCTTCTCTATCTCCCTCCTTACCTCCTGCACTAAAGTGGACCATGGATCATCCAATAGATCAAATCATAGGTGATCCACAAGTTGGTGTAAAAACCAGAAGAGGCATAAGCAATCTGTGCTTATATGTCAACTTTGTTTCCATTATTAAGCCTAAGCTGATAAATGAAGCCCTAGCTGATCCTAGCTGGGTAATTGCCATGCAAGAAGAGCTCTCACAATTTGAGAGAAACAAAGTCTGGAAGTTAGTTCCTCGTCCATCCAACAAAACTATTATTGGAACAAAATGGGTGTTTCGAAACAAGATGGACGAAGAAGGAACTGTCATAAGGAACAAGGCAAGGTTGGTTGCTCAAGGATATCGGCAAGAGGAAGGAATTGATTATGATGAAACCTTTGCTCCTGTTGCCAGATTGGAAGCTATCCGAATATTTCTTGCCCATGCAGCTTACAAGAATTTTCGGGTATTCCAAATGGATGTCAAAAGTGCCTTCCTGAATGGTGAATTAGCTGAAGAAGTGTATGTGAAGCAACCTCCTAGGTTTGAAGATCCAGTCCATCCATATCATGTATACAGGCTGGATAAAGCTTTGTATGGACTGAAGCAAGCTCCTCGTGCCTGGTATGACACTCTCTCAGAATATCTACTTAGAAATAAGTATATACGAGGCAAGGTTGACAACACTCTCTTCTTCAAGAAATCACAAGGTAATATCATTCTTGTTCAAATCTATGTTGATGATATTATTTTTGGAGCCACCGATGAATCCTTGTGTGATGAGTTTAGCTCCCTCATGCAAAAAGAGTATGAAATGAGCATGATGGGGGAGTTAACCTTCTTTCTTGGTTTGCAAGTAAAACAGTCTTCAGAAGGTATTTTTATAAATCAAAGTAAATACATTAAGGATCTTCTGAAAAAGTTTCAATTTGATACTTGCTCTACCATGAAAACTCCTATGGCTCCTCCTCTTAAACTCTTTTCTGATCCTGATGGCATTTCTGTTAATATTACAAATTATAGAGCCATGATAGGATCCCTTCTTTATCTAACTGCAAGTAGACCTGACATTATGTTTGCTACTTGTCTGTGTGCCCGATACCAAGCAAATCCTAAAGAATCACACCTGGCTGCTGTGAAAAGGATTTTTAGGTATCTAAAAGGTACCATAAATCTGGGTCTTTGGTATCCCAAAGACTCAGGTTTCGATCTCATCGGGTACTCTGATTCTGATTGTGCAGGTTCAAAAATAGACAGAAAGAGTACAACTGGAAGTTGTCAGTTACTTGGTGGAAAGCTTGTGAGCTGGTCAAGTAAGAAACAACATTCGGTGACTACATCTACTGCTGAAGCAGAGTACGTGGCTGCGGGAAGTTGTTGTGCACAGATATTGTGGATGAAAAATCAGTTGTGTGATTATAATCAATTTTTCTCAAAAATCCCAATTATGTGTGACAACTCAAGTGCAATAGCCATTGCCAACAACCCTGTGCTTCATTCAAGATCAAAGCACATTGATATCAGATATCACTTCATAAGAGATCATGTCTCTAAAGGTGATGTGGAACTTCATTTCATTCCCACCGACTATCAACTAGCTGATCTATTCACAAAGCCCCTTGATGAAGCAAGGTTCAAGTTCCTCATTGGTGAGTTAGGTATGGTAAACACAGACTAATATATTTTATATTTATATAGAATGTATGTTTTATATATATATATATTTCATATATATATATATATACTATATACATTTGTATATTTATAATTTATATATGTTATATGTTTTATATATATACTTTATATATATATTATATATTATATTATATTATATTAATATATTTATATAAAAAGAAAAAGAAAAAGGAAATATATATATATATATATATATATATGTGTACAGTGTCGGTGACTAAAGTCACCGACGGCCCTATCTCTCTCTCCTCTCTTTTTTCCTAACCCTAAAATCACACCACCACAAATCACCACACCACCAAGAGCCACCACCATAATCAACCACCGTCGGCGCCCAAGCCACCGACGGCTACCTCTCTCTTTCCGACGCTCTTCTCTCCGACGTCGAGCCACCGACGACACCACAGCCATCCACCGACGGTCGTCGATGCTCCATCCACGGCCGCCACCTTCCGACGGCCTCTGTAGACTCCGACGTTTGACCCACCGAGGCCACCGACGACATCTCTCTCTCCCACGTCTAACCACCGATACCGTCGTGTTATCCACCGACGTCGACCTCTACCCTAGCCACCGACGTTCATCTTTCTCTCTCAGGTCATCCACTACACCCACCGACGTCTCTTTCTCATACAAGCCACCGACGTTTTACACTCACCGAGGTAACCGTTACAACCCTTCACCTTCTTAACCCCTCAAAGATAATTCTTAGATTCTTTGTTCTTATCCCTAATGACATCATCAATGTCAGTACATGCGCCGAATTCAACCCTAAAAACCCTTAGAATTCTGACCTTTCAATCACCAAAAGTAATCATTATTTTTGAAAATTGAAATCTCCCTCTCATATATAACCTCTTCCCCCACTACTTCACCACCTTTCTCGCACCCACTCCTTCAATAGCAAAAACTTCTAACCTGCAACTCCCATCTTCTTCAATGGCTTCTCCTTCAAAGACCTCTTCTGAAGAACAAACCATGACTTTTGGATCCCTATCCTTTCCTGCATGCAATTACTTCGGAAGAATAGGAGTTGACAATGCTCATCCAGAATACAATGATGTTTGCTGGTTTCTTCAGAGATGCCCTCTTCAACATGCAATCACAGCAAAACCTAAAATGAGTAAGTTTCTTCTTGGAAACTTTTGGTTGACTTGCACATTTGATGCCTCATCGGATCAAATTCTTGCATCTGTTCTAAGTAATGATGAACATGATGTGATCTTCAATGTGGAAGATGTTAGAAGCATTCTCAAGCTTCCTGTTTATGATTCCTATGAACCTTTCCCTCTTGGTAATGAACATCAAATGGTGGTTGATGTGTTGAACTACTTGGAAGAGAAGAAGGGCTCAAAGTCAAAGGGTCCAGGTACTTTGCTGCGCAAAAATATGGGAAACATATGGAACTTCCTTTTTGCTCATCTGATTCTGTGCCTGAGCAAGAAGATAGGTGGCCCGGATCAGTCACCTTCCCAAGTGACAGAATTGGCACATGCTCTAATATTTCAAAGAAGAATAGACTTTGCAAGCTATTTCTTCAATGAAATGATCTCCTCATTCTCTACCCTCCGACGTCCTTAGGTACCTTTTCAACGCCTTTTCTCTCTTATCATTAATGCAAAGTTGGCAGAAAAACTGAAGAAAAGAGATGACATCATATATGATCTCCCTCTTCATCAAGTGGGAAATCAAATTATGAAAAAGGCTGTCCTAGCATCAGACAACCCTCTCAGACCATCTATGGTTGAGTTTGCAAGGAATGCAACTCTTACTTGGGGAGAGAATGAACCGCGCCTTCATAGAACCTCAGGTATGTCCTCTATCTCTTCTACTCCTAGAGTAACTGAGGTGCCCAAATCTCTTAAGAGATCCAAAGCGTCGGGCACTTCCACCTCCGCACCCACCGATGCTACGAAGCCAAAAGAACCTTTGGCTTCCACCCAAGCATCTAAATCCCATAAGCGGAGACACTCTAAAAGCCCCCCAAAGACTTCCTCAAAGAAGTCCAAGGGTACCCAAAGGGTTAAAACGCATAATCCATCTACTGCCTCCCAAAAGACAGTAGATGTTGAAAAGATCCTCACTAAACCCAAGGAACACTCATCCATACCCAGCTCCTCCAGGCCCTCTCAAAAGGACATGGTTGTAAATAGGGACACCCGTACTATTCCTTCATCAACTTTCTTACTAGTTGATGAAGATGACTTGGAGTATCCCATCCAAGGTATCTCCTCACCCCCTGAGCTCTCACAGCTCCTATTCCACATTCCACATGAGGGTGCATCACAACCAGGTGCATTTGATGGAACATCCCTTTTTACTGACCCCACTGTGTCCGACATTGAACCTTTATCAGGTACGTCTCCCGTACATGAAAAGGTTGTGGAGGAACCCATTACTGAGGAATCCCCTCATAGACACTCTTATCCACGTGTCTCCCCCACATCTCCTAAATCCCCCCCCCCCAAGAAAACCTACGAGTTTGGTGGATTATTCTTCCAGTGATGATGATGCTGATCAACCACCAAAGCCTCAACCTTCAGCTCCCATGACTTCCAAACAGGGAGATGATCTTCTCACAGCTTTTACAAACTTTACCAGTAATACTTTACGCAGGGTAGAAGCTCTAGAAGATCATGCTGCTAAGGAAAAGGAAAGAATGGATTCCCTTTCCTCATCTCTTAGATCTAACATTGAGGAGTTGTCGGTGAGTCACCCAACTCTAATGACATGTTTAGATCTCCTACACTTGGACATCCTTGATCTTCAGCAAGGGTTTTCTTCAAGTCAGGCGTCTGTGCTTTCTTCCATACAAGAACTTCGGAGTTCATCTTCAAGTCAAGTCACAGATATTTCTTCTCTCATTGCCAATCAACAGGCAATTATGGACTCTCTTATCAGTCTTCACACCAAAGTTGATAAAGTTCCAACCTCTGCTCCAACGGTTGAACTAGATATTGGTGAGTCATTCTTCAAGGACACTGATAGATTTGTCCTTCAAAGAGTTGAGAAGAAAATTGGTGCTCTCTGCTCTGATATGGAAAGGGTAAAGGAATTTCTCTCTTCAGTGGGTTTCAAGGGTTCAACCACTGAGGGGGAGAAAAATAAGAAGACCATCAATACCACCTCAGCAGCCGCCGACGTCAGCATGCCAGCCGCCGACATTAGCATGCCAGCCGCCGACATCGTCATTCCAGCCACCGATGTGGCTTCTCCACCTCATCCAGCCACCGATGGTGGAGAAGTCACAGAGGTGGTCCTTGTTCCTTTGGTACCCAAAGCAGCTGTTGAGGGGGAGAGTGTCAGTGCTCAACCCCTTGAAACTGAAGAAGAAAAGAGGAGAAAAGAAAAAGCCAAAGGAAAGAAGCCTCTTTCTTTTGAAGAGCAGAAGGAAGAGAAAAAGAAAAGGAAAAGGATGAGAGATCCTCAAGCAGATACTCTGAGACTTCAGCCTGCCCCAGCACTCACCGATCCTCTTGGGGTAATTCTCTCTGAGGCTGAAAGAGAAGAAGCTATCAAGGCTCAGCTTGAGTATGATCAGACTAATGTACTCAAGCTAGCTCATGATGAAGCTGTTCATGCCAAAGTCACCGATGCAATTCAAGCTCAAAAAGATGAGCTCGAAAATATAAAGAAGAAATCTGAAGCTGCAAAATTGGTTGATGAGGCCAAGAAGGCAAAGGAAGTAGAGTGGTTTAAAAGGAGATTGAAGAACAGGAAGGATGATTCCAAGATTATCAGTGCTACCATCCAACCTCCAACCAAGAATTCTCCCAAGTTACTTGTCATCCTTAAGAGAGCTGATACTTTATCAAAGGTATATGAAGCTGAATGGTTGGAAGTTCTTGGGATGACTGAGTGGATGGAAGTTGGTAAATGCATCTCCAAGAGCAAAAGCAAGTACAAAGAGCTAGTACTTAATATCATCAGAAAACTCTTCATCAAGATGGTCAACATCCAAAAGGAAAATAATATTCTTGTGACATACCTTGAAGCACAACAAATGTACTTCATTCAACAGGATCTTAAAGGGAGGTCATCACTGCTCCTAAAAACAAGAAGAAGGGACATTTTGTCATGCTTCATGAAAGGGGCATCAAGATTGATGCTTCTGGTATAAATACTTCTATTCCCACTCCTATTGCTTATCCAGAGCAAACCATGGTGACTGACCCTGAACTTGGAGTATTCTTTGAGGATATCTATGGCAGCATAGGTTTCTTCAGAGCCTCTGACATTCCAAGGGCTCACAACTCTTTTTTGTCTGCTATTCTTGGAGTGCCTCCCATTGAAGACCATGGCATCACAAGAATGATCTTGGATGAACTTAAAAGAAGAGATCCCTCCTCAGATCCTTGATCCTACAGGCATAGTATAGTGTGAACTTTATTAATCATGTACTTTGATCAATCTATGTGATGATTAATAAAAGTTCATACTTTTCTTCCATCCCATCTCTTGTTAATATTTTTACAAGCTTTGCACATATTTAAACTTATACTTATTCTTTCATTTATTTTATACTCTTATACTGTATATACTCAGTTAAAAAAAAATCAAAAAAAAAAATCAAAAAAAAAATGAAAAAAAAAAAATCTGAGTCAAAAGAACCCAAAAGAAAAATAGAAAGGGTCAAAAAGAATTCTTTTCTAACCTACAGGTATCATCATCAAATAGGGGGAGATTGTTGGGTCACCGATGATTTGGTGATGAACCACCTTCCTTTGTATGAATGAATTTTTACAGGTTCTTTTGAAGGTCTGAAATATGCTTCAAGTATTGAAGAGTCAAAGACTATTCAATCAAGGGGTTGTACATCAAAAAGTGGAATTTTGGATGTATCAACCAACTTCAATATTCATATCATTTTGCCAAGTCAAGACCAATATAGTGGGTCACCGATGGTACACTCAAAAGTCATCAAAAGTATTAAGGACATCAAACAAGATGAGGTCATCAAGTTGATGTCATGGTCACTGACACTATAATCTTGGTCACCGAAATTGCAGGTATATTTTCTAAGGCTGTGATATCAAGTCACAAGTTCAAGGGTGTATACTTTTGTCATTTAGTGAAAGATGAAGTTTATCAAGCAAAGTATACACTTATCAACTCCAGCCTTACAAGGTATCCACCGATGTGATACATAGTGTGATGTATCACTTAGCAATTTCAAAGAGATAAGTTCTTGACTCACATCAATTGCAAGACACGTGAGCCAGCAAGAACTTGGGCATCAAGCCTTAAATAAAGACATTCTCTTTTATTCTTATAAAAGGAATATTTGTCTTTTAGCTAAAAGGTTTGATGGGACTTCACAGAGCATGAAGAAAAGAAGATAAAGTTATCTGACATTACGTGCTACAAGGAATGGTTCATCCATTATTCTAGTACAAAGGAAGTGGTCTCTTCCTTTGTCCAGCAGATAATCTTCCAGCTAATGAAACCTTGACAGCTGTCCACTTGCATCCCATGCATGGGCACTATAAAAGGAGATGAAGTCCTTCCCAGAAATCTCACGCTTTCAACAAATCTTCAGAGTGATTATTTGTGTGACTGTGGCAAAGCTGTGTGCTATAACAGTATTGTTTTAACTTCCTTAGTGTATAAGTTAATTACTGTTATCTGTGTGTTTAGTTTGATAGAATAGTACGCTTTGTTCTTTTCCGCATCAAACTATCTGTGTGTAAATTTTTAATATTTATATTAAAAAATTTAAAAAGAGTATATTCTGTGTGTTTTATATTCAACCCCCCATTCTACAAAACCCTCTCTTAGTTAGCCATCTCTCTTTGGGGACTAACAGGAATGATGACTTGTTAATACTCACAGCTTCTTTTAAGCGTTCACCTTCAGTACCCGAATTTTTTGCCTATTATGAGAAAAAAGTATTGAGTCTAATTCATCAATAGAGCAACAACAGAAAAAAGACATATAGAACACTCAAATAATACTGGCTGGATGCAGCACCTTTCTGACCCAGCTAAATCAACAAGGTTTAGTCTCCAAAGCTTGTGGATCAGAGCTTGGTGATCGACACTAGCCTCCAAAGTTTCTATATTTCCACTTTTATAGCAAATTTTGTTTGTAACCTTTCATTAATTAAAGTGAATTGCACCTTTTAGTTATCAAGAATTGCTACAACCTGCATCTACCAACAGGTCTTAAACACCTACAACATATATACCAGTTTTAATCGATCAACAGAAAAACTTAGGTACCTGTTGATTAGTTTGGCAATTGGTTGAAGGATTTGCAGGCGAGCCTAGAACAAATGCTTCCTCTTTGCTAGTTGTTCAACTAGCTCACTTAAAGGATTTTCCACAACCACTACTAAAGGTTTGGCAAACCTTAGAATCTCAAATACGCTCTATGAACCCGCCAAACAACTATAATCTTCATTATCTTACAACATTATATGCAACCATTGTGCTTATTGTAACAATTTGACAATTCTTAGCTAAATCATACAAGTGTATTTGAGGTTAAACATCCACCAGATTAGCCCCATGCCTTTACTGGTGAATAAACTAGAGAATGAGTCTGGAAGCAAAAAAGGACCGATCAAGTATGAATCAACATAAACAAATCTTCAATTCAAGATAACAGATTAAAGTGAAGTGATAAAACAAGCTCTAAATTGAAAACGAAAACATCTGATTATAAAAATCCACTCCCAATCCTCGATGAACATTTATTTCAAATAAGAGTTAACTGGCTTCAAAATCAAAAAAGCACACTAGATAGAATGTAGCGCAAAAAAGCACACTAGACTTGTAGCAGAAGAGAGTCGATTACTACCTAAACAAATCTAATAAACGAGCCACTAGATATCAGAGACTTGAGGCGATAGTAGATCGAAGACGATGAGAGAGCTCCGACGGTGAAACCTATATGCAGATCGAGAGAGCACCGACGGTGAAACCTATACAGATCGAGAGAGCTCCGATGGTGAAACCGTTATCCAGATTGAGAGAGCTCCGACGGTGGCAATAAGGGTGGTGGTCGAAGGCAGGAGATGTATAAACTAGGTCAAAAATGAAAATGCTTAAACCCTACAAAAATATGTTTTTTGAAAGATAAATATTTTAATTTAAAAATAAAATATTATTTTTTTCTACAGCAACCACTTGATGCTGTTGGTCTCTAGAATTTTAATTTTTCTAAAAATATTTTCTTTTTTTAATTGGAGACGACAATTCGTTGCTGTATATACCATAAATTTATTTTATTTACTCAAATAAATCAGAATAGGGGAAAAAATATTTGAAGCCTACTGCGACGACATGTTGTCGTTATAGGTATCTAATTTTTTTAAAAAGAATTTCAGCCATTCAGTTTTATATGGAAAACTATTATTTTATTATCTACAGCGACGATTGATGGTCGTCGCCAAAGCCTTTGTCGCAATAGCAAAGATTTATTGTAGTGTATTGTGAGCATATATAGCTGAACTTTTGAATTTATGAAATATACATTATTTTATTCAATTAACCAACTTTCATCTGATGATTGGTTATAATTTTTTATATGTAAATGATTGTGATTTAATAAGTTAGGTTGCAAAACAAGCACTATAAGCTAAATTTAGAAGATCAATTTGTGTTCACCGTCAATATATAACCTGATTTTACGATTAAGTATTTTTGGTACAGAATATTAAAAAAAATGTACGAAATCCTGTCTACTAAGAAAGACGATATAATGAGAATAATTTACATCTAAATTAAAAACCTCTAATGCCTTCATTGTCTACAATGTATTTTAATAAATTGTCAATTAACAAATTATAACTCATCTTAAAAACAAATTTTCGTCACCGTGCAACGCACGGTGGCACACACTAGTAATAGTAAAAACGGGAACCCAAAGTTCAATAATTTGGGGGTTTACATCTTAATCGACTGAAAATAGTGAAATTTGTTGTACACACTATTCATTCAAATGAAAATAGTTTAGCTTTGTTTGTCAAACTAGTTATATTTGAACAACAATTATGATAAGGATTTACAACTTGTTACATAAAATTTCTTTCTAAATTTGGGTTTGAGGATTCAAGTATCAGGAAAAATGTGCAAGTATAATTCTAGAGAGGTGATAAACCGCACAACATAGGCATATGCTACATACTGCATTATCAATATAGCTTTTTGTTTGTTTAGTTTTAATATACCTTATCATTATTGACAGGAAAACACACGATTTTTGGAAGAGTATGTAGAGGACTGGAGATTGTCAAGAGGCTTGGTGGTGTTCAGACTGATAATACCGATAGGTCTGTTGCATTATTAAGCTCGTTTATTCATTGTTTATAATGTTTTAGTTTATTATTAGACATTTTTGCGACCGCCACCATTCAGATGGGACCTGATCAGTTTCACATTCTGTTAATTTGCCATAGCTATTACTGTGTTGGTATACAACTTTCTCTCCAGGAATGTGCATGAGGCATGTGCATATGTGCCTAAAAATGATCCCATCACACCTACATTAGGAAATACAAGATGGTGGCATATTTCCTGGTTTGGTCCGTTGTTGGCTGGCACCAACATGTTATTAGATTAGTAAATGAAACCAGATGCTAATAAGCCAAACCTATAAAACTAAAAGTTCCAAGGTATCTGTAAATTGTTTTTGTTGACAGCGTTCATAAAATCTCCATTTAAGTTCATGAAGGTTCCATGACACCTAATTAATTAGCTTTTCTAATTTAATACAGTGTCTATATAATGATCTTGAGTTTTCCATAAAAGCACTTTACATGGTTTGTGCCCAGAATTTGACTCCCATGCCTTGTACTAATATGAAAAACATCCCATTCATTTACTTTGTTCTTTATAGGGCTATAGTAGCTGATTAGTTGCTAAAAGGGTTAATCTATGCCAACCATCACTTTACATGGTTTGTGCCCAGAATTTGACTCCCATGCCTTGTACTAATATGAAAAACATCCCATTCATTTACTTTGTTCTTTATAGGGCTATAGTAGCTGATTAGTTGCTAAAAGGGTTAATCTATGCCAACCATCAAACTTGCTGTAAATTCTATCTGTGGAAAATATGTGAATGAAGTTCTGTGTGTTTTGATTGATTATATGAATTTATAATATTTTAATTGGTGTTTATGGAGTTTGTAGAGTTTAAAATTATGTTTGTAGATATTTGCGAAAGTTATAAACCGCCACAAACCCACAAAAAGTTCAAGTTTCTTAACAATGGTAATTAAGATTGGCATCTTAAGATCAATCAAGAACCATTATAAGTAGCTAACCAAATGCATCAATAATCATAATCAAGTAATTACCAAGAGCTGATTTTTGCACTTACATCATTACATCAATGCTCCATCTCCATATATATATATATATATATATATATATATTAACTCCAGCTGTTGTTGTCCAGGATCCTGTGATGATTTTCTCCTCACTTTCTTTCAAAGATATTGTTATCCATCTTCATATATATATTGATTTTATTTTGGTGTAAGGTGTTCTATAGAAGACTAGGTACACATACATCATTAGTAAAGGGTATGATCATAAACCCTCAAAGAAGCATCTAGTTTGTAGAGAAAAGTGACTGCAGTGAGACGTTTGATGAAGGAAAACGAAGCCAAGAAGCAAACAACGGTTAGTTGGATGGAGATCGACAACATAGTACATTATTTTATGAGACGGGATGCATCTCATCTAACCATCCATGAGATTCACAAGGTGATCTTTCAACTTTACTATAACAACATCATACGTTACTGATTTTGAAGAATCTAAATGTAACAAGAAAAGTGCTTATCATATTTGAAATAGCCATTCTAGTATCCACAACACGTCAAACTTTTAAAAGAATTAGAACTCTTATGAAACTTGTAATGAGTATTATTATCCATGCAGGTCAAGCAAATATTAGTAGATTTACTGCCCAAAATCATCCAAGGGTATCATAAGGCCATGAAGGCACAACAAAAGGTAGAGTTTCTATTAAATGTTTGCAAGCTAGTTTCTTTAATTTGGAGCTTATACTCTTAGAATGCGTGCATATTGAATCTTGATTCTTGAATTATTCAACTATCAAAAGCTCATACTTACTAGGTTCGTTTAAGTTATTTGTTTACATACATTTGTTCGTTGCTTCCAATAGTTGAGTTTAGTAAAATTCAATATGGTGTGGTATTTGCAGTGTTTTAAAACCCGGGTCAACCCGACCGGTTGGACAGGGACCCGGTCTGGTCACCGGGTTAATTATCATCGGGTTAAAGCCTCTAACCGGCCCCGTACAACCTTTCGATTTTTCCGGTTAAACCGGTATCCAACCTTTTCACAACCCGGTTTTTTACTAAAATTTAAAAACTTAAAAACATTTTTTTTAATCTTTCAGCTCCTAAATTGCAAACGATTAACGATCTCCCATCCCAAACCCTAAAACAGTAAACCTCAGCCGACATCTTCTCCCATCAATCTGCTCAACCATCTCAAGAAATCTCAAGAAATCGATCTCTAGTTCTCCCTCAGCTCATCTCCCTCAGCTCTCGATCTCATCTCCCTCGGTTCTCGATCTCATCTCATCTCCCTCGGTAGTCAGCTCTCGATCTCTACTTCTACAATCTCCATAGGTAACTTTGTTTGGAATCGAATAGTAATCATAAGAAGTGTTGCTCTCGAATTTATCTTTGTGTTGCTCTCGAGTTTAACTTGAATAGAATCGAATTTCTCTCTTATGTTGCTCTCGAAAGTTGTTATGTCTAGTAATCATAAGAAATACCTTATTTCCTTCAAGAATGTGGTTTACAAACTCTTGTATTTGATGCAAAAACAGAAATATTATATATATATATATGGGTAGAAATTGATGCCAAATTGCCAAGATTATTGATTTCCAACTTATTGGAAAGTTTAATTAAAGATGGAACTTGTTTTAGATGGATTTAATTAATTTCTGTTTTAGGGGGACTTTTAATTGTTTATTATGTTCCATATCATATTGGTAATTTTTAGCTTGCTTTATTTTAGATGGAACCTAGAGACAAAGAACCAATGGTAGCACAATCTCAATCACATTCTTCTGTTCAATCGAATGTAAGAGGGAAGACAGATAAAGCATGAGATTATGTAACTATAGTGGATGATGGAAAAGGAGTCCACATATGTATTTTTTGTCAACAAGTTTTCAAAGGTGAGGATAAATAAAGTTAAGAAACATCTTGCCGGTGTTAAAGGTGAGGTTAAATCTTCTAAACAAGTACCTTCGGATGTTCGCTTTATTATGCAAGGTAATTTGAAAGAAACGGCAAAAAAGACAAAAGATAAAGATAGTGGTGGTTTTACTATCTTGGATGACGATGAAGAGGAAACACAAGCGCGAAATGTCAAAGCAAAATCGGTCAAAGAGGGAAAAAGGAAAGCTAAATCAAGTCTGCATCCTTTCTTCACAAAAGGTATGAATGATCATTCTCAACCCACTATTAAATCTGCCATGCAAAGTAAAGAAAGACTACATGATGTTGATATGGCTATTGTGATGTGGTTCTATGATGCATGCTTACCTATTAATGCTTGTAATTCTTCTTATTTTCTACATATGGTAGATAAACTAGCGAGTATTGGTCATGGGTACAAAACACCTAATTATCATGCTTTGAGGGTCAATTTGTTGTTAGATTCAAAAAAGTCTGTTTCTCTATTAATTGATTCGTATAGAAGTCAATGGGTTGAAAGTGGTTGCACGATTATGAGTGATGGGTGGAGGGATATTAGGCAAAGACACTTGATTAATTTCTTAGTTTATTGTCCAAAAGGGATATCATTTCTTAAATCTATTGATGCATCCAATATAGAGAGCAATGCTTCAAATTTGTGTAATTTGTTTGCCGAGATTGTTGAAATGGTAGGAGCAAATAATGTTGTTCAAATTGTTACTGATAATGCTGCTAATTACAAACTTGTTGGTACTAAGTTATGTGAAAGATATAAATCTATTACTTGGTCTCCATGTGCCGCGCACTGTCTTAATCTTGTGTTAAAGGATGTTTCGGAATTAGATAATGTGAGTAGTTTGGTCACTCTTGCATCGAGGGTTACTGTCTTTGTTTATAATCATAAGTGGCCCTTGAATTGGTTAAGAAAAAGAGAAGGTTGGACAGAAATCATCCGTCCAGGTGCTACTCGTTTTGGTACCGCGCTTATTGCATTGAAAAGTTTGTACGACCATAAAGCCAATTTACAAGCAATGGTCATATCTAACGAGTTTAAGAAGATGTTGAAAGTTGGAAATGCGATTGGATGTAAAGAAATTGTCTTGAGTGAAATTTTTTGGAGGAATTGTTTGATTACGGTGAAAGTGATGACGCATTTGTTAAGGCTTTTGCGATTATGTGATTCGGATGAAAAACCGGCATTGGGTTATGTTTATGAGGGAATGCATCGGGCAAGAAAAGGGGTTAAGGAGTTGTTTAAAAAGAAGAAAGAATTATACAAGCCTTATACGGACATTATTAAGTCAAAAGTTTGCTAACCATTATACGGACATTATACGGACATTATTTGCTAACCATTTATTTTATAGATGAGTGGTGGAAGTTATTTGGCGGAGATTATTGGATATTGCAAAAGTTTGCTATCAAAATATTAAGTCAAACCGCATCTTCTTCCGGTTGCGAACGAAATTGGAGTGTATTTGAAAGGATTCACACGAAAAGGAGGAATATATTGGAACACCAAAGGCTAAATGATCTTATATATGTCCATTACAACTTGCGTTTACAAAATAGGTAGCGTTATGTTTTATTAATAGCAATGTCATTTTATTATTTTTACATGTAACATTTTTTTTGTCAATGTTTTTGTAGACTCAAGGTCGATAAGAGGTCGTATGATCCTATTGATTATGAATGCATTGATAAGACGGACTTTTGGGTGGTTGAAGAAGAGCCGGAAGGAGAACTCGATTACAGTAATTTAGAAGATATGCTTGACGAGCAAGAGCACGAACCGACTTCTCAAGCGCAAGTAGACTCAACAAACCATCTTGTTGATAAGGATGATGAAGTTGATAGTGAGTTTCAATTGCTAAGCGATCATTAACTTGATGCATATAACACTTCAATGTCTCAAAATCCATGATTTGGTTCGATCGTGTTTTGGTTTGATGGTTATACTGCTTTTTGAAGTATTTGGATTGATGTATTGGGTTTGATGTATTTGGTTTGATGGTTATGTGTGATTTTAAAACTTAAATTGGTTTAATGTATTTGGTTTCATGTATTTGGATTGAAAAACTAATGGTTATGTGTTTTTTAGACATCAAATTATATATGTTCATGTATTTCTAATGTTGGAATTTGTAGACATCGAATTATTAGTTTTTTATACATGTATGTACACAGGAAAATAAAAAAAAATACAACAGAATTATTGAAACCGGTTGAACCGGTGGTTGAACCGGTTGAACCAGTTATCCCGGAACCCGGTCACCACACCGGGTCAACTTGAAACTCGGGTTTTAAAACATTGGGTATTTGTTTATCTAGGAACAAGGTCATTCTTCTCTCTTTCAACGTTGAGGGGCAGGAAGACAAACAAGAGCAAACTTACTTAACGAACAGTAAGTAGAAGGCTGAGTTTTTTTCATCATATATATAGGGGTGGGTTCAAATGAGAACTCAAATTTGGTTGTGAACCTGAGGACAAATGAGAGTGCGACACGTGTCATATTCAGACACGTGTTGCACTCTCATTTTGTCCTCACGTTCACAACCAAATTTGAGTTTGCATTTGAACTTTTCTCTCTCTATATATATAGTTTGGTGAAGTTGCTAAGCTTTCTTTCATATATAATATATGTTTTCGCATTCAGTTGGGGTTATAGTTGGGGTTATTACCTACACTGATTGTGGTTTGTGTTTTTTCAGCACAACATGCTGCTTTTGGGATTTGGTGTAAATTATGGCATATTTGTTACTACAAGAATCCTTTCCAGAATGGGTATGTTAGGATATAAGACAATTGTAGCCTGCCTGCTGGCCTTCTTTTGTTACTCAATTGTGTTACATATTAAATTGTGTATCTTATACAGTTATTTTCATATTTCAGGAAACAATAGAGTGGAAAAGTTGCATATATAGAAATGAGTGATTTCTTCAAGTTTGCACATGGAATTTTCTTCTGATTTGGAAGACGAACGTTGTGTACCAAATACCCTAAGCCCCCAATATGTCAATCACTTTTAACTACATTTTGCCGGTTGGTTTCATGGATGGTTAGCTTTGAACTATATAAACTTGTTTTTGAATTGGATCAAGATTTATATGTTATGCAAATGGAATTAATATTTCAGATTTCTATATTTACGAATTAGCAGGTTTTATTTATTTTTATAAGAATTATAGGCAAAATTAGTGTCAATTTTTTTTTCCGTGTTTTCTTAATTAGTGACCACATTTTTTTGGTCATTAATGTGAGTTAACGGACGTTAACAGAGCCGTTATCATGAACAATTATTGACGACTTTTAGCGATTTAGTGACAATATTTAGTGATTAAATTAGTCGTCACAAACACAGTGACAACTTTAATTTGGTCGCTAATTAGTGACCATTTTTTTATTTGGTCACTGCTGAATATTAGTGACGGATAGTGACGACCGAAATTTTGGTCAATAAACAACCTTAGTGACCAATTTTAGGCTGTTAGTGACCACACTTTTTTTGTTACTAACTTGGATTTTTCTTGTAGTGGTTCTAGGGTCCGATGGGTTAGTTCGTAGGCACATTTTTTTTAATAGAAATGGATATTTCATGACTATTATTGAAACACAAATAAAATAATGTAAAAGTCAATTTCAATATCTTTTAAACAAAGATTGGTGTAACTTTATTGTGTTATACGATATTTAGTTCGACTAGTATTATATATTAAGTTGTAGAGTTTGAAATTAAATGAATATGTATCCAACATTTTATAAACTTATTTTATTGTACTTTTAAAATTTTGTTAAAATATTAATATTTAATTTAACAATTCATAAGTAATTTATACAAATTTTATATTACGAATTAATAATAAAAGGTTAATATACTAATAATAGTAGAAACTAAAATCAAAGTACCAAATTCAATAAAATGTTTTTCATAAAATCTAAGATGCAAAAATTCTAACAACCAAAATCTCCTTTACTATAATTTTACACTAATATTTGCTTGAAACATGGAGAACACCATTAATAATAGATAACTTTGTTCTATCTAATAACAAACAAACTTGAGAGGAAAAAAGAGGCTAGGGTTTCATATTGATAGATATAAGTGTTACAATGAAGAAAGCTAGAGATACTACAAAATAAATCGAGAACTATGTGGACCGGGGTTTGCTTAGTGGGCTAAATAAGGCCCAAGCCAATAAGGAGCTCAAAACAAATCTATTAGGCTAACATCCCCCCTCAAACTCACAATGCGACAACAATAAGCATTGAGAGTTTGTCAGATAAAAACTAAAACGAGAAGCAGACAAAGCCTTTTTAAATATATCAGTAATCTGTAGGGCCGATGGAGCATGTGACAGAGAGATGGTCCCAAGTTGAAAATGATGACGGGTGAAATGACGATCAATCTCTATATGCATCGTTCGCTCATGAAAAACCTAATTCTTGGCAATCTGTATCGCATTGTTGTTGTCACATTGTAAGGGAGTAGGGTGAGAAGTATCAACTCGCATTTCAGCAGGAAGCCAACGTAGCCAAACAATCTCACAAGTGGTGACAGCCATAGCTTGATACTCAGCTTCGGTAGGGACCGAGAGACAACATCTTGTTTCTCACTCTTCCATGAAATCAATGAATCTCTAAGAAAGTTGCAAAAGCAGTGATGGATTTGCGATAATGAGGATCGCTATCCCAATCAACATCGCTATAGGCACGCAACTTGAGAGAGGACGTGGAAGGAAACACAAGGCTTTGGAACTGAGTACCCCTAAGATATCTCAAGATACGAAGAACAGCTCCCAAAGGGACAGTAGAATGAGCAATAATAAACTGGCTAACCACATGAAATGCATGAACTATGTCCGGTCGAGTGACAGTAAGATAAACCAGACTCCCCACAGTGGTTCGATATAGGCTCGGATCTGCCAAGGGGACACCGTCAGTTGGAGAATATCGTGCATTAGTCTCCAGGGGTGTATCAACTGTATTGTTGTTAGAGAGACGGGCACGTTCAAACAAGTTAGAAATATATTTTGTGTGAGACAAAAGATAACCTTTTGAAGATTGAGCAACTTCAATCCCTAAGAAATAACGCAGTAAGCCCAAGTCTTTCATAGCAAAGCGATAAGCCAAATCACGCTTCAAAGACTCTATACCATCATGATCATCACCAGTAATAATCATGTCATCAACATATAAGGATAACAGAATCCGTCCAACACTCGTACATTTAATAAATATAGCTGAATCAGGATGACTAGGACTGAAACCAAGCGAAGTAATCACCGTAGAGAATTTCTCAAACCAAGAATGAGGGGCTTGTTTGAGACCATACAAAGCTTTTCGAAGCCGACAAACTTCACCCGGATGGTGAGCAATACCGGGGGGAAGGGACGTGTACACTTCCTCATGAAGATCACCATTCAAGAATGCATTCTTGACATCCATCTGGAAGATCTTCCACTGACGAATAGAAGAAATAGCAATCAGAGTGCAAACGGTAGTCATTTTTGCAACTGGAGCAAAAGTCTCCTCATAAACCATTCCATGCTTTTGCGAGTATCCTTTTGCAACGAGTCTGGCCTTATAACGTTCAATGGACCCATTAGACTTGGTTTTGATCTTGTATACCCATCGACAGCCAATCGTATGTTTTCCTGGTGGGAGCGGAACCATATCCCATGTATGAGTCTGATAAAGAGTTGTAAGCTCCTCAGCCATAGCATTCTGCCAAAGAGGATCAGAGAATACCTCTTTGTATGACACTGGTTCAGGGAGACGGTGTAAATTGGCAATAAAGGATGCAAATGCTGGCGAGTAAGAGGAATATACAAAATCTTGGAGCATTGTGGACTTACGAGTACGAGTAGACCTCCGTGGTGGTGTAGGAGCCAGAGTGACAACATGTGTAGGAGTGGTTGCAGGAGGAGTAGGAGCAGCAGAAGGGCTGTCGCTAGCTGCGGGAGCATTAGGAGCAGGAGTGCTGTCTGGAGTTGCGGGAGCATTAGGAGGGTCGTCGCTAGTTGCGGGAGCATCAGGAGTAGATGGAGTGTCATCATTGTCAGTGCTAAAAGGATCAATAGTCCGAAGTTCTGACTAAGTCATCTCGTGAGACTGAACTGGAATGGTATAAAACAGTATATGTTCCAAAAAAATGACATGTCGAGCGACATACAATTTTTGTGTCACCGGGTCATATCACCGATATCCTTTTGGACCAATACCATATCCCAAGAATACACATAGAGTTGATTTTGGAGACAACTTGTTCCGCTCAGCGTGAGGTCGTAAAACAAAGCACGTACACCCGAAGACCTGTAAAGAGGAATAATTAGATAATTGCCCATACAATTTTTCATACGGAGTCATCCCAGAGTCGTGTGCAATGGGGATGCGATTAATCACATATGTAGCAGTCAGAAGAGCTTCACCCCAAAAGACACTAGGGATAACAGAAGATTGTAACAAGGACCATGCAATTTCTACAATATGTCGATGTTTCCTTTCGGCTACACCATTTTGCTGAGGGGTATCAGTACATGATGACTGGTGCACAGTGCCATTAGATGCCAGTAATTGAGTAAAATCAGTAGAGGTATATTCCCCTCCTAAATCGCAGTGGAAGCATTTTATGCCAGCCAAGTGTTAGGTCTTGACAAGAGCTCGAAAATTACTATATATGGTGAAAAAATTAGACCCGCGCTTTGGACCAGACCCATGTAAAACGAGTGTAATCATCTATGAATGAAACATAATATCTCGAGCCTCCTTTAGAGGATACTGGAGATGGACCCCATACATTAGAATGCACAAGATCAAAGGGAGCAACGAAACGAGTGACAGTTTTATTAAACGGTAAAGCAGAAAATTTTGCCAGTTTACAACCACAACAATCAGAAATATCGTGACTGTTCAAGGGACCTAACACACCAGTAGAGGATAAAAACTGTAAATGGGATGCAAACACATGTCCCAAACGAGAATGTCAAAGATAAAAATCAGAAGACAACTGACTTAAACGAAAAGACGACAAATCAACACTAGAGGCAGCAATATCAGCAACTTAGAGCTGCTCCAAAACGTAAAGCTCCCCAAGTTTACGGTCGATCCCAATCACCTGCCGAGAATGTGGGTCCTGTACACAACGTATTGAATCAGAGAAGAAGACCTAATAACCAGTTTTACATAGCTGACTGACTGAAGCAAGATTCAAAGCAAGTGTGGGAATATAATAGACATTAGTGAGAGAGATATGAGGAGTAACGACCGAACCAATACCCTCTACTGGCATAGGTGTAGCACTAGCAGACATAAGAAACAGGAGAACCATGTGATAATGAAGCAAAGGATGACAAATGTGGTGACATATGATGAGATGCACCAGAATCCAATATCCACATGGATAAATGAATACCTGAAGTAGAAGATGAAGACAAACCGGAGTGAGACATAGATGCTGACATGGAAGTGGGATTGAAGGCAATGAACTGTCTGAACTGCTCAAAAACCTGAGGATCCAAAGCTGAAGGTGGTGTAACTTTCGTATAAGCATCTGCTGAAGGTGCAACATCAGCAGTGAATTGTGGAGGGCAAAATGGTGAAAAAGAGGGGCGTGGCTGAAACTGTCCAGGTAGCCTGGTTTGCTGCTGTTGATTTCTCTTGCCCAACAACAATGTGCACTGAGACTTCTAATGATTTTTCTTTTTACAGAAAGCACACTCATCAAATGCAACTTTTGGCTGAGACTGATTTGAAGTATGAGGTCGTTGTGGAACAGCAAAGACCGTTGGAGTAGTGACTGTCTTAGACCCTTTGTCATCTTAAGACTTGATACGGGTTTTTTCAGCAATCAACTCATGAACAACCGATTCAACTGTGGGTGACGTGGCCTCAAAACCCCATCCTTGTAATTTCTGTGATGTAATGTGTTTTCTAGCTCCTTGTTAGTGCTAACAAAATTTCTGCTGTTAAAAAAAAGGAGGTGATAGGCTATACACAAATTCATATGAGACTATGCCTCTCATATGCCCTAGCTATAGTGTTAAGACTTTAATTAATTGTGTCAAAATAAGGTAAGGTTATGCTTGATTGTAAAAAGGAAAGTTTATAATTCCTAAAACTCTTACCTTCCTTATATTGATTAGTCCTAGAAATATAAATAGGGTGTTAAGGGTCATTCATTAGGTGAATCAATATTGAGAGAAAATCAGAGAAAGAGCCGACATCTTGATTATCATATTGTAATCGATATATATACAAGTGAGATATCTGACTTCGGATCTTCATCATATTATTGTGTTTTTCGCGTTATTGGTTAATTCATCCGTACTTGTTCATTATCTGGGATCCACAATTGGTATTAGAGCCTCATGATCTGAGTTTTGATCTGATCCTAATCGAGTTCGAAAAATCAAAGGTATTAATCTCGAATATTGTCTCTGTCCAAACTTATCGATCCAAGCTTCCAAAGACTGGATCGACAAGCCTTGTTTAATCGCCCCATATATCTCGACAAAGTCTTTTTAATTTTTTTCTATCGATCCTTATATATCGACAAGTATTCTTAATTTCTTATTTTATTGAATTCTTAAATCAAAACAACTACTCTAGTTTACTCTGCGATACTTTTGCTTCTCTTTCACAAAAGAAAACTTAGGAACGCTGATTCCTGTAGCTTTTCTGGTTTAAGAGTTCTCAAGTATACACCATAAACTTTAGTAATTTTCTTTACTTTTATTCTGAACTTATTGGATACTCGGGAACTTACATCTTCTCTTCTATAAGAAGATTTGATCTTTTTTGTCGAGAAGTCTTCGTTCTTGCTCTTCGATTTTACAAAGTAAAAGATAAAACATAATTTCGATAAAACTGATCTTTCAAAAAGTTTCGATTTTTATCGAGTCGTTAAGACCCAATAAGGATTCTTGTTTATTCACCTTATCTCGACATAAAATCTTGTCGATCATCCTTCACCCAATAAAAATTCTTGTCGAGATAGCTTAACCCGACATAAAACCTTATCGCATCCTTTTTAATCGACTTTTTTTATCCAGATATTTGATTTTATTTAAAAGAACTCTTAGAATTATTTCAAAACTCGTCGATCGAGATCACTCTGTCAAGTACAATGACCACACGCGAAGCCATGGCCATCGGTTCAGACACAAAACCCCCAATTCTTTTCCAAGGTGAATACTCACAGTAGAAGGACAAATTTTTGGACTTCGTTGCACGACATGATTATGCGGATGAAATCATGAACTCCATTACTGAAGGCTTCCACCCATCTTCTATCAAGGCCTTTCGTGCCATACCAAATGCTGATCCTCCTGTTCTAGCACGAAAAGGGATCAAGCCCAAGTCTGCATATGATGATAATGAGAAGAAAATTACAAAAGTTGATCAACTTGCACGATCATACCTCCTTATGGGCATCACAAATGAGATCTACATGAGCATTGATAGCCATAAAAGAACAACCAAAGAGATGTGGGAAGAAATTGAAAATTTCATGCTCTGCTTAAAGATCGGGACTCAACTAAAGATCACCAATTATATCTCGCAATATGAGGAATTCAAGGCAAAATAGGGTGAAAGTCTTACGAATACTTACACTCGTTTTGTTCAATTAGTAAACGAGCTAAGTAAAAACAATATTCGTAAGACAAAGATCGAGAACAACGTGGAGTTTGTAAGCAATCTTCAACCGGAATGGCGTCGCTTTGCTAATCAAATCAAACACAGCAAATATCTCGCTGAACTCGATCTTCATGAAGTGTACGAAACCCTAAAACAAGACGCAGAGGAAGTACTTGAAGCAAATGGGGGCAAACAACAAGATCAAAATGCCTTCCGATCCAATCCCTCTAGTGGCAAAAGAAAGCATTTCCTGAATTAGAGGACGAAGAGTTCGACTACGATCCAGAGATTGCCCAATTCCAACAGCAATTGGTTCTACTTACAAAGGTATTTCAACAAAAGTTCTCTCGTTGCTCAAATCCCAATCAACAACGTTATGCTTCGGGACCAAAGAATCATGAGCGAAAAGCAATGTTCGAGCCAAAACCAAGGAGAGAAGAACAACGTCCGCCAACCAAACCAGAAGACAAATTCAAAGGCAGAATGAGTTTGTGCTACAACTGCGGAAAATCCGGCCACTATGCACGTGAATGCAAAAAGCCAATAGTCAAAGACTCCAACTTTTCACTTACATGCTGTTGTTGGCTAAACAAAAGGAGGCCGGAAAAGTACTTATGGCGGAAGATGAACACTGGCTCAATCATGGTAACGAAGATGGTGATACGGAAAACGAGATTCAAGCACATTTCAGTTTGATGGCTTATTCCGATCCTTCCGATGATTCCACTTCCAACGCTTCCGACTACACGCCCAAGGATAGTTTTGTTTCTCAAATGCATGATTTGATGCGCCAATTGCACGAATTACAATCTAAATTGAAAACCGAGAAACTTTTGGTTTCCAAATTAGAAGCACGTCTTGAAAATAATCACAACCAACTTCTAATTACCACATCCGAACTTGCTACTTCTCAAAGTATTGCCCAAAACTTTCAAAAGGAGAAAACCACCTTTCAAAATGAAATTTTGGTGTTAAAACAACAAATCTTGGATCTCACAAATCAACTTACCAAATCTAAACATGAGACCGAAGATTTTTCATCAAAATATGAGTTTGTCACTATACAAAGACAAGATCTTTTAGAAAAACTGAAGGATTTGGAACTTAAACTATACAAGATTGGTCAATCTGAATAAACGATTCACTTAAACGCTCCAAAGGATTTAAGTTCAAAAGCAGGATTAGATTTTGATAACCCAAAACGCTTAGAAATGGCCATTTACAATACACCGACTCTTTATAAATTTGAATATCTAGGCCTTGGTCCGGAATACAAAATTCAATTTATGAAGTCACATCACAAAGTCGAGAGTAGGGATGATTGGAATAGTAAGAACAAGCAATATTACCAAAATTCCATTTTGCTATCCCACGCAAATGGAAAAGGAATCTTCAAAAGAAACTCTTCCAAACGACTATTTTCCATCATACACCAACGAAGAACTTCAAAATCAAATTCCCGAATTTAAACCATATATTTCCACCTTATTTTTAGAAAAGAAAATTATTCAACTTGAAGGGGTGTTGAAATCTGAACGTTCTTCGTCGGAAAAGGAAAAGGAGGCTTTAATCTATAAAATTCAAAACCTGGAAACGAAGCTTTACACTCAAACAAAAATGCTGAAGCTGATACAACTTCAAATCTTTCTTCGTGTAAAGTTTTCGTAAGCTCTTATTTAGATGATTGTGAAGCAACGTTTAAATTTGATCCAAATTATTGTCCTCCTAAATACAAAACTTCCCTTACTCCCGACCAAATTGATGCTGAATTGGATGAACTTGAGAACATGATTTTTCAAGATGAAAATTCTAATCCTTCTCAACTTAAAGCCGAGGAATGTTTACTTGACTCAATTGCTAACTTTGACTTCAATTCTAAACTTCCAAGCCATAAGGAATTTTTAGATAAAGAAAAGAAACCAATGGAAACAACTTCGATTCCGGAGGATAAAACTGAATGTTCCACTAGTAAAACTGAAACTACTCATTCTAACGAACGAATCAAACTAATTTTTTTCTCAAAAGGTGCTAACCTTGGTCCTGTTGATGTTTCAACACTTCATTCTTTAAAGTCAAAGAAAGTTTGGAAGTTTAGAATTGAAGGAATAGTCATCGGTTTACCAAAAATATCAGTCGACTCTCAATTGGAGGAATAGTCATCGGTTTACCAAAAATCAAGTTTGACAAGCCTCACTTATGTGATGCATGCGAGATGGAAAAGATGAAGAAAGGTTCGCACAAACCCAAGGTGGAACACAGCACCACAAGACCTCTACAACTCATCCATAGGGATTTATGCGGCCCCATGCGAACTTAAAGCATACATGGCAAGAAGTACGTCCTCGTTATGGTCGACGACTTCTCACAATTTACTTCGGTCAAATTCCTTCGCACAAAGGACGAAGCTCCCGAAATGATCATCATTTTCTTCAAGGCCATTCAAGTTAAATTGGAGCTTACCACCCAAACAACCGCACTGATAATGGAACCGAGTTCATGAACCGCACTCTTGACAACTTTCTCAAATCTGCTGGCATCATGCATACATTCTCTGCGGCTCGAACTCCTCAACAAAATGGTGTGGTCGAACATTGTAATCGTATCTTTCCAAGTTGCTCGCACTATGCTCGCCTATTCCAAACTTCCACACCACCTTTGGACTGCAGCAATCAATACAACTTGCTACACTCAAAACCGTTCCATCATCAATAAGCGCTTCAACAAAACGCCTTATCAGTTGGTCTGCAACCGCATCCCATCTATCCATCACCTTCGCACCTTTGGTGATCGCTGCTTTATTCTTATAGAAAGGAAGATCGTGGGAAACTCAAGCAAAAAGCCGACGAAGCATACTTTCTTGGCTATTCTCCGAACGCCGCGGCTTATCGGATCTAAATAAAGAATGCTAGATGTGTCACGGAAAGTGTCAATGTACGACTCGATACATAAGCCGAAATGGCTCCTGAACAAGACAATTCTGGACCCGCACTCACCAGTGTTTTAGCTTCCGGACAAGTCAGTTCGGAACCTGCTCTAAACCCTGCTCATTCAAAGCAAGCATTCACTTCTAAAACTGCTACATCCGATCTGGATGATTTATTCGAGCACTTTCACTCGGATTATTTTGGCCCCTACACTGAAATTCCTATGAGCATCACCCCGCCCACCTTATAGGTTGCCAAGACCACAAATCTTTCTGGACCGCCAGTAACTATGGAAACTGTCTCAACTGCTGCAACTCCAAGCTCATCGTCTACTGCTGCCTTAGTCTCCCCTCCAAATCAACCACGTTCAGAACCCGCTAACCAAGTTAACCCCCTCATTTCAAACACACAAGACCCACTTCCTGCAAACCCGACAACTTCCCCTACGAGTCCGGAACCTACATCCACTCCCCCACATACATCTTCAATTCCAAAGGATGGTTCAAGTTCGAGTCGTTCTTCCGAAGTGGCTCCTGCATTAGAAACAGTTCAAGATCTTCCTCTTGGCACTTATTATAGACGACAATCCTTACCTAACCGCGATTCAGCCCCTTCCACATACCACGAAATGAGTCCGATCTCACCCACCCAATCAGATTATTGGAGACCCATCTAAACCGGTCACAACAAGAGCTGCTTCCGCCAACGATTGTCTCTTCTCGTCATTCCTAAGCCGAATCAAACCTAAAACCGTTGACGAAGGTATGTCTGATCCTGACTGGATTATCGCCATGCAAAAAGAACTCAACCAGTTTGAAAGTCTGAAAGTTTGGCGTCTCGTTCAACGCCCGCGCAACAAAACCTTCATTGGCACCAAATGGATTTTCAAAAATAAACAAGATGAAGATGGCATTGTCATACGCAACAAAGCACAACTTGTCGCAAAAGGCTACCGTCAGCAAGAAGTTATTGACTACGAGGAAACATTCGCCCCTGTGGCGCGAATTGAAGCCATTCACAAGAACTTTGTTGTTTTCCAAATGGACGTGAAGACTGCATTTCTGAATGGTATTCTCCGAGAAGAAGTATATGTTTCTAAGCCCGACGGGTTTGTCGATCCTTCAAAGCCAAATCATGTTTACATTCTCGATAAAGCTCTCTACGGCCTCAAACAAGCTCCACGTGCATGGTATGATAGTCTATCTGAATACTTGGTCAAAAACGGGTACTCCAAAGGTAAGATCGACCCTACATTGTTCATTAAAAAGGAAGAGGGTGATATCATGCTTATTTAAATCTACGTAGACGACATCATTTTCTGTTCGACTAACACACAACACTGTAAGAAATTATCTGAATTCATGATTGCCAAGTTCAATATGAGTATGATGCGAGTGATGAATTTCTTCCTAGGACTGCAAGTAAAACAATTTTCAACTGGAATATTCATCAACAATTGAAATACATCTCGAAAATGTTATATAAATATAACATGACGACCTGTCCACCGATTGGAACTCCCATGTCTCTAGGTTCAAAACTTTACGCTGATCCTTTGGGCAAAGCGGTCGATTCCAAAACCTATCGGGGAATGATCGGTTCTTTAATGTATTTAACGGCTAGTCGTCCATACATAATGTTTGCTACCTGCCTTTGCGCTAGATATCAAGCATCTCCCAAAGAATCTCATCTTAGTGCTTTTAAGCGTATTTTTTGTTACTTAAAAGGTACTACTAATCTTGGCCTATGGTATCCAAAGGATACGGGTTTCGAGTTAACTGCTTTTTCAGATGCTGATCACGCCGGATGCATGCTGGATCGAAAAAGCAAGGCGGGACACATTCAATTCTTGGGAGACAAATTAGTTAGCTGGTCCTCGAAGAAGCAAACGTGTGTATCTACTTCCAAGCCTGAAGCTGAATACATTGCTGCCGCTAGCTGCTGCTCACAAGTCATTTGGATGCGCACGCAACCTAAAGACTATGGCTTCTGGTTTGACAAAATTCCCATCTATTACGATTCAAAGAGCGCCATAGCCATCTCTAGCAATTTTATTCAACTACAAAGACAAAACACATCGATGTCCGGTACCATTTTATTAAAGACCATGTTGAAAGAGGTACGATCGAATTATATTTTGTTAATACAGAACTTCAGCTTGCCGATCTGTTCACAAAGGCATTGGATGAGAAACGCTTCTAGTTCCTAGTATCCAAGTTGGGCATTCTTAATCTCAAAACCTGATTCTGAATTAGTGTTTTGTAAATACACAAAAAGCCCATTCAAATGTTAATGCACATTCACCTTTTAATGTGAATATTCATTATTCTTGAATTCTCGTTTTGTGGATTTTACATTAAGTGTTCTGTATTTTCAATTTATATTTTTTTCTCTCATACAATTTTCGTCATGAGTGTGTCTTTTTCTGCTTTAAACTGTCTCGATGTTTGTTCTTGTCTAACCGTTCATTATTCAAGGGGGAGCGATAAGGTAAGTTTTTTCTTAACTCGCAATTGTAGCGGGAGCTAAGTTTTCTTACTTTTAGGTACAATTCAAGGGGAGCACTTAGAATTTTTTTTCAAAAACTTCAATTTATTGAAACGGTTCCACACTTGTCGGCCCAGTATCACCCGACAAGAATTCTTGTCGCACGCCAAAGGCCCAACAAGCTCTATCTCGACATTTTTTTTATGATGTTAACTGCCCGATAACAACTTCTCACGTGTCATCCTCTGATGACCCCACTATTTAAACTCGGGCCCCCACTTGCACTATTCATGCTGTCAAAGTGTTTTCCATCTTTTTCTCTCTCAAACTCTCCCGAGCACCAGTCTTTACAATGATGTTTTAAAATATTCGATTTTTTTAAAACCGATTACATCACCAGGTTCGCATTCTGTCTCTCTACAACTTCATTTCTTGTGATTTGATGTTTTAACCAATGCATGCCTGTCAATTTAGTCTTAAACTGTTCGGATTCCAAAACCCTTGGATTTCCGATTTTTCATGTTTTCTGCATGTTTTTGGGGTTAATTGAACTTAGGACAAGTATTAAACATGTTAGGCGACACCCATCGTTCCTAGATCTAGTCTTAGAAACCTTTAAAATTCAATTTTTGATCTGGGTTGATTTTTGGCCTTATCGTAACTGATGAACATTTAGACTTTTCTTAAATTTTCCTTTGAATACTTGTCGCGTCCTTAAGACCGACAATAATTCTTGTCGAGTAACAAAGGATCGACAAGTCCACCTTCATTAAACTCTAAGTGTTTTTATCGCGTCCGCATAGCCCGACAAGTTTACTTGTCGCATTCTAAAGACTCGACATGTTTACTTATTTCTTAATATTTTTTATCTCGAGCATGTTTCAATCGACAAGTATGTTGTCGGCAATCACAGGTGTCATTCATGAATTTTTCCTAAAGTCTTTTTGTTGAGCCAGTTTCACTCGACATAAAAACTTGTCGATACCTAGGCACCCGATATCTTTCCTTGTAATTCTTAGAAATTTCTAAGTGTTTATGTCGATCCCCTTCCACTCGATATCTTTGTATTTCAACTTATTAAGGATCAACATCCTCACTTACACTTTTCTTACAACTACAAGTCTTGATATTCGATCATCTTAGACTCGACATCTTTCTATGTCTATTCCCTTACACTCGACATCCAGACTTAGCATATTTCTACACCCGACTTCCATACTTATTCTTGACGAAGGCTAACTTGTCATCTCCATTTTCCTAACACTGTGCTTTCAGTTTCCATGGCGGCTTTCAATGTTTCAAATGTTTTCGATGATGAGAACCCAATGTCTTCCGAAAGAGCTACTACACCGAGCATAAACGCAGAAAACTGAGATGACATCCTCATGCCCCCGGGTGACAAACGGACGTTCAAGCCTAACAACTACCGTCTTAACCTGGATATGAGGCCAGAACACCCCATAATCATGGAGATACTACGACAACATCCATTTCGGTTTGCATTCACTTTGGAACACCGAGTCCCAGCCTTCTACCTACAGCAATTTTGGCACACTTTGACTTATCATCCAATAAAGGGCGACTACCACTTCACAGCTCAAATAGAGGAGTTTGTGACCAAGCTCACAACGTCACGACTTCGCCGCATTCTTCGACTCCCAGCTGCTAATGCTGTTCTCAGTCGTAATTCTTTTGAAGATCCACCTCCCGAGGAAGAACTTTGCCATGATTTCAGAGCGTTAGGATATGACGATGATCTCACCTCCACGGGACAATTCAAGAGAATGTATCTTCCTCAACTCTATTTCACGCTATTTTCTCTTGTCAACCATTGTCTTACAGAAAAACATACGGGTATGGATAGGGCAAGCGATGAGGTTCTTCACATCTTCCACGGGATCTTCTACAGTCATCATTACGACTACGCCACTCTTATTTAGACCGATCTCGTTGATTATGCCTCCGACAAAGTTAACAACCGAGATCGTGAGTTTTTTCCATACCAAAGCTTTCTTCAACTAACTATCCATAGCATGATGAATAAACATGTGGAAATTCCGAAATGCGCTGTCACGCCCCTTGGCCCCTCTTATACTCAAAAGTATTTGAAACTTCGTGATTACGACTTGCCATTCACCATGCCTATCCTTGAAGCCTTATTATCCCTAACTTATTAGAATGCACCTTGTGTGATAGCTTATAGGGAGAGCATCGTGTTGATCATAACTCCTCTCAGTGATTTGAATATGATTCCTTTATATACTTAGTGAAATTCCATTGGTAACTTATGTTTAAATTCAGCGATAGCATACGCTGATTGTTATCAGCGACCGCTGAAAATCAGAAACCTCAAGTCTACCTCTGAAGATCTGAAGATCTACCAACACACTAAAAGAACATTCAGCGAAAGTCAAAGACCTAGCTGAAGAAAGAGATAATCAGCAAGTGATCTGAAGCGGTTCAACGAAAGTTAAAGACCAAGTGTGAAGTCTTGTCAAGCCTCAACGATACTCTGGAAGTTCATCCTTGAAGTTTCAAGTTCAACGATCAAGTGAAGCTTCTCAAACAAGATTAACGTTGATCTTATTCTCGATGCACAAAAGTTAAACCTTATACTATGTCAGAGAAGGACGTACGGATTGTCTCATATGTCCCCATCATATCTGATATGGTACTGTTCACACGCGGCCAAAAGCATGGTTGCTTTTTGAACAAAGGACAAGCTTCCTATGAATGCTTGACACGTGGCATATACCTTTTGTCTTGCATTAAATGCAAACGGGTATAAATAAGATGAAGATATCTTCTTCATCTTTATGCATGCTACTTTCTATTTTCTATAACATCTGTCTCTTTTCTTTCTTACTTCCTTGTGCATCAACAGTGTGATTTCTTAAGTTACAATAGAATAGGTTTATTACTTGTTCTAATTCCGCTTGTAACTGTAAATTTGTTTATTGAATATAAACTTATTTAAAAACTAAAAATTTGTGTGTTTGTATTCAACCCCCCTTTCTACAAACTGTTTCTATATCCTTCAACTCTTGTAGACTCCTTTGGGACCAACAAGTGGTATCAGAGCAGTGTTTCTTGCTTATTTTTAAAATATATTTGAACAAAACTATTTTAAAATGACTAATACTAATACAAACTACATTAGTAATGGATCTTTAGCTAATCCTTCAAGATTTAACCGTGATAACTTTCCATTATGGAAGGAAAGAATGACTCTATTCCTAGAAGGGTCAGAACCTAAGATCCCCTACTACCACTCCAGCCATCGCTGAAAGGAGAATCATCAAAACTCCAGATCGGACTGAAGAAGAGAAAAAGGAAGTAGCTATAGACTCTAAAGCTAGATCTATAATTGTAATGTCTTTACCAGATGAAGTCTATCATTCTGTAATGAAAATGAGAACATCTAAGGCCATGTGGAATACCTTGTGTATTCAATATGAAGGGACAAATGAAGTCCAAATCACTAGATGTATTAATCTGGTAAGATAGTATGAAAGTTTTATGCACTTAAAAGGTGAAACTCTCTCTCAAATTCACCAAAGGTTTAACTTTCTCTTGATTGATATGAAAACTGTCAACAGAGAATATTCTAATCCCGAAATTCTGAAAAAATTCATGGAGGCACTACCTGAACAATTGGGAGTGTACACTACATGTTTAAAATTGTCAAAGAATCTTGAAACTCTCACTCTTAGTGCTTTATTTGGAATGCTCTTAAATGAAGAGCAATCTCAGGTTTTAAGGAAAAACCTCATATAATGATATCAAGGGTGCCAAAGTACTTCATTGGCACTAGTGACTTCAGAGGTAGAACCTTCAAGACAAGTTTCTTCTTCTTTTACCTCTATCACTGAATTAAATCAAACTGATTCAGAAGAACTCACTGATGTTGACATCTCTAAGTTTGATAACTCTCTAGCACTTCTAACAAACAACTTTAGAAGATTTGCAAGAAAAACCAATTTGGAAAACCTCCTACTATCACTGACTCTGATAAGTCAAAAACTCTGCCCGCTGAAAAAGCATCTGCTATATGCTATAACTATCAGCGAAAATGTCACTTTGCTGGTGAGTGTAGATCTAAGAAAGTAGCTGCACCCACCACCTCTCAGAACTCTGATAAAAAGGAAAAGTATTTCAAATTGAAAAATAAATACAGAGATATGAAAAGAACCAGCAAAAAAACAAAGGCCTAATTGCTGACGAAGTTGACTGGGATCAAGAAGACGATTGGACCAAAACATCTGATGAATCAGGATCCGATGAAGAAGATCTTGCTTTCCTCTGTCTGATGGCAAGAATTGAGGAAGCTGAAGAAGTCTCTGAAACATCTTCCTCAGATTCTCCTTCAAATCGGGTAAACATTTCAATAACCTCCTCTATACCTGAAATTCATAACCTGTCTGCCCTTGATGTTGTGACTGTTGATTTTTACAATGTTCTCAATGGAAAGATTAAAGCTGAACAAATTAATATTGATCTTTCTGAACAACTGAAAAATTGTCATCTAAAAGTCAAATAGCTAATAAAGATTGAAGAAACTCTAAAAGATCAAGAAAAGGCCATCGAAGGATGGTGCAAGGCCTCTGATAAATTCAACGAGATCATCAATGCTCAAAAGTGGGTTAGGATATAACCCTGATAAAGAAGAAATAGAAAATGATCGTTCCATGCTGAAATTCGGAATGTTTGTCTCCTCAATCCCTGATCCTGCTTCTTCTGAGAAGTTAACTGTTCCTTAAATCTAATGATTCTAAGAAAATGATCAAGAACAAAGTTCCTGACCACGTTTCTAAAATCAAAAACTTTCAGAAACAGAAGAAGAACTCCTATGTTCCCTCGGTAAGTCATCCTAAAACTGGGAAGAAAATCCCTGGATCTATTCAGAGATCAACTCCCAGAATTAAGATCGATCTTATACTGTCCCTGAAAAAATTGTTATACCCCAAGGACATCGGACAAAGGAATTCTAGGCTCTGCTCCTGAAAATATTTCTTCTCGCACTCTGAATTTTTTTAATTCCAAACCTATTCAAAGATATAGGAAATGCTATCACTGTGGTGAAACTACCCACATTGCAAGCAAATGTCCTAATGCTACTAAAGCTGAAAAATTAGCTCATCGAAAGAAAGTATCTCAAAGTGATAAATCAGCGAGAGTGAAATCCATCAAGGTTGGGAAACCTTCCAAGGCGAAGATATCCTGAAGAGAATTCTTCAGCTAGTAGCTCTTCCATCACTCCTTCCACTAACACAACAGGACCCATAGTAATATGGGTACCTATGAAAAATTAATCCTTTTGTTGAATGCAGAGTGCCAAAGGTATCTGTTATCTTGATAACCGATGCTCAAGGCACATGACTGGCAGAAAATCTCTGCTCTCTAAATACTAGGAAGAAGCTGGTCCCTCAGTGACCTTTGGTGGAAATGGCAAAGGATACACTAAAGGTTATGGAATTCTATCCAATGGATCCACTTCATGCACTCGAGTTGCTTACGTTGAAGGACTAAAGCACAATTAATTGAGCGTTAGTCAGCTATGTGACAAAGATTTCAAAGTTCTATTTCTAAAGAATAGATGTTCTGTCACTGATTCTAATGACAAACTTGCCTTAACAGGAAAAAGAGTTGAAAATGTGTATGTCATTAATATGAATAAGTCTCATTTTGAGAACATGTGCTTCATTTCCAGAGCCTGCTCAGACATAAACTGGTTATGGCACAATAGACTCTCTCATCTGAACTTTAAGATGATCAATGAATTGTCTCAAAAAGAACTTGTCAGGGATCTCCCTAATCATACCTTTGCAAAGGAATATCTTTGCTCAGCGTGTGAAAAGGGAAAATTGACAAAAGCCTCTTTCAGATCTAAACAAGTTTCCTCAGTGACCTCACCTCTTTAGCTTCTCCATATGGATCTATTTGGACCTGTCAATGTCCAATCTCTATCTGGAAAGAAGTATACTCTTGTGATAGTTGATGAATATTCCAGATACACATGGGTATTCTTTCTTCGATCCAAAAGTGATGCACCTGACGTAACTATTGCATTTATCAGAAGAATGGAAGTCCTGAACAATCTTATTGTTCGCTCCATGAGAAGTGATCATGGTACTGAATTCAAGAACAATACCTTGATTAATTTCTTTAAAGAAAAAGGAATCACTCACAACTTCTCATCAGTAAGAACTCCTCAGCAAAACGGTGTTGCTGAAAGAAGAAATCGAACGATCATTGAGGAAGCTCGCTTAATGCTCAGCGAATCGCATCTAACTACTCAATTCTGGGCTGAAGCTGTCAATACAACGTGCTTTACTCAGAATCGTTCTCTGATATTAAAGCGATTCAAGAAGACCTCCTATGAACTATTTCATGGAAGAAGACCCTTTCTGAAGTATCTACACGTTTTTGGATGTAGATGCTACATTCTGAATGACAGAGATCATTTGGGCAAGGTTGATCCAAAAGCTGATGATGGGATATTCCTTGGATACTCTTCTGTATCCAAGTCCTTTAAAATCTTCAACAAGAGAAGACAACACGTTGAAGAATCTATGCACATCAACTTTGATGAATCACGCCCAACTAATTCTACTCCTATCCCTGAAGAAGATGAGGAGTTGAATGAATGGATGAAATCTCATTACGGGGAACCTGAAACTTATTTCAGCAACCAACCTAATGCTGAAACCAATGATGATGGGATCCCTGATTTTCCTATGTAAAGCAACGATCCATCATCATCAGGGATCAACATCACTCCTCTCAATCAGATTCCTCCATCTGATATTTCTTTAGGAAACTCTTCAATGAATAACCAAACTTCATCTTCTACTGATCAATCCTCTGAATCACCTCCGGAATTGATCTTAAATAATGAAGTACCTGTTGCTGAAACAACCAACGTTATCCCTGAAAGAGAACAAATCGTTGAATCTATTGTTGATCAGTCCTCTCACCCTCCAGCTCAGCGATGGACTGCAAATCATCCAATAAATCAAATCATTGGTGATCCAAATGCAGGTATCAAGACTCGTAGAGGTACAGGTAATATTTGTCTCTATGTTAATTTTATTTCTCTCTCTGAACCTAAGAAGATAGATCAAGCTATCTCTGATCCTAGCTGGGTCTCTGCCATGCAAGAAGAACTAACCGAGTTTCGTAGAAACAAAGTTTGGAATCTTGTTCCTCCTCCATCTGATAAAACTGTGGTAGGAACCAAATGGGTTTTTCGAAATAAGCTGGATGAAAATGGCACTATAATTCGCAATAAGGCTAGACTTGTTGCTTAGGGATACAAACAGGAAGAAGGTATTGACTATGATGAGACCTTAGCTCCTATTTCTAGATTAGAAGCCATAAGACTTTTCTTAGCCTATGCTGTCCATAAAGACTTTAAAGTTTTTCAAATGGATGTTAAAAGTGCTTTTCTAAATGGTAAACTCAGCGAGGAAGTTTATGTTGAACAACCTCCTGGGTTCTCTGATCCAAACCATCCTGGTTATGTTTTTAAACTTCAAAAAGCTCTTTACGGGTTAAAACAAGCTCCCAGAGCTTGATATGATACTCTTTCAAAATACCTTCTTAAAGAAAAATTTGTTCGTGGAAAAATTGACCAAACTCAATTTTTAAGAAAATATAAAGGTCATACTATTCTTGCTCAAATATATGTTGATGACATTATTTTTGGCTCCACAAGACTCAAAGTATGCACTCGTTTTGCAAAAAGAATGAAGAAAGAATACAAAATGAGTATGATGGGTGAACTAACATATTTTCTAGGTTTGCAAATTAAGCAATCTGACAAAGGAATTTTCATTTGTCAAAGTAAATATGTTAAAGACATGTTGAACAAGTTTGATATGAATCAATGCTCAGCAATGAAGACCCCGATGGCACCTCCTCTAACTTTGAATAAGGACCCAAATGGAAACCTGTCAGTATCGCTGCCTATCGTGGGATGATCGGATCTCTGCTATATCTTACAGCGAGTAGACCTGATATCATGTATTCTACCTGTCTCTGTGATCGATATCAAGCTGAACCAAAGGAATCTCACCTTATCGCTGTAAAGCGAATCTTCAGATATCTGAAGGGAACTCCTTATCTGGGTCTTTGGTATCCCAAAGGCTCAGGGTTCGATCTAATCAGTTACTCTGATAGTGATTTTGCAGGATGCAAGATTGATAGGAAGAGCACCATTGGTGGATGTCAGCTATTAGGTGGTAAGTTGATAAGTTGGACTCGTAAGAAACATAACTTTGTGTCCATATCTACCGTTGAAGCTGAATACGTAGCCGCTGGAAGCTGTTGTGCTCAAATTCTATGGATGAGAAATCAGCTGAGAGATTACGATCTCAAACTTTCCAAAATCCCTATCTATTGTGATAGCACTAGTGCTATTGCAATTGCAAATAACCCTGTACTTCACTCCAAAACCAATCACATTGAGATTCGATATTACTTTATCAGAGATCATGTGATGAATGGAGAAGTGGAACTTCATTTTGTACCAACTAAATATCAGTTCACTGATCTTTTCACCAAGCCTCTTGATGAAACTAGATTTAATCTACTCATCGACGAACTTGGTATGGTAAACGCTGATTAAACTCTCCATTCTTTGAACTCTGATTCAGCGATACTTGATTTATCTCACTCAGGTATGAATTTCTAAATACTTACATGCTCTGAATATTTATTTCAGAGAATAAGTCTTCAAACTAAAAACCCATCACTGACAATCCTTTATTGTCTATTGATGAAGAATTTTAAGGATAATGATTAACATTTTTAAATGATAATCATTTTCAAAATTTTCAAATTAGAAAAAGACACGTCAGACCTTTATCTGACACATGACAGACCACGACGTTTCCTTTCCCACTGTTTTCTAGGAACATGCGCTAGGTCATCATTACTTTTCAAAAAGCTAAAACCGTCGTTTAGCTATCATTTTCTCTCTCTCCTCTTGCTATTTAAGCAATTCATCTCTTCACTTGATTCTTTACGCGCTCATTACTCTCTAAAGGCCAGAATCTCCTTCAAATCTTCAAGCTTTCTTCAAGAACACCAAGAACACGCACTTGTGCATTTTTCTTTGTTTTTCACTTTTAAGGTTTGATCTAACCCTTTATTCTTTATTTAAAACAACAATGTCGTTTATCACATCTATACATTCTTTAGAACTTCTTGTTTTAAAACGAATCCTGTTTAAAATCTAAAATAAATGTGATAAAACCCTAAAATCTTTTTCAAAACCTGTTCTGGGTTCGCCTTAGAACAGAAGACCATTTTTTGGTATTCTTAACCAAGTTTTTTTTTTCTTTTCTAAAAACACCTTTTCACAATTTGTGTTAATAACAAGTATTTAGATCTTTGTTCATCAAAACACTTGTTATTCTTCTACAAATTTTGGTAAGCTTTGTACCAAAGACATATTCTGGTTTATTCCTTCTAAATTAAACCATGATCTTCCTCTTTGGTGTTCCAGACTTTGAAACAGAAATGGCCTCTTCAAGCAAAACCACTCAAGCTGACGAACGTGCCCCGATTGTCCATGAAGAAGCTCCTGCCTGCCTCTTCGAGTTGGAACAAGCAACCTTCAAGGCATGCAACTACTTGGCCTTGGTGGACATCCCTGCTAACAAGGCTCACTTCCACGATGGTGAAACTTTCATCAAGACTTATCCACTGATGTACGCTTTTGTGCAAAATCCAATTGGCATAACTGCTTATCTTCAAGCTGTACACTGCTCACTGCATAACACTCACTACGGGCAAGGGAAACAAGCTCCCTGCACAATACTCACTACGAACAAGAGAAACAAGCTCCCTACCATCGCCTTCACAATCCCCACTCTTGGCCCTTTCGCATTCACCTTGAGATTTCTCAGGAATGCTCTTCACCTCCCCTCAAGAGGTAAGAATCAGCGATGGGCCCCTGAGCCCACCAAGGAGCAGATAGAGAAGTTTTCTAGACTCTATTGGCTACGTATGGAGAACCCTGAAGCAAAATCAATGGGTTTGAAGATGGCGAAGAAGCGGCTTCCAGCTCGCTGGCAATACATTTATACCCAAGTGATTTAGTGCTTGGGTTCCAAGACTTGCTCTCATGATCAAGCCAGCAAGCACTTCCAAGATCTTGGCTTCGCTCTATGCACAAACTAAAAGCTGAACAATGCAGACTACATATTCAGCGACATGTACAACAGGGTGAAAGCTGGGAAGAGGAACCAATTCATTCCATACCCTAGGTTCTTTGCTACAATAATGGAGTTTGCCTTCAAAGATGAATATCCAAAGGTCGCCAACCAAACCTTCTCCATGGTCGGCAAGAAGTCTCTAGACATTGATGTCCATCCAGATGATGCTCCTTACACTCAATACATGCTGCAACTCATTGGAGCCGCATCTCCTGTGTCCGTCTCACTGAACGACACATCAGTGAGTATCCCAGACACCTCCACTCCCTCCAAAAGAAAGGAACCAACTGATGGTCACAAAAAGACCGTCGCTCACAAGCCAGTGGCAAAGAAACCAAAGAAGGGAGTCTCTCAAAAGGCTTCCCTTCCTAATTCAGGCGTAATACCAACGTCCTCTGTAGCCACAACCACGACAACGGTCTCTGCATCCGTTGCCGATTCTTCAGTACTACCCTCATTTTCAGCGACTCCGGTCACTGAAAGTGTTATAGCCAGCTCCACTGAAGCTGGATCAGATACTACATTCACAACTCTCACTTCTTCTTCCACTATTTATTCTTTCGTCCTCACACAAACATATGATTCATAGATAGTTGTCCCTATCTCTGATGATGTTGAATCGCACGCTGTCCAAACTTCAGTGTTGTTTCGACAATCTGAACTTTGGAAATCCATTTCGACAAGACCTCAGCATACCTCTCAAAGACATACTAAGACACAGGCTAGTGATACACATGACACTACCGTTGTACACATTGTCCCTGAGAGTAACCCTCATGATATTCTCAAGGTAAATAACGTGTCTTGTCACCCTTCATCTAACCTAGAGCTCTTTTTGGCTACTCCGTCTATGCTGTCATCAGTATTGCACCTCCATTCTCCACCTCAGCGACCACCACTACTACCACCAGGGTTGCTGCTACTATTGCTGCTGCTGCTGCTTCTCTCTCCAGCGGTAGAAAAGGAAAATCTTCTCAGCAACCAAAGACTGCTGCAGACCTGCGCCAGATCAAGCAGGAGAAGTTTTCGTTCAACCTTCCTCCCTTCGCTGTAGAGATTCCAAAGGTTGTTCTTCCCACCCCACATTCCCTGCCATTGAATTTTTGGTCAATGAATGTGCTCTCACAAAGGCCAGGGTAGACAACCTTTAGACGTCTGCTGAGTTCATATTTCAGACGGTCGCTGGTACTCCAAGGATGAAGGCCACTGTTAATAGAGTCTACACTGACATTCAGACGATCAATACGGACAATCTAGCTCATGAGCAAGCAATTGCCAAGATGGAAAAACAGGCGCAAGCACAAAATCTTGTGCTCGAGTCTATTCAAAAGACTCAGTCCAATATGAAGCAGATACTGACTAAGCTCTCTGAGGCTGGCTCATCCTTCACTGCTGCTAATCGGACCTCAGCGAATCAGGTTATCCAGACCCAGACCACGCACAGCGACTCGCTGTAGGACATTAGGTCCAATGTGCGAACAATGATGGTGCATGTTCTCCCCGCTGACAACATCGAGGGGGAGAAATGGGCCAAAGAAATTGCTGACGAGATAATCGGACAGGTAAATGCAACAATTCCTGGCTCTCCGATATCTCCCTACATACAGCGAGATCCTCCTTCCACCGTCGTTGAAAAAGAAATTGACGATGAAGATGATGAGGAGGAAGAAGACGATGATGAAGACAATGATGAAGTCCCTCATTATGGGGGAAATGATGAAGATGATGATGACGACATCCCTCCTGGTGCTCTTGAGCACTTTAAAAATAGTAGACCAGGAAACTTCATGCCTGAGGTAGTCTACAGGGAGCCCTTGGGGGACGGACCACCTCCTTCTCAGGATCCTTCCAACTAATCAAGCAAAAGAAAGGAAGTGGTAGATCTTGATGCCACTATCCCACTATCTGAGGGGGAGACCGCTGTAGAGGTAACTCTTCCCCTTATCCCTTATACTACTCCCATCTCTAAACCCCCAACCTATCCATCTTTCTCCCCTCCAAATTTTGGTTCTGACCAACCTCTCTCTCCATCTCCCATTCTCAGTGAGTCTAGTCCTCCAAAGGACTCCACTTTTTGGAAAGAACCTTCATCAGAGGAGCAGTTTGTGTACATATCTGATTCTGACTATGAAGATGAAGAAGGCCTTATTCCCAGACGCCGCGCACAAAGACCTCTAATAAGCGAGCCTGAAGAAGAAGAAAGGAGAATAAATTTCCTAAAGGAACTTGAAGCCAAAAAAATAAAGATGCCCTCTGTTGAACCAGAAAATCCCACGCCTATCAGATGGTGGATAATTTCTACATCCTATCTAATGAGGACAGAGCACAAGCACTAGAAGCCCAAAGAATCAGGGATGAAAAGATGAAGCAAACAGAGAATGATCTTGAGCTTGCAAGAAAGATACTCAGGGAAGATGCTGCAGGAGATAAAGCGACTAAAGAGCTGAACGAGAAAAGTCAAAGAGTAGATGAAGCTCTAGCACAAAGAGAAATGAATGAAGAAAATCTAAACGTGAATCCCATCCTCGCTCAAGAAAAGATCCTAAATGCACTAACAAATGAAGAGCCAAGCCACAGAGAAAAGGAACTATGCTGGTGCACTGCACGATTCAATTTTCGACGGTCTGACTCAAAAATCATTCGAGCAACTATCGAAGGACGTCCTTCCAAGAGGTATAGTCTGAAGGTATTTGTACGAATGTATAGGCATGTGAACATCGAAAAAGAATAAGCCAAGTTCTTGAAATTCTATGGATACTCTGAATGGCTAAAAATCAGAGATGCCATTTAGGGTTCCAAATCAAAATTTAAAGATGTGGTGGAAAGAGCATTGGATCAGCTACTTCAGAGGATGTCACAACATGTGCAAGTTCCGCCTCTCCCTGAGCCTACAAGAAGAAGAAGATCAAATGCTGAAGGAGGTTCATCTTCTAAAAGCGAACATGAAACCAAGTTCAACCATGAAAACATTTTTGGCCATCTTGAAATCCCTAACATCTCAATGTTGAACTCCTCTCCCCCTCAAGATGAAATCATCACCTTCCTTGAACCTAGTATGGTTTTCTTGGATAATGATGGATTCCTAGGACTCTTCAGGAACAGAGAAGTCTGCAAGGCTCCATCAGCTTTCATAAAGATCATGCATCATTACGGCTGGTCAGATGATCCTCTGATGAATCGACAAAAGAAGATCTATGAAAATGAAATACGAAGAAGACATGAAAGACCAATGTACTCAGGTTGGCACAAGATGAAGCCAACAAAGCCAAGGTCACCGATGCTCTCCAAGCTCAAAAAGATGAGCTTGAAAACTTAAAGAAAAACTCAGAACCAATGAAAGTCGTTGTTGATGCCAAAAAGACCAAAGAACTTGAATGGTTCAAAAGAAGACTGAAAAATCGGAAAGATGAATCAAAGATCATCGGTGCCACTATTCATCCTCTAGCCAAAAATTCCCCTAAGTTACTTATCACCATCAAGAGAGCCGACACTCTTTTCACAACTTATGAAATTGAGTGGTTGGAAGTTCTTGGTATAACAGAATGGTTGGAGGTTGGTAACTTTGTTTCAAAGAGTAGGAGTAAGTACAAAGAGTTTGTACTTAACATACTCCAAAAGTTCTTCCGTAAAATGGTCAAAATTCAGACGGAGCATGATATAGTAGTTTCAAGTATAGAAGGGCAACAAATGTACCATATTCAATAAGGCCTTTCGGGAGAGGTCATCACAGCTCCAAGGAACAAAAAGAAAGGACATTTTGCCATGTTTCACGAAAGAGGTATGAAGATATATGCTTCGGGTATTAATCTCACCGTTCCGACTCCTGTTACGTACCCGGAGCAGACCATGATTACCGAACCCGAACTTGGAGTGTTCTTTGAAGGCATCATTGGAAACATAGGTTTCTTCAGAGCTTCCGACATTCCAAGAACTCAAAATTCTTTTCTCACTGCTATCCTGGGAGTGCCTCCTATTGAAGACCATGCAATGACAAGACTCATCTTGGATGAATTGAAAAGGAGAGAACCTACAGACTCTTAGTCATTCACTCTTAATATGAACTTTCATAATCATGTACTCTGTGTGATGTACTATCCTGTGTGTTGATTAATAAAAGTTCATATTATTCTTCACTTTATACTTGTTCATACCTTAAATTTTTTGCACATACTTATACTTATACTCACCTATACTTATACCTATACTGTACATACTCAGTTAAAAAAAATCTGAGTGAAAAGAACCCAAAAGAAAACTAGAAAGGGTTCAAAAGTATTTCTTTCTAACATACAGGTATCATCATCAAATAGGAGGAGATTGTTGGGTCACCGATGATTTGGTGATGAACCTTCTCCTTTATAAGGTTGATCTTTTATAGGTTCTTTTGAAGGTCTGAAATATACTTCAAGTATTGGAAAATCAAAGACTATCCAATCAAGGGTTGTACATCAAAATGTGGAAAGTTTGATGTATCAACGAACACTAAATCTCATACTAGTTGCCGAAATCAAGTGTGGTCATCAAATTTATGTATGGTCACCGACCTTGCAAAACAGGTAATCGACCTTGCAAGTGGTCACCGACCTTGCAAGTGTGGTCACCGACCTTGCAAGTGAGGTCACCGACATTCCAAAGTGTGCTCACCAATTATGCAGTTGTCGATCCTAGAAGCTAATTAACATGTTGTTGGCAATTTGATGCTCTTGTACACTTGCCGATTCAAGTATTAATACAGTTGCAAATTTAAGCATTAGTACAAGTTGCTAAAAGGTTTGATAGGACTTCATAGAGTATGAAGAAAAAGAGATAAAGTTATCTGACATTACGTGCTGCAAAGAATGGTTCATCCATTTATCCAATACAAAGGAAGTGGCATCTTCCTTTGTCCATCAGATAAACTTCAAGCTAATGAATCCTTGACAGCTGTCCACATGCATCCCATGCATGGGCACTATAAAAGGCTCTGATACCACTTGTTGGAACAATACACACACATATTTAGGTAGAAGAAGAGATGAATCAAGCCAAACTCATATTATTGATTGGAGAATTGCAATTACACCAAGAACACCGTGGAAAATACACACACGAAATTAGGAGTCGACTCTCATAACCTTTCCTCTCAACCCTAAGACTCCTTATATATGGCCCATTACATTCAAAGCCAAGCCCAAGTCCAATTACAATTACAATTAAATGCACTACAATTAATTATGCTAATTTTATAAAACTTTCTATCTAATTGGGGCTAATTAGATCTAACAAAAGGAGATGAAGTCCTTCCCATAATCTTCACGCTTTCAACAAATCCTCTGAGTGATTTTTTGTTTGATTCCAACAATCCTGAGTGTTTTAACAGTTTTATTTTAGCTTTCTTAGTGCATAAGTTAAAATTACTGTTATCATGTGTTTCATGTGTTTAGTTTATTAGAATAGTGTGTCTATTCTTTTCCGCAACAAACTTCCGTGTGTAAATTTTTAATATTTATATTAAAAAATTTAAAAGAGTAAAATTTTGTGTGTTTGTATTCAACCCCCCTTCTACAAACCTTCACTTACATAGCCATCTCTAAACAGGAACTAACAAATGGTATCGGAGCAGTTAGTTTAAATTAATAAACTAGATCTGTTGTGATGGCTACTCCTCCTCCAACTGTTGAAGGTACTCTACAAAATCCTTACGCTGGTACATACGACTTAGGCTCTTTAGCCAAACCCCCAAGGTTTAATCCAAATAACTTTGGGTTATGGAAAAATCGTATGTTACTGTTCTTAGAAGGGATTGATTGTAGGTATCCTAAAATTCTGTGTGAGAGACCTATCCTTCCAAAGGTATGGGCTCGCTTTGGCCCACAAAAAGGATACGGAAGGAAAAGATATAGAGTCTGATGACGACAGGAGTGATGCAACCGGCAGATATATCATCAAACAACCAAACAAATATAATTAAGATGCTAAACATCTGGTTGCATTAGACACAAAAGTAAAGTCAGCTCTAGCCATACCTCTTCCTGATGAAGTATATCATTCTCTTCTAAATGTTTCTACTGCGAAAGAGATATGGGACACTCTGAGTGTCTTATATGAAGGCACTAAAGATGTTAAGAAATCTAACAAAATATGTCTTGTTAGAAAGTATGAACTATTCTCTCATGAAAAAGGAGAATCCCTCTCTGTCTATTTTAGTCGCTTTAATTGTCTTTTAAATGACCTCAAGGTTCTAGGAAAAGTTTATGATAATGAAGAGGTTTTGTGCAAGTTTATGGACTGCCTTTCAGACTTCTGAGAAACCATATGTACTTGCATTAAGCAAACCAAGGATCTTGAAATCATGCTTTTAACTGCTCTTTATGGGACTCTTCTTCATTATGAACAAACCAAGAACCAAAGAAAATCTCTCATAAAAGACATCAAGTCTTCTTCTGTTGCTTTAATAGGTGATTCTAATTCCTCCTCATGTGTTCCTAGAATCACCTATCCCTCTTCTGAATCTGAAAATAAAAATAAGGAAGAATCATGTCATCTATCAGATGGTTACTTCAGTGCAGCTGATGATGAAGGTGAAGAATCTGCCATTGACATATTGTCTGATAGTTTGGCAATGATTGCAGGAAACCTTAAAAATAAAATATTTTCCTCTAACCGTTATAAATTTCAGAGAGAACATTTTCCTCAAAAATCTTTTTCTTTTAAAGCAAATGAAGAATGCTTTAGTTGTGGAAAGAAGGGTCACTTTGCCTCTGAGTGCAGATCCAAAGTCTTCTCTAAACTTAAATCTTTTTCTTCTGGCCATGACTTCTCCAAATCAGCTTCTTGGAAGTCTGAAGAGAGAAATAGCCGTTTTTCTAAGGAAAGTCCTGAATCCTCTAAAGAAATCTCTGGATACAAGAAATATAAAGCTAAGTATAAGAGAGAAAAGGAAAAGAACCAAAGTAAAGGAAAACTTTGGTTGTTGAGACCCACTGCTGGGAAGATGAGAAAACTTCCGAAAGTGAGAGTGAATATGTCACAAAGTGTCTTATGGCCAAGATTTGATGAGTTGGAAGATATGGAAAAGTCACTCTACACTGCTCTCGTCTCTACTGAAGGATCAACTTCGGGAACCAAGCCCCAGGTACATCCCTTTGCCTCGCTCTCTGATGATCAAAAAGTTGATGCCTTTGCTTCTTTAACTATTGACTTCTGTAACTTAAAGGATCAAAAGAAAAAGGCTGACATGCATATAAAATGTTTAAATGATTAACTTTTATCTTACTTTTCTAAACTCCAAGACTTTGATAAAATGAAATCTGATCTAGAAAACCTAAGGTATTTAAATGACAGTCTTTCTGAAGAGAAAACAAAAATCTCAAATACTTTTAAAAAGGAACAAGAGGTTCTCTCTAAATGGACTAAATCTTCTAAAAATCTTGAAAAGATTCTTCTAGATCAAATATTTTGCAATGATAAGTCTGGACTTGGATATGGAAAAGATGATCCTCAACCTTCTGACCCTTCGCTTCCATCATCTGAATGTCAAGGCTTACCTGTTGGTTTCTTCTCCGATGACGATGATGATCTTTTAGATTACTCATCTGAGGATTCTACTTCTGTCCATTCAATAGACTTGTAAGATATGCTAAAAGTAGAGTCTAATGCCAAGAAGTTTGGAGTTTTTGTAAAAGCTAAAGAATCCTCTCCTGAGCCTTCAAAAGTTTCAACTCTTCCAAGCTCTTCTTCTTCCTCTCCCAAACACATTCAAAGACTTCTAAATTCTTTATGTCTTCATGAGACAAGGTACTCTCATGAGTCATCGAATGTTCCTGAGTACCCTGCTACAAAAAGATTTTCTCCTTTTCAAAAGAAATCAAATTTTTCATCCAAAAGGAAATCTCAAATAGTTACTGATTTCATTCCTCGATCAGTGAACTTGAAGAAATCAAAAAATCCTGTAAAGGTATTCTTGGACCAAGACCAGGTGTTGGTCACCCCTCCTCTTCTTAGTCACCAACTTTTGATCAAAGTTTTGATAGTATGGATTTTAAAAGGTCCTTTACCATAAAGAAAGGCTACAATTGTGGCAACACTCTTCATCTTGCCAAAGATTGCCCGAAAGATATTGACCTCTGTAGAAACAAAATGCCTTCTAATCCCAAAGGACCCACCTCAAAATGGGTACCAAAATTCTAAATTTGTTTATGGGTGCAGGTACCAAACAAAGATCATATATGGTACATGGACAGCGGTTGTTCAAGGCACATGACCGGAAACAACTTCTCTCTAACTTCTCAAAAGAAAAAGGACCCATTGTTTCCTTTGGAGGAAATGGGACTGGTGTCACCAGAGGTTATGGTACCATATCAAATGGAACCATCACTTTCTCTAAGGTAGCTCATGTTGAGGGGCTAATGTACAACTTACTGAGCATCAGCCAAATATGTGATTTGGGATATAAGGTCATGTTTCAACTCTGTGTTTGCTTGGTCTTTGATGTGCAGAATAAAGTTGTACTGGCAGGTACCCGAATGAACGATGAATACATAATCAACACGAAGGAAAGTGCTATTGGAGAAACTATGTGTCTCCTCTCTCAAGAACTAGCCAAACAAAGTTGGCTATGGCATAAAAGGTTTTCTCATCTAAATTTTAAAACCTTGAATAAACTTTCCAACAAAGATCTAGTTGTTGGCATGCCAAAAATAGTTTTTGAAAAGGAAAAGCTGTATGGAGCATGTGAAAAAGGAAAGCTTACCAAAACTTCTTTTAAAACAAAACAATGCTCATCTATCTCTCAACCCCTTCAAATGCTTCACATGGATCTGTGTGGACCAGTGAGCACTCCTAGTCTAGGTGGTAAAAAGTATATGCTAGTAATTGTTGATGAATTCTCTAGATATACCTGGGTGTTCTTTCTAAAACACAAAAGTGATGCTGCTAAAGAAATCATCAGGTTTATTAGAAATATTTAAAATATGAATGGTCAACTGGTGAAGTCTATCAGAAGTGATAATGGCACAGAATTCAAAAATGTTGCTCTAGAAGATTTCTTTGACTTAAAAGGAATCTCTCAGAATTTTTCTGTCGTATGCACCCCTCAGCAAAATGGTGTTGTTGAAAGAAAGAATCGGACGCTGTGTGAAGATGCAAGATCAATGCTGAGTGAATCCAAGTTGCCAACCTATTTTTGGGCTGAAGCAGTTAACACTGCATGCTTTACTCAAAATAGGTCTACCATAGTCAAAAGGCATGACAAGACTGTTTATGAAGTTTTCCATGGTAGGAAACCTGCAGTCGACTTTTTCCATGTATTTGGCTGTGCATGTCACATGCTAAATGACAGGGAACAACTTGGAAAATTTGATCCAATGTCAGATGATGAAATTTTCATGGCCTATTCTCTCTCCTCAAGAGCTTTTAGAATCTACAACCTCAGAAGACAATGCATAGACTAATCTATGCATGTGAAGTTTGATGATTTTGAAACATCTTCATTATCTTGTAATGAAGAAGAACTAAATCAATGGATAAACTCATGTGTTGGGGAAATTCCATCTCATTCTACTCATCAACCTTCTCAACCAAGTCAAGAAGATATCAATCCTTCTCAGTCTCCAAATAATACTACCTTATCTCCAGAACCCACTCTTTCTTCTCCACCTCCTGAAACTGACTCTTCAGGAGAACATACTCATCTAAACACCATATCTTCCACTAACCTACTCTTACCATCTCAAATTCTTACTTCATCTTCTTCTATACCTCCTCCTTTGCCTCCTGCATTAAAATGGACCATGGATCACCCAATAGATCAAATCATCGGTGATCCTCAAGTTAGTGTAAAAACAAGAAGAGGCATCAGCAACCTGTGCTTATATGTTAACTTTGTTTCTATTGTTGAGCCTAAGCTGATTAATGATGCCCTAGCTGATCCTAGCTGGGTAATTGCCATGCAAGAAGAACTCTCACAATTTGAGAGAAACAAAATCTGGAAGTTCGTTCCTCGTCCATCTAACAAAACTATTATTGGAACAAAGTGGGTGTTCCGAAACAAGATGGATGAAGAAGGAACTGTCATAAGAAATAAAGCAAGGTTGGTTGCTCAAGGATTTCGGCAAGAGGAAGTGACTATGATGAAACTTTTGCTCCTGTTGCCAGATTGGAAGCTATCCGAATATTTCTTGCCCATGCAACTTACAAGAATTTTTGGGTATTCCAAATGGATGTCAAAAGTGCCTTCCTAAATGGTGGGCTAGTTGAAGAAGTGTATGTGAAGCAACCACCTGGGTTTGAAGATCCAGTCCATCCATATCATGTGTACCGGCTAGATAAAGCTCTGTATGGACTGAAGCAAGCTCCTCGTGCCTGGTATGATACTCTCTCAGACTATCTTCTTAAAAATGAGTATATACGAGGAAAAGTTGACAACACCCTCTTCTTCAAGAAGTCACAAGGTAATGTCATTCTTGTACAAATCTATGTTGATGATATTATTTTTGGAGCCACCGATGAATCCTTGTGTGATGAATTTATCTCCCTCATGCAAAAAGAGTATGAAATGAGCATGATGGGGGAGTTAACCTTCTTTCTTGGTTTGCAAGTAAAACAATCTCCAGAAGGTATTTTCATTAATCAAAGTAAATACATTAAAGACCTTCTGAAAAAGTTTCAACTTGATACTTGCTCTACCATGAAAACTCCTATGGCTCCTCTTCTTAGACTTCATTCTGATCCTGATGGTGTGTTTGTTATTATTACAAATTATAGAGGCATGATAGGATCTCTTCTTTATCTTACTACAAGTAGACCTGATATAATGTTTGCTACTTGTCTGTGTGCTCGATATCAAGCAAATCCTAAGGAATCACATCTAGCTGCCGTGAAAAGGATTTTTCGGTATCTGAAAGGTACCATAAATCTGGGTCTTTGGGATCCCAAAGACTCAGGTTTCGATCTTATCGGGTACTCTGATTCTGATTTTGCAGGTACAAAAATAGAAAGAAAAAGTACAACTAGAAGTTGTCAATTGCTTGGTGGAAAGCTTGTGAGCTGGTCAAGTAAGAAACAACATTCGGTGTCTACTTCTACGGCTGAAGCAGAATATGTGGATGCTGGAAGTTGTTGTGCACAAATATTGTGGATGAAAAATCAGCTGTGTGATTACAATCAGATTTTCTCAAAGATCCCAATACTTTGTGACAACTCAAGTGCAATAGCCATTGCCAACAATCCGGTGCTTCATTCAAGATCTAAGCATATTGATATCAGGTATCACTTTATAAGAGATCATGTCTCTGAAGGTGATGTGGAACTACACTTTATTCCCACTGATTATCAATTAGCTGATCTGTACACAAAGCCCCTTGATGAAGCAAGGTTCAAGTTCCTCATCGGTGAATTAGGTATAATTAATATAGACTAATATATATATATATATATAAATAAATAAATAAATAAAAAAATACATATATATAGTCGGTGAGTCGCTCACCGACCCTCCCTCTTCAAAATACCACTCACCGATGATTAGGGGTGAGCGAAAACCCGAAAACCCGAACCGACCCGAACCCGAATAAAAGGGAATATTCGTAACCCGATAAACCCGAACACCCGAAACCCGACCCCTTAATCGGATTAAGTAGGATCAGGTAGGGTTTGTCGTATGCCACCCGAAACTCGAATAAGATATATATAATATATTTTTAAATATTTAATAAATTCTTTTAATATTAAATTTTAAAAATATATATTATTTTTTTTAATATTAAAATTCTAAAACCTAAAATCCTAATTTAGGCTTAGCAGTTTAGTCCACCTCTCTTCTCTGCAACTCCTCTCTCTCTCTCTCTCTCTCTGTTGGGCCAAAACATGAAAATGGGCCAAAACAGGAAATTGGGCTAACCCGAAAACCCGAACCGAGAAAACCCGAAACCCGAATCACCAGAAACCCGAATAACCCGAATTCCATCGGACGGTTTCGGGGCCTATTTTCTCCACCCGAAACCCGAAAACCCGCCGAATGCTCACCCCTACCGATGATCAACCAAAAAAAAAACCACCACTACCCGACGTTTGTACTCACCGACGTTCCTCCCCACTCACCGATCTCTCTCTATTGTCACTCACCGACTGTTTCTCCACTTAACCACTCACCGCCGTTCTCTCTCCCCACTTATCGACGAAACCCTAGATACACACACTCACCGACATCAACTCAAACCCTAAACTCACCGACGTTCGTCTCACCTCTCTCCCCACTCACCAACGTCTCCACTCACCGACGTTATTCACCAACGTTATTCACCAACATCATCTCTAAAACCTTTCGTATTCCTTATCCTTTAAAAGATAACCCTTAGGTTACCAATCTTGGTGACTAAGATTCGTCGAACCTATCCATAATGACATCATCAACGTCATTAATGTCAGAAGCATGCGCCGACTTGAGCCTAAAACCCTTAGAATTCTGACCTTCAATCACCTCAAGTCATCATTGTTTTTGAAAATTGAAACTTTCCCTCCTCTCATATAAATAACCGTTCCCCACTTCCTTCTCCTTCTTTATCGCATCTATCGTCTCCATTTTCTCTCTCTCATATCGATTCGAAGAACACACCTGCAACTTTCAAGATCATCAATGGCGTCCTCCACCAATGCTCCATCGAATTCTCTCAAGGTCTCTGAGGAACAAACCCTAACTCTTGACTCACTCACCTTCCCTGCATGCAACTATTTCGGTCGCATTGGCATTGATGAAGATCACCCAGAATACAATGACATTTGTTGGTTTCTTCAAAGGTGTCATCTACAATATGCTCTTACTGCTAAACCCAAAATGAGTAAGTTTCTTCTGTCTAACTTCTGGCTTACCTGCACATTTGATGCTTCTTCGGATCAAATACTAGCTTCTATCCTTAGTGAAGATGAACGAGATGTAATCTTCGATGTTGAAGGTATATGCACCATTCTCCAACTTCCTTCATATGATACATATGAAACCTTTCCCCTTGGAAATGAGCACCAACAGGTGGTGTCAACTCTGAACTATATTGAAGAGAAAAAAGGTCCAAAATCCAAGGGTCCAGGTACCTTGGTAAGGAAAAATATGGCTAATGTCTGGAATTTCTTTTTTGCTCATCTTATCTTGTGTCTAAGCAAGAAAACTGGAGATCCGGATCAAGCACCATCTCAGGTCACCGAGCTGGCTCATGCATTGATGTTTCAAAGAAGAATAGACTTTGCAGACTATTTCTTTAATGAAATGATTTCATCCTTCTCTACCTATCAGCGACCTCAGGTACCTTTCCAACGCCTTTTCTCCGTTATTATTAATTCCAAGCTTGCTAAAAAGCTTGAAAAGAGGGATGACATCAAATATGATCTCCCTCTTCATCAAGTTGGCAAGCAACTCATGCAAAAGGGAGTCTTGGCCACCGATAACCCTCTTAGACCTAATATGATTGAGTTTGCAAGAAATGCAACTCTTCCCTGGGGTGAAAATTAACCCAGACTTCGGGGACCTTAAGACACCGATTCCACCCCCTCTGAACCACGAGTCACCGATGTGCCCAAATCTCGAAAGAGATCCAAGGCGTCGGGCACATCCACCTCCGCACCCACCGATGCCATGAAGCGAAAAGAGCCTTTGGCTTCTACCCAGGCACCGAAATCCCAAAAGCGGAGACACTCGAAAAGCTCCCCGAGGACTTTCTCAAAGAAGTCCAAGGGAACCAAAAGGGTCTGAACACAAAAACCACCCACCAACTTCCAAAAGTCGGTGAGTGTTGAAACTATCCTTACTAGACCCGAGGAACACTCAACCCATCCTAGCTAATCCATGCCCTCCCAAAAGGACATGGTTGTAAAAATGGTTACCCAATTACAGCCTTCATCAACTTTTTCATTAGTTGATGAAGATGACTTGGATTCTCTCATCCAAGGCGCATCTTCACCGCCCCATGAGCTCTCACAGCTCCTTTTCCACACTCCAAATGAGAGTGCATCACAACCAGGTGCACTTGATGGAGCATCCCACTTTACCGACTTTCTATTCTCCGACACTACACCTTGGCCACGTACGTCACCCGTACATGACAAGATTGTTGAGGAACCCATTATTGAGGACTCCCCTCATCGACACTCTCTTAAACGTGTCTCCCCCACATCTCCTCACTCTCCGAGATCCCCCCCAAATAAACCTACAGGTTTGGTGGATTACTCTTCTTCTAGTGATGATGATGATCAGCCACCAAAGCCTCAACCAACTGCCCCCATGTCATTTCAACAGGGAGATGATCTTCTCAAAACTTTCAAAAATTTCTCAAGTGACACTATCCGACGGGTGGAGATTTTGGAAGATCATGCTAATAAAGAGATGGAAAGGATGGCTTCCCTTGTGAATACAACAACCAATCTCTCTACTACTCTAAGGTCCAGCATTGAAGAGTTGTCGGTGACTCACCCAACTCTTATGACATGTTTGGATCTCCTTCATCTGGATATCCTTGGTCTTCAGCAAGGGTTACTTGCAAGTCAAGAATCGGTGACTTCTCCAATCAAGGAACTTCAAGATGATTCTAAGAAGCAAGCCTCTGACATTGCTTCTATCCTTAAAAATCAAGAAGCAATTTTGGAGTCACTTGCTTCCCTTCTCACTAAAGTTGACAAAGTACCAACCTCTCCTCCAACCATTGAGCTTGATATCGGTGATGCAATTTTCACAAATGAAGACAGATTTGAGATTCAACGGATTGAAAAGAAGTTGGGTGGATTGGGCTCCGATGTAGATCAGATGAAGAAGTTTCTCTCTTCACTTGGTTTCACGGGTTCAACCACTAAGGGGGAGAAAAATAAGAAGGCAGCAGCAACACCACCAATAGTCACCGACGTGGTCATCGAGAAGGTCACCGAGGTGACTCCTCCCTTGGTTACCGAATTCATCACCGAGAAGGTCACCGAGGTGACTCCTCCCTTGGTCACCGACGAACAGGTTGTCTCTGAGATTCCAATAGCCACCAACCCTCAGGTCACCGAGGTAACTGGAGCAACAATTGAGGGGGAGGGTGTCAGTGCTCGATCCCGTGAAGAAATTGAAGAAGAGAAAGAAAAGAAAAGAAAAGAAAGAGCTAAAGAAAAGAAACCTCTTTCCTATGAAGAGCAGCGTGAAGAACAAAAGAAGATTAAAAGAACCAGAGGTCCAGAAGCTGATTCTCTCCGACTACAATTTGAATCCAGGCTCACCGATCCTCTTGGAATCGTAATCACTGAGTCTGAGAAGCAAGATGCAATAAGAGCACAACTAAAATATGATCAGACCAATGTACTCAGGTTGGCACAAGATGAAGCCAACAAAGACAAGGTCACCGATGCTCTCCAAGCTCAAAAAGATGAGCTTGAAAACTTAAAGAAAAATTCAGAAGCAATGAAAGCGGTTGCCGATGCCAAAAAGACCAAAGAACTTGAATGGTTCAAAAGAAGACTGAAAAATCGGAAAGATGAATCAAAGATCATCGATGCCACTATTCATCCTCTAACCAAAAATTCCCCTAAGTTACTTATCACCATCAAGAGAGCCGACACTCATTTCAAAACTTATGAAATTGAGTGGTTGGAAGTTCTTGGTATAACAGAATGGTTGGAGGTCGGTAACTTTGTTTCAAAGAATAGGAGTAAGTACAAAGAGTTTGTACTTAACATACTCTGAATGTTCTTCCTTAAAATGGTCAAAATTCAGACGGAGCATGATATAGCAGTTTCAAGTATAGAAGGGTAACAAATGTACCTTAATCAACAAGGCCTTTCGGGAGAGGTCATCACAGCTCCAAGGAACAAAAAGAAAGGACATTTTGCCATGCTTCACGAAAGAGGTATCAAGATAGATGCTTCGGGTATTAATCTCACCATTCCGACTCCTGTTGCGTACGCGGAACAAACCATGATTATCGAACCCGAACTTGGAGTGTTCTTTGAAGACATCATTGGAAACATAGGTTTCTTCAGAGCTTCCGACATTCCAAGGGCTCAAAATTCTTTTCTCATTGCTATCCTGGGAGTGCCTCCTATTGAAGACCATGGAATGACAAGACTCATCTTGGATGAATTGAAAAGCAGAGAACCTACCGACTCTTAGTCGTTCACTCTTAATATGAACTTTCTTAATCATGTGCTCTGTGTGATGTATTATCCTGTGTGTTGATTAATAAAAGTTCATATTATTCTTCACTTTATACTTGTTCATACCTTAAATTTTTTGCACATACTTATACTTATACTTATACCTATACTTATACCTATACTTATACCTATACTGTACATACTCAGTTAAAAAAATCTAAGTGAAAAGAACCCAAAAGAAAACTAGAAAGGGTCAAAAAGTATTTCTTTCTAACATACAGGTATCATCATCAAATAGGGGGACATTGTTGGGTCACCGATGATTTGTTGATGAACCTTCTCTTTTATATGGTTGATCTTTTATAGGTTCTTTTGAAGGCCAGAAATATACTTCAAGTATTAGAAAATCAAAGACTATCCAATCAAGGGTTGTACATCAAAATGTGGAAAGTTTGATGTATCAACTAACACTAAAATTCAGACTAGTTGCCGAAATCAAAGTGTGGTCATCAAATTTGTGTATGGTCACCGACCATGCAAAACAGGTCACCGACCTTGCAAGTGGTCACCGACCTTGCAAGTGTGGTCACCGACCTTGCAAGTAAGGTCACCGACATTGCAAAGTGTGGTCACCGATTATGCAGTTGCCGATCCTAGAAGCTAACATGTTGTTGCCAATTTGATGCTCTTGTACACTTGTCGATTCAAGTATTAACACAGTTGCAAATTCAAGTATTAGTACAAGTTGCCAATCCAAAGCTTAGGAAGCACTAACCAATGTGATACATCCTTGTATGTATCACTTAGCATTTTCAAAGATAAGTTCTTATGATACAATAAATGCAAGATACGTGTGCAGCAAGAACTTGGGTAGAAAACCTTAAACTCGGACATTCTCTTTTTTACTCACCTAAAAAGGATGTTTGTCTTTAAGCTAAAATGTTTGATAGGACTTCACAAAGTATGAAGAAAAAGAGATAAAGTTATTTGACATTACGTGCTGCAAAGAATGGTTCATCCATTTATCCATTTATCTTCACGCTTTCAACAAATCCTCTGAGTGATCTTTTGTTTAATTCCGGCAATCTTGAGTGTTTTAACAGTTTTATTTTAGCTTTCTTAGTGCATAAGTTAATTACTGTTATCATGTGTTTCATGTGTTTAGTTTGTTAGAATAGTGTGTCTATTCTTTTCCGCAACAAACTTCTGTGTGTGAATTTTTAATATTTATATTAAAAATTTAAAAGAGTAAATTTTGTGTGTTTGTATTCAACCCCCCGCCCTTCTAAAAACCTTCACTTACATAGCCATCTCTAAACAGGGACTAACACTTAGAAATATTTACTTTAACATTTCTTAAAGTCCCTACTAATTCTTTCAAGCAATTTTCCTATGTTGCTTAAGCATAATCAAATAGGGGGGGATTGTTGATCATAACTCCTCCCACTGATTTGAATATAATTCCTCTATATAATTAGTGAAATTCCATTGGTAAACTTATGTTTAAATTCAGTGATAGCATACGCTGATTGTTATCAGCGATCGCTGAAAATTAGAAACCTCAAGTCTACCTCTGAAGATCTGAAGATCAACCAACACACCAAAAGAACATTCAGCGAAAGTCAAAGACCAAGCTGAAGAAAGAGATAATCAGCTAGTGATCTGAAGCGGTTCAGTGATAGCATGGATTATCTAAACCAAAGTGTGAAGTCTTGTCAAGCCTCAGCGATACTCTGAAAGTTCATCCTTGAAGTTTCAAGTTTAGTGATCAGGTGAAGCTTCTCAAACAAGATTAACGTTGATCTAATCCTCGATGCACAAAAGTCAAACCTTATACTATGTCAGAGAAGGACGTACGGATTGTCTCATATGTCCCCGTGATATCTGATATGGTATTGTTCACACGCGGCCAAAAGCATGGTTGCTTTTTGAACAAAGGACAAGCTTCCTATGAATGCTTGACACGTGGCATATACCTTTTGTCTTGCATTAAATGCAAATGGGTATAAATAAGATGAAGATATCTTCTTCATCTTTATGCATGCTACTTTCTATTTTCTATAACCTCTGTCTCTTTTCTTTCTTACTTCCTTGTGCATCAGCTGTGTGATTTCTTAAGTTACAACAGAATAGGTTTATTACTTGTTCTAATTCCGCTTGTAACTGTAAATTTGTTTATTCAATATAAACTTATTTAAAAACTAAAAATCTGTGTGTTTGTATTCAACCCCCCCCCCCCCTCTACAAATTGTTTCTACATCCTTGAACTCTTGTAGACTCCTTTGGGACCAACACATCCAAGAGCCAAACCATGTGGAACACGTTAAGTTGGGAGAGGGTCCTAGATTAGACGAGCAGGTTCAGGATCAAGGGGATCTTGAGCAGGGTGTTGAGAGAATAGTTAATGCGAGGGGAAATGACGAGGGTGGTGCATCTGATCAGCTTTCCTTTACTACTTATGCACCTACCTTTCCCATTCCACCTCCAACCGGTACTACAGCTACCTCTACCTCTCAACCCACGGCACGCATTCCACGCTTGAAACTCCTTGTAAATCGTCTTCGCGTACGCCGTCACCCGTCATCATCTAAATCCGAAGAAAGCCGGATGATCAACCTTTACATTGCCGAAGGAGAATCTCTCCCGCCGAAGCAGCACTTAGAAGAATCGGTCCTCAACCCTCAATACAAGACTCCTCATCAGAAGCTACCGTTTCTAATCTCCTTGCGAGGGAGACACATCGCGGGGTTACAAGAGCTCAAGCTCAAACTCAATCATCTAAAGCAACAACTTAAGCTCCATCTTCTACAGCTCCGCCATCTCGTCAATGACAGCAAACTGCTCCACTTCCCACGCAATAACAAGTCAATCCACCAACGGTTGAAAAGCCCACGGCAGATTTTGATATTGGGAGTGGATCGCAAGCTGTTAAACCGGAACCAGAAAATGAAGAAGTGGTCAATGTTCAGAACTTGAGGAATTATGTCAAAAATTGGTTTAGAGATCCGTATGAACCTGTTTTGAGAGAAGAAGATTATGTGAATTTAAGTCACACTGAAAGAAACTATGCTCCAAGAACATTGAATGAAACACCTTTACTGCCTCACTAGATTCATTGGGAAAAATTTCTCTCAGATAGGAAATGGATAAATCCACAGGTCAGGACTCCTTATCTAGAAGAAACAATGCAAAAGATATTCGTGGAGAAGAAGAAACCAGATGATATGTCTCGTATTCATTTGATCATGGAAATGAATCTGTTACAAGTAACTAAATACGTGAGCATATTGAAAAAGAAAGCAAAGGAACCGAGTGAAGTTATTTCAAGACACAGGATTGTCGTTATCATGGAGATTGGATATGATAGAGCTTTTCGAGTGGAGTTTCCAACATTCAAGGTTAGAAGATATGATGGAAAAGTTTACTGCTTCTCTGAGGCAGACTTTGCTAACATAGACGTACTGGATATGGAGACATTGTATATGGAGCTAAGAGACAAAACCAGAAGATCAGTTGATGAACAGAGAGCGTTAAGAGCGGTCATACGGTACATCCAAAAGGAGTTAAGATATAGTTACCTTCATGATCTTCAAAGAGGAATCGATAGTGAACAAAAGAAGGTTTATCTGCCTAAACCTGATCAAAGTGTTCCTAATCTGGATAAACTGAAATTTACTATAGTTCTAACCAGACCAGCACACGGGCTCGTTTACATGAAGATGTCAGGAGAGAAGAGGTTTTTACGATTCAGTGAGATAGTTGCTTATTTAGATGGAACTTTATGGAATATATTATCTGCTGAAATAAGTGCTGACATGAAGAAAAAGAAGAAGAAGCAACTCAAGTCTGTTGAAAGAGAAAAACTTTTGAATACTACGGAGATTTGAAGGCATGTTCGAGCTTAAAAGATGATATGCTTATTTTGCGCCAAAGGGGGAGATTGTTAGGACTTTAATTAATTGTGTCAAAATAAGGTAAGGTTATGCTTTATTGTAAAAAAGAAAGTTTATAATTCCTTAAACTCTTACCTTCCTTATATTGATTAGTCCTAGAAATATAAATAGGATGTTAAGGGTCATTCATTAGGTGAATCGATATTGAGAGCAAATCAGAGAAAGATCCGACATCTTGATTATGATATTATAATCGATATATATACAAGTGAGATATCCGACTTCGGATCTTCATCCTATTATTGTGTTCTTCACGTTATTGCTTAATTCATACGTACTTGTTCATTATCTGGGATCCACATATAGGATATCAATTGTTTGATTTTCATTTATATTAAACTAATTAGATGGAAAAGGAACATAAGTAAAGAAAACAAATAAAACAAGAAACAAATGAACGAGAGACAAGTTGTAACCAATGGGCACCGGGTAATAGGGGCGGAACACAAACCTTATAATTAAGGGGGCCGAAATAAATTTGTTACTCCATATTATTTAACTTGGTTCTGTTTCCTCTAGTTTTTTTAATAATATCGGGTCGAGTTCTTCTCCTACCTGTAGTACTTTTTTTTATTTGTTTTCTTTATGTTAATAAATAACAAATAGCCCTTATTATAAAACTAATTATGTATATGATACATCATATTTTTATCTTAAATCCGATATTAATTTCGTCCCAACCCAATGTCATTTAGATAACATATTTTTTGGTTTTCAATTCTAGTTGTTCTATAGTATTTAAAAAATAGATTTTACGTAAGTAGTTATCATAAAATATGAAAATCAACCACAAGGGTGGTGTCCGATTTGTTTGAGCTTGAGCTTCAAAGGTCAACAGTGCCTAGAGATCCTAGGTTCGAATCCAAGAATGAATAAAAATCCCTTTGTGACTATGGAGGTTCAATTGTTCAAATACGGTGACTCCAGGCTACCCGCAAAACGGGTGGTCACCCTGGGATAATTAGTCGGCTTGCATAGCGGGTTGGATATCAAGGTAAATCAAAAAAAAAATTGTCGACGACCTCCAGTTTAACAAGAAACTAGTGTATCGTTTTGGTAATTCTAAATTAGATTAATACGGAATGCCGGGTTATGTCGTTTGTAATCATTTCATCTTATCGATCTAGTTTAATTATTTATTCCTCGTATTTTTATCTTAATCCATTTGTGTATGGTCGCCTAGGCCTTGCATTAAAACATTTTTAGTCTAACCAAAAAATTTCTTTAATTCGTCGCATGTTAATAATATTTTACTAACTTTATAATTATGAGAACTTTATTTGATCGTTATATCATTAAAACATTAGTGCTACATATTTACTAATCTTAATATTTTACGGTCCACATTTAGTTATAAAAGCAATATTTTATAGTTCTAAATCTCGTTATGTAATCGTTTTGAAATAAAACTAAGTAGTGAACTAACTCTCGTTTTAAGATGTTATAATGCATATGAAGAGCCTATAAAACAAATTAAGTTGGAGTTCTAATTTTCTAAATACTCTAAATGGTTATATATTAATTTTTATTTAATTATAAGTTTTAAGATAACATATAGTAAGTTAAAAAAAATAAAGGCCTCGGTCATAAACAGTTACATAGAGTTGAAATGGTTAATGGTTAGGAACTAAGTTGAAAATGTAGGGTCCAAATTATAAAAATTAGTAATTTTGCATTGACCTTGAAACCTACCTACATTAAGGCGGAAGAAAAAGGGGGAGGCCATGCCCCACCTCTGTCAGGTAATGTCAATTCTAGATTTTCATAACAGTAAGGACTTTTTATGCAAAAATTAGTTTAATCCTCTGTTGAGGCGGAAAAACTTTTCTAAACCAAAACTTATACTTACTTTTACAGTATGTGTATGCAGTGGCGGATCCAAAAACTTAGGCGACGGGGGTCCTAAGGTATAGAAAAAATCCAAAACCGAACAGCTCACCCAAACCAAAACGGTCTTATGTTATTCAGTTTGCGGGTTAAATGGTTCGGTTAACCAAATAAGGTAAATTTCGATTTCAATTAGTTTTTTTACCATATCAGTTAACCGAATATGTAGTAAAACATACTATTATTTAATTTATATAATTTCCTTCTAGATAAATTGGTTTATATTAAACTAAAAGAAAAAAGAAGTGGAGATATACTTAACAAAATCATCAAATAATATTATCATTGTAGCATGATAGTAAAAACTAGCAGAAACGATATAAGCGGGAACCACTGTCAAGCAAAAGGAGTAGGGGTTTTTGTTAAAACGGATTATGCCACTAGGGGAACCGCCGAAAATTAGTGAGGGGATCACTAAGCACCTAAAAGCAAAGAAAACAATATTTCACCTACAATATTTTAAATCTTTTACAATTAAGTGGGGTCTTTCCCCCAACCTATTTGATGGTGAATCCGCCCCCATGTGTACATTGGAAAGGATCATTTGGATTTAAACAAATGTTTTCCCCAATTTACATCTCTAACAATTTTAATGTTAGAACCGTAGTATTGATATTAACGAGGGGATTTTAATTGCGGGTTTGGAACTTACCTGATGGAACAATTGGGTTTCGATCAAAATTAACATGTTGGGTTGGTGGGTAGTCGTGGATCGTTTTCCTATATGGTTGAACATGGATCGGAAAGATATTATTTGGACTATTATGCCCCGTATGTGGTTATTTTCCTGAATACTCAGATCACGTGTTTATGGATTGTCAAATGTCCTTCTCGCTTCGGAGAAAAGTGTTGGAGTTTTCAAATCACAACTTTCATCTGTAAAAGAGTTGCTAAAATGGTCGGAAGCGGTCAGTGTTAACATGGGGAATCAAAAACTTTTCGACGCAGTCGTTTTGTCAACGGTATGGGTGATTTGGACATATTGCAACGGGGTACTTTCACTACCACAAAAAAGGGCATTTCCGATGGATTTTACCGATGGAAAAAATCCGACAGATCTGAATAAAAAAATAAAAATAAATAAAAATCCGTCGGAAATCCGTCAGAAATTTCCGACGGATTCAAATGTCAAAAAATCCGTCGGTAATGCTTTCTGTCGGAAATCCGTCGCTATTTGCTTTCCGCCGGAAATCCGTCGGAAATTCGTCAAAAAAGGCTTTACCGACGAGGCAGTTTCCGACAGAAAGTTTCCGACGGATACCACCTTTTCCGACGGATTTCCGACGGATCCGGCCGTCGGAAAAGGCCCCCTTTTTTTGTAGTGTTTATAACAAGAAGACATGTCTGGATTCTTTGTTTGATCATATGATTGAAAAATCATTTTTTTGGATCTCTAATAGATATAGTTAAGAAGGTGAATTTTCTTAGGTTGATTGGTTGAAAAATCCAATGACCATTTCTTGGTAAATTTTATTTCTAGCTTGTTGCTAGTCTTTTAATCTAATTCTCTTATTGTTTAAAAAAATCAAGACTTACCAAATTAACTAAACATTTTAAAAGAACCAATTAACCAAATGCTAATCATTGTTAGGTAAATTAAAAAGTAATCAATTAACTCAATGTTTGTTATAAAAACAATTGATCATTACAACAATGATCCAAAGTAACGATTACCCAAATAAAAGAAAGTTAGACTACGAAACATAAAAATAAATATAAGAAAATATTAAAATTATCTAAAGTAAATCATAACAGTACGATCTAAGGAATGTCGTTCCCCAAGAAATATTTCTGATCTTAGAAAGCAGTAAATCAATTTAAGAACAATGCAAGAGATTAAATACATGAAAATAAATAGCAACTAACATAAAATGTAAAATGCAGTTAAACAATAGAAGTGAACAATTAAATGAGTTAACTGTACTAAATTATAAAATAAAAGAATAAAAGAGAAGAATAAAATATAACGTGTGAGATTCTGAGTATCATCAACTTCATCATAGATCCATCAAAAAACTACATATTCATCAAATCGCCGTGGGTGTGAGGAAGAAGGAAATTACAAACAAATGAAAAACAAAACTAAACCTATATATGAAAGAAGAAGATTAGAAAACATAAGAACAAGAAAAAGAATATAAAAAAAGAAGGAAAATATGGTGCTGTCGTGAAGAAGGGAGAAAAGAGAAAGGAGAGAAATATAGGAGACCCCAAAACCCTAAAATCCTCATATTTCAAAACATATATTTTCCAAACAGACTCATGATTGTTGTTTCTTTCAAAAAAAATTCATCCTGTGTTTTATTCTTTTTATCTTTTACATAAAGATTGATCAAATGCTCCAAATCTACATTTCAACGCAAAGCTCTTGTCAAAACACAACAAAACCGCAAAAATACCAAAGCCAGATTCCCAACTATGATTATAGGAAAATTAATTAAAAAATAAATAAAACCTACATGCAAACGATTAAACTTGGCATAAGATGCAATCTTAAACTAAAATATGTATACACTACAACAAAAGTGATTTTATAGGACGCCTAAAACAAAAAAGCGTCCTAAAAGAATACTTTATAGGACACAAGTTTATAGGACCAAATCATAAAGTGTCATATCTAGAAATGTTACAATAACTTTATAGGACACCTTTAGGCATTTCAAAGAGTTTTTACGACGGTTTTAAAATAAAGTGTCCTATTATCTATTTTATAGGACACTTTTGAAAAGTGTCCTATAAACCCATATTTTATAGGACACTTTTGAAAGTGTCCTATAAACCCATATTTTATAGAAAAGTGTCCTATAAAATAGATAATATGACACTTTCTTTTAAATCGTCGTAAAAAACTTGTTATGACGCCTAAAACCGTCCTATAAACTTATTGTAACGCTTTTAGATAGGACGCTTTTTGGTTTGGTCCTATAAATTAAGTGTTCTATAAAGTATTCTTTTACGACGCTTTTTACGCGTCCTATAAAATCATTTTTGTTGTAGTGACATTAAATGCATTTAACAAAACATCCACAAGCAGGGCCGTTCCTAGGGGGAAGGTCGGTCGAGCGTACTCCCAGAGCCCACTGGAAATAGGGGTTCAATTATTTTCCATATATACTATATAGTAGTTAATAAAGTTAGTAAAAAAATATATACACAAATTTTTAAGAGTCTAATATGCAGGGCCGTTCCTAGGGTTTTTGATGCCATGTGCGAAAATGCTAAAATGATGTCCCCTATGTCTATTTTTTTAAGCGAAACCGACAAAACATAAGGTTTTTTAAAGGGTTTGCAACCTAGTCAAGTTACGTGCATAATAAAGAGATAAAACTTGGATTAAGATCGTATTTCCTTCTTTTTCCAGTTTTCCCTTTTCCACATTTAAATTATCACAATACAACTTTTACTTCAATATATGGAACTTAAAAGACAAGTAGTTAATTATAGTTAGTCATAACTAAAATAGGAAATTACAAGTTGGATAAAGTCTAAATCTAATGCGGTAATGTCAAATCTCAAAGTAAACAAAAGTCAAAAGAACAATGAAAAATTGTAAAATCCATAATTTAAGCTACTATGCATTACAAAGAACAAGTGCCCAATAATGCAATATCACAATATGTTGTTATTGTTGTGCTTGTGTTGAATAGTGATGTGCTCATATACATTACAAACTTCAGTTTTTAAATTTCAATATACGATACTAGGGTTGCAAACGAACAGAACGAACATGAGTGAATGCTTGTCGTGTTCGGTCGTTTAACTTAATTGAACAAACGAACGAACACGAATGATAAACAAACGGAATTTTTTGTATTTTTTTCGTTTGTAAAGAAATGTGTTCGTAAATGTTTGTTCGTTAAGGTGCTAAACGAACATAAATGAAGAACTTAAATAAACATAAGTGATCATAAAAAACAGACAGAAATGAACAAAAATCAACCACTATTATTTATCATTTCATGCATCTAAGATTAAATAATAAATGTAAAATCGTGTAATGGGGAACAAAAAAAGAATTCTAAAACAATTTAATTTAATTATAAATTTTACATATCAATGTCAAGGGAAATGATCAAGAGATAACCTTAAGAAAAAAAACTTCCGATAACCATGAAAAAACAGATGAAAAATATACCAAATGGATGTCAAATTATATATAATAAAGTGATATTTTTTGGTGCAATTTGTTTTGCTCCAATTTTTGGTTCATTGATTTTTTATTTAATATTCTGTTCATTTACACCCCTATGCAAATGTTGATGACAATTTGATGCGTCTTTGGGCTTTGATGCCCTGTGCGACCGCACGTGCTACACATGGCGAGGGCCGGCCCTGCTAATATGATTCAACAATAATTTAACATCATGTATGTGTTAATTAATTACATTGGCAAGAAAATATGTAAAAAGTTATTCAATTGTTTATTTTATGGTATTGCTTATTGTTTATTTATTGAATTTATTTATCTATTACTAAAATCTAAAACTATTTTGCCTAGAAAACAATGAAATATATTTTCATCATTCATCTTTCACCTACTCTTAAGTCATCTTCAACCCTTTTTCAACATATGTTCAACCCATCTTCAAACATGCATCGGAGATGCTCTTAGGATTTCAAGCTACTTTTGTTATTAACTAAGAAAACTCACCTACTCTTTTGATTAGGATTTCGAAGCTACTTTTGTTTATTCATACATTAATATTGACTTCTTATTACCTAATATTTAGTAAATGAATTTTAAGTACTTTTCTATCTCTAAAACAAGAATAAGATCTAAAACTACAACCAAGATGTGTTTTTTAATCTAAAATTGATGGTTCCTAATAGTTCAAAATTGTGATGAAAACATTAACATGGCATGACATGAAAACCCAACTAATTTACATTGATTTTCATAAAGTGTTTACTTTGAATAGTTAACATTGTGGCCCTAACTAACGTTAATTTATATATGATATAGGCATATTCGGTGCAACGGATTTATGATGCTATGTAAAATGATACGGTACATAATATTAACTTGGAAGTAATTATTGTGCATAGAAACACTAAAAAACAATTTATATTAATTATTAGTATTTCATGAATTCATTGTTATTTACGATGATAAAAATAATATATTGAAATTTTTCATACTTATCGAGGACCCGTTTTTACATCTAGCCCAGGGCCTATAAATTGTCAGGATCGGGCCTGTCCACAAGTTAAACTTTCCATGTCCCCTAAAAATTATATGGGTGAAAAGAAGAAAAGAAAAGCATATAGCGAATTCCACAAACATCAAAGCGAGTTAATACGTATACACGACCTCACTAAACACAAGCTAATGTTTTGACTTCTCCATGTATAAAATGTGTTGCCACTTGTTTGAATTAAAAATAGTATTGGAAACACTTAGTTACACCGAAATGTTAAATCAACACAACACCAAACAAAACATGTCCCAAAAAATGCACTTAACAGTACTTTACAAACATTAACGTCGTTACTAAGGAAGGGAAACAAGATCTACATGGATGGAAGCTCGAAGTTTTGCTCAAATCACTTTTTGTGTATTTAGGGATGTGTATATGCTCAGCACTTTCCCAAATTGAGAAATATAAACGCATTCTTGACGCATTTGAAATAATTCTCAAGTTTAAAGATTTTCATAAAATTTCATAAAAGGAGGATTTTGGGTATGGTTACGGGTACCGTAGGGCTTTTAAGTGTTTATTGAAGTTTTAAGAGGCATGTGACTTGTTTTTGTGAACACAATAGTTCGGAGGGTTTTAGGGGCGGTCACAAGAAGCATTACATAGGTACGTTTTCCGAGTTTTTGAGCAGTTTTCATGAGAGGTTCCTATAAAGACATTGGGTAATCGTGCTTTAAAAGAGGTTCGACCTGGAGAAGCACGAAGGGAGTGATTGGGAACATCACCCATTATTATTAATTTTTAATTGAACTCAAGTTGTAAACCCTAGTTTAGCCATATGTGACTAATTTCTCACATTCCAATAGTAGTTAATCCTTTGGTTTGAAATATTTACTTTTAGATTTCATGGTAATTATTCGGGACAAATGTATTTGTTGGATTCCTGAGTTTAGTATATTAATTTTTTTTAATGTAAATTGATTTCACCAATTATTTATTAATGATTGTTAATCATAACCTTAGGTACGTAAGTGTCTAGTAATTTTGATAAACTAACAATTGAACTTTTTGATTTCAGTAAGGCTTTTAAAATGAGTTCTTGAAATCTAGTAATCAAAGCCATTTAACCCGAGTTTACTAGCTTATAGCATTGGATTGGTGTTTATCTCACCCGATAAAGCTAATTGCACCTAGAAATAAGAGTGTTTGGTCAAAATCCTATTAGTCATTAAGCTTTGGTTAAAGAGATTTGATCAATGTTTAGTTAAGAAAAGGCACAGATTGTTTGTTAGAGTTTGTTGACAAACCAATTTATACTTGTTCTTTAATGTGAAAATTTTGGTTCGTATGTTTAGTTGTTAATCAATCCGATTTATCTCCCCTTGCAATTTTATTTCATTTAATCATATATGTACTTTATATGATCACCGACATAAATTGTTGAAACCGAGTATTTATGGATGCGATCTGACTTACCATTGTCGCAATTCTAACTAACCACTATAACAATTCTAATTGTGATGAAAGGATAGTGATTCTTATTTGGTGGAGTCGACATTCAACAATTCTCAACAAGGTATTCAAAACACTTTTAAAAAATGAAAAACATGATTTACGAATTCCAAATAAATAAATTAAGGTACCAAAGTTACATTGTCAAACGGTACTTGAGCTATAGGTAAAGCCTAGCCTTCAAGAAAATCTAGGATTCAAACCTCACCAAATCTAAACAACGAGTATTCGTTTATATATATATATATGTATATATTTTATACTTAAATAATATCAATATGCATTTTCTGAAACAGATATCGTGCCTGTGCAAACAACGATGAATGCTCAATTTCACAGTGAGACTACCTATTCCATGATTTATGGCAGCCTTGCCAAACATTGACTTGACCAAACATCTCATATTTGAAACAAATATGTTCTATGCATGATTCGCACGAGCCTCACATGATGGGTCAAGATATCTTATTACTATAACATTAATTGGTAACGCATGCAAGTATATATGTGTTAACACTTTCTCCCTTTAAGTAATAAAGTGATAACAACCAAGTATTTATATTATTGAAGGATATGTATCTTAAGTTGCAAGATCTTAAGGTGAAAAGCTAACTTCTAATGGTGAGTTTGAAGAATTCTTTAATTAAGTGTTTAGTTTTAACACAAAGTAAACATATAGGAATGGGTGCTGGTTTCCAATGAGAACTAAACAAATAATCTAGTGAAAGGATGCTAAAGCGTAATTAAGCTCCTATACCAAAAGATGTTATAGCCTCATTTCGTTATTGTAGCAATAACTCATATATCATCAAACAACCGACTTAAAGATACCCTCTCTAGGTTTAGAGCATCTCCAACAGCATCTTTATAATTTTCTTCAAAATAGAGAATCAAACATCAAAATCTTTAAAAAATATTACATCCAACTCCAACAGCATCTCTATTTTGGAAATTACAAAATTTATTATGTTATTAAAATATTCTATACTTCTAATTAAATATTATTTATCTCATTTAAACATTTAATTTCAAATTTTCTTATTGGAGGAATATAATAAAAAAAATCAAAATTTCTTATTGGAGGAATATAATAAAAAAAATCAAAATTTCTTATTGGAGGAATATAATAAAAAAAACTTCTCTCTCTTGGTAATCATTTTTGGAGATGTCTCCAAATTTGGAGATTTTTGTAATTAAAAAATTAATAATTAATTATAATGCGATTGACTAGTTATTCATATATTATATGTAATGGTTACCTAAAATCATAAACTAATGTAGATTTTTAATAAAAATTATTTTAACAAATCCAAAATTTATAATATATATGATAATCAATTTAATTTTTTTAAATAAACATATTATATTATTTATTTATTACTATCTTGTTTGAATTAGTATATTATTTTATTAAATACTTATTTTAATTATATTACAAGTAATTAACAAATATTTCAAAATGTCATTTTTAGTCATTTTACATGTTTATCAGTTAGTTTTTGCCAAACATGACTTGGTCATCAACTAACTTATAAGTCATCAGCTATATTATCAGTCATCAGCTAGCTTATTAACTAGTTTGCCAAACATAGCCTAAATCTTAAATATCTACAAAGAGTTGAAGCCTAGGAATGGCACGAACTTTCCATTAAGTCATATGGAGAAAACAAATCTCTTTGCTTCTTAGAGCCTTCTCGGGCCTATTTAGATGTCATTCAAGTTGATGTATTCAAGATAATTTATTATCGAGTTCATCATAGTTTAACATTTTTAAGAAGTGATCATCTTATCAACAAACATTATATTTCTTTTATAACCCTGAATGAAATATTGAAAAAAATTATTATTGAGAAATAATTCTACCCCGAGCACACGCAATGGAACCGTAGACAGTCAAGTGAAATCCAATCCACGAAATAATATAGGTTTTTATCTCAACTTTCCCTTACCAACATACTAAGACATTTAGCCTATTATCGCAACATTGTGTAACAAAAGAAAGACTAGAAAATATAGCAATTGTAGATGATTAAAAGTAAAAATAAGGACAAGTAAAGGAAACTAAAAACATAAATTCCAAGAAATGTAAATTAGAACTAAAACTATTCTACTACTGGTCTAAGAACCACTACTAAGTTACTACTGGACTTTGCACCGATGTTAATCTTATGAGCAACCTCTTCCTTATATAATGGAATAAAATTAGGCAAGAATACTTAAAACTCACTTGATAGCATCAAAATTTCTTCCGCAACATTCTTTGGGTCCCATAAAAAGTTCAAATTTAAAGGTGAATATTGAATGGGTAAAAAAGTGCAACGTATTAGCTGGCCACATAACCCCGCTACAAAACCATCTGTGGTAGTATTTGAGGAGACATAATTATCAAAAATCAACCAAGATCTATACATAGTTATTTCATTAACCGAACAACTATTTACATGTTACAACACCAAAAATTCGGCTACAACACTTGTCAAATATTTGATTTCATTCCAAAATCACCAAAATAGATTATTTCCACTTTCAAGCTCCTTAACTAAGAAATATATTAAATTATAACCAAAAAGACAAAATCATTCATTCAAGGATGTAAAATACAAAAGAAAAAGAGGGGAAATGATGTTATAATGTCAACTTAGGTTATACTCATCAAGCATTCTAATGTACTTAGAAGGAACCATTAACTTCATGTAGCATCTATATATCTATCATTGCTTCAAGTCCTTGTGTTTTACCGATTCGGAAGGGGGGGGGGGTGTTGTTGCCTTGAGCCTCACCGATCGACTTTCAGTTATTTATTGTTCATTGCTTACAATTTACTATTTTGGTCAACGAATCCGAAACCAACACTTACACACTTATCGAAGCCGAATACTATGGGGTTGCAAATGTTATTGTCGAATCTTGTTGGCTAGAAATATTCTCTTTGAGCTTCATTGCCACATCATTAAAAGCTACCCTTCTCTTCTAAGACAATGTTAGTGCGTCTCTCCGACAACCTTGTCCAAGATCAACATACCAAACATGTTGAAATGGATTATCATTCGGTTTTGGAAAAAGTCGCACTAGGGTATGCATCCTTCATGTATCGTGTCGTTACACATACACTAATATCTTTACCATTGACATACCGCGACCCATGTTAGATGACTTATGCTCCGGTATCCGTGTTCCACAACCTCCCACTTCAATTGCGTATATCTTCCTATAGTTAGGCGAATATTCTTTATAGCTAAGAGTTAGTCTTCCATGTTACTTCTTGTGTAAACCTGTTGCGAGATTTATATGAAATAAATCTTTTAAACTATTAGCAAAGTTAAACTTGTGCAAATATACAGTTATCAATCCATGGTCGTCTTTTAAAAGTAATAAAACGATAAAATACTGAGTATTGATCCACATGGAAAGAAGTAAAGTTTTAAATAAAAGTTTACTGAAAGAGATGATTTCAGATGGTGAAATCGAAGAAATAGTTTTGCTTGGGTTTTAATAACTACAGACGAAAACAAGTATTTAAAAAGGAGTAAGGGTGTAGGGATCCATTAAGACTTTAAAATAATCCGGTAGAATTGCAAAGAATGACTCATCTTATTCAACCATCAACTTGTGTAAGGCGAAGTCTCTCAAGGCTGAGAAGGGCACACATCCAAAGAGTAACTCCAACATTTTTAAAATAGAGTACAATTTTTCCAAAGACACAATCAATCCTTGTATAAGTTGCATGGAATGAAATACGTCTTCTTGGTTCCAAGTAACCCTCTAGAGTATACCTCCATATCATTCAAGTTGACGAGTTCAATATGCCTAATCTCTAAGCCTGTCATATTTTAACATTTCAACAATGATCAACTTGTCAATAAAATGATTTTTAAATATAACCTTGAATGAATGGTTGAAAAGATTATTTATGGATTAATAATTTCCACCATCAAAATAGGTTTTCGTCTTAATTTCACCTCACGTCCAAGTTAAGGTTATTAACTTATCATTGTTTTACTCGGGTTCATTGCATATTCAATTTAGAGAAAATGAAATAAACATTTAAATAACATCGAAATAAAGATTATGATAAGTTAAAATTAAATTACGACACTGAAATAAAAATAAAGATAAAGTAAAGATTACGAGAAATTAAATAAAGATGACAAGGTATAAATACTAAAAGCTCAATGCATTAGATACTTAAAAGACAAACACAAAGCAAAAGAAATTGGAACTTGAGTTTTTTAGGAAGAAGCTCCCATGATTACGACATTAGTATAGGAAAAGTGAAGTGAAGTAAAGTGGAATAGAGCGCTCAATCTAGGAATAGCAACGGGGCGAGTTCGGGTTGGTTATTGGGATCCCCATCTTCGTCCCCGTCCCGATCACCGTCGGAAATCTTATCAGGGATGCCCATGGGTCCCTGCGGTTTCCCCGATCCCCGTTAAGCAGAAAATCACCGTTATCCGTTGGTTTTATCTGAAATCGAACAGAAAAACGCAACATTTTCAAACAAAAATTGAAGCAACAAAAACTTGGGAATAAATCATGACAAATTTAAGATTTAATAGTGGAATTGTATTGACAAAAGGATGACCAAAGTAGTTCATTAGACCATCAAAAAAACCGAAACGGACTTAGGTAATTGGATTTTGGCTTTTAATTCTTGTATATACTTAGCCCATTTTATGTTTTTGAATATTATTTATATTATATAATATATATATATATACACACACACATACTTTAGGGTCGGGCTGGTGAATATTGTCCCCGTCCTCGATAAGATCCCCGATCCCCGCTCCGTCCCTGTTAAGATGTACCTGAATCCAACCTGAATTGTTCGATTTATGGTTTTCACCGTTGGTTTCTTTTTTTTGCCATTCTTAGCTAAATCATGATTCCACGCAAAATCGGTGACCGGGGATAGGAACGGGGATCCCCGAAATTTAAAAACCGGGGATGGAGACAGAGTCGGGTAACGTGGTCCCCGTCCCGTTCCGTCCCCGAATATTAAATATATTATATATTTTTATTATTATATATAATATTTATCAAGAATTAGATTTATTATCTTTAAGATTTATAAATAGTATTTTGACATTTCTTATTATATATATATTTTTTTTTGAGTCGTCTAATTTATTTTAAATTAAAAAAAACGTTGAAAGTCGAGAACGTTTGACCAAACAATTACCTATCATTTTGTGATTTTGTTTACATATGAATATTTGATACTCTATAAAAGTAAAATTTGAATATGCGAGAGTTTTAAACATGCACCATTATCAATTGAGTGTGGTTTTTAACGTATTTGATTTAAAACATTTTTAAATTAACAGGGAAAAATTTAATTTTCTTTAAAGACCTTGAAGAACCTCAAGTTTTTGATGTCAAGTTTTTGCTCCAATGGTAAAGTCATTTATCAAGTTACTTTCAAGTCTTTTTTTGTAGCATTGGAGATGCTCTAAGTGTTTGATAAATCAAGTCTTTTTCAAGCCTTCCCTCCAATGGTCAAGCCTTTTTCAAGTCTTCTTAAAATGACCTTTAGAGATGATCTTACCTTCAATAAGTTTAATTGATTGTTCCAAATTTAGAGATTTTAGATAATTCTCTATATTTAGAGTTTTCCTCATAATTATCTAAAATACAAAACAAAGATAGCAATATTGTTTGAGCATTTTAGAGAAAGTAAAATAATTTTTTTCTATTTTAATAAGAGTAAATTACAATTTTGGTCCCTAAGGTTTGTCATTTGTTATGGAATTGGTCCTTTTTCTTCAAAAATTACAAGAAAACCCTTCAGGTATGCATTTTGTCATTGATTTGGTCCCTCGAGCTGACGGCCATCTGATTTCTCCGTTAAGCTCGAGGGTATTATGGTTATTTAACCTTTTTCTTGAATTTTACCATTTTTTAATTAATTTTATTTCTTTTTCTTGAATACTCATCTTCAAGAACACCAAGAACATATGAACACCAAGAACATTTCTTAATAAACCAAATCAAACTCATATAAAAAAACAAATCAAACCCATATTTAAAAACCAAATCAAACACATATAAAAAAACAAGTCAAACCCATATATAAAAACCAAATCAAACTCTTATCCAATAAACTAAATCAAATCAAACTCATATTCAAAAACCAATAACCTAAATCAAACTCATATTAAAAACCCTAAATCTAACCTCACTTAAAAGAGAAAGAGAGAGGGATCTGATAGAGATAGAGATACAGATCGAGAGAAAGAACCTTGGAGCTGACCAGGGGGTGGAGAAAACGACCAGAACCAGAGAGAGATCTAATAGAGATAGAGATCGAGATAGAGATCGAAAGAAGAGAACCTTGGAGCTGATTAGGGGCTGGAGAAAACGCAGGAGACGACCTCGCCGGAGAAAATATGCAGGAGAAGACTTGCCGGAGAAGACGACATCGCCGGAGAAAAAACGCAGGAGAAGACTTGCCGGAGAAGACGACATCGCCGAAGAAGACGAAGTCGCCGGCCAAGGGTTTAATGATTTTCGTCCCTATGCCTCGTCCATCAGATCTCTTCTCTATCTCTCCCCCCAGATCTCTTCTCTCGATCTCTCTTATCTGCATCTCTATCACTCTCTCAGATCTGTCTCTTCTCCGGCGACTTCGTTTTTCCGACGATTTTGTTTTTCCGACGACCGGTTCTTCTCTTCTTTCATATTTCTCTCACACATTTTTTTAGTTCTCTTCTCTTAGATTTATCTCAGATCTCCCTCTCTCTCTCTCTCTCTCTTTCTTCTCTTTTAAGTGGGTTTGATTTAGGTGTTTTAGATTTGGGTTTGATTTGATTTTTGGTTTTTTAAATTTAGCTTTGATTTAGGTTTTTTAAATTTGGGTTTGATTTAATTTTTTTTGTAATATGAGTTTGATTTGATTTGATTTAAATTTTAAAAACTGATTTATTTTAGATTTTTAAATCTGATTCCTGTTCTTGTTCTTGGTGTTCATGTTCTTGTTCTTGGTGTTCATCTTGAAGAAGATGAGTATTCAAGAAAAACCATTACAGATTAATTAAAAAATTGTAAATTAAATTAAATAAGCTAAAATGACCAGAATACCCTCGAGCTTAACGGAGAAATCAGACGGCCGTCAGCTCGAGGGACCAAATCCATGACAAAATGCATACCTGAAGGGTTTTCTTGTAATTTTTGAAGAAAAAGGACCAATTCCATAACAAATGACAAACCTTAGGGACCAAAATTGTGATTTACTTTTTTAATAATGCTTGAAGATGCTATTATAAGACTTTTAGGAAACATCAAACATCATGATGATGGTTATCTTAAGGAATTTATCAAAGTATAAAAATCAAACTTTTTCCAACTCAAAACAACTTGAGGGAGTAATCTTTTGGCCTGGGCTTCCCATACCACTCCTCTTTAACATCTCTCCAATTCAAGTGACTAGCCAATAATCAGCATTAAAAAACAAGTAAACATGTCTCTCAATTAAGCTCCATAAAAATGAAATTATAAAATTTACATAAAAAGACGGCTTTAGAGACTTTTAGGAAATTAAATTAACGAAAATTAAGCTAGAAAGAGTGTAAAGCATCAATTAAGTTGACGCTTATCGTTGTCAAAACATCTTATATAAATACCATTCAAAGGGTAATGGAAAACTCATGATTCGTAATACACATTCATACAATAGTTTACAAGATTTGTTGATCCTAAATGTAATATCTCAAACACTCAGTAAGGTCTAAATCAACTTAATATCATGGTAAAAAGATTTGGTATTAACTTAAGGCTTACAAGTATATTACAAATCTTATTTTCTATGAATATATATATATATATATATATAGAGAGAGAGAGGGATCATACGAGAACACCCTATGTTTAAAGAAACAAATTAATGGTTTCAAAGCCACAAACTTTGTAAAATCAATTAATATTATATTGGATGACATTGAAGTAATTAACGGATGTTGAAATATACTTTCCACCAAGGATAAAATACCCTTCTTTTAGGGGTAAAATTGGTAGGGTACAATAGTAACAATATATTATTACATCATAATATATTATAAATATACAAATTTTATAAAATCAATTGATAATATATTACAATGTCATATTATATTATATTATAATTATATCATACATGATTTTACATTTACCTTTGTATAAAATCACATATGAATTGGAAAACGAAGTACCTTTCATTTGTCGGAAGATTGCAACTTTTAAAATCAATCCTTCTCTCGTTACAACTCTATTGGATAGGGGTTTACCTTATTCCTACATCTATCATACAGGAAATTGAGAAACTTTTTCGTCAATTCCTATGGACTAATGGTGACAATATTAGCGGACGGAATCGTGTTTCTTGGGAAGACGTATGTAAACCCAAAAAAGTGGGAGGGCTTGGTTTGAAAAGGTTGGGGATGTGGAATAGGGCGTTCCTCTCTTCACACGTAAGGCATATTATTAGAGGAAGTGATTGCTTATGGGTATCATGGTTATATCAATATCAATTAAGGAGCCATAATTTTTGGGTAGTGCCGTTTATTTCTAACTCTACATGGACTTGGAGAAATCTCCTGGAGCTTCGCGAGCAGCTTAGACCATATTTTATGCATGTTTTAGGGGATGGGAGATTAACTAATGCATGGGAAGATAGATGGTTAGAAGAGGCGATCATCCACCCAAATTACTTATCGTATGGTGCATGACGAAAGCTTTACGAAGAATGATACGGTGACAGATTTGGTATTAGCGCTGGAAGGTGATTGGTCGAATAGTTGGAAGCACCATTACCCTCGTTTGAATGAAATTTCTATCCCTACTTTAGTCAATGGTGTGAAAGATCAAGTTTTGTGGAAAAATACACATCGAATTATAGATTTCTCCATTCATGAAGTTTGGAAAACTATGGAAGGCTTACACCAAGAAGTCCCTTGGCACAATATCTGTTGGTTTTCGAAGAACATTCCAAAGCATGCGTTTTGTCTATGTCTTGCCTTGCGAAAACGTTTGCCCACTCAAGATAGGATGGAACGATGGACAGAGAATATTTTACGGTGTCCTCTATGTCGTCAATCTCAGGATTCTCATAACCATCTCTTTTTCGAATGTCAATTTTTTTATAGGTTTGGCAAAACGTTAAATTGGAGATAGATGCAATTACTATTCCCAATCGATGGGATGAAATACTCGTAGTGATTGCTCTAACAAAGGTGGAAGCTTGGTACTATTCGTTCAAAACTAATCTTTGTGGGGGCCGTTTATCATATCTGGCAAAGAACGAAATAGAGGGTTATTCACGGGAAATGCAAGAAGTGCGGACCAAGTAATGTTGGATTTGATGAAGGAAATTCGTATGAAGTTGTTTGGGATGCAAAGAGATAGGCACAAAGACGGCGGAAACCAAGATCATGAGAATGATTGAGTCTAATAAGTCTGAGGTGGGAGATCGCTTTTGGGAGAGTGTTTGACATGGTGATAATCTAATAGTCCGTTTTGTATCGATGTGGATTATCATTTCGGTTTGCCTTTTTTGGCTTCTTGTTCTTTGGTATAACCTGTATGCGAACTTTGCTGTTTTGTAGGAAGCTTCGCCTTAGTTAGGGTTGTCCTAACTTCGGTTGAAGCTTCTTCGAGGGAGGTTTTTGTCCTCGCCTTTGTTTGTACTTTTTTCTTTTTAATTGCTAGGAGTCCCGTGTCCTTTCCCAAAAAAATCACATATAAATTTTAATTAACATTTGTACAAAATCATATGATACTGAAATCATATGTGATTTTGTTGACATACTTGGCATTGTAATCATGTGTGAATATCATTTGTACAAAATCATATGTGATTTTACATTTACATTTGAACAAAATCACATATGATTTTACATTAACATTTGTACAAAATCATATATGATTTTACACTTACATTTGTACAAAATCACATATGATTTTACATTAACATTTGTACAAAATCATATGTGATTTTCTTGACATAATTGGCATTGTAATCATGTATTGTTCTTACACGATTCGATAAAGTAACATTCATAATCATCAACCTTCTCGTTTAAAAAATTTTACCTTCAAATTTTAAAAATAATAAACTTTCTCAGTTTTTAAAGCTTTAAAAATAATAAACTTTTTTTTAAAGATATTTCATATTTTACTTTTTAAAAATAATAAACTTTCAATTTTCTAAAATCGTATATTTTAATTTTCTAAACTGAGTTTGGTTTCTTGTATTTCTCTTGATCTTATATTTATTTAAAAATATTTTATATTTATCTTGATCTTATATTTATTTAAATATATTAAATGTTTAAATTATTTAAAATTAATCAAGATGGTACATTGTACAAGCTGATGAACATGATGAATCATAACATTCATAAAGTAACATTGGACCATGATACCTGTTATACCCAAAATTTAGGCCGTTAACTTCGTTAAGTTTCGTTAGAATTCTGCCGTTAACTTCATTAGAAAATGTTATAACTTGACTAACGAGGTACTAACCGCGTGACCTAGCGTCGTTAATGATATATCTGTTATACCATTATCTCTGTATTTTTATCATTTTCAGTTACAAGTCAAAGACTTTATGAAGATATTATGGCGACATTGAAAACAAATCATGAAGACTCGTCCGTTATGACCGTTTGGCCGTTACCAAGACCATCATCCAGGTTCAAGTATAAAAAGATAGCTCAAATCAACAAGAAACACACGTTGAAACACAGCGAAATACTAAGAAAAGCTTCGAGTACACTTTGACGAACTTACGACACCACAGTCCAAACTCACGACAACAGCGTCACAAGTCACGACAACAGTCGCAGACTCACGGCCAATCCTTCATACTGTTTTTGTAACCTTGTTTATTGTTCTTAAGGCCGACGTCCCTGTTTGATGTCCTTTTTCCTTAGTGCATCGACGATCCCCTTACGATCGTCCGCGGTTTTTCTCTCGGAAGGGAGTTTTCTGCGTTAACAATTCTTTGTGTCGTTTACATTCTGTTTGTTTGTTTTTCGAATTGGTTTTCTTTCTTTAGTTGATAAAGGTCCGAATCGTTAGTCTACCGTTAAGCCATTTTTTGGCATTAACAGTTTGGCGCCATCCGTGGGACCCAACTAGAGAAAAGATATCTTTGAAAAACTTCCTTTACTACTAACTTGTTTAAGAACTTTCTTCGAAACAGGAATGGTGAGGATAGAAGATAACCAAAGCGGAAACGCACGAAATCAAACGCCAAACGAATTGGAAGCCTTGCGACAACGAGTGAACTTTTTGTAGGAACAAAATTGCAAGGCTAACCAGGAGATCCATGCTCTAAGAAACCCAAATGTCGGCTCGTCCTCTGTCTCAGTCCCGCTCTTTGGATCTCAGGGTACGCTGCCACCGCCACCGCCACTGCCACGCCGTACCGTGCCTACCTCGTTTTCCAGTAAGACTGCCACCACCTCCACCACGAAGTTCTGCGCCCGCATCAATTCCGGATGCATCACCAAGCAATTCCGTTTTGGAGCAAACACACATGACAACATCAGTTCCACAACATACTACAACGTTTCTACTAAACAGCTCCGTCATGGATTCGACGTACATACCTATACCATTTTTCAGTCACCGAATAATTCCGATGTTGGGCAAACATACGTATCCGTACCCATCCCAACCACCGTGGTATATACGTACGTTAGTTCACCATACACAACCACAAATGGCGAAAGTCATGATTTCACCTATAGGAGCATACCGTTTACGACCAATCATACGTCGATCCCCATGATGGATACAAACCATCCATTCAGCACTTACGAAACCCCCTACGATGACCCAGTCGCTCGGAAATTGAAGCAAATCGAAGAACAAAATGAGAAAATGTTGTCATTACTTGCAAAACTACCTGGAGCAGCAGTGCCCGTCGATGTAGAGCCCCCCACGGGTTTTCAAGCTTCGCCTTTCGCTGATTCGATCGCTCTGATAGACGTTCCCAAAAAGTACAACATTTCTACGTTCACGCCGAAGTATTCCGGTATCACGGATCCCAATGAGCATGTCACGCAATACAAGCAACTCATGTGGACGGCCTCGATACCCCATAATTATTTAGAAGTCTGCATGTGCAAAAGTTTTGGAGCATCCATCAGGGGTGCAACACTACAGTGGTTGATCAACCTCAAACCAAAATCAATCAATTCGTTCGCCGACCTCGTCAACCAGTTTTTCCAGCAGTTCGCCAGCAGTTGCAAGATGGAGAAACAAACTAGTGACCTTTACTACATAATTCAGAAGGAAGGAGAAACCGTCAAGAATTACTTCAACCGCTTCAACATAGAGATGATCGGGATACATAATTGTGACGTCAAAACGGCGATCGAAGCTTACAAACGAGGGCTAGACAACAACTCGGGTCTATACCTAGATCTTACCAAATATACGACCGATACATTTGAAGACGTAAGAGCACGGACCTTGGCTCATATGAGAGTCGAAGATGACGCTGCCTTTCGACAACAAAGATCTCCCGATAAACGGGTGCTTGGAGTAAAAAAAACCTGAATTCAAAAGTCCAAAAGTGATTTCTAACGTCATACATGAAAAAAGAAAAGTCGAACCCAAAGTAAACCCCAAGTTCACCCAATACCCGAAATTGTCGACTTACGGTTTTGCAGGTACTTCAAACGAACTAGTGGAAACATTAAAAACCTCCAAGCTACAGTACGATGGCCCAAAAAAAGTGATCGTCCAAACGACCAAAAGGATACGACGAAATGGTGCGATTTCCATAACGATCATGGACACGACACGGACGATTGTTAAGTCCTCAGGAAGGAAGTCACATGGTTATCACAAAAGGGCTATCTCAACGATTTGGTCTCGACGCAGGCCACAGGTAACACCCCTAGAGCCACATCTTCTACGCATACTAAACTAGTGAATTGTGTGACAGGAGGATCCGACGTGTACGGATTAACATACTCAGCCGGTAAAAGACATGCAGGGCAAAAGTTTGACGAGTCCAGCATCCCCGTTGATTATCAAAAAGGAGATGACAGAAAGCTCGACACCATGACAGTAATGTTCAGCGACGAGGATCTAGGCGACACCAGACGCATACATCATGATGGCCTTGTCGTCCAACTCACCATCGGGAATTGTCTGACCAAAAGAATTCTCGTCGACGGAGGAAGCTCAACCAATATCATCTTTCTCAATACACTCAAAGCTATCGGAATAAGCGAGGAAGAAGTCATACGACGATAAAGTGATATTGGCTTCTTCCTCGCTTATTCCCAATACACTCAAAGCTATAGGAATAAGCGAGGAAGAAGTCAATAAATCCACGACATTGGGCGAAATTACGCTACCCATCTTCGCAAAAGGAGTCAATAAATCAACTCGCTTTAACGTGGTCGAGTGTTCCTCAGCTTATAATGTTATCCTTGGAAGACCATGGATACATGATATGACGGCAGTCCCCTCGACGTACCATCAGACGATAAAATTTCCTACTCCCTGGGGGTACAAGAAATAAGAAGTGAACGAAAAGACGCAAGAGAATGCTACAAAACCGCAATGAGACCTCGAAAGCAGAGCATCTAGAAATTATAGAGCCAGGCGTATGACAAGTACCCTGACGACTACGGACTCTAGGAAATCGCCTTGGATCCAGCCAGACCTGAACGCACAGTATTCCTGGGGGCATCCTTGGATGAAAAATAAAGAATAATCTCATACGATTCCTAAGGGACCACTCCGATTGTTTCGCTTGGACGCACGAAGATATGGTCGGCATAGAACCGGGTATCATATCACACAACTTGAACGTGGACGTAAGCTTTCCCCCGATCAAGCAAAAGCGAATGAAGTTTGCACCTGAAAGGAACAAGATTATCAATGAAGAGGTCGATAACTTGCTGAAATCTGGAAAGATTAGAGAGGTCAAGTATCCAGACTGGCTGGCCAACGTTGTCGTGGTTAAGAAAAAGAATGGAAAGTGGCGAGTTTGTATTGATTTCACTGACTTGAACAAGGCATGTTCCAAAGATCCTTTTCCTCTTTCACACATCGATGCCATGGTCGAAGCCACAGCTGGACATGAACTCTTGACATTTATGGACGCATATTCCAGATACAATCAAATACTCTTGCATCCGGACGATTAGGAAAAGACAACCTTCATGACAGACAAAGGCATCTATTGTTACAAAGTAATATCGTTCAGTCTAAAGAACGCCGGATCAATGTACCAACGACTCGTCAACCTTATGTTTAAAGATTTTCTAGGCAAGACAATGGAAGTATACATCAACGATATGCTCGTAAAGTCAAAATGCAAGATCATAGTGAGCATCTCAAAGGACCTTTTGAAATCCTAAGAAAGTACGATATGAAGCTGAATCCGACTAAATGCACCTTTAGAGTTCGCGCGGGAAGATTCTTGGGACACATGGTGACGCGTCGAGGCATTGAAGCTAGTCCAGATCAGATCAAAGCAATCCTCGACTTACGATCACCAAGGAACCTGAAAGAAGTACAATGCTTGACCGGGAGAGTCGCAGCTTTAAATCGTTTTATTTCAAAATCGTCGGATAGACGTCATTTATTCTACAACGTCCTCAGGAAAGCTAAAGGTTTCGACTGGACTGATGGTCACGAAAGAGCGTTGGGTGAGCTTAAAGAATACATGATGTCTCCACCTCTTTTGTCGAAACCAAAAGACAATAAAATCCTGTACCTATACTTATCAGTAAGTAACACTTCCGTAAGTTCGGTACTGATTCAAGGAAACGAAAACCAGTAAAGACCGATATATTACGTGAGTAAATCCCTTGTCGATGTAGAAACAAGATATTCATCGATGGAAAATTTACTTCTGTCATTGGTAACTTTTGTAAAGAAGTTACGACATTACTTCGAAACTCATCCAGTTACTGTCGTCACCAACTACCCGCTCAAGTCCGTCTTGAGGAAGCCGGAATTAACTGGCAGACTCGCGAAGTGGAGTATTTATCTAAGTGGTTACGACATGTCCTTTATTCCACGAACAACAATAAAGTCGCACGAAATTGCTGACTTTATCGCAGATTTTACACCCGACCTAGAGAAGGAAGCAATTGTAGAGATTTCATCTGTGGTGAACTTAGACGACAACCACTGGACGATCTACGTTGACGGATCGTCGAACATACGTGGAACCGGCTTGGGACTCGTCCAAAATTCACCACAGGGGGGGCATAATGGTATATTCGATATCTTGCGACTTCAAAGCAACGAACAACAAAGAAGAATATGAAACATTGATCGCAGGACTAGGAATGGCCCACGCGGTGGGGGTAAAACATCTCTTGGTTAAAAGCGATTCCCTGCTGATCGTCAATCAGCTGAGCGGGGAATTCGCGACTAAAGACGCACGAATGACAAACTATTTTGAGGTCGCAAAAGAAAATGAAAAACTTCGAATCTTGTACAATATAGCAAGTACCAAGAGATCAGAACACGCAGGCAGACGCGTTAGCTAACTTGGGATCCGCCCTCAGTAAATCCAAATTTAACAATATACCAATAATTCATTTGGAATCTCCATCGATCGAGAAGCATGATGTCGCAGTCATAACTAGTAACGACGAGGACGAATGGTTCAAAGAAGTAATAGACTACCTCATAGATTGTCAATTACCAGAAGACAAGCTGAAAGCCAGGCAAATATGATTTAAATCTTCCAAGTATGTTATAATGCACGATCATCTTTATAGAAGATCTTCTATCGGGCTCAACCTACGATGTGTGAATAAAGGTCAAGTAGAAGAGATTCTCCGAGAAATGCACGAGGGCGAGTGTGGGAATCATTCTGGAGGTCGAAGTCTAGCGAATCGAATCTCATGACAAGGATATTACTGGCCGACATTACGGCAGGACGCGTTCAAGTACATACAAAACTGTGACTCATGTCAAAGACACACAAGCACAACTCATAAGTCTTCGGAGAATTTACATTCGACACTGATTCAGTGGCCGTTCATGCGTTGGGGAATAGATATTGTCGGGAACTTACCACCAGCCCCCGGACAAAAAGTGTTTCTCCTAGTGCTTACAGACTATTTTTCTAAATGGATTGAAGCCGCTGCTTTTTCCCAAGTACGGGATAAAGAAGTTATTACCTTTATCCAGAATAATGTAATCTGTAGGTTTGGGATCCCATCAGAAATCATATACGACAATGGATCTCAGTTTATAAGTGAGAAAACAAAAAAGTTCTGTGAAGATTGCCACATTAAACTCATAACCTCGACGCTTAGATACCCACAATCGAATGGGCTAGCTGAATCAAGCAACAAGACTATTATCAACACTATCAAACGACGCCTTAGTTCTACGAAAGGAAAATGGGTAGAGCAACTCCCGATGGTTTTATGGGCTAATAGAACAAGACCCCGATCCGCCACCGGACAAACACCTTTCTCTCTAGTCTATGGGTGCGAAGCAGTGCTACCTATCGAAATCAGACTACCTCTTACTAGACATACAACAATCGAACAAAATTTGATCGACCTTAGTTACGACGTTGATGGATTGGAAGAACTAAGGGAAGCTGCACTCATTCGAATGGCCACCCAACAGCAGGCTGTCGCCAGACATTTTAATAAGAATGTGAAGGTCAAAACTTTCCAAGAGTGAGATTATGTTTTACGACGTATCTTCCAAAATACCCAAGAGATTAACGCAGGAAAATTAGCACCCAAATGGGAAGGACCTTATAGAATTACCCAAGTCATGGGAAAAGGGGCTTATCGCCTATAAAATATGAGTGGTCGGGATATCCCACGGAGCTGGAACGCCACTCATCTCAGGAAATATTTTTTTTAAAATTCGCAAGTTCTTGTCGCATGTTTATTCCCTTTGTTTTTATCTTTTTCTATATACGATTACTAAATTGTGCGTCGGAGGGTCGTTGGTCAAACCAACGACCACCTCTAACGTTTTCTTTCGATCACAGGTACGCCGGAAGTCGCAAGAACCCACGAAGCGATATAAAAATACATATATAAATAAAACCCCAAGTCATGGCAAAAGGTAAATATATTAAAGTTCTTGACAAAAAATGGCCGGACCCAAAATGTCGTCCATAGCAAAAGTACAAAAAGAAAAAAGAAAATCAAGGGGCAGAAGGGGAGAACTTCGTTAGTTGACCATTAAGGTCGTCGATCTTTACCTGGGCCTCATTCAGTTGAGACCTGAGGTCACCGACCTCAGTAACCTTCCCGGTAAGGGTCGTCTCCAACTCGGCCTCCAAAACCCCTATTCTCTCCAGTGCGACCTCCAAGCATCATCGGAGATCAGAACTAACGCTCTGTTCTCGAACAAGGTCTTCTTGAACCTCCTCGAAACGGGAAGAGATCTCATCGGCTTTAGCTGATGCATCTTCTTCGATCGCTTGCAAAGCCTCCTCCCGATCAAGGACTCTTGTCTCCGGGTTGGAAGCCATGGTCAAAACCTGACCAATCGACGCCTGAAGGGCCAGGAAAACACACCGATTGAAAAAAAAACAGGGATGCATAACGCACGACCGCTGACACGCACGACGCATGACGCATGATTATTAAAAACGTACGACGCATAAAAATTATAAACTACCTGAAAAGAAAGGATGGGGAACTCGGCATCATTGCCAAAAATGAACGGGCTCCTCTCCATAGGTTTCTTCCCTTTATCCCTCGACGGGGCAGAAGAACCAGTTACGTGCGATGGCCTAACGACCATCGACGTCTTTGCCTTCTTGGAACTAGAAGTCCCAAAAGACGGTTCTCTCAGGATCGACCCGGAAGCGCCTCGTCGACCCATGTCCCTACGGGCAGGCAAAATCCTTCGACCGTGGGAAAACTCCCCCGATTTTCCTGAAACATTGAGGAAACAGAATGAGGAGACCAAAAACTTCGTCAGGACAAAAAAGAAAGATAAGTTCAATACCTATTCCTTCTTCCTCTTGTTCTGGAGTTGAATGAGATTCCCTGAAGAAGGTAACACCCTCATCCTCCTCATCCGCAGTATCTTCACCCTCATCCTTCTCATCCATAGGAACTACGCCCTCTTTGGGATCGTAGACCTGAAACTCCCGGTGAGGAATCTGCCGGAAGAGCGCGAGCTTGGCCGACGAATCGGACAGGGGTGCAAGTTCACACGTCACGCTTGAAAACCAAGACAGGAAAAAATTTAAATAGGAATCTGATTCCTACCAAAAAATAAAGAGAACGTCGTTTACCTTGCGTGGGCCATCCGTAGACGACCCAGTTCACTACAGGGGCATAAGACGCCAAATTGCAGAACACGTAGCGAGTCTTCCAACCGCGATCGTTCACTGCAGTACCAGGTATCAGCGCTTGGTCCTGTCGATCCTTGGAATAAGGAGGGAATCGACGATTAGCGTCAGCTTTGACCGTATAGGCCAAAATTAGCTCATGGATGGTGAAAGGGGAAACCCAATCAGCTGTCAATCGCTCTATAGTCAGAACGATTCTCCAAAATTGGGGCATTAACTGCCCCGGGGATATCTCGAATCGACCGAGAAAATCCCTCACCGGAGAAGAGAGTCCCCATGTAAACCCAATCTTGAACGGGTATTCGTAAAGGACGAAATGATCAGCGGGACATTCCTCCGCCCCGAGATTACCAGGACTCTCTAACTGAACATAGTCAGGGAGCCATGCTAAGTCCTTGAAAGCTAGAAGGTTGTCTGGCGACGATATCGTACCCAACAAACTAGACATTCTTAGCAAAAGAAAAAAGTTCACTCTGGTACGAGAAATTGCAGGTTCTATAAAAAAGCGAAGAAGCAGGCCTAGATTTAGAAAGCCAAATCGTTTCCTTTTATACGAAAATAAGAGACGATTTGATTCCTCCCCAGATCGACAACTGTTGATCCAAAGTCTCGCATGCAACCACAAGATCCTCGACACCTGTCCCTCGCCTATGTCATCCGTGTATCATGCGGAGGACATCATCATCGTTATCCCAAATCAAACCGGGATCAAACCGATTACTATTCCAAACCAACTCGATTGCTGCATCGATCAATATAGTTGCCAAAAAATCGGTCGCATGACAAAATAAATTCTTAAAATAATTTCCCGCAACAAAATTCAAAAATTTAGGGGCAAACTGTTATACCCAAAATTTACGCCGTTAACTCCGTTAAGTTTCGTTAGAATTCTGCCGTTAACTCCGTTAGAAAATGTTATAACTTGACTAAACGTTAATGATATATCCGTTATACCGTTATCTCTGTATTTATATCATTTTCATTTACAAGTCAAGACTTTATGAAGACATTATCGCGACACTGAAGACAAATCATGAAGACTCGTCCGTTAAGACCGTTTGGCCGTTACCAAGACCATCATCCAGGTTCAAGTATAGAAAGATAGCTCAAATCAACAAGAAACACACGTTGAAACACAGTGAAATACTGAGAAAAGCTCCGAGTACACTTTGGCGAACTTACGACACCACAGTCCAAACTCACGACAACAGCGTCGCAAGTCACGACAACAGTCGTAGACTCATGACCAATCATTCATACTGTTTTTGTAACCTTGTTTATTGTTCTTAAGACCGACGTCCCTGTTTGACGTCCTTTTTCCTTAGTGCATCGACGATCCCTTACGGTCGTCCGCAGTTTTTCTCTCGAAAGGGGGTTTTCTGCGTCATCAATTCTTTGTGTCGTTTACATTCTGTTTGTTTGTTTTTCGAATTGGTTTTCTTTCTTTAGTTGATAAATGTCTGAATCGTTAGTCTACCATTAACTCAGTTTTTGGCATTAACAATACCCTTAACGTAATTAGATTATTATTAATTAGTTTTTTAATTCCTTAAAATATATGTGGCTAGGAAATTGTTCCTTTGTTTCTTTAAGCCGTAAAAATTCTCGTTTGAACCTTCCTCTATATATATATATATTAAACGAATTGTCAGTGAATATAAACTTTTAGAAAGGTAATATTTTCTATTTCTACTTTCGTTTTTATGTTTTTCTTTACATAAATATAAACAGAAACTATAAAAGCTTTGGTTTTAAAGAAAACTATTAGGAAACAAACAAGATTGAAGATAATAAAAGCCAAATCATATGATATGTAAACAAAATCATGTCTTGCAGAATATTTTCGGGCTTTTTGATGTTTCTCCAAGAATATGACTCCAAGTCCCATGTTGGACTTGGAATGGTCACAACTATCAATAGAAAAGAAAGAAGTGATTGCACTTTACTCTTTATTCACATGTATCTATGTATTTTTGGAGCACTATTTTCAAAAGATGACAAAAATAGAGTGTAACTCATACGAGTTGGGTAAGTCACTTAATACGACTTGGTACTTTCGGGTTAATACGAGTTTGATTTAAAATGAATAAATTTTTAGAAAAGGTTAAACCATAACTATGTAATTCTTATTAACACGTTGTAGCCGATATATCCTTGTGCATTATTTGTGTACGTATTTTGCTTATGTAGTAATTAACACTAGACAAATGGAAGAAATATGAAAGAAATTGCAATCTGAAGTTTGAGGAAGAAAACTCTCACTTTTAGAAAAGGTTAAACCCTCACTTTTGCCTACGTATTTTTTCTTCAGAAATATGTCACTAAAGGGTGATTCCTTACAAAACCGTCACAAAAGTTGGTGGGTAAATTGTTGGTGGTTTATTTAAATCAGTGACAGATTACACATGGATTCTTTGGGTGATTTTTGTTGGTATATCCTCGAAAAACGTCGAATTTTACCGAATCACTGGTATTTTTTGGGTGATCCGTGGGTAATCACCAACGAAAATTTCCCTAGGTAATTTTCGGGGGTAAAAATCATTTGTTTTGTAGTGCCTTAGGAAGTGAATTGAAAAAAAAACTAAGCAACATGAAATAAATCATAAATACATAATGTCAAGTGTGGTCTAATTTTTTTTCCCAAACCAGGCCGTAAGATCGAACCATGCAGGCTGCAATTTTGTGGCATAAACTAAAAATTCTAGTGGTTAACAAGATTTTTGATACAATTTATTTATTTGCGAACAATGCAGTTTAGTTTGTTTTAATTACGTACACACAACAATAGTTTTTGATCTGGTTCAACCGGTTTTGGTTCAACAAGTTTCTACGGTCCTAAATATCTTGAACATGCAGCCTCTAGAGCCATTTGTTTTAGGCTATTTTTATCTTGTCATGAATTTATATCTCGTTATATCTCCTCACCATTTTCCCCTCATTGTAGTTTTACATTTTTCCCTTTTTCTTGGAAGTCATACATGTACTTTCTATTTTAAACCACTCTTGTACTAATAACCGGTGACTTTTACTTTAAACTATTACCAATTTTGTACTTTGATTAAAAAAACTAATTATTTTTTCAAATTATTTTTGTTCTTAGTAGCAAGTAATTGTTTTTCAAAGATTTAATACCAAGGTTCTAAATGGCACGACTAAACGGCAAGGTGAAGTCTTAAGTCGTAGGAGCCACGACGAATCAATGACGTTTTCAAGGGGTGACTTATGGCGTTAAAATTCTAATTCGTATACAATATTATATATAAAAACATATGTTTTGTATTGTTACTCAAAGATACAATAGTAATAAGCAAGTTAAATTAGGTTATAATATTAAAAACTAGCAAATAATACATTAAAAACGTAAAGAAAAAATCAAATATCGAATTACGAAAACTACACGTTAGGCCATGATGTGCCACAGACTTCACCTGGCGTAAGACACAAGCCTTGTACCATGATGCACCTTGACGACCGTACGGCAAGTTTTTTAGAACAGTGTTTAATACACAACATGGCATTGGACATCACAAATGTCCTAAAAGACAAATAAAGCAATGAAATTTATTTAGTGACAATCAAATATATGTGAGATTAACCAACAACTAGGATCGTAAGCACAAATAACAATCAACCAAATAGCTATAAAAACACACCAAACATAGAGATTTACGTGGTTCCCTCATTGATATAATGATGTACGTCCATAGGGAAGAGGAGAAACTTTATTGATGAAGAGCGTCCAAACACTGAAGAGAAATTACAAAGCGAACATTAAATTGTGTAAAATCTCTTCCAATATTTTCTCTACTTAAACTAGGGCTTCTAAGCACTCAAATTTTGCGCTCTATCATGGTCGAACTCAAGGGGTTTATTTATACTAATTAATAGGTGAAATCCCAATTTTATCCACTACTAAAATGGAAGTCTTTCACCTACGACCATTTTCCTGGAAAATCCGTCGCTAGAGGGTGATTCGTCACTAAACCGTCACAAAATTTGGTGGTTAATTTATTGGTGTGTAAATCAAATCAGTGACAGATTACCCAGGAAATTCCTGGATAATCCATTGGTATTTTTATGAAAACATCGGATTTTATCGGAACCATAGTATTTCCTGGATGATCCGTGGTAATCACCAAGGAAATTTCTCTGGGTGAATTTTTGTGGGTGAAAGTCATTTGTTTTGTAGTAACGACCCCAATACTAAAAGTTAGGTAAATCATCTTTACGGTCACGCACGGCCATGACGATTTATAAGGTGTAGCCGTGTCGAAACACCAAAAGTTTATGTTTGCAAAAGAACACCACAGACGGCCATCCTGGATCATAAGGTGCGGTCGTGCCCGATCATAAGATGCAGTCGTGTTAGAAACTCTAGAATTTTTTGTTTTGCATATCATTGTTTCGTATCACAAATTTTAACACACAACACTACATATCATAATTTTATACATTACAAATCTTTACAAATAAAAATATGTAACATATCAAAACACACATTTTTGTGTTGATTTGCTTTGATTTCCGATCATGTAACGATATATTTCCCTTTGATCTAAATCATGAATATTTTTCATTTTGTTTTTTAAGAATAACTTAAGTTGCCGATGTTTCTTGTACATCTCCAACTTTATTCCACGAAAGCGACTCATGAAGAGTTGCATAATCTTGACCATTTTTTATAGCATCTCATGAATACGTATAGAATAAAGCTAGGTACCATTTCATTTACTTAGTACTGACTTTTCTTTTTCCTTTTATGAAATTGTTTCATGCCTAAAATATGTCATGATAATTCAAAAACTAAAGTATAAAACTAAACAATTTGTTATTGTCAGAAATATAGCAAAACAATACTTTTACAAGCAACATCATGGTTCACAGAATCACAAGCAACATTAGGAATTTTAAAAATCAACATAATCTATAATATTTGGTTTCACTACAAAACAAATGACTTTTACCTACAAAAATTACCCAGGAAAATTTCCGTCGGTGATTACCCACGGATCACCCAGAAAATACTAGTGGTTCGAAAAAATCCGCTGTTTTACGAAAAAATACCAACGGATCACCCAGAGAATCCATGGGTAATCTGTCACTAATTTGAATTATCCACCAGCAATTTAGCAACTAAATTTTGTGACGTTTATGTGAGAAATCACCCTTTAGTAACAGATATCCTAGGGAAAAGTCCGTAGGCAAAAGTATTTTGTTTAGTAGTGTTTATAAGACGTTAAAAATAACTTTCACCGACAGAAAAATCCGTTGGTAATCTGTGGCTAAAAAGTCGGATCGGTCGGTAATTCGTCGGTCAAAGTGTTACACCCTCAAAACCAATCGGGTTGTAACGGGACAACAATCCTTAAAAGACAAACATGCATCCTAAAAATACATCACAGCGGAAATATTAAATATTACACTATCAATCTTTAAACAAGGAATTGAAATACTAAACATCAACATAACATTGTAGACTTAAAGTAAGCATAAAGGTAGTACGCTAGCATAAACGTTCCTCAAGCCAGACCTTTGCCCTTATCAACCTCGAACTTTCCTGATCCTGAGATACACGCTAAAGTTAGCTTTACGCTAAGTGAGTTTCAAGGTTTCCGCAACTTCATTCCTAAATCATAAGCACGACATAAAGTGAGAACAAATCGTTTATATCGTAAGCTACTCATAAAACGTCATGCACATTAAAAGCATATAACGCATATATTAAAATACATATTTTATCATCTTTGAGATCTCATACATCCACTTGGCATGGTGGGGCTCCGTCATTCCGTCCATCCTAGTCAAGTTCAAGGTGCTCTCAAGCACAAATCTTGACTACCATCTCATAGTCCAGTCTTTTAAAAGTACCCCTTCTGGCACAAGCACCGACTGTTTTCATCTTATGCGGTTTACCGTCGTCCAATACCAGCGTCCTGGTAATGAGCCCCACACTTAAAGCCACGTCAAATCAATCCAATATCATCGACAAGGAAATTCGTATCATACATAGCATGCACTTCATCCGACATTTAAAATAATAGCATGCTCAAAACATTGATCATCCAACATCCTCATACATGTAGATACATATATATATATATATATATATACCTAGACATAGCATACAAAACGTTTCCATCAAAATATAGCATGTTCATGTAATCGTCATTTCAAGCATCATCTAACATACTAGCATGCATTTTCATCTTTAACCAAATATAGCATGCTAAAAATTACCATCATTCGTAACAAGAACATACTTACATACTTGCGTGTATCCCATTCAAAAGTCACATGAAACTCACCTCGATTAGTGTCGGTTTACTCGCTACTTGATAGCTCCCAATCCTACACGAAGTCATAACATTTCCTTAAGCATTCCCGTCTTAAACAAATAATTCACTTAATTTATCGAATCCTCAAATGCATTAATAAAAATCGTTTCATTATTTCCTAATCCCTAAATTAACAAGATGTCATCACCCTCGTCCCATTTTACGTCGCCTAACAAAACATATCCATATGTACACATTTATAGAGATTTACAATATACATGAATATATATATATATATATATAAATATATATATACAAGTACATATAATCTGCAGCTCTGGACCATATATAGACTTCCCATCAGAACATCCCTTTTACCATCATGTGGGTACATATTCATACACACATATATATATACATACATGCGTTCATATACATGTTCATATATTTATATATATATATATATATATATGTAAATATATAATTTGCCTACAAAAAGGCTACTGCTTTAAACTCCATCCATGACCATCCATTCTCATACTTCCCTATTTTGACATTCACATACAAATACACAACGTGCAAACACATGGGCCAATTTACCAGAACATCAATTTCAAAATTCTCGGCTGAACACAGCCGGTGGACTTCCACTAGAAACAACCCCTCTTATTTTATATTTTATTTTGGGTTCAATTAACCTCCATCTTTTAACTTCCAGACATAAGCAAGTAACGTTGATATCATCAATTCAAACCCAAATTCTCACGTAACCTTGTATACCAAACCAATTTCAAGATTGAGTTCTGATTGCACAAAAATATAACTTCCAGTACTGAATTTTATTACCCACTTAAAACACAAACGTCGATCTTTAATAGACTTGAACGATACACAAACACATTGAGCGTCATTAGGAGAACATCAACAAGAGGGTTCACTAGAAATTCTTACCTCTCACTATTGAAGATCGATTCTAGAACACCGTCTCTCTTCCTCGCCTCCTTCTCTGTGGTTTCCTTCCTTTTCTTGCTCTCGACCGTTTTATTTTTACAAAGACAGGGAGTAGGAAAGTGGAGTTCGCTCCAGCCATCCCCCCCCCCCCCTCTTAATCGACGTTCACAACCATTGCCGCTCCCGGATTTTCTCCCCACTCCCAAACTCCACGATCTAATTTCAAATTGAAACCTAATTGTTGTTCAAATAAACTTTTATTTTTCTTTTCTTTTTTATTTCACACTTACGCTACTTCTCCTTTCAGATTCCAGATTTTACAAGAGTAGCCCATCTCCTTTGTCTATTATTATTTTAAACCAAAAATTCTTGGGGTGTTACAACTCTCCCCCACTTATAAAAATTCCGTCCTCGGAATTTAAATTCCGTCAAACAAGTGTGGATACTTCACTCTCATCTTTAACTCGGGTTCCCATGTCATGTCTGAACCTTTATGGAATTTCCATCTAACCAGTACTAATGGAATACTTTTATTCCTTAGCCTTTTCACTTTTCGATCCAACACTTGTACGGGTTCTTCTATATAGCTCAATTTGTCATCTATTTGAATGTCGTCCAATGCCACTATGGCCGTCTCATTAGCTAAGCATTTCCTTAGGTTCGACACGTCAAATGTATTGTGGATTTTGTTCAAGCTTTCTGGTAATTGGAGTCGATATGCTACTTTACCGACCCTTGCTAAAATTTTGAACGGTCCAATATATCTCGGACTTAACTTTCCTCTCTTACCAAACCTGACTATCCCCTTCCACGGTGATATCTTAAGCATCACCTTATCCCCGACTTGAAATTCTAGAGGCCGCCTTCTTTTATCCGCATAACTCTTTTGCCTATCTTGCGCGGCCTTTAGCCGACTTCTTATTTGGACCACCTTGTCAGTCGTTTGTTGGACGATTTCTGGTCCGGTCAGTTGCTTCTCTCCAACGCCCGTCCAACAGATCGGCATCCTGCACTTCCGTTCATACAACGCTTCAAAAGGCGCTGCTTGAATACTGGCATGATAGCTATTATTGTACGCAAATTCTACCAATGGTAGGTGACTATCCCAACTACCTCCAAAGTCCATCACACACGACCGTAACATGTCCTCTAGTGTTTGAATTGTCCTCTCACTCTGCCCATCCGTCTGTGGGTGATAAGCTGTACTCAGGTTCAATCTTGTACCCATCTCTTTCTGAAAACTGGTCCAGAATCTCGACGTGAACCTTGTATCTCTATCAGGTATAATTGACAATGGCACCCCGTGCCTTGTCACGATCTCGTTGACATATATCCAGGCTAGCTTTTCCAATGGATATGATTCTTTGATCGGGAAAAGGTGCGCAGACTTAGTCAACCGATCCACGATTACCCATATCTTGTCGTGACCTTTCAACGTTTTTGGTAGCTTGGTTACAAAATCCATGGTAACCCGATCCCACTTCCAAACGGGGATTTCTATCTGTTGCAAGCTACCAGACGGTTTTTGGTGCTCTGTATTTACCTGCAGACACGTCAAACACTTTTCTACGTATCGGGCTATTGATTTCTTCATCCCCGGCCACCAATAGTTTTCCCTAATGCTTTTGTACATCTTATCACCTCCAGGGTGCATTGTATACTTAGACTTGTGTGCCTCGTCAAGCACCGTTTCCCTCACATCTCCTAGCTTTGGGATCCAAATTCTATCATTTAATCTCTTGATTCCATCTTTCCCACACTCGAGTAACTTAATTTGTCCGATCATCCTTTCACCCTTGACGTTCTCATCCAGAAGAGCCTTTTGTTGCCCTTCTCGGATCTGATCCACCAAGTCTACTTTAACATCTATCCTCATAGCACGGACTCTCAACGGTTCTACTCTATCCTTCCTACTTAAAGCATCCGCGACCACGTTAGCCTTACCGGGATGGTAATGGATCTCGCAGTCGTAGTCCTTCAACAATTCCATCCATCTTCGTTGCCTCATGTTCAACTCTTTTTGGTCGAACAAGTATTTTAAGCTCTTATGATCGGTGAAGTTCATGCATTTTGTCCCATACAGGTAGTGTCGCCATATCTTTAACGCGAACCCTACAGCTGCTAGTTCCATGTCGTGCGTTGGGTACCTTTTTTCGTGATCCTTCAACTGTCGAGACGCATAGGCAATCACCTTGCCTCGCTGCATCAAGACGCATCCTAGTCCTTGCTTTGAGGCATCACTATACACGACAAAGTCATCTGTCCCATCTGGTAATGAACAATACTGGTGCACTACTTAATCTTTCCTTCAGTTCTTGAAACGCTTCATCCTGCTTATGGCTCCATTCAAACTTTGTAGCTTTCTTCGTCAACATTGTTAACGGGGTAGCTAACTTTGAGAAGTCTTGAATGAACCTTCTATAGTATCCAGCCAATCCTAGAAAGCTTCGAATCTCCGATGCTGACCTCGGAGGTTCCCATTCCATCACTGTTTGGATCTTCGCGGGGTCTACTTTTATACCATCTGCATTCACAACATGACCTAAGAACTGTACTTCTCAAATCCAGAAGTCACACTTTGAAAACTTAGCATATAACCTTTCCCTTTTTAGCAATTCTAAGATTGTTCTTAGGTGCCCTTCGTGTTCTTCTCGACTCTTCGAATAAATAAGGATGTCGTCTATGAATATGATTACAAACTTATCCAAGTAGGGTCTACATACTCGATTCATCAGGTCCATAAACGCTGCAGGTGCGTTGGTCAACCCAAAAGGCATGACCAGAAATTCATAGTGACCATACCTCGTCCTAAAGGCTGTCTTTGGAATATCAGCTTCCGACACCCTCAACTGATGGTATCCCGACCTTAGATCAATTTTGGAGAAATAGCTTGCTCCTTGAAGTTGATCGAACAGGTCGTCGATCCTTGGTAGTGGGTACCTATTCTTTATTGTGACTTTGTTCAATTCACGATAATCGATGCACATTCGCATCGTGCCGTCTTTCTTCTTGACGAACAAGATCGGAGCTCCCCATGGTGAAGAGCTTGGCCGAATGAACCCCTTTTTCATCAGTTCCTGCAGTTGATTCATCAACTCTTGCATTTCAGTCGGAGCTAACCGGTATGGTGTTTTGGCAATCGGCGCTGCCCCGGGCACTATGTCGATCTTGAACTCGACTTGCCTTTCCGGCGGAATTCCGGGCAAGTCTTCTGGGAACACTTCTGGATACTCCCTTACAATAGGGATGTTCTCCAACTTCCGTTCTTGTGCCATGTCGATCGCATATGCCAAATAGGCATCACATCCTTTTCTCATGCATTTACTCGCCTTAATCATTGAGATAATTCCTATCTCGTCTTTCTTCTTCTCTCCATATACATGCAGCATGTTTCCATTAAGAGTTGGTATCTTAATCATTTTCTTATTACAGACAATTTGGGCGTCATGGTTAGACAACCAATCCATGCCTAAAACAACATCAAACCCATCTAGACTCATAGGCATTAGCTTAAGTGAAAACTCATTACCATCTATATTGATCGTGCAATCCTCAATTATCTCACAAATTCCTACTCGACCACATCAGCGGTTTCTACAACATAGCTTTTGTCTAACCTCTTGGCATCTTTATTCAAATAAGGGAGAAAAGTAGTGGAAACGAAACTTCTACTAGCACCATAATCGAATAGAACATGTGCATAATTGTCATTGATAAGAAACATACCTGATACAACGTCAGGTGTTTCCTTAGCCTCCTCGAGTGTCATAGTGTATGCCCGTCCTTTAGCTCGCGGTATTTCTTTCTTCTCATTCCCACTTTTACTTGGACCTCCTCCAACTGATTTTAAACTTCCGACCGGGCCCTTCTGGAGCTTTGGGCAGTTAACCCGAATATGCCCTATTGCTCCACATTCATAACATGCTCGTTGGTTTGGGCATTCACGTTGTGTATGCCCTGGTTTCCCACATTTGTAGCAATTAGTGCTACCCACTCGACACTCTCCCAAATGCCATTTGTTACACTTGCCACACGGTGGGCTTCTCATTTCGTTTCCCTTAGGTCTTAGTCCCGATCCCAACTTGCTAACCTTCAGTCCTTTACTCGACCCTTCCCACTTACGTTTCATGTCTTTCTTTGTCTCGGCTGGGCTATCACTACTCTTCTCAGATATTTTTGCCGTCTCAACCGCTTGAAGAAAAGTCTCCGGGTGAGTTACCTCAACATATCGTTTGATATCCTTCCGTAGATCGTGAACATAACGATCTATCTTTCGTTGCTCGGTTGCCACCTGATGAGTTGCAAACCTCGATTTCTCAATGAACTTATTGGTGTACTCCTCCCCCGAATCTAGACCCTGTTCCAATTGTAGGAACTCTGTCTCTAGCTTCATCACATCAATCCTCGAGCAATACTTCTCAGTCATCAATTCCTTCAAACTCTCCCATGTCATCGAGGTTGCCTCTGCAATTCCTCTAACGGCTTGTTCAGCGCTCCACCAGTGTAAAGCGGCAGTCTTGAAGGTGGTAACAGCAAATTGCACCTTCTGTTCTGGTACACATTGGCATGTCTCGAAGCAGTTTTCCATCTTATTGAACCAATCCATCAAGTCCAATGGACCCTCTTTACCGGTAAACTCTTGCGGGTGTGTGCTCGAGAATGTTTTATAACTACATCCCCTTTTTCCCGAGTTGCCACTCTCGTTTTCTATTCCGTCATCTCGTTTTCTTTGAGTTTCGTCTGACTTTTCCTTACTCTTCTCTTCATTCTCCCTATTACGTCTCATCTCTTCCAGATTCACCATCAGTGTTGGTAAGGCGTTTTGTAGGGCCTGAGAAATTTCCTTTGCTAGGTCAGCACGGGTAATGGGTCCATCAACTTGTCCATCACCCCGTCCTCGACCTCGTCCATGTCCACGACCACGACCAGATGTCGAGCTCGCTTGCACTGAGAGGGATGCACCCTCACCTCGGCCCCGGCCCCTACCTCCGCCCCTACCTCTCCCCCGTCCTCGTCCTGTTGGCACACTCTGTTCGGGGATGTTCACATTCTCATTTCCACCCACATTAGCATTCGTATTTTCCTCACTGACCGATGCAGTCCTTCCCGATCGTCTTGACATCTCGAGTTACTGAAAAAAAGGAGTAACATATACTTATTTCATAATAAATCCTTCTTCACGAATCTAAAGAACATCATAACACACATTTGAATGCTAAAAAAAACAACACTTCTATTGAAAACTCAAAAAGGTTTTGTATATCGAGTACGAATAATACTAAAATACATCCAAGCAATTAAACGATTTAACATCTACGATCAAACACCTAAGATAAAACTAACAATCTCCTACTAAACAATAAAGAAAGAAATTCCATAAACATCATCTTCTATCATCTATCACCACTCTTCATGCTCGTCCGCATCATCATCCTCATCATCATCATCCTCATCGTCTTGTTGCCCAGGAAAGCCGGTTCCTCGACTAGGTAGTACTATGTGTTGAGCCATTGCCGATAGGGCAGTACTGGGTGGTACAAGTGTGCAAACTCAACATCGGGTCCTTGTTGGAACCACTCAATCCAATATCCGGCATATATTCCCACCCTCGTGTATACGTACCATATAACCCTTCTAAGGTACCGAAACCAATCCACAATCCTGGTCCTAAGCGACCTTGCCGCTATACGTGCCTCTTGCCTAGCCATCCTATATACTACAACCGTCATGTGGTTTCGAAACTCCAACTCGTCTATGTAGTCGCGATAATTTTGAATTACGGTTACAGGAACTATAATTCTCCTCACGTCTTGCTCGACTGGCTGGTCTACAGACTCGTACTCGATACCGGCCTCTATTTGCCTCTCTAGAGTCTGCCCCTGTGAGCTATCCCCCGAGTGCGCCATGCCTACAATCCTTCTACAAAAGGAAAAATAAAATAAATAAGTCACTAACTTGATCAGGGCTTAATATGATCACTACCAGAGTCCTCAACTTCAAGTCATATAGTTTAAGCTTAGGCTAGATCATAACCTATTTCTCTTAAACTACAGCTCTGATACCAACTTGTTGCACCCTCAAAACCAATCGGGTCGTAATGGGACAACAATCCTTAAAAGACAAACATTCATCCTAAAAATATATCGCAGCGGAAATATTAAATATTACACCATCAATCTTTAAACAAGGAATTGAAATACTAAACATCAACCTAACATTGTAGACTTAAAGTAAGCATAAAGGTAGTACGCTAGCATAAACGTTCCTCAAGCCAGACCTTTGCCCTTATCAACCTCGAACTTTCCTGATCCTGAGATACACGCTAAAGTTAGCTTTACGCAAAGTGAGTTCATGGTTTCCGCAACTTCATTCATAAATCATAAGCACGACATAAAGTGAGAACAAATCGTTTATATCGTAAGCTACTCATAAAACGTCATGCACATTAAAAGCATATAACGCATATATTAAAATACATATTTTATCATCTTTGAGATCTCATACGTCCACTTGGCATGGTGGGGCTCCGTCATTCCGTCCATCCTAGTCAAGTTCAAGGTGCTCTCAAGCACAAATCTTGACTACCATCTCATAGTCCAGTCTTTTAAAGTACCCCTTCTGGCACAAGCACCGACTGTTTTCATCTTATGCGGTTTACCGCCGTCCAATACTAGAGTCCTGGTAATGAGCCCCACACTTAAAGCCACGTCACATCAATCCAATATCATCGACAAGGAAATTCGTATCATACATAGCATGCACTTCATCCGACATTTAAAATAATAGCATGCTCAAAACATTGATCATCCAACATCCTCATACATGTAGATACATATATATATATATATATATATATATATATATATACCTAGACATAGCATACAAAACGTTTCCATCAAAATATAGCATGTTCATGTAATCGTCATTTCAAGCATCATCTAACATACTAGCATGCATTTTCATCTTTAACCAAATATAGCATGCTAAAAATTACCATCATTCGTAACAAGAACATATTTACATACTTGCGTGTATCCCATTCAAAAGTCACATGAAACTCACCTCGATTAGTGTCGGTTTACTCGCTACTTGATAGCTCCCAATCCTACACGAAGTCATAACATTTCCTTAAGCATTCCCGTCTTAAACAAATAATTCACTTAATTTATCGAATCCTCAAATGCATTAATAAAAATCGTTTCATTATTTCCTAATCCCTAAATTAACAAGATGTCATCACCCTCGTCCCATTTTACGTCGCCTAACAAAACATATCCATATGTACACATTTATAGAGATTTACAATATACATGAATATATATATATATATATATATATATAAATATATATATACAAGTACATATAATCTGCAGCTCTGGACCATATATAGACTTCCCATCAGAACATCCCTTTTACCATCATGTGGGTACATATTCATACACACATATATATATACATACATGCGTTCATATACATGTTCATATATTTATATATATATATATATATATATATATGTAAATATATAATTTGCCTACAAAAAGGCTACTGCTTTAAACTCCATCCATGACCATCCATTCTCATACTTCCCTATTTTGACATTCACATACAAATACACAACGTGCAAACACATGGGCCAATTTACCAGAACATCAATTTCAAAATTCTCGGCTGAACACAGCCGCTGGACATCCACTGGAAACAACCCCTCTTATTTTATATTTTATTTTGGGTTCAATTAACCTCCATCTTTTAACTTCCAGACATAAGCAAGTAACGTTGATATCATCAATTCAAACCCAAATTCTCACGTAACCTGTATACCAAACCAATTTCAAGATTGAGTTCTGATTGCACAAAAATATAACTTCCAGTACTGAATTTTATTACCCACTTAAAACACAAACATCGATCTTTAATAGACTTGAACGATACACAAACACATTGAGCGTCATTAGGAGAACATCAACAAGAGGGATCACTAGAAATTCTTACCTCACTATTGAAGATCGATTCTAGAACACCGTCTCTCTTCCTCGCCTCCTTCTCTGTGGTTTCCTTCCTTTTCTTGCTCTCGACCGTCTTCTTTTTACAAAGACAGGGAGTAGGAAAGTGGAGTTCGCTCCAGCCACCCCCCCCCCCCCTCTTAATCGTCGTTCACAACCGTTGCCGCTCCCGGATTTTCTCCCCACTCCCAAACTCCACGATCTAATTTCAAATTGAAACCTAATTGTTGTTCAAATAAACTTTTATTTTTCTTTTCTTTTTTATTTCACACTTACGCTACTTCTCCTTTCAGATTCCAGATTTTACAAGAGTAGCCCATCTCCTTTGTCTATTATTATTTTAAACCAAAAATTCTTGGGGTGTTACACAAAGTCTGTCGGAAAAAAGGCCATGGGAAATGAAATCACCTACTATACATATTACCGACAATTTCCTTTTCCGATGGCTTACCGACAGATTTATATCTCCGACAGATTACCAACTTACACAATTAAATTACGGACGGATTAACGACAATGTTTAAAAGAAAATTAAAAAAAATGTCCATCGGTAATTTGTTTTTGTAAACAATAAATTAAAATTACAAATTTCTTGTATAATAAAACTTGCCCCAATAACTAAAATATACATAATACTCTGCAGATGGGCATTGTCTATTTTGTATGATCGGTGGTCGTTTATGTTTCATGAGTATTTGAATATGCAAATGATCGAGGATACAAGTATTAGTACCTGAAGTCTTGGATTTTTAAAAAGTTTTGGTGGCCGTTGAGCATGTCCATGATTTTAAAATATATTTTTTTTTCACTTTTTCAAATACTTTATATGCAACATGTGTTAAGCATAAAATTTTAATATAGGGAAAAAATATTGAGGTATGATTAGTATGTTCGCCATTAAGTTTATTGTCTATTATTTTATCTAACGACGAGTATGTTCGTCATTGTGTGCATGATTTTAAGTTAATCCAAAGGTAGCACACTATTTATGCTAAAAATTGGTTTAATAAAATCAAATTAAGGTCAGTGTGGAACTTTTACGACTAAAGGTAGGATTCAACGACAAAAGTGATGAAAGATATATAAGATAGTTGACAGGAGTAACTGATGACGCGGAAAAACCCTTTGATGATGGAAAAAACCGCGGACGATGGTTGAGATCGCCGATGCACTAGTGAAGATGACGTCAAATAGGGACGTCGTTCTTTGGTAACGCCGGTCCTATGTACGATGATTACAATAAAAATAAATAAAATTAATCGTAACTTTTCTTGCTCTGCGTCGTGAGTTTCCTTCGTCTTAGCTGATTTTCGTCCTTTTTTGATAATACTGAATCTTGTATTTATATTGATCGTGTAAGTAACGGTCTTTAGGGTGATGATTGAGCATTTATTGACGTTGTTCGTTATGACCGTTTGTCATAAATAGCAACGGACCTATATTTAAACACACAATCAAAAAGTAAGATATGTCGTCAGTTTTATATAAGTCAAGTGATTCTTTCAACGATCGCTGGATAAATACGACGACTTATAATCGTGTCTTGGATTTGTCCTTCCTTGGAGTTTCATAGTCAGCGCCGTAGGTTATACTGATATTTGCTTGGTCGTACGACGTGAATATCTCTTATGTCTCGACGTCTTATCCTGAAATCAATAGTCGTTATTTACTTATGATAAATCATTAATGATCATTAGTATTCATCGATTATCGCTAGATGGTATTTTTGGTCCAAACAAACACTATGAAGCCGTTAAACATATATTTCGATAGGTGAAAGGCATACCCAATGTTGGATTGTGGTATCCAAAAAAACCGAAAGTTGATGTGACATATTTTACAAATTCATATTTTAATGATCAATTGTTGACCGGAAAAACACAAGTGGAGTTTGTGCATTCATTGACATCTCCCTTGTTTTATGGCTCTCCAAGAAACAACATTATGTTTTACTATCAACCGTTAAAGCCGACTACATTGTCGCAACAAGGGTTTATGCACAAGTATTATGAATGAAGCAAGCCGTATTCGACGTAGAGGTACAACCCTTAAATGTCCCTATAATGTGCGATTATAGCAGTACATTTGTATGACTCCCTGCAAGTCTTGTTCCAAGTTGCTTTTGATGTATCTCAAGTTGATTTGCTCAACCTTATGCTACCCATCCTAACCCAATTATACATCGTTATATATTATTTTTTGCATTAAAACGTTTACAACATGCATATTTAACTACTAGCATGCTAAAACATTGATTAAATCATTTCAATGTTTCCAATTCAAGACATAATTGGGTGAATAACAATCTTACGATCTCATTCTTAACTCCAAACCCATGCCAAAAAACTTACATCCTTGTTTGATACTTATTGCATACTTTTCTCAATCTACTTACCGAGTTCTTATAAATTCTAGAGGCAGAGTTTGCTTTCTTCCAATTTCATCAATTGTGATCACAACTCACTATAATTAAGTTCTCATTGTTTGGTTAATTAACCAACCACCATCCCTAAACTTCCCATTTTCATAATCTTACAATGTAAGTCCCTCACATCACTTTACTTTGCATTCTAGTACAACTTCAAAAGTAATCCTAAAATCTACCTGTTTGGACCAAAAAATACCATCTAACAACAATTGGTAAATACTAACAACCATTACCATTTTATCATAAGAAACTAACGACCATTGATTTCAGGATTAGACGACGAGACATAAGAGATATCCACGTCGTACGACCAAGCAAATAGCATTATAACTTACGACGCCAACTACATAACTCTTAGGAAGAACAAATTTAAGACACGACTATAAGTCGTCGTACTTATTCGGTGACCGTCAAAAGAAGCATTTGACTTATATAAAACTAATGATAGATCTTACGTTTTGATTGTGTATTTTAATGCAGGTACGTCATCATTTATGACAAACGGCCATAACGGATGACGACAATAAATGCTCAAACATTGTCACGAAGACCGTTACTAACTTGGTCAATATAAATACTATTCAATGTTATCAAAAGGGAAATAAAAAAAAGGATCTATGACACGAAAACTCACGATGCAGAGCAATAAACTTACGATCAATTTTATATTTCTTTCTATTGTAAGCATTGTACGTATGACCCGTGTTACCAAAGGACGACGTCCATGTTTGACGTCATTTTCACTAGTGCATCAACGATCTCAGCTATCGTCTGCGGTTTTTTCCCTCATCAAAGGGTTTCTCCATGTCACCAATTACTCGTGTCAATTGTCTTTATTATCTTTCATTACGTTTGTCGTCGAATCCTACCTTTAGTCGTAAAAGTTCTGCACAGACATTAAGTTGATTTTATAAAACCGATTTTTGGCATAAACACCACCCATGTTGCATTTTAGGGTTTTATGACAATTTAAATAAATAAAAATATGATCTCCATGCTTCATTAGCCCATACTGCTCCTCAAAGAATATCTATGGTTTTACACTTGTTGCAAATTAAGAGGCGGATTATAGTTAAAAATAGTTTTTTGTTTTTATTTTAGAACAATTCAAAAACTCATCATCGCGGTAAAGTTTATGTACTTCATTAACGTATTTTTGATCATTCACTTGATAATGCGTGTTTGAACCAAAAGTATATCTAGCGACAATCAATAAATAATAACGATCATTGATATTTTATCATAAAGAACTAACGACTATTGATTTCAGGATAAGACGTCGAGACATACAAGATACTGAAGTCGTACGACCGGGCAAAGGATGATATAACTCACGACATCAACCATGAAACCTCAAGAAAAGACAAATATAAGACACGTCTATAAGTCGTCGCACTTGTCTAATGACCATCGAAAGAATCTCTTGATTAATATAAAACTAACGACATATCTTATGTGTTGATTGTATGTTTAATGCAGGTCCGTTACCATTTATGAAAACGGTCATAACGGACGATGTCAATAAATGCTCAATCATTACTCCAAAGACTGTTACTTACATGATCAATATAAATACAAGACTTAGTGTTATCAAAAGGACGACAGAAAAAACGTTCACCACACGACGACTAACACTAATTTACAATTTATTCCACTCTTCTTTATCTTGTAATCTCTGTACTTACAACCAGTGTTACAAAAGGACGACGTCCTTGTTCTACGTCAACTTCACTAGTGCATCAATGATCCCAATCATCGTCCGTGGGTTTTGCCCTCGACAAAAGGTTTTCCTGCGTCACTAATTAATTGTGTCAATTTATTTTTCCTTTGTTTATCGTATTTGTCTTTGGATCATTCCTTTAGTCGTAAAAGCTCCACAAAAACCTTAAGTTGACTTTATTAAGAAATTTTTGGCATAAACAGTTTGGCGCCCACCTTGAGGCCCCATCTAAAAGAATCCATCGACAAATCATTTTTCTCACTAACAGCTTCGGTTACAGGAAACAGATGGCCAACAACGTTGCATTAGGAGAGTTGAGAGTTGAACTCAATGTCGCACAACAACGCATCGCGCAACTAGAAAATCAGCAAAGGCCTCCTGTCAACCTTCCTCTGCCCTCCGGTCCACCTCCTTTTCGGACACAACCGCCATCCCCGGGGGGATATCTGCAGCATAATTCACCTTTCACCTTTCAACCCACGATGGGATTCCCCACCATGCCAATGCCTTCGATCCTAATGAATACAAACACGTCTTTCCCAAGGCCAAACACTTAATTTCCCATTCCTTCATTTCAGATGCACAATAATTTTGTATCTAGCGATAGCACCGGATCGATTCCTTATATGAATACATTTGGAGGACAAGGTTCTGGTGGTTCAATTCATGATGACCCAGTCGCTCGACGAATAAAATTACTAGAGGAGCAAAATGAAAAAGTTTTGTCCATGCTGTCAAAACATCCCGAAGCCGCCATACCTGTTGATATTGAGCCTCCTACAGGATATCAAGCATCACCCATTTCAGACGCAATTGCCCTCATCGACATTCCCAAAAAATACAACATCCTTGCTTTCACCCCAAAATATCCAGGAGTAACTGATCCAAATGAGCATGTCGCTCAATATAGACAATCAATGTGGACAATATCAATTCTTTAGAATTATCAAGAGGTTTGCATGTGCAAGAGTTTTGGAGCGACACTCACAGGGGCTTCTTCACAATGGCTGATCAATTTAAAAGCCCAAGTCAATCCATTCTTTTGCTGAATTGGTCAACAAATTTTTTCAGCAATTCACCAGTAGTCGAAAGATGAAAAAACAAACGGAAGATCTTTACTATGTCATTCAAAAATCCAGTGAATCCGTAAGGAGCTATTTTAACCGTTTTAATTCTAAATGATAGGTATCCGCAATTGCGACATAAGGACGGCAATCGAAGCGTACAAGCGAGGTCTCGACATCACCTCCGAATTATATTTGGACCTTACCAAATATCCAACGGTGATATTCGAGGATGTAAGAGCAAGGACATTAGCACATATGCGGGTGGAAGACAATGCAGCTTTTTGACGCAAGCAAACCAACGACAAACGAACCCTAGGTGTGAAAAAACCAGACTTTAAACTAAAGTCGGCCGCGAAACCAGAAATGTCAAGAAAAATTTCCAACGTCACATTCGATAAAAAGAAAGAACCTTCGACTTCGTCGCGTTTTCCACAACATCTGAAGATTTCCTCATATGGCTTCAAGGGAACGACAAAAGATTTAATGGATGCCCTGAAAAACGTCCAATCAATAATAAGATGGCCAAAGAAAAATGACAAACCAGACGATAAAAAAGACAAGTCGAAATGGTGTGACTTTCACGATGATTTTGGTCATTTGACCGAAGATTGTCTTGCCTTAAGAAAAGAAATCGTTTGGTTAATTCCAAAAGGACATCTGAAAGACATGTTGTCTGACGATGCCACTGGTAAAATCCCTAGACCAACATCTCCGAATACTACTAAAGTCATGAATTGTGTTACAGGTGGATCGGACGTCTGCGATCTAACTTACTCAGCGGCCAAAAGAAATGCCACACAGCAGAAGGAAGATTCGACAATTCCTAAGGCATATAGGTCGAAAGATGAACTGGACTTAAAAGCGATGCCAATTATCTTTAATGATCCGGACATCGGAGAAACGTGACAGAAACATCATAATGGCTTGATCGTACGATTAACCATCAGAAATTGTTCGACAAAGAGAGTCCTCATATATGGCGATAGTTCAGCTAACATAATCTTCTTGTACACCCTGAAAATCATTAGTATCGATCAATCAGAGATCGTACGACGCTCGACAGTGCTACTAGGATTCAACAGCGATGCCACGAGCACCATCGGAGAAATAATGTTGCCAATTTATACCAGAGGAATCAACAAGCAAACCGGATTTAATGTCATCAATTGTTCATCAACATACAATGTAATCTTGGGACGACCATGGATACACGACATGAAAGCAGTATCTTCAACCTACCATCAAATAATTGATTTCCCAACGCCCGAGGTTCTATCTTTTCAGGGTGGAGTGAGACCCAAGGTGATAGGGTTCAAGTTTGACAATTTTATGGCTGACCATCCGGCTTTTTTGCAGATTGTACAGGATTCTTGGGCCAGTTCTACAAATGGCAGCTTTATGTTCCAGCTAACTGCTAAACTTAAAGATCTTAAAAAACATTTATTAAACTAAGATCTTCTTATGGGATCATATCAGAAAAGGTGTCCAAACTTAAGATTGAGCTGAATCAGGTTTATATGGCGTATGATGTAGACCCTCTCAATGTTGACCTGAGAGAGGAATTGGCGCATATCCTTTTGGCATACCAGCAAAGTAAGATTGATGAAGAAATGTACCTCCGTCAAAGAGCTAAAGTTCGTTGGTTGAATGAAGGGGATGGAAACACTAAATTCTTTCACCAAGTTTTAAAGGAGAAAAATGGCAAGAACCACATCTCGTTTATTTCTGACTTGCAAGAGGATCTTTTTGTCTTTACTAAGGGGGACGTTGCATCTGTTGAAATTCTAAAGAAAGCTTTGGATATTTTTAAGTTGAAATCTAGCCATGCTCCTAGTCTGGAGAAAAGTGAAGTTTTTCTCGGAAACGTGTCAAATGATATGAAAAAGCAGCTATTCTTGGCACTCTCCCTTTCAGAGCTAGTTCTTTCCCGATTCATTACTTAGGAGTTCCCCTTTCTCCTTTATTCCTGAAACCTGCTGATTACAACTCTCTTGTTCTGAAAGTCAAACAAAAGATTCATAACTAGAAGTCCAACTTCCTTTCTTTTGGGGGAAGAAGTCAGTTGATCTTATTTGTGCTTTAATCCCTGCAGTTGTACTGGATGTCGGTATTATCTTTTTTTTCTTGCATAATTCATGAATTAGAAGCCCTTTTCGTGACTTCTTATGGGCTCAAGGACATAATTCAAGGGGGATATGCAAAGTTGCCTTGAATGAGGTGTGTAAACCCATTTCGGCAGGAGGCTTAGGGATCAAGAAATTGGGGGCATGGAATAGAACTCTTCTAGTTAAGCATATATGGGATGTTGTTTAGAAGAGAAACTCATTATGGGTAAGGTGGATCTATTTACACTATATTAAAAAACATTTTTTTGGACAATTCAGAAGAAGTCGTACTGGTCTTGGGTGACTCGTAAATTGTTTGACTTGAGAAGTCAGGTGCGTCAATTTATAATCACTCAACTAGAAGATGGAAGAGATACGAAAGCATGGGAGGATACTTGGTTGAGCTGCGGACCATTATCTAATGTCATTACCTATCGTGTAATCCATGCATGTGGCTTCACCATAACTACCACGGTAAATGAGGTCATTGACAAAATTGAGGATGCATGGCCGATGGAATGGATTCAAAGGGCGCCAAATCTCATAAATATTCCCATTCCAGTTCTGGAAGATTCGTCAACTGACACCGTGAGGTGGAAGGGGACAAATAGTGTGCTTTGTGACTTCTTGATTAAGACTGCATGGCTGGATTTGGAAAGCTACCCGATTACAAGTGAAAGACATAAGGTGATTTGGTTCAAGGGGTTCATTCCGGAACACGCTTTCTGCATGTGGCTTGCTTGCCTCGAACGGCTCCCGACTCAAGACAGAATCGCAAATTGGAAGCATGACCCACCGGACCTAAAATGTCCTCTTTGTAAACTAAGAGATGATTCCCATAGCCATCTCTTTTTTAAGTGTCGATTTGCTTTGCAGGTTTGGAAGAAAATTAAAGAGGATGTTGATCTCTTTGGTTTTCCAAACAATTGGAATGCCATTGTACATGAGATCGACTAAAATGGAGCTCCTTTGAAGAAAATGCATAAGATTGCATTATCGGCCACGATTTATTGCATTTGGCATGAAAGAAATGCTAGGCTTTTCGATAATACAAGCAGATCCGAACTAGACATTTCCATTGGTATTAGAAATGTGATCCTAAAAAGAATGGCTTGGAAGACTAGAATGCGGGTGTGTGCGGACGCTACATGAGGCGATTTATGAGTTTCGGTGTCGTTGTAATTTGGTTGCTGGCGTGGTGGGATTCAACGACCGGTTTTTTTCTACTTTATTTTTATTTGTATTGGCCTTAGTCATTTTTGGCTTGTCGTTGATTGGTTTATTTTGGTTTTTGGCGTTTGCTTGGACTTTGTGATGTAATTGGCTTTTTGCCTTTCTTTTCTTTATAATATTGCTTGGTTTCCGTCTAAAAAAAAGTTAGAGCATCTTTAACAAATCCTCTAAAATTGATACTTTGGGAACTTTTGCTCCAATAGATTCTACGAAACCTTCTTTAAAATGGAAAAAAGTAGGAGATAAAGTATGTGAAATTCTTCAAATTTGAAGAACTCCCTAAAATATTATTACTTAGGAAAAAAATTATTATTTCTACCAATTAGAAATCTTGAAGTTAAATTTTTAGGAGAAAAAAAATAATATTTCATTAGTATTGAATATTTTAATAATATAACTAATATTGTAATTCTCAAAATGAAGAAGTTGTTGGAGATGAAGTAAAAAAAATTGAAATTTTAACTTTTGATTTTTCATTTTAAAAATTAAACTACATGATACATTGAAAAATTATCCATTAAAAAATACTTAGTTAGATAAACTACATGATACATATAAGGATGCTAAACGGTTAAAGTTGAAAAATTAAGAGGTATGAGTTTTTATGCACAAGGTACAAGTTTGTGAAACTCAACCACTCTTCTAAAACCTCCACGTTCAAGCATGATATGAAAAATTAAATTAGTTTTAATTTTTAAATTACACTTTGCACCTTTACAATACGTTTCTTTTTTTATAAATTATACCATTATGAGCCCAATATTAAGTATCTTTGGATCAAATTATTAAATACTATAAATAGTATAATTACGTAGTGAATTAATTTTAAAAATTACGTTTTATACTTTAAGTTATCTATTTAAACGGTCGCACCAAAGATTTCAAATCTTTCCACAAAAATCCAAATTATTCAAGATCATTTCGTCAAATCAAATGGTCCTAAATGTGCTACTTTATTCTTTTTAAATTCGGATTGTACTTGAGTTTTGTGAAAATAATGGATGGCGATTTATTAAGGGGTGTTTGGGATTGTTTATAAAAAAACTTATTGACTTATTCCGGTGTGGTACCGGTAATAAATTGTTTTGAGTATTTGGATTAGGAAAAAAAGAAGAAACTTATACCGGTTCCACATCGGTGATAAGAAGTTAAACACTCCTAACTTATCAAAATCTCATTATAACTTTTAACCCTTTTACATGTATAAGCAATCTCAAACACCTCCTAAATAACAACTTATTAACTTATTCCAGTGTGGTATAAGCTAATCCAAACAATTTTATAAAATTTTGATGTACCACCACATAAGTTGATAATGATAAGTACTTTTACAGAAAAAACATGGGTTGTTTTAAATAAGCAATCACAACACCTCCTACGTTCATATCAATAGACAATTTGATATCTTAAAAGAGTTTGAGACTTCAGAGATTAGGATTGATGAAATGTTTAACCGCTGCGTTGCAGCGGGTACGCCTGGTAGTTTAATTATATAAGAGGCCAAATTGAAAATAAAAAATGAACATGTAGCCTGTTAAAGTTATTGAAAATCAATCGTAATGAGTTTTCCAAAAACCTATAGTTATAAACTACAAGCCCGGTTTTATAATAAACTAAAAACTAAGTTAATTTAGAAACTAGTTTATGGTTTCAAAACATGACCGTAGATTGATTATGTATAGATAAACTCTTAAAAACACTTAAAATTGCAATAGTATATATTTATTAAATATTAAATACAAATCATTATAAACTAAAAGTTATGGTATGTTAAAGAATTTTTGTTCCGCGTAGATAAAATAATAAAAGATTGGAGTGAACTTAATATTTACAAAAAGAATCTCAAAAGGTTTTGGTGTCAAAACATCAATCTCAAACAAATGCACTCAAATATTTTATTATTTTCATTCTTGTCTTCTTGTTATAAAATATTGAAATGCATGTGAATTAAATTTTTAGTTATTTTAAGAAAACCAAATGTTTTATTATATTTAATTATTTATTTTGGAATATTTATGATTGTAAATTGATATAATATCTATTTCGATCAAACATAAATGGCTTGTTGGGATCTTTTAATAAAATAAAGTGAAACAAATTTTCAGTTTGATTCTTATTTTAAAAGTATAGTTTTAAGGTTTACAAATAAAATTTTATATATTTTAGGGTCTCGTTTAACCATTAAGCAGGTAACTAATGTAATCAAAATGACATGGCAAAAAAACCCACAAGCAACTATAATTCGTCCCGGACAACAGATTAGCCGACATTTTTCACGAATTTTACAAACAGAAACTCTTATTTTACTCTTTACTTTAATTTTGAATCCACTTCTTGGAAGAAAATAAGTTTCTTGATATTTTCCATTTCGAATGATATTCCTACCAAATAAATATTGAACTTGAAAACACCTAATCTTTTGAATCTTTGTTTTGGAGTTGATAAATTATACGGCCTCTGGTTGACTCATAACGACTTACTTCAGTTTTGACTCTATCACCTGACAGGCTCCGTGAAAGAATAAAACCCACAAAATCCACAATTGTAATAACCCAAAACCTTGTTAAGTTTATTTATTTTGTTGTAATGTATGGATGGGTTGTAATCCTCAAACTTTAGGGACTGGATGTCTAATTAGTGAAAAGTGGGTCAATAAGGGTTAGAAACCCTTCTCATTTGGGAGAAACGGCTGGAAATTTAGTGTGTGTTTTGTGTGTGCGAAATTAGAGAAGAAGAGAAGAGAAGAGGAGAAATTTAAGGGAGCAAAGGAGCAAATACTGATTTCAGGTATAAATCACTAAATCCTTCATCTTCTTCCTCTTCATTTGGGTCATTTGGGTAAGTGAATGATTTGAGAGTGTACTATGTATGTTGTTGGATTTTGTTTAGAGTTCTAAACAACATTGTAAATAATTGGGTATTGTGGTATTGGTTTCTCAATGTTTAGTGTTATCTCATTTCATTTTGGGGATGAAATCAATCAAAACCTCCATGGATGAATTTTAATCATCAAATGAGGATATTAATCTATTGATTTCCATGATTGGAATGGATTGATAAGTGTTTAGGGATTGTTCCTAAGTGTTTTGGGTGAGTTTTGAGTCATAATATTGAAGGAAATCGATTTGGGTATTGGTTTTGGCTTCTTCTTCACGAAATGGAATTCTGCAGGTGAAACAGTGAAGAAAGCGGGTTGTAACTGGCATGTAACCCGCTTTATCGACTGTTTGAAATTTTCAGTTTTTGTTTAAGTCTGGCTAGGGGTCGTGGTTTGAGTCCTTGTTTGAGGGGTTTTCAAGTGAGTCTTTCGGTTTATTTGGGAGTTGTAAACTTATAATTTGGTAACCTCAATTCAGGTGTTCGGTTGGTGAAACCTTAGAGCGAATGTGTGCTTAGAGGTCGGGACTTCAGATGAGTTCCCTTGTTAAACTTTTTACTAAAAGCGTTTGATACTTATTTCGATGTGGTAAACATTTTATAATTGATAAATTGAAAGCATGATTCCTGTATGCAAATGTGTGCTTGGAAATGCTTATTTTACGGGAAGTGTGTACCCGATCAATGGGCAAGTGTGGGCCCGATTAAATAGTCACAAGTGTGAGTGACTATCAGTGTGTTTTACCGTTGCAACAAGTATCTTTTAAAAGTGTGAATGTGTGTGAGTTAATATCCATGACTAACTCTTTTCAATCTTATAAATGTCATGCATATCTAACAGAGGATTTTGAGGGAATTCACTAGGCTTTATGGTCTAACCCTCTCTTTTATAAAACTGAAAACCTTTTCAGGTAAGCACTTGGTAGAGAGCTCTAGTAAGGGCAAAGGGAAGATTTGAGCATAGGGAGCTAGAAGTGAGACGCTATTTTGTTTAGATAGTTGCCTAGTTGATTTAAAAATGTAATAATCTCAGTTGTGTATTTTTAATTTCCGTTGCAACTCTTGATGTTTTGTCGAATTATAGACTAGTGTGGTTAATTGTAAATGCCGGTTTGGGCAAAGGTTATGAAATACCTATTTTGGAGTTTACGGTTATTACAACAATAACCATCAATGATTTACTAGAGTTATTTTCTTCTCTTTAGCAATCTGTAACAATCCTCATCCTCAAAACCTCATAGAAAAATTAAATCTTTACATCAAGAATCTTAGGGCGATGAATACGGAGGAAAAGGAATCGAGGTTGGATTTAGTTGCAAAAAAGGATGAAGGGGAAGGGAACGATGGAGGTGTCGATCGAACCGGAGTTGCAGGCTCCAAAAGATTCAAACATGCTGGAATACTTTTAACTTTTTTTTTTCAATTAAAGTTTTGTAATTGAAATGCTAATTTTTTTTTAATTATTTGTTATCTTTGATATAATGTGGAATTTTAATCATCACATATAAGAAATATGTGACATGTCATGATTATTGATACAATGTCATCTTTTCAAATTTAATTTTTAAATATGGCATGAAATATTAGTTGCCATTTACTTACGGTACGTCATTATTAACAAGTCATTAAGTCAACCGTACTCTTAATTAATAAACGTAAAGTTTATAATTTGACAAATCTACATGTATATATATAAAAGCAAGACGTGGAGTTGTTTAGGTGGCATGATGAAAGTTTTCAATTCAGATGTTCCTATTTTCTTACAATTTTGAATTTTTTAAATAAAAACCTATGTTTGCTAATTTTTAATTGATTAATATTAATTAACTATTTATGAATTCCATTTAATTGCAAACCTTTTATATTCCAAAACATCATCTTCCTCCTACTTATAAGTAGTGTATTTCTCTTTTCTTCTACATCTCTCATTCTCTTATTTTTAGCATCTTCATCGATAGGTTCGATGAATGGTTAACGTCTTTTATTCTATTCCGTCTTCGCCTTCGTTTCTCAATGTCAAACAAAGGTAAGCTCCTCTTTTTTTTTTTCAATTATGTCTTCATTAACCTTTTATATTGGAAAACAAAAAGAACCTCCTATTTATAAGTAGGATACTTCTCTTTTATTCTACCTCTTTTATTCTCTAATTATTAGCATCTTCGTTAATATGTTCGATGAATGGTTAACGTCTTTTTTTCTACTTCGTTTTCGTCTCCGTTTCTCAATGTTAATCAAAGGTTAGTTCCTCTCTCATTTTTATCAATTATGTCTTGATTAACCTTTTATATTGGAAAACAAAAAGAATGTTTTCTTTAATTTGATACATAATAATAAAAAACATGCAATAATGTTATTTGTATTGGTTTAGGTTTTCAGCTTTGCCAACATTTGAGGCATGCAAGTTTGGTTTCGAGAAAGATAAAGAGTAGAACTGTGACATAAATAAATGGCTTCTTGGGTTGTACAATAACGAATGAGTGAATACTTTTTCTTTATTTGTTTTCATCATAGATTTGATAATAGGGTTGTATATGGATTCATATATTTTAGAAATGTTTTACAACTCGAGTATAGATTTCATTAGTATGTAGTTTTTGTGTTTTTTTCAGAGTTAAATTAATTAGAATAATCATCTTCGTTACACCCAATTTTTTGTAATTATTTTATTTTATATGACTCTATTTTTTTATTAACATAACAATTATTAAATATATATATATATATATATAATATTTTTAAACTCATTATATAAATGAAATTATGATGAATATATGTATATATTTTTTTACATACTTGAATATAATAATATGTATTTATATTTACATGAGATTTGGATATAATATTTATGTTTTTCTTAATTTTTGTCTTTTTATTGAAGTAATTATTAGCAAACATTAAATTATTTAGACTATCCATCTTTTATATTTACATGCAAATTTTTTTTACTTATTTTATTTCACATGACTCAAATTATTTATTTGTATATCAATTATAGAGCATATATAATCAATATATTTAAAAACTCATTATATAAATGAAATTACGATTAATATGTATAATTTTATTTGCATGACACTTGAATATAATAATATTAGTATTAATTGATAATGATTTTACAGTTTAATTCAATTTTATAAAGTTATAAAAAAAAACTCTTACAATATATATAAAGAAAACAATGTGTATAAAAGAAATCTATAATTTGTTATCATTATTCATAGTTGATATATACTATATATTATTAAAAGCTACCAATATAACTATAAAACTTATAAAAACCAATATTTATAAATTTATAAATTTAATAGAGTTAGTCTAATAATATGTACAAAAACGACTATAAAACAATATTTTAAATCAAAATAAATAAAAAAGTTACTACAATTATATTATTAATATATATATATATGCATGTATATTATTATTTTTTAATTTTCATTAAAATCAAACTATATAGATCAATAAATAAATGTGAAATCAATTATTTCATTTTAGATGAAATATTAGTCGACTACACTATGTATTTATTATTTTTTGATAATTAAAGTCTCTAATCAATTCAAAAAACTTTTTCATCTTTTGTAATAATGAATCATCAATATATATAAATGAAAATTTATTACTAACAAATATCAATCAATATATACAAGACAAAAGAAATTATAATGACATATTAGGATGTTAGGTTCATGAATTTTCTTTTAGTCAAATTGCACTTGAATCACATTTTTTAGAATTCATAAAACAGATAAATAACAATGACAATTGTGAGGTATATTTTTTCATTATTTTTCTTTTTACAATTTCCTTATTTTTCATCTATATTCATTTCTTACCAATATAACATCTACTGTGTTTTGTCATTTTCATTACGGGTTAAAAATCCACCCAAATCATGCATTAATGTATATGACATAACTTTTTTTTACAATAATAATATTCATTCATATATATATTAATAATTTATGATTAGAGAAGATGAAGAATGTCATGAATCAATATATATATAGCGCACAAAAAATTATGTTAATATTTTTGAATTGTTTGGTTGATGAGTTTTCTTTTTATCAAATTGTACATGAACCTTCTTCTTGGAATTCATAAAATTGTTAGATAACAATGACAATTTTAAGGTATATTTTTTCATTCTATTATTTTACGATTTTTATATTTTCAATTATATTCATTCCTTATCAATATAATACTCCATTGAATTTTGCCATCCTTAATTATTGGTTAAATCCACTCAAATCATCAACTGTATAGATGATCACATAATGGTCTTTATAATCATGTAATAAATATTCATTTATATATATTTTTATTGATGATTCATAACTAGAATTTTTTTTTCGAAAGATGTCATCGATTAATAAATAGGGCACAAAAATATGTGTTGACATTTTAGGATTGCTTGGTTGATAAGTTTTTAACTTTTTTTTTTGTCAAAATTGCACAAGTACATCCCTTACAATGACAATTATGAGGTATATTTTTCATGATTATCTCAATCATTTAAGGAGTGGACATGCATTTGGATGATAGTTACCGTGTCATTTTTAGTTGTACTTTTGTTTCTTTTATAATAAACTTGTCAAATGTACTATTATTTTTCCACAAAAGTAAATTTTTTTTAGGCATTGTCATTATTTATACAAGCAATGCACACATTATCCATGGATCTATCGTTAATGTTAATAATTTTTTTTTCAATATACAACTTTATTTTTTTAACAAAATTATACATAAACACAGTGTTCGTCCAAACGGCTTATTAATAATTTATATTTCCGTCCCTATGGTTTGTAATTTATTGCTACTTTCGTCCCTTGACTAATTCTTAATGGAAGTACAAATGACCAAAACAGTAAAGCATTTTAAACCACATGGACAGATCAACAATAAATTGTAAATCATAAGAACGAAAATAAGAAAGATTACGAACCATATGAACGAAAATAACACTTTTTAAACCACAAGGATGAAAATTTCCATTTTTTACAAACCATGAGGACGAAAAATATAATTTACTTTTATATGTGTATAATTCATTAGTTAAATTGTAATTTTTCGAATCATATAGAGTTTTAACCAATTTTTAGCCACATTCGTTGAATCATCTCAATCTAACGGTTTGGATGGGTTTTTCGGTTCTTTAATTTTCATAGTTTTCTCTTGATTTTAACAATATATATATATATAAGGACAAAAAGTTTTGAATGCGACACTATGAGGATTAAATATTCTCAAATGATGAATTGTGGTTGACTTTAGCCATTCATGTTGGTGAGAAGTTGAAATATTAGAATAAAATAGTGTCTATAAAATATAGGGATTGCTATGATGTGGCATCATAAGAATGAGTAATCTTAAATATTAAAATGTGAGGTTAGTTTTGGTTATCCCACACCGGTAAGAAGATGTAAATTAAAAAAAAGACGTGAGTATATATTGATGAGAAAATGATGCATTTTTAATAGCTTACAGAATTGATGGTAACCATATTTTCATATGGTAAAAGTTACTATATCTTTAGTTGTGTATTCGCTAATTCATCCTTCAACAATGGTGGTCTCCAATAGTAAATAAATAATAAAATATTATAGTTTAAGATTTTTTTATTTTAACAAACTAATAAAAATTAATTAGTTTAAAATAATAAAATACTTTTTACAATCATCATTCTTTTTTAAAAAGGATATAAAAAATGAATTTTATTTAACTGCAACAATTATTCTGAATAAATGTATTATTTTCATCTAAATTTTTATTTTTATAAAAAAAAATAGTATAGCTTTAAAATTTTATTATTGTTTTAAATTTTTGTAAATTTTAATTTTCATAATTCACTTAAATAAATAAATTTTAATTATTATAATATTTGTTATTGTAATTTTTATTATATAAATCATGGGCCGGTCAATAATTGAGAATGAAAAATTTATAAAATAGACCTCTCAAAAGGTTCATGACTGTGGATATTAATTCTATATTTTAGAAAATAATTATTAAAATAACTTGATATCTTTATTTTTCAATGCAATCCGTCTTGCATGTTGATCAACTAATTTGCATTATATTATTTCCAATAATAATAATATGGTTGTGGGATATATTGTTTGAGTTTTAAATAATATATTACAAAACTATTACTGGTATATCACAAATCATCTTAATAACAAACGATTAAAAATATATTCAAGTTAACGACTTAAGAAAATATGTTAATTTTTTATATTGTATTTCATTAATTATTAACTAAGAAATTGTTGTTCATTTTAACTCGATTTAATACTCCAATTAAAAAACTATCATCATACCGTGCAACACACGACCCAACACTAGTTTCCCCCAAAAATAAGAATGAGGCCATACTTGGTTTCAATTTAATACATCAATTTTCTCGTAAAACGACTATATTAAGAGTAGATTACACTTTTGATTCATATGGTTACCACCCACTAAAACCATCTCTAACCAAACATTAAAACACAAAAATAAAGGTGCATGTTTTTTAATTTTCATCTACAATTCAACAATAAAAAAGGTGCATAGTTGGCCTCTATATCACTACTAGAAATTTGACTATTTTCTACGGCCACGGATATATTACCGGTGGACATTAAAAAGTTAACATATGTTAACTTCCGATACAATCTTCCGCTAAACCGTGACCAATAATTTATTTTAATAAAAATATTCACAGTAAATTCTTGACCGATTGAAAATTATATTAAAAAAAAAATAAATTAACTTTAATTACTTAAATTTACTGACACATTTTGAATTAATATTTTTGAATTAGAAATGTCAGTAATCCGAAATATAAGTAATTAAAGATCACTAATTTTTTTTAATCTTCCAAAAAGTCTAATTTTTATTATTAACAACTAATGGTGGTTCGCCGGCCGGTAATTATAAAAATCATATTTTCTTTAATTTTCCAAATAAAAAAATTAGAATTTATATAATTACCATCGGATTACTGGGGAATGGTGTTGGTCGTCGATAATTTGCGGTAATTATAAAAATCATATTTTCTTTTTAATTTTTCAGTCTATTATATACCGTATCTAGTTTTTGTTTGGTTGGTTGTTGTTTTTATAAAATTGTCTGGGGGATTCCGTCCTTTCAATATATACCATATCTATGAAACTCATTAAAAGAATGATGGTCTATGTTAAAGATAAAGTCAAGTGGGGTCTATAACTTAACATCGAGTACACCTGAAGTACTATTCGATGAAAATATGGATAGGGTACAGTTTTTCCAAGGAAATTATAGAGTAACACCCATATGAAGAAATGAAGATGTGGAAGAACTCATCCGTCTTGTCACAGGGGAAGACGATATCGAATTTGCCCCCATCTCTTCCACGTAAGTCTGCCCTGATCATAGAAGACGAACGTGATGTTAATACAACAATAGAAGAACCAATTAAGGTTCAAAACGACGGGAGGCGTGGCGGCGAGACCAAGTCTCAAGGCTTAGAAGGACTTATGGCGACAAATTTTTATACCGTATAAATTATTATACATATAAACATATATTTTCTACTATTACTCAAGTTGTCAGTGATATTAAATAATTTAAATTGAGTTATACATTAGAACCTAACAAATTATACATTAAAAAATAAGAAAAAACAAATATTGCATTACAAAAATTGAGCATTGAGCCATGGTGTGCCACAGGCTTAACGTGGAGTGAGACACAAACCTTGAGCCATGACAGTTGTTGCGGCGAAGTTTTTGAACACTATGAAGAACAACTTGAAGTGCCAACTCCAATAGTTGAGACAGTGAATGATAACAATGTTCGACTTCAAGAATTTATTGCTCAACATAAAAAGATCAAAGGATATGGATGCTCAAACTAAACATCGAAATGCGTGAACATTTGTAGGACAAGTGTGTTAACTCGAAAAACTAATGTAGTTTAATTTTCTTAGGATGCATATTGTTTTCTAGAATTGAACTTTTATAATTTAATTTGCTTTTTAACGTAATATTTATTAAATAAAAATTATCATTTTAATTTTTACGATGTTTCATTAAATAGATTATTTTAAAATTAAAGTGATATTTATTTATTAATTATTATATTTTATAACTCGAACCGCCAACTCCGTTCACTGCCTTCTCTCCAGAACTCCAGTTTGGCTTGATTACTGGAACTCAAAAGCCCTAGCTTCTCTTACCTTCTAGAACTGTAAGGGAATTTCGGTAGTGAGGAACTGTCCCTCATGTTCCCTGCCTAATCTGAAAGACTAGCTCAGGTCAGAACTCATAGCTCAAACTCAACAGTATAAAAATATAATAATTAATAAATAAATATCACTTTAATTTTAAAATAATCTATTTAATGAAACATCGTAAAAATTAAAATGATAATTTTTATTTAATAAATATTACGTTAAAAACCAAATTAAATTATAAAAGTTCAATTCTAGAAAACAATATGCATCCTAAGAAAATTAAACTACATTAGTTTTCCGAGTTAACACACTTGTCCTACAAATGTTCACGCATTTCGATGTTTAGTTTTAGCATCCATATCCTTTGATCTTTTTATGCAAACCTCCACTAATTGAAACCTCCACTAAATTTATGCAAACCTCCGCTAAAATCGAAATTGAAAGCTACAAATAAATATCACTTTAATTTTAAAATAATCTATTTAATGAAACATCGTAAAAATTAAAATGATAATTTTTATTTAATAAATATTACGTTAAAAAGCAAATTAAATTATAAAAGTTCAATTCTAAAAAATAATATGCATCCTAAGAAAATTAAGCTACATTAGTTTTCCGAGTTAACACACTTGTCCTACAAATGTTCACGCATTTCAATGTTTTGTTTGAGCATCCATATCCTTTGATCTTTTTATGCAAACCTCCACTAAATTTATGCAAACCTCCGCTAAAATCGAGATTGGTATGAAACCTCCACTAAAATTGAAACTCCACTAAATTTATGCAAACCTCCGCTAAAATCCCTATCTTTTAGCGAAAGTTTCATGCCAATCTCCGCTAAAAGTGGCCAAAACAACGTAGTTTTGGTATCTCTAATTTGACGGAGGTTTGAAATAGTATTTAGCGAAGGTTTAGCTATTTTGGTCAAACGGGGAGAGAGATGGTTACTGATGAGAATGATTTTTATTGATTGGTTATCTGAGCCAATTTCCCATTTTTGTTCCTATACTTGTATTTTTCTTTTATATTCTACTATTACTTGCACGGATGGATAAGCAAGTAGTATTTGCAAAATGTAATTGATTTTGGTGTTTCGGATGGTAATCATCGAAAAACTATTATACTCCAAATAAAGACTATTCTATTTTAACATAAAAAAACCAAAATAAAAATTAGTGATTTAATTTATTATCATTCAATTTAATAATTGTTTATCTTGTACACAAAAAATATGTTTAAATAAGAGAATTTTTGTTATTTATATATTTCATTACCTTGTTACGTATAAATATTCCTTTTGAAATTTGTATATATATATATATATATATTTAAATGTGAGCTTGTGTATTTTGTTTTTTTTTTCAATTATTTTATTTATAATAACTATATTTTATTCATGATATAATAAACAAATTTATACCAAACTAGACCAACCCAACATATACACAAGTGACACCATTAAATTGATAACAATTAAATCAGTAATATTATAATTGACGGACAGTATCGTATCAAGTGTCTGACTTGGTTGATACACTGTATTCAATGTTGTGTACAACGGTAGTATCGTGGTACCGACTTATTTAATGGTTAAATTAATTATTAATTTTATTAATCAATAATATTTTTATTTTGGGCTTTAAATTTTGAAATAAAATGTTTTCAATTAAACCGTTTATAATCCCTCTTCAAAAAAATAAAAATTAAACGGTTTATAATCAAGGGTATACGGCGATGAACAATGTGCCAATGTCTAATGCCGAGAATCTTAAGAAAGTTTTTTCTCAAGTATAAAACTTTTATAGTTTGTTTCAATTATTCACCTTATTTTAAATTAGTTTCTTTTTCCTCTTTTTAATATACCAAATATTAAATTTTGTTACATTTAACATTTTTGTTTGAGTATTTTTAATTAGTTTTTGTTAATATACATAATCTGAAATTGGTACAAGTTGTTATCAACATGTACCAATCGAAAAATATTGTACAACTGATTAATACATGGTATAGGGTTTTACACACATATTACAATTAATTAGTACACGATTTTGACGAAAAAGGGTTGATACCATCCAATCAAACACACAGGACATTCTTTCGATAAATTTAAGAAATCGATAACATCAAATATAAAATATTTTATATTCTATCAATTTCCTCCATGTGTTGTATATGATATTTTGTATATATAAAGGAAACTCTATATCTCTATCTCTCCTCCCCACATGTAACAAACAAAAAATAAGCCTCATGTGTTCTTTTTTTTAAAACCTAAACTTCCTCCATTACCATCATACTTCATATTATTCTTCCCTTCTTTCTCTCTTGTTCTACATGGCTAGTAACTTACACTTGGGTTCTACTTCTCCATTCAATCTCCAAACCCTCCAAATCCCTCCCTACTCCGAAGACGATACCAACCAAACTACTCCGGGTTCTGGTGATGGGGACGTCGGTCGCCGCCCCCGGGGGCGTCCGCCTGGCTCGAAGAACAAGCCCAAACTGCCGGTCATCATTACTCATGAGAGCGCCAACATCCTCCGAGCTCACATCCTCGAGATTAGTAGCGGATGCGACGTTTTTGAATCGGTTGCGGATTATGCAAGGAAGCGTCGACGTGGGATTTGTTTAGTTAGCGGCAGTGGCACCGTGAACAACGTTACCCTCCGGCAGCCGGCTGCCGCGGGATCCGTGGTGACTCTCCGTGGCCGGTTCGAGATACTTTCGCTTTCAGGATCGCTCTTGCCTCCTCCGGCTCCACCGGGGGCCACCAGTTTGACAATTTACTTGGCGGGTGGACAAGGACAGGTTGTCGGTGGGAACGTCGTTGGACCTCTTGTTGCTTCTGGGCCAGTAATCATCATAGCAGCTTCTTTTACGAATGTAGCCTATGAGAAGCTGCCATTAGATGAAGAGGAGGAGGTGGCAGCAGGTAGTGGCGGAGGTGGGGGCAGAAATGGAGATGGCGATGGGGGCGCAAGTCACCCCTTTCCAGACCCACCATCCATGGGTTTACCCTTCTTTAACTTGCCACCCAACATGCCAAACGTTCAGTTACCGGTGGACGGTGGTGGTTGGTCTTGTAATCCCGCGAGTCGCCCACCGTTTTGACTGCTTGGAATCAAGAAAATTGATCGAAATGACCATTTCTCTTGTATGGATTGGTCTCCTAGCCATTCATCTCTCCCAGTTTTACCTAAATGTAATTACCTCCACAAATGGTACCTCCTCCACTTGAGCACACTGGACTAAAAGACAAAAAAAATTACAATTTCTACCCAGGTCAGCAAGTGTCACCTCCGCAATTTTTGCAACGGTCCTCAAGTTAGGGAGGTGTCAGTTGCTAACCTGGGTATAAACTGATTCAGAATTTTAGCAAGGTTCATAGTGGGGGAGATACCACTTATGGAGGTAATGACATTCACGTAAATTAGAGAGATAAATGGCTATTTCAACCAATTTCCGTTAGAAGTCTCTAATCTTGAAGAATAAGGTAAGACAAAACAAATGGATCATCATTTACCCTCACATCTCCACCTTATTTTATGTTACACCTTCAATGGAATTCGATTCAGCCATATTCTGTTGATCCAACTGTAGCTTTAGTTTTTCAACTTTGTGAATTAAGATAAAATCTTCATTATCTTGTTGTTTGGTACTGTGTTTGTGAAACCATCTTCATCTTTTCAGCTATTTTATATAAACCAGTACTAATATTATTATTTACTTACTTATTTTAAAAGCAAACTTTTTGCAAAGAAGTGCCATGAGAATTTAAACTAACGTTCTTCCTTTTTGGCTTCTTGGGTTTGATAAGATTTTTAATTCTTTTAAATTTCATGTTTAATGTTTTAAAATTTTATATAATTAAATACAACGACGTTTTTGAAAATTTTAGCTAATATTTTATTGTAAAATCAACATGTTGTAGCTATCAGTTCTTGGAATAAAAAATAATTTTTTTATTGATTCGGGAGTTAAATCAATCACTTTGACTTTAAAAATTAGACAACAGACGTTAACTAGTTTATTCACATTAAATAAATAAATTGAGTAACATTAAATAAATATTTAGTATATTTTTTATTTATACTAGAAGGGTACTCGCATAATACAGCGAGATACATCTCGATTTTAGGTTTTATTTTAATTTTTGTCGCTATCGATATTCTAATGATTTTATGTGGTTTTGAGAAAACGATTTTAATGTTCATTTAAAAGTTCTCTTTTTTTTATGTAATTTTTTTAATTCAGTTTTTTTTAATCATAATATAATTATGTTTAATAACAAAATAATTTATTTTTAGTTTAATAATATTACCTTTTATAATGATAATAATTAATTTTTCTGTTAGAACTCAATTATTATCTTAATTATATTTTAGATTTTTATATTTAAAATTAAATGTTTATCCTGTATTTTGGATGATGGTTATCCGCAGTTAGTTACACGAATTCAGAAATAAAGCTTTAATAAGTTGTACTTACGCACAATTTACTTGTAATCTTGAAAATTAAGTAATTAGCATTAAATAGCAGTACCTAAGACTTAAAAGATTGTTTTTAAGAGTTTTTGGCCAAATGCTTTATAATATAGTAAAGATTTGTGGTTAAATAATATTGACTGAATAAATACAAACTCCGATATTTAATTTAAGTTATTTTACCTTATCACCTTTTTCTGAAATAGACTCAATCCTCGGTTCATAAGTTCCTTACTAAATTCGATGGATAAACATGTGTTTTCAGGGATAATAATCTGGGCATGTGAGGATCTAGCCTTTTTTCTGATTAGATGCTCCTTTCTTATTGTTTTTTTCTGTAATTAATAATTAAATTAATCTTATATAACCCCAAGAGAGCCTTCACTAAATGTATCCAGTTTTACAAAGAAAAACCCTTTTACAAATCATTATCTTCATTGTGAATACCTAGTTGTTTATTGGTATTTGTTTCTCTGAAGTCTAAAGTAACCTTAATATTAGTTAATCATATATATATATATATACATATATCTATATATATATATATATCTACAGAAAAGTTCAAATGCGAACTTAAATTTGGTTGTGAACGTGAGGACAAACGAAAGCGCAATACCTGTCTCAATGTGGATTATTCAGACTTTATTTGATTATTCAGTTTGAATAGGACACGTGTTGCGCTCTCATTTATCCTCACACTCACAACCAAATTTGAGTTCTCATTTGAACCCGCCCCTATATATCTATACACACACACACACACACACACATATATATATATATATGACGGATTCAAATGAAAACCGAGTTTTGTTGGTGAATGTGAGAAAAAAAAGAGCACGACGCGTGTTATACAAGTCTATGGGTTATTCATCCTGAATGAATCATGATCGTGTGTTGTTCATATTGAATGTTTTTATTATTCATTATGAATAGTTTATGAACTCCACCTTCGTTATTCATACTGAATTTCGTTCATTATTCGTACTGAATGAGACACGTGTCGCGCTTTTTTTTGTTCTCACGTTCGCAATAAAAATTAAGTTTGCATTTGAACTTTCTCTTCCCTTTTGTTGTTCATATATGCCATGATTGTGAAAATAAAGGTGAATTAAAGTTCAGGTTTTAAATTTGTTAGATTTAACACAAGAGTTGGTTTTTCTTACTTTCTTCCGGTTAATCACTAAACTAATTATGTACCCTTTACCACTAATGTGTGTGCGCTTGTGTTTTGGTCTATGTTAAGGTTCGTACTACAAAACCCTAAATTAAGTATGTGTGTGTATAGTAATTAATTTTGCGATTGTTGTTGACGTAACGCCAGAAATCTTGAAATCCCAGTGTGGTTAATTTTGATGGCTAACATCGCAAAAGTAAATGAATTACATATCTGATTAGTTGTTGGAGTATATAAATTGTGCGTCTAGTTTAGGGGTATTGATGACCAATTATGCATTCTCATTCCTAATTGTTTAGAGAGTTGCTTTAGTTTTCCTATTCATAATGTCTTATTTATGCTTTGTTTATCTTTTATTGTATGTTCCTACCCACCTATTGCTTGTTTGTACACACTCCTATGTCACTATGTTACTTTTTTCACGTCTCATTTTTTGCCCTTATCTTTTTTATTTTCTTCTGCAATCCATGGTTCTTTAAGGAAATAACTCTAGGCCCTTTGAGGTTTAGGTGAAGTCTGAGGTAGAGGTAGAGGTAGAGGTAAAGTCTATGTACATAATATTACACTGTTCTCAAATCCGAACTCTGTGTAGGACATAATATTAGGTTCTTAGCCCTCAAAACCTAACTCTGTGTAAGATATATATACTGGGTTTTATCCTGCCCTCAAACCCTAACTCTGTATAAGATATATATATATATATATTGGGTTCTTACCCCGCCCTCAAACCCTAACTCTATGTAAGATGTGTGTGTATATATATATATATAAATTTTAGGTTCTCGGTTGGTTTTAAATGTTGTTTTCTGCCCGCGGATTTAGTGCAATTAAGTGAAAGTTGTGATTATACGATCGGTAAATCTTTATGGTATTAATGCATGATCCAAGTATATTTTCAAGATATTAGGAACTATAATAGTGATACGTGTGAGTTTTTTCACATTAATTAGTTATCCTAAGTTTGAAACTTGTTAGTATATATACTAGTTGTATACCCACGCAATGCGGCGAGATGCAACTAACTTCTAAAGGCGAGAGCTATGAGACTTGAATCGTGTTCTGTTTATTCTTTGTTTATGTGATTTTGAATTACGAATCGGTTGAGACATAAATTCAAGGAAAATATGATTGATTTGTTACAGACTTACAGTGGGTGTTACCCGAAAAGGAAAATGCATATAAAAATATATTGATCACTACATTGAATTCTAGCCATAGAAGAAGAAAAAAATCATATGAATATCACGTATCAATTCTTAAAGTGACGTTCTTAAAAGAAGGCAACCTGTATATGTTTATGTATATAGTATTTGTATTTTATATAAAATGGTTCAAAAATTTGATGATTGTGTGTGTAGCTAAAAAAAACGTATTCATAGCATAAAGAAAGGAATCGAATGAGGTAGACCACAAATCACTGATAATGAAACTTGATTTTAAATCATTCAATGAAACTTGATTTTAAATCATTCAAAGAAGTTGTTCTTTGAAGAAACTTAATTATAGTATAAATTATGAAACTTGATTTTAAACCTTTCTTGCTTTGTTATAACACAAATTTCTACAAAAGGGTTACAAGAGTGTAGTGGGGGGCATTCATGGAAGAATTTACTTCACAAATACAAATATGATTAGCATTTGCTTCATAATGAGTTTGAATTTTTATAGGATTTCCTTCATAACCAACCTGTTCAAATCTTCAATTATGCTTCGTCCATCCTTAATAAAAATATTTTAAGAGAAATAAACCCACCATTAAGTAAAAAAATTAATGAGAGATACCATTAGTACTACTTCACTTCACTAAAAGAAATTAGACCCAAAAACTAACATATTTATTTTGTGCCATCCATAATAATCAATCAACCAATACTTGTATTCACAACCTTGGTCTGATTAAGCCACAAACGCATTCAACTCGTTTCCAGTGATCATAATCGGATATAAAATCATCTGCAGCAAGTCTGTTAGGGCGTTGTGCAACATGCTTGAAGAGGTATGTACCTGCCAAATACAATCCAATCATTTCATCATCAACTTGTACAAGGCATGGGAAACAAAATTCAAGGAATTTCAACCACATGGTTTGTGGCGTACTAGATAATCCATCTACCCCAGGTCTGAATCCAGGCAAAAACAACTTGTGGCCACAGTGGAATTATCTCAGAGCTGCATGCTTTACCAGTCTTAAAATTGTCAGGAATTAGTTTAGGCAAATGCCTAGGATACCCTTTCCAAAAAATATCAAGGAATTTCACACATCAACATACATACAAGTATATTACGATATAATGCAATCACCCCTTGATGGTTTCACTGGCTATACACATCTAGATTTTAATGGCGATCTTGAGACATATCTCTCCAAGGAAATGTTGCAAAGAATGGTAAGGATTTTCGAGACATTATTAATAAGAGTAATGAAGAGAGCAAAAGCACCAGGAAAAGGAATTAGGTTAATACATCCTACTCCTCAAACTTCTACTTCTCCTTCCTCTTCTTCTTTCCTGGTGGCAACATTTGGAAAATTTATAATAATATTCAGTTGGGTGTGGTTTGATGGCTTCTCAATCTAGTTGCTACCATGAGATAGCATCAATCCATAAAATATGTATAACATCAAACCCAAAATTTATAGCATCAAATCATAAAATATATATAACATTAAACCCAAAATATATAGCATCAAACCATAAAATATGTAACATCAAACCCAAAATTTATAACATCAAACATAAGGGCAATATTTGTACAACTCTAGTGTGTACACGGTATACAAAGTAAATCTTTCTATGAATATAATTTTGTGCCCCCAATACTATCCATCATATGATTTCTTGTTGTGCAGATTTGAAACAACTATCCTTGCAACCAAATGCATCAACAGTCAAATCCTGTAGCATTGAGAGTCCATGATATTTACCATTTGGTGCTTCTTTCTCAGATTTTGTCTCGATTGAGACATTGAAGATCCCCCTTAATATTGACAGTTGTAGGTACAAAATATTACCAGGAACATTATGATATATTACAGAACACCACATCAATGGAAGAAAAACTAAGAGAGACATATCTAAACTAATAGAGCAACAACCTGAATAATAGAAGCCTCTTTAAATCACCACATCCATCTTATCCATCCCAACCATGAAGAACTACAAGTCTGGAAAATGGAAAATGAGAGTCAAATCACGAGATATAAACATTTTGAAAGATATATATGAGGAAGGGATACGAATAATAGTAGACCTAAAATCAAAGTACCAAATTCAATAAAAGTTTTTTCATTAAATCTAAGATACAAATGCATGCTCCATCTCGATTTTCTTACTGTGCAAGGTAGGATGTGTGAGGTTACAACATCGGTTTCCATCAATATTTGTTGATGACCAACAACCAAAACCACCTTTATTATAAAATAATTAAAACACCTCTACTTCTACACTAATATTTGACTTGAAACATGGAAAACACAATTAAGGATAGATACCTTTGTCCTATCTATTTTGTTGATTCTCATAGTTGCTCCAGATTATTGATCAAAGACTAAATTCATCTCCTACTTGTCTCATAGCGTCTCTCTTCCTAGGTGGGTGTATATGAGAGAACCAGAGAATTTGTACCCTTCTTTTATTCATACCCATGGAGGATTGGAAATTTGAAATTTTGAGGAGGTGAAAAGTGAATTTTGAATTTAGATAAAGAAATGAATTGAAAAGAGAAATCTTTGTGTAGCCTTGCAGGTCGACGGATGGAAAAACGCGTGTTTGTGTGAAAGAGAAGCATCTTTAGCTTGTACCATATGCATACCGACATGTAATTAAGAGATTTTGGACTTTTAGCATAAAACTATTGTACCTTGTGCTTTATATGTTGTATTTAAGACTTTTTACTTATATTAAACTACTAGTTGTGTACCCTCGGGATGCAGCGTGGATGAATCAGGATTGTAAAGCAATAACATCTTACTCATGTTTATCCGCCCCTCTCGTTTTTATTTTACGAGTTTGCATGGTTTATTTGCAAGTCAACTAATAAATAAAATTGAATGTTAGCAAGATATTTTGGGGAAATAATTACATGAGTATTGAGTTTCCAAACCTATATATATTCAAAACTCATTACAAATTTGAAATTTATGATTAAACAAAACGGAAATACAATCATCTGTAAAAGATAATCTAATAATCGAAGATCTCGTGGTTGCTCTTCTCATGATGCGCGCATGGTTTCCCCATATTGTTTGGCATGGATATAGTTCTTATTCAATTTTAGCCGGTTACCAAACCAAATAACCCAAAATTGATTAAATGTAACCTTATTTGGTTTGGTTATCAATTAGTTTAAAAAAGTTAAAAACCTATCAAATATGAACCGAATAAAGTGAAAACTGATTTAACCAACAAAATAACATCACAATCAAGGTCGTTCCTAGGGGAGGGCGGGCCCACGAGAAGTAGAAGCCCAATTTTTTTAGAATATAGTATTATAGTAGTAATATATAAAATACTAAAAAGATATATTAATTAATTACATTGGAAAAAAAATATGTAAAAATGAAAAAGATAGTTGAGCGTTCATTTTATAGTATTGCTTATTAGTTTTTTTTATCTTAACCTACTTCTATATAAAATCTTGATATATACTCTATCACCAACGCTTTTTAATTTGTATTATGAATTATATACTCTATCACCAACGCCTAGTTTTTGAAAAAAATACCAGATATATGAGACGATCCAACTTATATGTATTTAGGATTTCAAAAAGACCGGTCTTATCTCCAAAACATTAATGAGATCTCAAGTTATAACTAACATGACATTTTGATTATAAGATCAATGGTTTGGAAAAGTTTGTTTTAATCCTAGAAGTTTAAAATGGTGATGAATTTTTTTTAACCTGTGGTAATATGGAAACTGTTGGGTCACCGATGATTTGGTGATGAACCACCTTCCTTTATATGAATGAATTTTTACAGGTTCTTTTGAAGGTCTGAAATATGCTTCAAGTATTGAAGAGTCAAAGACTATTCAATCAAGGGGTTGTACATCAAAAAGTGGAATTTTGATGTATCAACCAACTTCAATATTCAGACCATTTTGCCAAGTCAAGTTTGAGTCACCAATATAGTGGGTCACCGATGGTACACTCAAAAGTCATCAAAAGTACTAAGGACATCAAAAAAGATGAGGTCATCAAGTTTGATGTCATGGTCACCGACACTATAATCTTGGTCATCGAAATTGGAGGTATATTTTCTAAGGCTGTGATATCAATTCACAAGGGTATACACTTTTGTCACTTAGTGAAAGAAGAAGTTATCAAGCAAAGTGTACACTTATCAACTCCAGCCTTATAAGGTATCCACCGATGTGATACATAGTGAGATGTATCACTTAGCAATTTCAAAGAGATAAGTTCTTGACTCACATCAATTGCAAGACACGTGAGCCAGCAAGAACTTGGGCACCAAGCCTTAAATAAAGACATTCTCTTTTATTCTTATAAAAGGAATATTTGTCTTTTAGCTAAAAGGCTTGATGGGACTTCACACAGAGCATGAAGAAAAGAAGATAAAGTTATCTGACATTACGTGCTACAAGGAATGGTTCATCCATTATTCTAGTACCAAGGAAGTGGTCTCTTCCTTTGTCCAGCAGATAATCTTCCAGCTAATGAAACCTTGACAGCTGTCCACTTGCATCCCATGCATGGACACTATAAAAGGAGATGAAGTCCTTCCCAGAAATCTCACGCTTTCAACAAATCTTCAGAGTGATTATTTGTGTGACTGTGACAAAGCTGTGTGCTATAACAGTATTGTTTTAACTTGCTTAGTGTAAGAGTTAATTACTGTTATCTGTGTGTTTAGTTTGATAGAATAGTCTGCCTGTTCTTTTCCGCATCAAACTATCTGTATGTAAATTTTTAATATTCATATTAAAAAATTTAAAAAGAGTATATTCTGTGTGTTTTATATTCAACCCCCCTTCTACAAAACCCTCTCTTAGTTAGCCATCTCTCTTTGGGGACTAACAATTGGTATCAGAGCAGTTGGTTTAATCTCATAAACCAGATCTGTGATGGCTACTACCTCAAATGTTGATGGTACCTTGCAGACCTCTTCCAGTAATACATATGATTTAGGATCTTTGGCTAAACCCCCAAGATTCAACCCAAACAACTTTGGGTTATGGAAAAATCGCATGTTATTATTCTTGGAAGGGATCGATTGCAGGTATCCCAACATTCTTAGTGAGGGACCTATTGTTCCTAAAATATGGGCTCGATTTGGCCCTCAAAAGGACGCTGAAGGAAAGGACATAGAGTCAGATGACGAAAGAAGTGAGAAAACTGGTAGATATATCATCAAACCTTCTAACAAATTTAGTGAAGATGATAAACGCCTAGTCGCTTTACATACTAAAGTCAAATCTGCTCTTGCTGTTTCCCTTCCTGATGATGTGTATCATTCACTTCTTAACCTTCCCACTGCTAAAGAGATGTGGGATACTTTGAGTGTCTTATATGAAGGCACCAAAGAAGTAAAGAAATCTAACAGGATCTGTCTTGTTAGAAAGTATGAACTCTTCTCCCATGAAAAGGGAGAATCTCTTTCTACCTACTTTAATCGTTTTAACTGTCTTCTCAACGATCTCAAAGTTCTTGGCCGAGTTTATGATAATGAAGAAGTTCTCTGCAAGTTCATGGATTGTCTTCCAGATTTCTGGGAAACTATCTGTACTTGCATCAAGCAAACCAAGGACTTAGAAATAATGCCTTTAACTGCTCTCTATGGAACTCTTCTTCACTATGAACAAACTAAGAACCAGAGAAAGTCTCTTATAAAGGATATCAAATCCTCCTCTATTGCTTTGATAGGTGATTCAAAACCTTCTTCTTGTATTCCTAGAATCACCTATCCTTCTTCTGATTCTGAAAAAGATATTAAGGAAGACTCTTCTCATCTGTCAGATGCATACTATAGTGCTGCTGATGATGAAGGAGAAGAATCAACCATTGACATACTTTCTGATAGTATGACAATGCTTGCTGGAAACCTTAAGAACAAAAGATTTTCTTCAAACCGCTCCGAATTTAATAGAAAACCTTTTTCTCAAAAATCCTCTTCTGATAAAGCAAATGAAGAATGCTTCAATTGTGGAAAGAAAGGTCATTTTGCTTTTGAATGCAGATCAAAAGCTTCTTCTTCTAAACCTTCTTCTTCTTATGGCCATGACTTCTCAAAATCAGCTTCTAGGAAGCATGAAGAGAGAAATAGCCAATCCTCTAAAGAAAATTCTGAATCAAAAGAAACCTCAAGGTACAAGAAATACAAAGCCAAATACAAGAGAGAAAAGGAGAGAAACCAAGGTAAAAATAAAACCTTAGTTGCTGAGGCTCATTGCTGGGAAGATGAGCAAACCTCTGAGAGTGAGAGTGAGTATGTCACTAAGTGCCTCATGGCCAAAATTGATGAGATAGAAGACATGGAGAAATCACTCTACACCACTCTTGTATCTGCTGAGGGATCCACTTCAGGGACAAAACCTCAGGTACATCCTTTTACCTTTCTCTCTGATGATCAAAAGGCTGATGCCTTTGATTCTTTAACTGTTGACTTCTGTGACTTAAAGATTCAAAAGAAAAAGGCTGATATGCACATAAAATGTCTAAATGATCAACTCCTCTCTTGCTTTTCAAAACTAAAAGATTTTGACAAAATGAAAGCTGATCTAGAAAACCTTCGGTACTTAAACGACAATCTTTCTGAGGAAAAATCAAAGATTTCTTCCACTCTTGAAAAGGAACAAGAGGTTCTGTCTAAATGGACTAAATCCTCTAAGAATCTTGAAAGGATCCTTCAAGATCAAATCACCAGCAAGGATAAGTCTGGCCTTGGTTATGGAAAAGATGTTCCTCAACCTCTTGACCTTCCACTCCCTTCCTTTTCTGAGTGTCAAGGTTTTCCTGCTGGTTTCTTTTCCGATGACGATGATGCTCTCTTCGGTTACTCATCTGAGGATTCTACCTCCGTTCACTCTATAGATCTACTTGACATGCTCAAAGTAGAATCTGGTTCTAAAAAGTTTGGAGTCTTTGTTAAAGCTAAAGAAATCTCTTCTGAGTCTTCAATGGTTTCAACTCTTCTAAGCTCTTCTTCTTCTCCCAAACCTATCCAAAGTCTTTTAAATTCCTTAAGTCTGCATGAGTCAAGGTACTCCCAGGAGCAGCCTTCTGAAGTTGCTGAGTATCCTTCTTCAAAAAGATTTTCTCCTCAAAAGAAAAATTTTTCTAAATCAAATTTTTCATCTAAAAGGAAATCTCAAATAGCTATTGACTTTATTCCTCGGTCAGTAAACTTGAAGAAATCAAGAAATCTCGGTAAAGGTATTCTTGGACCAAGACAGTGTTGGACACCCCTCTTCTTCTCATTCCTCAACCTCTGTCCAAAGTTTTGATGATAGGGATTTTAAAAAGGCCTTTCCTTTAAAGAAGTGCTATAATTGTGGCAACACTCTTCATCTTGCTAAAAATTGCCCAAAAGATTTGGATCCTTGTAAAACTAAAATGCCTTCTAATCACAAAGGACCCACCTCAAAATGGGTACCAAAAGTCTAAATTTGTTTCTGGGTGCAGGTACCAAATAAAGATCACATATGGTACATGGATAGTGGATGTTCAAGACACATGACCGGAAACAAACTTCTTCTCTCTAACTTCTCAAAAGAAAAGGGACCCACTGTTTCCTTTGGAGGAAATGAAAAAGGGGTCACCAAAGGATATGGTACCATTTCAAATGGAACCATCACTTTCTCCAGAGTAGCTCATGTTGAAGGGCTGATGTACAATCTTCTAAGCATAAGCCAAATATGTGATTTGGGCTATAAGGTCATGTTCCAGCTATGTGTGTGCTTGGTCTTTGACGTACAGAACAAGATTGTACTAGCAGGAACCCGACTGAATGACGTGTACATAATCAACATGAAGGAAAGTGCAATAGGAGAAGCTGTATGTCTCCTTTCTCAAGAACTAGCCAAACAGAGTTGGCTGTGGCATAAAAGGTTCTCTCATCTAAACTTTAAAACCTTGAACAAACTCTCCAACAAGGAGCTGGTTGTTGGAATGCCAAAAATAGTTTTTGAAAAAGAAAAGCTGTGTGGAGCATGTGAAAAAGGAAAACTCACCAGAACTTCCTTTAAAACAAAACAATGCTCTTCTATCTCTCAACCTCTTCAAATGCTTCACATGGATCTGTGCGGTCCAGTAAGCACACCCAGTCTGGGTGGTAAAAAGTATATGCTAGTAATCATCGATGAATTCTCTAGATATACTTGGGTGTTCTTTCTGAAACACAAGAGTGATGCTGCTGAAGAAATCATCAGGTTTACAAGAAAAATTGAAAATTTGAATGGTAAACTGGTGAAGTCCTTCAGAAGTGATAATGGCACAGAATTCAAGAATGCTGTTCTGGAAGATTTCTTTGACCTAAAAGGAATTTCTCAGAACTTCTCTGCCGTACGCACTCCTCAGCAAAATGGTGTTGTTGAAAGAAAGAATAGAACACTATGTGAAGCTGCAAGGTCTATGCTGAGTGAATCCAAGTTGCCAACCTATTTTTGGGCAGAAGCAGTTAACACTGCATGCTTTACTCAAAATAGGTCTATCATAGTCAAAAGGCATGACAAGACTCCGTATGAAGTTTTCCATGGTAGAAAACCTGCAGTTGACTTCTTCCATGTGTTTGGATGTGCATGGCACATGCTAAATGACAGGGAACAACTTGGAAAGTTTGATCCGAAGTCAGATGATGGAATTTTCATGGGCTACTCTCTCTCCTCAAGAGCCTTCAGAATTTTCAACCTAAGAAGACGATGCATAGATGAATCCATGCATGTAAAGTTTGATGAGTTTGAAACTTCTTCATTATCTTGTGATGAAGAAGAATTAAACCTATGGATAAATTCATGTGTTGGTGAAATTCCATCCTCCTCTCAAACCAATCCTCCAGATAGCAACCCTTCTCAGCCTTCCATAAACACCACCTTACCTTCTGAACCTTCTCTTTCTTCTCCACCTCCTGAAACTAACTCTACAGAAGACCTTACCATTCTTGATAAGCAAGATTATTTGTTCTTATCCCTAATGACATCATCAATGTCAGACCATGCGCCGAATTCAACTCTAAAACCCTTAGAATTCTGACCTTTCAATCACCAAAAATAATCATTATTTTTGAAAGTTGAAATTTCCCTCTCATATATAACCACCCATCCCACTACTTCACCACCTTTCTCGCACCCATCTTCTCCTCACCTTCAAAAGCAAAAACCTGCAACCTGCAACTTCATTTTCTTCTTCAATGGCTTCTCCTTCAAGAATTGGTGAAGAACAAACAATCACTTTTGGATCTCTCTCCTTCCCTGCATGCATTACTTTGGAAGAATAGGAGTTGACAATGCTCATCCAGAGTACAATGACGTTTGCTGGTTTCTTTAGAGATGCCCTCTACAATATGCTCTGACAGCAAAACCGAAAATGAGTAAGTTTCTTCTTGGAAACTTTTGGTTAACTTGCACATTTGATGCCTCATCGGATCAAATTCTTGCATCTGTTCTAAGTAATGATGAACATGATGTGATCTTCAATGTGGAAGATGTTAGAAGCATTCTCCAGCTTCCTGTCTATGATTCCTATGAACCTTTCCCTCTTGGTAATGAACATCAAATGGTGGTTGATGTGTTGAACTATTTGGAAGAGAAGAAGGGCTCAAAGTCAAAGGGTCCGGGTACTTTATTACGCAAAAACATGGGAAGTATTTGGAACTTCTTCTTTGCTCATCTGATTCTGTGCCTGAGCAAGAAGACAGGTGGTCCGGATCAGTCACCTTCTCAAGTAACTGAGCTGGCACATGCTCTTATTTTTCAGAGAAAAATAGATTATGCCAGCTATTTCTTTAATGAAATGATCTCCTCGTTCTCTACCCTCCGACGTCCTCAGGTACCCTTCCAACGACTTTTCTCTCTTATTATTCATGCAAAGTTGGCAGATAAATTAGAGAAAAGAGATGATATCATATATGATCTCCCTCTTCATCAAGTGGGAAATCAAATTATGAAAAAGGTTGTCTTAGCATCAGACAACCCTCTCAGACCTTCTATGGTTGAGTTTGCAAGGAATGCAACTCTTGCTTGGGGAGAGAACGAACCACGTCTCCAAAGAACCTCAGGTATGTCTTCTATCCCCTCTATACCTAGAGTCACTGGTGTGCCCAAATCTCTTAAGATATCCAAAGCGTCGGGCACATCTACCTCCGCACCCACCGATGCTACGAAGCCAAAAGAGCCTTTGGCTTCCACCCAAGCATCTAAATCCCATAAGCGGGGACACTCTAAAAACCCCCAAAGACTTCCTCAAAGAAGTCCAAGGGTACCCAAAGGGTTAAAACGCATGATCCATCTACTGGCTCCCAAAAGCCAGTAGATGTTGAAAAGATCCTCACAAAACCCAAGGAACACTCATCCATACCTAGCTCCTCCAGGCCCTCTCAAAAGGACTTGGTTGTAAAAAGGGACACCCTTACTATTCCTTCATCAACTTTCTCACTAGTTGATGAAGATGACTTGGAGTATCCCATCCAAGGTACCTCTTCTCCACCCCCTGAGCTCTCACAGCTCCTTTTCCACACTCCACGTGAAAGTGCATCACAACCAGGTGCATTTGATGGAGCAACCCACTTTACTGATTTTCTGATGTCCGACACTACCCCTTGGACAGGTACGTCTCCCGTACATGACAAGGGTGTGGAGGAACCCATTACTGAGGAATCCCCTCAAAGACACTCTCCTAAGAGTGTCTCCCCCTCATCTCCTAAATCCCCCCCAAGAAAATCTAAAGGTTTGGTTGATTATTCTTCCAGTGATGATGATACTGATCAACCACCAAAACCTCATCCCTCTGCTCCCATGTCTTCAAAGCAAGGGAATGACCTTCTACAGGCTTTCACCACCTTTACAAGTGATACTATCAGAAGGGTGGAGGTTCTAGAAGATCTTGCTGCTAAAGAAAAGGAAAGAATGGATTCCCTTTCCTCATCTCTTAGATCTAACATTGAGGAGTTGTCGGTGAGTCACCCAACTCTAATGACATGTTTAGATCTCCTACACTTGGACATCCTTGATCTTCAGCAAGGGTTCTCTTCAAGTCAGGCGTCTGTGCTTTCTTCCATTCAGGAACTTCGGAGTTCCTCTTCAAGTCAAGTCACAGACATTTCTTCTCTCATTGCCAATCAACAGGCAATTATGGATTCTCTTATCAGTCTTCACACCAAAGTTGATAAAGTTCCAACCTCTGCTCCAACGGTTGAACTGGATATTGGTGAGTCATTCTTCAAGGACACTGATAGATTTGTCCTTCAAAGAGTTGAGAAGAAAATTGGTGCTCTCTGCTCTGATATGGAACGGGTAAAAGAGTTTCTCTCTTCAGTGGGTTTCAAGGGTTCAACCACTGAGGGGGAGAAAAATAAGAAGACCACTCAACCAGCTACCAAAGCCGCCGACGCCGACACTGCCAAAACAGCCGCCGACGCCAGCCAGCCAGCCACCGATGTGGCCTCTCCATCTCATCCAGCCACCGACGTGGCAGCCACCAAAGTGGCTCTTACAGCCACCGATGGTGGTGTGGTCACAGAGGTGGTCCCTGTTCCTTTGGTACCCGAAGCAGCTGTTGAGGGGGAGAGTGTCAGTGCTCAACCCCTTGAAACTGAAGAAGAAAGAAGAAGAAAAGAAAAAGCCAAAGGAAAGAAGCCTCTTTCCTTTGAAGAACAGAAGGAAGAAAAGAAGAGAAAGAAGAAGATGAGAGATCCTCATGCAGACACTCTCAGACTTCAGCCTGCCCCTGCACTGACCGATCCTATTGGGGTGATTCTTACTGAGGCTGAAAAAGAAGAGGCTATAAGGGCTCAGCTTGAGTATGATCAGACAAATGTACTCAAGCTAGCTCATGATGAAGCCGTTCATGCTCAAGTATCAGATGCTCTTCAAGCTCAAAAAGATGAGCTTGAAAATATAAAGAAAAAATCTGATGCTGCAAAGATGCTTGAAGATGCAAAGAAAGCCAAGGAAATTGAGTGGTTCAAAAGGAGGTTGAAGAATAGAAAGGATGATTCAAAAATCATTGGTGCTACCATCCATCCTCCAACAAAGAATACTCCCAAACTTCTTGTCACAATTAAAAGAGCCGACTCACTCTTAAAAGTTTATGAATTAGAATGGCTTGAAGTTCTTGGGATAACTGAATGGTTGGAAGTTGGAAATTGTGTCTCAAAGAGTAGAGGAAAGTACAAGGAGCATGTACTAAATACTCTTAGAAAATTTTTCATCAAAATGGTGAAAATTCAGAAGGAGCACAATATCTTGGTAACAACTATTGAAGCACAACAATGTACCTTATCCAGCGAGGGCTTTCGGGGGAAATAATCAATCCTCCCAAATCTAAAAAGAAGGGACATTTTGTGATGCTTCATGAACGTGGCATCAAGATTGATGCTTCAGGTATAAACACTTCTATTCCCACTCCTATCGCTTATCCAGAGCAAACCATGGTGATTGAGCCTGAACTTGGAGTATTCTTTGAGGATATCTATGGTAGCATAGGTTTCTTCAGAGCCTCTGACATTCCAAGGGCTCACAACTCCTTTTTGTCTGCTATTCTTGGAGTGCCTCCTATTGAAGACTATGGCATCACAAGAATGATCCTGGATGAACTTAAAAGAAGAGAACCCTCCTCAGATCCTTGATCCTGCAGACGTATAGTACAGTATGAACTTTATTAATCATGTACTCTGATCAATCCTATGTGTTGATTAATAAAAGTTCATACTTTTCTTCCATCTCATCTCTTGTTAATATTTTTACAAGCTTTGCACATATTTAAACTTATACTTATTCTTTTATTCAGTTTATACTCTATACTGTACATACTCAGTTAAAAAAAAAATCAAAAAAAAAAAAAAAAAAAAAAAAAAAAATCTGAGTCAAAAGAACCCAAAAGAAAATTAGAAAGGGTCAAAAAGAATTCTTTTCTAACCTACAGGTATCATCATCAAATAGGGGGAGATTGTTGGGTCACCGATGATTTGGTGATGAACCACCTTCCTTTATATGAATGAATTTTTACAGGTTCTTTTGAAGGTCTGAAATATGCTTCAAGTATTGAAGAGTCAAAGACTATTCAATCAAGGGGTTGTACATCAAAAAGTGGAATTTTGGATGTATTAACCAACTTCAATATTCAGACCATTTTGCCAAGTCAAGTTTGGGTCACCAATATAGTGGGTCACCGATGGTACACTCAAAAGTCATCAAAAGTACTAAGGACATCAAAAAAGATGAGGTCATCAAGTTTGATGTCATGGTCACCGACACTATAATCTTGGTCACCGAAATTGCAGGTATATTTTCTAAGGCTGTGATATCAACTCACAAGGGTATACACTTTTGTCACTTAGTGAAAGAAGAAGTTATCAAGCAAAGTGTACACTTATCAACTCCAGCCTTATAAGGTATCCACCGATGTGATACATAGTGTGATGTATCACTTAGCGATTTCAAAGAGATAAGTTCTTGACTCACATCAATTGCAAGACACGTGAGCCAGCAAGAACTTGGGCACCAAGCCTTAAATAAAGACATTCTCTTTTATTCTTATAAAAGGAATATTTATCTTTTAGCTAAAAGGCTTGATGGGACTTCACAGAGCATGAAGAAAAGAAGATAAAGTTATCTGACATTACGTGCTACAAGGAATGGTTCATCCATTATTCTAGTACAAAGGAAGTGGTCTCTTCCTTTGTCCAGCAGATAATCTTCCAGCTAATGAAACCTTGACAGCTGTCCACTTGCATCCCATGCATGGACACTATAAAAGGAGATGAAGTCCTTCCCAGAAATCTCACGCTTTCAACAAATCTTCAGAGTGATTATTTGTGTGACTGTGGCAAAGCTGTGTGCTATAACAGTATTGTTTTAACTTGCTTAGTGTAAGAGTTAATTACTGTTATCTGTGTGTTTAGTTTGATAGAATAGTCTGCCTGTTCTTTTCCGCATCAAACTATCTGTGTTTAAATTTTTAATATTCATATTAAAAAATTTAAAAAGAGTATATTCTGTGTGTTTTATATTCAACCCCCCCTTCTACAAAACCCTCTCTTAGTTAGCCATCTCTCTTTGGGGACTAACAGAAACCCGACCAATTTATATTAATTTACATAAAATATTACTTAAAATAGTCAACATTGTGACCTAAAATGATGTCAATCTATTAATACAGGTATATCATAGGATGTTTTTGACGGTGTTTGACGATGCTTTATAAATGATATGGTAGATAATATCAATTTTAAAATAATTATTGATTGATTTTGTGTTTAGGAATACCCAGAAAAATGTTTTATATGAATTATTAACTGGCCCCACACGAAAACCGTCTCTAATGTCACTAATGTGAGGGAACATTTTTTGGCTCACTCAACGGCTGAGGCTAACGGAAGAGAATGTGATTTCTGTAATAAAAACGATATATTAAATATTTTTTTTGTCTTTATCGGGGGCCCTTATTTATATCTCATCCAGGGCCTATAAAATGTCAGGAACGGGTCTGGATGCATGTTAAGTTACCAAAGAATACAAATTACCAAAGAATACGTGGAATCTCATTAAATTACTCTCCAAAAAAAGCATTTGATGAGAGGAGAGATCTGTAGTTGATGTGAGACTCCAACAAGTACAATGACAAACCTCGATCATGAGCTAAAATATATTCCCTTTGTGCCCTACTCCGCTACATTACCAAACAAGCATTTGGATTTTCATCACTAAACAACTGAGGGGCATAAACATAGTGAACGAAATACGGGACCTCACCATCCTTGGTCTTTGCTTCGACTTTCTTCTTCTCTTCAAATTCTAAAATCTTCGTAACTTCGACAGTCATCTTTTCTTTGGTTTCTGCTTTCTTCTCCACCTTCCCTTTCGAAGAAGGTTCAGATATGATTTCTGCATGCTTACGCGCTCTCTTTTGCATGTAGGTGACAATCTTTTCAGCCTCGATAGTTCCTTCGATTACCACTGTCTGTGACTTTATATCAGTTTTGACATTGTGTATGCCTGCAATTTCTCATTGCTCTTAGTTCAACTGTGTGATAGAGCATCTCCGATAGCTTTTCCAAAATTGAGAAAATGAAAAAAATGAGGATTTTGAGCAATATTTTGCTCCAACAGCTTCTCTAAAACTGTCTCCAAAATGGAGAAAGTAGGAGAGATAAATTTTTTCTCCAAATAGGGAGACCATCCAAAAAAAATATAACACATAAGACCACCAATAGGAAAACTTTTGAAATAAATATTTAAAGAGAGAAATAGTATATTAATAGATGAATGAAATACTATAATATTACAATCAATTTTGAATTATCCAAAATAGGAAATCTGTTAGAGATTAATGCAATTTCTTTTAGGAGATTTTGACTTTTAATTTTCATTTTGGAGAAATTTATGGAGAATCTGTTGGAGATCCTCTAATATATAATAATTCACATATAAACATCTAAGAACTTTGACCAAATCACCGTGCCTAATTAATTTACCTTTGTGTTTTAGTAGCTTCGCTCGAAGATCATGCTCACATTTGTCACAGTGCATGTATGCCTTTACTTTCGTTGTCCTTATAGTCTCCTTCGTCCACAAACACAAACGGATCGTAAGAAGTTCGATTATTAATTCATCAAAGAATCTTGATCATCCTACTGTTAATAATTAATTGTAAAATTGGAAGTATGTGTCCAATGCAGTGCCCGCTTGTCTAAAGTTCAAATGATTCAAGCCTTGTACACAAATCTAATTGTATTCCCTCCGTCCCAAAATAAATGTCCATGATGAAAATGACACACAGTTTTAGGAATATTAAATTATTACATTTTTTAAATAACAAAATGACACTTTTAACCTGGATAGGAGAGAAAGAAACTTACTCCGTCTCATCTTTGATTAAGGGTAGAGTGGAAAATTGAAAACTTACTTTTGAAAGTAAACACTTATTTTGGACAAACAAAAATAGTAATGTAAATACTTACTTTAGTACAGAGGGAGCCTTTACTTTGTTTTAAATAAAAAAAATTAGCATAAATAATAAATATTTTAATTTACTTTGTTTTAATTTATACCGGATTTTCAAAAACGACGTTAAAACTTAAAACTAAGATTAGCAAAAAGTGACCCAACCTGTTAACCCAACCCGAACCCAACCCAAAATTAGCTGGTTGGGTTGAGATTTTCAACCCATTAAGTTAAAATGGGTCAACCCACCTAACCCATTTAAATAAATGGGTTGGGTTTAGTTGAAAATTTCGACCCATTTTCAACTCATTTTCGACTTGTTTTAACCCATTTAAAATATTATGTATTTTTATTTTACTTTTAATTATAATGTCTGAAAGCCTCTCAGTTTTGTTAAGTGGAAACCCTAATAAAATAATATGTAAGCCACCTCAAAGTCTCCCTCTCGGCTCTCTCTTACCGTCGTCCACCTCCAATGCTCCAACACAAATTAAAGTAACTCAAATAGATATTTAGATATTTGAACAATTTATTGCTTTTGTGGTTGTGTTTTATTCAAACTTTGAAGAATCTATTTTTATTTGTCGTTGTAGTTATGTTTTATTAATAAAATTAAAGAATCTAATCTTTTTTATTTTATTTAAATTGTTTTAATTAAATGGGTTAACCCAGGTTCAACCCATTTATTTAATAGGTTGGGAACCTGCTGTCAACCCATTTTAGTAGGAGGTTATGTTGGGTTGAAAAATCTCAATCCATTTAATACATGGGTTTGGGTTGACATTTTCGACATGTTTAATAAATAGGTTGAACCCGAACCAAACCCAACCTGACTTATTACCACCCCCATTTAAAACCATTATGTTACAGTCGATTATTTTGGGTATATAACTATAATACAATTTGAGATTTTTTAACAAAATGAACTGATTTTTATAAAGGATTTCATATTAGAATCGAATAGAACTTGATACGAAGTAACTCTTACTTTCTTGGTTTCCTTCTTTTCTATTGCTTTCTTCTCTTGAGATAAAATCTCAACCTTTTTCCTGCTCCATTTCTCTAATCTTTCATGTATCTTCTTCACTTCAATGGTGCCTTCCACTGTAATTTCACCTTTCTCATGTTTAACATCCACTTTATGGACTCCTGATCAATAAAAAACGAATGAACCAACAATAAAAGGTTTCATCTTTCCTAATGCGGTTTCTCGGGTCTTTTTTTTTGAACAAAAAGACAGTAGTTCCTATGTATATGCTGAGAATGAAAGAAAGAATGTGAAAACCGACAGATATAGCAAGATCTTGTTAAAAGGTTGAAAACAATCAACACTCATGAAATATGTATTACAATGCTTTTTGTAAGAATATTGCTACTACGAAACCCTAATTATATAACCATTTAATTATCAGTTAAATGTCTAAAAATTACTCTTGCGACAAAATAGTGTAAACCCTAGGGGTTTTTTTTCGTGTTGTTTTGGTAACAATGGTTGTGCGGATGGATTGCACACATCTCGAATAATATTATTTGTTTTTGAAGCAAAAACCTCCAATGGTCATAGATATCGACATGACTTGAACCGGTAACCTCTCGGGAGAATGCTCCAGGAGGTTATACCGGTTAAGCTACCGCTCACGGTTTACCTAAACCCTAGTTTGTAATATAAGGATACACGAACATGTAGTTTTCAGAGAGGCAGACCTAGAAATTTTTCAATCGGTGACATCATTTGACAGTAAAACACAAATATAGGGATATTTTTCATAAAATCATCATTGGTGGGTTGGTTAGTTTATATTGTTTTTCATATATGAGGCCATGTGTTCAAATCTTTTATTGCAATTTTTTCTCAAAAACATAATATCTAAAATTAAAATCTAAAAACAAAGTGACACTAATACGGGATTCAAACTCGATTCTGAGAGGAAGAAAAACCTTCTAAACCAACTCTATCAAAGGAAATTTGTGTCCTGGTTGTAGTTTCAAAATATCTCCAGTGGCACATAACAAATTTATACGGCGACACTTTTTACGATCTTATAACTTTTTTACACTACAACGGAGCAATGAAACTGTGTATTCTAATCTAGGTCCGTCCATGGATGTTTTCACTATCAAACTCGATTCTGGGAGGAAGAAAAACCTTCTAAACCAACTTTATCAAAGGAAATTTGTGTCCTGGTTGTAGTTTCAAAATATCTCCAGTGGCACATAACAAATTTATACGGCGACACTTTTTACGATCTTATAACTTTTTTACACTACAACGGAGCAACGAAACCGTGTATTCTAATCTAGGTCCGTCCATGGATGTTTTCACTATTAAAATGGAAGACTTTTACCTACTAACATTTTCCTGGGAAATCCGTCGCTAAAGAGTGATTCATCACAAAACCGCTACAAAAGTTGGTGGGTAAATTAAATCAGTGACAGATTACCCAACAAATTCCAAGGTAATCCATTAATATTTTCTTGAAAACATCGGATTTTACACGGGAACCATTAATATTTCATGGGTGACCCGTCGATGATGATCACCCACACAAATTTCGGGGTGATTTTTGTGGGTGGATGTCATTTCTTTTGTAGTGTTTATATTGAAACAAATGATAAGAGAATTAATGTAGAAACCATTGTGGTTTTTAATTAAAGAACAATTAATTAATTAATTAATACCTGGAGTTCTTGAGAGTGGCTTCTTAATATCATGAGCACATTTTGGGCAATGTAGGTTAGCTTTATAAACAGCAATGGTGATGGACTCTTTCTTTTCTTCTTTCTTTGCTAATTCTAATTCTTTCGCCATTGCAGTAGTCTCTCGATCAGTTTCGTTTGAGTAAATTATTAGGGTTATTAAAGCTGCATGTTATACGTGCAAAGTGTTCTTCAAGCAAACACACTGTTTGGTGGGAATTTGATTAGAGTGGTTCACTAACCACTGGAAACATATGAGCTAAAATGATGGGTTGGTGGTAGCTGTCACAATTTGAAAACTTCCAACTTTTCATCACATGACACTCAAACACAAGGTCAAAAGTTGGTTGTTTAATTTATACGCAATTACGCATTAATGACTAATGAATTACCAAATTCTTATAGATATGTTATAATAGAAAGAGGTTCATACGAGGATAGTAACGATTTACGAGAATGTGAGGACAATCTTTAGCCAATCATTTTGTACATGACATTTTTCATGTACAAAATCACATATGATTCATGTACAAAATCATATATGATTCACATACAAAATCATATATGATTAGCCGAGACTTTTCCAACGGTAAAAGTCGTGCGTGTCATTTTTGATGTTAGTACAAACTCACATATAATTTTGTACGTGAAAAAAAATTCATGTACAAAATGATTGGCTGAGAATTGTCCTCGCATTCTCGTAAATTGTTACCGTCCTTGCAAGAACCCGCCTCTGTTAATCATAATAATGTTGGTTAATATACAAAATAAATTAAAGCAAACGAACTCGATCAGTTATCATATCTGAAATTAAGTAGAGTCTAAAAGAAAGGAAGTTGGTATGCTCATCTGTATTGTTTATAGAATTAATCTTCAATATCTATATATCATCACTTTTCTAAATTAGGGTGTTAAAATTTAAAATCTTTAAAAATTTACATTTATTTTAACAATCCCAACACTAGAAATTCATTGTCGTCGTAATATACTTTTAGAAAACCTTTATAAAAATTTATAACATGGATTGCTATTCATACACTTTTGTGTACAATTCTATCTTTTACACCTTAATTATCACCCTCAATTCCCCTAATAGGAGGGGTTTTTCCTAATAAAATACATTTCATCAAATATGGATTTCAATATTTTTTCGTCTTTACCCTAATTTACTATACATTATAGCATAGTTATTGAAACAACAAAATCTTTAAAATCTCTACTTTAACGTAGGCCTATCATTGAAAGATTTTTTATTGGTGGGACCCACATCATATGTTGTCCTAAATGAGTCCTTTTGTTTATTTAAATTTACAAAGTTCTTATTTGAACCTCTTCATATATATATATATATATATATATATATATATATATTGTAGATGCTCTTGACCAAAAACAAAACAAATATGGATAGAGTTGGTTCATCTGATCTAACGCAAATATCCAATGAAAATTAGAACAAATAGAACTATTAAACCATCTACTATCCTACAATTAATTATCAAACCAATTTCGGAGGTGTGATATCAACTTTTAGCAAATATAAAATCAATAAATTTTTTTAGTGCACAAGGTTTATTAAATTATTAAAATATTATATCGACATACAAACTAAACATTTATAACATTAATCATCATTTAATTTCTTCAATTCTTGTCCAAATCGTTGCCAAATATTTTCAACCAAATCTTATTGCAATCTATTGTTCATTGACCTATTGCACGTAAAAGTAGTCTTTTGTTAATCGGTCATAGTGAAACCAACAAAGACTTAACTAAACAACGGTTGATTATTGAGATGGAAAGGGTGGAGCTAATGAGACGTTTCACTATAACCTTGAAAGAGCAAGAGGTGACAAAAAACATATAAGAGGATATAAAGAACAAACATAAAACCCTAAAAATAAAATTTTAATTGATGGAAATAAGACTTGTGTCTTTGGAGCTTCTCCCCAAAATTCACACGTTCGAGTCCCGGCCCTCCAAGACATGCCACTGGAATATTTCTAGTTGTTCTAAGTTCTAGGGCCCGATGGGATTACTAGGCACATTTTTTTTAAAGAATGGATATTTCATGACAATTATTGAAACACAAATAAAATGATGCAAAAATCAATTTCAACTTTTAAACAAAGATTGGTGTAACTTGATTGTGTTATACGACATTTACTTCGACTATATATTAAGTTGTACAGTTTGAAATTAAATGTATATGTATCCAACATTTTATGAACTTATTTTATCGTAATATTAAAACTTAGTTAAAATATTATTATATAACTAACGATTTATAACGTAATTGAAGATTATACAAATTTTATATTACGAATTAATATTAAAAGGTTAATAAGTTTGGTACGGTTTGTTTATATGATATGTCACACATCATCCAATATCTGACTTTATCAACTACCAAATTTGTCATCAAGAAAATATATCTCATAATCTTGTATATGATAGTAGTTGTTAATGACAAAAATTGACTTAACCGTAGATTAACGATTCGGATCTTTATCAATTAAAAAAGGAAATTAACTTGAAAAACTAACAAAACAATACGTAAAGAACACAAAAGATTGTTGACGTGGAAAACTCCCTTCCGAGAGAAAAAACCGCGGACGACCTATAGAGATTGTCGATGCACTAAAGTAAAAGGACGTCAAACAGGGACGTCGGCGTTAGGAACAACAGACAAAGTTTACAACTAGCAACAATGTGTAATATAGATAATCGGTCGTGAGTCTACGGCGGTTGTCGTGACTCGGAGCGCTGTTGGCGTGATATGTGAGATGGTTGTCGTAAGTTTGCAGGAGTATTATCAGAGCTTTCTTTCGTCTATTTCACCGTCCCTTTCTCGTAGGTCTGAGCTGTTCTTTTATACTTGAATTTTAACGGTCTGAAACTGCTAAACGTTTGTCCACGATTCATGCTATCTCATAAATGTCTTCATTATGTCTTTGACTTGAAATGGAAATCGCTATAAACATATAGATAAGGCAGGAACGGATTAATGCTAACGGTGTTAGTCTGCAGGGTTAAAGCCTCGTTAAGTACGTTATGATGAATTCTAACCGAGTTAACGACAGAATTCTAACGGGGCTAACGGAGTTAACGACAGTTAACTTTTGGTATAACAATTTGCCCCCAAAATTTTGAAATATTTTTTGCGGGAGATATTTCAAGAATTTATTTGTCTGGCGATTATCTAAAGCAACTGAATCGGTTGGTTATGGATTTCATTTATTTCCAATTTAATTGGCAAAATTTCTAGGATAGGGATGACATCATCCGCATGACGCGCGAGTGATAGAGGCATAGGACAGGTGTCGAGGATCTTGTGATTGCATGCGAGACCTAGATCCACAACTGTCGATCGGGGGAGATACCGAATCGTTTCTTTTTAGCATAAGGAAATGATCGAGTTTCTAAGCTTTCTACCTAGTCTTTTTGGTTTAAAAACCTGCAACTTCTTGTACCAGAGTAAACCTTTTTATTTTCGTTGAGAATGTCTAGCCTACTAAGCACAATAACGCCATCGGCCGACCTTCTTGCTTTTAAAAACTTAGCCTGGCTTCCTGACTACGTTCAGTTGGAGAGCCCTAACCATCTTAAGGCACATAAATGCCCCGTCGATCGTTTCGTCCTCTACGAATACCCATTTAAGATTGGTCTCAAATGACGTTTTTCTTCTTTGGTACGGGATTTCCTTAGTCGGTTTGAGATATCTCCGGGGCAGTTAATGCCCCAATTCTGGAAAATCGTTCTGACGATAGAACGATTGGCGAGTAATTGGGTTTCCCCTTTCACCGTCCACGAGCTGCTGCTGGCGTACGCTGTTAAGGCTGATGCTAATCATCGCTTCAGTCCTTACACTTGGGATCAACGAGACCAGGCATTGATTCCTGGGACGGCGGTAAATGATCGTGGCTGGAAGCGTCGTTTCGTGTTCTGCAGTCTGGCGTCTCACGCTACAGATGAGAACTGGATCGTCTATGGTTGGCCTATGCAAGGTAAGTGATATCTTCTTCGTTTATCTTTTTGTAAGAATAATAATTTTCATCTGACCCTTCTTTTTCGTATTCTAGGTGTATCGTGCGAACTTGCGCCTATGCCGGACTCGTCGGCTAAACTTGCACTCTTCCGGCAGATCCCTAACCGGTAGTTTCAGGTCTATGACCCTAATGAGGGTGTAGTTCCTATGGATGAGAGGGATGAGGGTGAGGATATTGTGGATGAGGAGGGTGAGGGTGTTACTTTCATCAGTGCATCTCACCCAACGACTGGTCGGAGGATTTTGCCCGCTCGGCGGGGTTTAGGCTGGAGAGGTTCTTCCGGGCTGGTCTTGAGGGAACCGTCTTCCGGGATGTCTGGTTCCAAGAAGGCGAGGACATCGATGGTCGTTAGGCCATCGTTCGTATCTGGTGCTTCGGTCTCATCAAGGGACAAAGGGAAGAAACCAATGGATGAGAACCCATCCATTTTTGGTGATGATCTGGAGTTCCCGTGCCATCTTTCTACGTGAGTTTTATACTTTTTGATCGTGCGTCATGCGTCGTACGTTTTAGTGATATTGCGCCTTAGTAACCGTGCGTTCTAACAATTTTGACGACTGTCGTTTTCTTTTACAGGCCCTTCAGACGTCTGTTGGTCAGGTCGTCACTATGACTTCTAATTTAGAGAAAGAGGTCCGCGTTCGGGAGGATGTTTTGCAAGCGATGGAGGAAGAGGCATTGGCCAAAGCCGAGAAGATCCTCTCCTGCTTTGCAGAAGCCCAAGGCGATCTCGTACGAGAGCAAAGCGTCAATCTGATCTAAGAAAACGCTTAGAGGACGCTATGGGGAAAATCAGGTCTTTGGAGGCCGAGCTGGAGACGGCCCTTACTAGGAAGGTCAATGAGGTTGGTGCCCTCAGGTCCCAGTTGAACGAAGCCCAAGCGAAGATTGATGACCTCAACGGTCAATTGACGAAGTTCAACTTCCCTGCGCCTTAGTTCTTTTGTATTTTTGCTATGGACAACACTTTTGGTCGGATCATGTTTTTGTAAGACAATTTTTAATTTATCTTATGTCCGCTCTTTATCGCTTTTATCCTTGCCGTAACTTAGAACTTTCATTTTCATTGTTTCGTGGGTTATTGCGACTTCTGGCGTACCTTTGATCGAAAGAAAACGTTAGGGGTAACCAACGACCCTCCGACGCCCAAGTTAGTAATGGTATGGAAAGATAAATAATCGTGCGATAAGAAAAACTTGCAACAAATAAAAGAATACTTCCTGAGATGAGTGGCATTCCAACTTCGTGGGATATCTCGACCACTCATTTCTTGTAAGCGATAGGCCCCTTTTCCCACGATCTGGGTGATTTTATAAGGTCCTTCCCATTTGGTCGCTAGCTTTCCCGCGTTAAGCTCTTGGGTATTTTGGAAGACCCGTCGTAAGACATAGTCTTCTTCTTCGAAAGTTTTGACCCTTACGTTTTTGTTGGAATGTCTAGCGACGATCTGTTGTTGAGACGCTATTCGAATGAGCGCAGCTTCCCTTAGCTCCTCCAATCCATCAACGTCATAACTAAGGTCAATTAAGTTTTGTTCGACCGTCGTGTGCCGGGCAACAGGTAGTCTGACTTCGATGGGTAGCACTGCCTCGCATCCATAGACTAAAGAGAAAGGTGTTTGGCCGGTAGCGGTCCTGGGTGTCGTTCGATTGGCCCATAGAACTGTCGGGAGTTGTTCTACCCATTTTCCTTTTGCCGAACTAAGGCGCTGCTTAATTGTGTTGATGATGGTTTTGTTACTCGACTCGGCTAGTCCATTTGATTGTGGATATCTGGGCGTCGAGGTTATAGGTTTGATATGATGATCCTCGTAGAACCTTCTTGTTTTTTCACTTATGAATCGTGACCCATTGTCGCATACGATTTCTGATGGGATCCCAAACCTGCAGATTATGTTAGTTTGGATAAAAGCAATAACCTCTTTGTCCCGTACCTGGGAAAAAGCAGCAGCTTCGATCCACTTAGAAAAATAATCCGTAAGCATTAGTAAAAACACTTTTTTTCCGGGGACTGGTGGTAATTTCCCGATTATGCCCATTCCCTAGCGCATGAATGGCCATGGGGTAAGCGTCGAATGTAATTCTTCCGAGGGTTTATGAGTCGTACCTACATGCCTTTGGCATGAGTCGCAATTTTGTACGTACCTGGACGCGTCTTGTAGCAACATGGGCCAATAGTACCCTTGTCGCGAGATTCGATTCGCTAAGCTTTGGCCACCAGAATGATTTCCGCATTCGCCTTCATGCATCTCTCGGAGGATTTCTTCTATTTGGCTTTTACTTACGCATCGTAGGTTTAATCCAGTAGAGGATCTTCTGTACAGAAGATTGAACATTATGATGTATATGGAGGATTTAAATCGTACTTGTCTAGCTTTCAGCCTGTCTTCTGGTAATCGACCATCTTTGAGGTAGTCCTTAATTTCTTTGAACCATTCATCTTCGTCATCACTGGTTATGACCGTGACATCGTGCTTCTTGATCGAGGGAGATTCCAAATGAATTATCGGTATATTGTCGAACTCAGACTTACTAAGGCCCCCAAGTTAGCTAATGCGTCTGCCTGCATGTTTTGTTCTCTTGGTACTTGTTGTATTATATAGGATTCAAAGTTTTTTATTTTCTCTTTTGCGTCCTCAAAGTAGCTTGTCATTCTTGCGTCTTTAGTTGCGAATTCTCCGTTCAGCTGGTTGACGACTGGTAAAGAGTCGCTCTTGATTAGCAAATGTTTTGCCCCTATGTCATGGGTCATTCCTAGTCCTGCGATCAATGCTTCATACTCTGCCTCGTTGTTTGTTGCTTTGAAGTCGCAAGATATCGAATATTCCATTATGCCCCCCTGTGGTGATTTTAGAACGAGTCCCAGGCCGGTCCCACGTATATTGGACGATCCGTCTACATAGAGCGTCCATTGTTTCTCGTCTAAATTCACCACAGAAGAGATTTCCGCGATAATTTCCTTTTCTTGGCTAGGCGTAAAATCTGCGATAAAGTCAGCAATTGCTTGCGACTTTATCGCCGTTCGTGGAGCAAAGGAGTTGTCGTAGCCGCTTAGATAGATGGTCCACTTCGCTAGGCTACCCGTTAATTCCGACTTTCTCAAAATGGACTTAAGCGGGTAGTTGGTGACAACGGCGATTGGATGAGTTTCGAAGTAATGTCGTAACTTTTTGATGACAGTGACTAATGATAGGAGCAATTTTTCCTTGGATGAATATCTTTTCTCCGCATCGACGAGGTATTTGCTCACGTAATATACCGGCTTTTGTTGGTTTTCGTCTTCTCGAACCAGGATTGAACTTCCGGAAGTGCTGCTTACCGATAAGTATAGGTATAGAGTCTCATGATCTTTTGGTTTCGACAGAAGAGGCGGAGATGTCATATACTCTTTAAGCTCGCTCAAAGTTTTTTCGTGACTATCCGTCCATTCGAAACCTTTATTCTTTCTGAGGACGTTATATAATAAATGACATCAGTCTGTTGACTTCGAGATAAAACGATTTAAAGTTGCGACCCTTCCAGTTAAGCCTTGTACTTCTTTCAGATTCCTTGGTGATAGCAAGTCGATGATTGCCTTGATTTGATCAGGCCTGACTTCTATGCTCCGACGTGTCACCATGTGTCCCAGAAATCTCCCTGTGCGTACCTCAAAAGAACATTTGGTCGGATTCACCTTCATATTGTATTTTCTTAGGATATCGAAGGACTCTTTCAGATGTCCAATGTGATCGGTCGCGTGCTTTGATTTCACGAGCATGTCGTCAATGTATACTTTCATTGTCTTCCCCAGAAAGTCTTTGAATATCAGATTGACGTATCGCTGGTATGTTGAACTTGCGGTTTTTAGTCCAAACGGCATCACTTTGTAACAATAGATGCCCTTATCTGTCATGAAAGCTATTTTCTCCTGGTCGTTTGGATGCATAAGTATTTGATTATATCCAGAGTACACATCCATCAACGTCAAGTTCGTGGCCAGCGGTGGCGTCGACCATGGCGTCGATATGGGGAATAGGAAAGGGATCCTTAGGAAAATCCTTGTTTAAATATGTGAAGTCGATACAGACTCGCCACTTTCCATTTTTCTTCTTGACCACGACAACATTGGCTAACCATTCTGGATACTTGACTTCCCTGATTTTCCCGGTTCTCAGCAAGTTTTCGACCTCTTCGTTGATGACCTTGTTTCTGTCAGGTGCAAACTTTTGTTGCTTCTGCTTTATAGGGATGAATCTGGTGTCCACGTCCAGTTTGTGCGATATTGTGTCGGGACTTATGCCGACCATATCTTCGTGTGTCCAAGCGAAACAATTGGCGTGGTCCCTCAGGAATTTCGTGAGGTCGTCTTTTATTTCTTCGCCCAAGGATGCCTCCAGGAATATCGTGCGTTCAGGTCTGGCGGGATCTAAAGAGATTTCTTGGAGTCCATAATCATCAGGGGACTTGTCGTCCGCTTGGCTCTGTAATTGGTAGATGTTTTGCTTTTGAGGCTTCATTGCGACTTTGTAGCATTCTCTTGCGTCTTTATGTTCGCTCTTTATTTCCTGTACCCCCCACGGAGTAGGGAATTTTACTGTTTGATGGTACGTCGAGGGGACTGCCTTCATGTCGTGTATCCAGGGTCTTCCAAGGATAACGTTGTAAGGGAAAGAACATTCGACCACATTGAAGCGACTCGATTTATTGACCCCTTTTGCGAAAATGGGTAGTGTAATTTCTCCCAATGTCGTGGATGCGTCGCCATTAAAGCCGGCTAAGACAGTTGATCGTCGTAGTTTTCTTTTTCACTTATCCCCATAGCTTTGAGGGTGTTGAGAAAGATGACGTTGGCTGAACTTCCTCCATCGATCAGAATTCTTTTGGTCAAACAATTCCCAATGGTGAGTTGAACGACAAGGCCGTCTTGATGTCTTCGTCTGGTGTCGCCTAGATCTTCGTCACCAAAAGCTATTGTCATGGAATCAAGCTTCTTATCGTCCACTTTTAGATAGTCGACAGGGATACTGGAGTCGTCGAACTTTTGTCCCGCATGTCTTTTAGCGGCCGAATACGTTAGCCCACATACATCATATCCTCCTGTCACACAATTTACGACTTTAGTATGTTCAAGAGACGTGGGTCTAGAGGTTTTACCTGTGGTCCGTGTCAGGACCAAGTCATTGAGATAGCCTTTTTGCGAGAGCCATGCAATTTCCTTTTTGAGAGCTTGACAGTCGTCGGTGTCGTGCCCATGATCATCGTGGAAATCGCACCATTTCATCATATCTTTCTGATCATTCGGGCGGTCGCTCTTCTTGGGCCATCTCACCGTAGCTTGGATATTTTTTAATGTTTGCACCAATTCATTTGAAGTACCTGCAAAACCATAAGTTGAAAATTTCGGGTATTGATTGAACTTGGGTTTTACCTTGCCATCTTTGTTTTTCTCATGACGGACGTTGGATATGTGCCTGGGATTGTCACCCTTGTTTTTGAACTCGGGTTTCTTGACTCCCAGTGTTCTTTATCGGAGGACTTTCTCTGTCGAAAGGCGGTGTCGTCTTCTACTCGCATATGAGCCAAGGTTCGTGCCCGGACATCTTCAAACGTGTCGGCGGGATATTTGGTGAGGTCAAGGTATAAACCTGAGCTGCTGTCGAGACCTCTTTTGTAGGCTTCAATCGCCGTTTCGACGTCGCAATTGCGTATACTAATCATCTCCATGTTGAATCGGTTGAAATAATATCTGACGGTCTCTCCTTCCTTCTATATTATATAACAGAGATCGCTGGTCTGTTTTTCCATCTTGCGACTGTTGGCGAACTGCTGGAAAAACTGGTTGACGAGATCGGCGAATGAGTATATCGACTTGGGTTTAAGGTTGATCAGCCACTGCAATGCTGCACCTGTAAGGGATGCTCTGAAACTTTTACGCATGCACACTTCTTGGTAATTTTGTGGTATCGACGCCGTCCACATGAGCTTCTTGTATTGAGTGACGTGCTCGTTAAGAACTGAAATTTCTGAATAATTCGGTGTGAATGTGGGAATGTGGTATTTCTTGGGGATGTCTACCAGGGCGATAGAGTCGGCGAAAGGCAAAGCTTGGAATCCTGTGGGAGGTTCCACATCAACTGGTACTGCAGCTCTAGGTAATTTTGAGAGTAGCGACAACATCTTCTCGTTCTGTTCTTCAATCTGTTTGAAGCGTCGGGCGACAGGATCGTCATAGGGGATTTCGTTAGTATTGAATGGCTGAGCCGTGATTGTCATGGGGATCGACGTATGGTTGGTTGTAAATGGTATGCTTCGATAAATCGATTCATGGCTGTAGCTTCCGGTGGTCATGTTTGGTGCAGAGACATACATATACAATGGAACGGTTGGGATGGGTACGAACACGTATGTTTGTCCCATAACGGAGCTGTTCGGTGGAGGAGGTGGTGGAGCACCATTAGAGAACGAAGGCGGAGGTGGTGGTGCACCATTAGAGAACGACGGCGGAGGTGGTGGTGCACCATGAGGATTTAGCGTGGATATATGGGTTTGTCCCAAAACATAACTGTTTAGTGGAGGGGGTGGTGGAGCACCTGGAAATCTTATTCCAAAGGTTGGAACAAAAGGTGGGATCAATGCAGAAGACGAGTTGACACTTGAATTTCTTAGAACATGGATCTCTTGATTGGCTTTGCGATTTTCCTCTTCTAAGAAATTTATTCGTTGGCGCATATTTTCCAGTTCGGCTCGCGTCTGGTTCAGTGCGTTTTCATTTTGGTTAGTTGTCGTTCCTGCCATTCCTGCTTATAAAAGTTCTAAACGGGTTAGTAACAAAAGAGGTTTTTCGTAGAGATTTTTTCTCTAGTTGGGTCCCACGGATGACACCAAACTATTAATGCCAGAAATTCACTTAACGGTAGATTAATGATTCGGACCTTTATCAACTAAAGAAAGGAAATCAATTCGAAAAACTAACAAAACAATACGTAAATAACATAGAAGATTGTTGATGCGGAAAACTCGCTTCCGAGAGAAAAAACCGCGGACGACCTATAGAGATCATCGATGCACTAAAGTAAAAGGACGTCAAACAGGGACGTCGGCCTTAGGAACAATAGACAAACTTTACAACTAGCAAAAATGTGTAATATAGATAATCGGTCGTGAGTCTACGACGGTTGTCGTGAGATGTGAGATAGTTGTCGTAAGTTTGCAGGAGTATTATCAGAGCTTTCTTTCGTCTATTTTACCGTCCCTTTCTCGTCGGCCTGAGCTGTTCTTTTATACTTGAATTTTAACGGTCTGAAAACGGCTAAACGTTGTCCACGATTCATGCTATCTCATAAATGTCTTCATTATGTCTTTGACCTGAAACGAAAATCGCTATAAACATATAGATAACGGCAACAACGGATTAATGCTAATGGTGTTAGTCTGCAGGGTTAAAGCCTCGTTAAGTACGTTATGATGAATTCTAACGGAGTTAACGTCAGAATTCTAACGGGGCTAACGGAGTTAATCACAGTTAACTTTTGGTATAACAGTAGTCATTTGCAATTCATTAAATTTATCAAACCTATAATTTTTTAGTAAATTTATGCCAAATCTTACATATTTGTCTATATGTAACGTCCTCCAACAAAAGACGTTAATTTTGGATGGGTGTAGACCTCGACAATACCCTATGTCCGTTATGTAAGCAGGATGTTGAGACGGTCGATCATATCGTTTCTCGTGGCGGTGTTTCTGTTACGTTTTGGAAAAGACTAGAAGGTTGGTGGTACTTTCCTTTCTCTTCTTTCCATTCCTTTGGAGCTGCTTTGAAAGGACTAGAGACGGCCAAACAATCGTTTGAAGGCTATATGTTTATTACTTGTTACTCTATTTGGAGCTATCGAAATAGAGAGTTGCTTTCGGAAAATCAATGCCTAAGCTGAGAGAGGATCTTTTTTATTTGATTATTGATAACTATTTTAGATGGATGGTGTATAGGCATAAGGCGGGTTTGAAGAACCTTTTTATTTAGAGAACTTTTTTATGTTGTTTTGGTCTTTGTAATTCCTTCCACTAGCTCCTCATTAGCTTTTTAATGCATTGTCATTCCCAAAAAAAACTATAGTATTACTATGACGTCTAAACCTTAAGTATGTGGTGAGAATGTATTAATGTTTATATAAGCAAAAATTAGTGTAGGAAATTAATATATTATGTTAATCGAGTAAAAATTTGTAAATTAATTTTTTTTGTCAGTTAAGATTTTTACTTTCAATTTGGTTTATATATAAATATAATTATTAGATAAAGAGATAATAACAAGGGATTGTTTATCAATAATTTTATTTAATTTGCATCTAGAGTAAATGTAACCACCCTGAATTTAGAAAATGACGGATAAATTAAAACATCCAAAATCCTTTAAATTAAATAACTTTAATAACAAAAATAGTTAAATTTTACAAAGGAAACATATCAAAAATATGTATCAGAGTTTTACGTGGACTATCAAATTCTCAAACATAATTAGAATAAGTCGGTTACTAAAACCACCAATTCTGCTTTCTCCCAAAACCAGATGACACCTCTAAATCCATCCTACTGGAAACTCTACAAAGTTATGAACGCCTCTCATATTCCACTAAGACATGATATACACATGTCGCTAAGAAAAAGTGTTCGATTTAACGCTAATGAATTAAGTAGTTTTATCATATAAAACATAAACCGATTAAAACAACATTTTCCTTTCAAGCCACGACCCATCCTTTGAAAACACAAGTCGTAAAAAGGAATATATATATTTACAGTGCTCGTCATTTCCGGTTCAAATGACTGGTTTAGATAAATAATCAATATTTAAACTCACCTGAAACGTGCGCAAGGTGCAAACTCCAAAACACCAATTAATAAAACTATATTTTCAAAACAATACAAAAGCATTGGTAATAAAGTACCCAAAAAAAATACCTTTCAGTGACGGGGAGACCCGATTAATTCCATCGACTGTGGCAGGAACGCAAAAATAAGTCACTTGTTAATGTTCTTAACTTTCACCTTGGGACACGGATCCACGTATACTACTCCAACGAGTACCAACGCAAGACTCCCACAATGACCCTAGGGTCTACTCGAACTTTAGATAAGTCTTACCACAAAAGTCATTAGTCTTCGTATACGGCTCCAACGAGCATCACCGCAAGACCTAGCCCTATATACGACTCAACCGCGAGTACCATTGCAAACTAATAGCTCCGTATCAACCCAATAGGGTACCACCACAAACTATTACTCACCACTCTGGGAGCGCTCAATATACTGAAATGTGGACATCAAAACTCTACGCTTAAAACAAGACATATTCTTTTGTCTATTGGATCCAATGCATTACAGTATAAAAATTATATGACTCGAATTAAATAATTAACTCATTTAAAACACGTAATATTCAACAAATATACAATAAATGCATTATACGTCTAAAACTCCTCATTGAGTTATTACAACCACACAAATGTCCCCAAACTCTTTTGAGTTAAAATCAAGCCAAAAAAGCCTCGTATAACACTTGACTATTTTAAGTAATTCCAATATAAACCACATAAGCCAAAAAGACATATTTTCCAGCATTTATACCTTCAGAGTTTGAGATGTTTTGCTCAGGATTGATTGGCTGACCTTTAGTAACCGGAATCCCTGAAGATGATGAGGGTGAAGTAGTGGGACCAAAAATATTTGATGTTATTGGTTCATCAGAAGTAGGATCATCTCTAAGTATGTAGATGTCAATAGAAACATCAAATAAATCTTGGTATAACAAATCTAGTTTAGACTTAATTGATTTATCATTAGTATTAGAAACAAATTTGTCATTTAACCCAATATCTGAATCTTGAAATTCAGAGTTCTGATTTAGTCTGAGTTCCGAACTATTGTGCTTAAAAGTCAAAGGGATTTCATCAAATGTCACATTAGTGCTCTCAGTGACAGTCCTGGTCTTCTTGTGATAAACTCTAAATTTTTTAATCTTTGTGAATATCCAATGAAAGTGCCATATTCAGCTTTCTTGTCAAACTTGCTATGATAGTCTTTGTCACTAAGTACAAAGCTTCTTTTATATATGATTTCATAGGAAAATATGTCTTTGTCACTAAGTATAACCAAAAATATGAAAGAATTTTATATTAGGCCTTCTTTTATATATGATTTCATAAGCACTTTTAATCAATCTTTTGTTCAGAATGGTCCTGTTTTGTGTAAAATATGTTGTGGAAATGGCTTCTGCCCACAGAAACATGGGTAACTCAAAGTAAGCTAGCATTGTCCTTGCTGCTAAAACTAGAGTTCTATTTCTTCCTTCAACAACTCTGTTTTGTTATGGAGTTCTAGCAACAGAGAAGTGTGTGAAATTCCAACAAATATTAGATAAGATTTGACGGATGCCGAGTCCACCAAATAATAAGTTCCAACTATTAGCTAATTACAACCAAAATTGTAATAGCCGTAAGTCGGGTCGTATCCACAGAAACTCGGTTTTTAACTTATTATTGCCAAATAATTCAGGTACAAGAACGATTAATTAAAGTAAATACGATAATGGGGGTGGGGGGGGGGTTGGATTTGACTAATTAAGCAAAACATACGATTAAAACTAATTAAAAACGAGGAATTAAAAACAACCCAACATTAGTTCCTTCTAATTAAAATGGTAGTACCTATCATTGATTCCAAAAGCGTAAATATAAAGAACAAACCCAAAGTGGTTATAGTCGTTAACAAACTCTAACAACCTATATTTTTCGTTAGATTTACACCGATTAAAATAAGCTATTCAACCAGATCACAAATAGAAATTGAATAAGCTCTCAATTTCTTAGGTGTAATTAGCTTTATCAGACTAGAAAAATACAAACTCAAAGCCATAAGATCATAAGCACGGCTTTTTAAGGCTTTCGATGCAAGATTTCAAAAACCCAATTTGGAAACTTTATTAAGACCAAATGGGTTCTGTCGTTACTCTATTAAAAAGCAAAGACAATTACGTATCTAAGCCTTTGAATAATACTTTTCCATAAGAACTTTAACTAATACAGACTAATTGACCATTCAAACGAAGATGACATTGAAAACATAAATCAAGCAAATAAGCTTTTCCCAAACTGATTATATTGAAATCGCAAAGTACCAACCATCAAAATCAAAGTAAACTAATGTTGGAATTAATATCGTCGCCGGCGTTAACATGTGGTGTAATAACAAAGAAGTGTGTAATTAGGCTCAAAATGGGTGATCAAAAAGTACATAAGTGTAAGGGATGACTTTTAGGCTAAATGATTAAAAATAACATCAAGAATGGCCTTTCTCATGTCCACACTAGCATTACCTAATGCAATCTCGAAGAGTGAAAATGCAAGTTCTAGGATGACATATACATGGAAGATGCAATGCATACATAAAACAAAATAAGATGGAAAACAATGTTCAATCATGGCTAAAAAGCTCACGGGTGCATTTTTGTCCATAAAATTAGGAAGCCTCACAAAGGTCATCTCAAATGTTTTTCATGGCATTGCAAGAATAAAAATCGTCAACTCATGTAATTCACTTAATAATTGCCCAAAAACAAGTTAAAATTCAAAAAATTTAGCCATTAACCCTTAATCATGCAATATCCCCACACCAATTCCATTCCCACACGTAAACCATATATCGTTCTCAATATATCGTTCAAGGGAATAGTCTAAATCATTAAAAATATAATGGAACAAGAAAACTCCCCTGAATATGTAGACTAGTGGCCAATACATGATCCAAAATTGTGGTCGAAGCCTCTTTGCACTTAGGGGGGGGGGGTGGAATCCAACTTCAATGAAGGCCAACCTGGAAATGAAACTCATCAACTCAAAAGACAACTAAACTAAATGAAACAAAACTAGAATGGATATAAAGCAATAAAATTGGGTTGCCTCTCAGTCAGCGCCTTTCCTTAACATATTTGGCTAGACACTTCCCTTTGAAACTCGCATTATGCTTCATGATTCTTGGGGAAAACCTTTTTGGCACATAAGGATTGGGGGAATATGCAAAATGCTCATAAGATACACCATTAGGGTGTTCATTAGTAGAATCAACAACAAATAGAACTTTACTACCATCAACCTCCATAGTAAGGGTATCTTCATCCACATCAATGATGGTTTTGGATGTTTTCATAAATGGTCTCCGTAAAACAATTACATCATAAATAGCGGGGTTACCCGCTCCTATGTCAAGCACATAAAAGTCCACAAGGAACACTAATCCATCCACTTGGATCAAAACATCCTCTACCATCCCCTAAGAGGGAACATCTTTCCCATCCGGTAATTGAATAAGTGAATTGGTCACTTTCAAAGGACCGACATTCAAAAAGTTAAAAATTGACAATGACATGCTGTTCACGGGGAGCCTAAATCTAATATTGCGCTTTCGATATTAATATCATCTATTTTGCATGGAATAGAAAACTCACCCGGGTCCTCGCATTTATATGGCAACTTGTTTTGTATGACCGTTGAGGTGTCCTCTTCGGTGAACACGTTCTCTTCTTCCTCAATAATTGCTACTTGCTCATTGTCACTATCCACTTCTTGAACAATTTCTTGAACCATTTGAGACATGTCTTGAATCTTCTCGGGTGTTTCCAACTTGTTCTCTTTCTTTGGCTGCCTAAATGTTTTCGGAAATGGTGGTGGAAAGACAAATTTGGGCATCTCATCCTTAACCGCACTTCTCATCCTTGGTCTACCAACTTTCTGATGATTCTTCAATGTCATCATACTCATAATCAGCTTCAGGTTCATTTCCGTTTAGGAAGGTAATTTTCCTTGAGATTCCAATCGACTCACGGAAGTAGCAAGTTGTGCCATTTAAGCTCCCAAATTCTGAATACTCGCTTCTGTTTTTTGTTGGAATTGAAGAGTGTTAGTAGCTAAAGTTTGGACAATATCTTCAAGAGACATACCTGAGCCACTAGAAGTATCTTGATTTGGTTTGAAGGGTGTTTGATAGATATCAGCAGTAGCTTCAAAAGAAGACTCGGTTCTAAAGAGAAAGGTTCAGAACTCAGAAGTCAAAGAGAAGAAAATCCTAAGGCATAACTTCTGAAGTGGCTACTTCAGAAGTTCTGAAGAATCTGAAGAAGTTCTGAAGATGGTTCTGAAGACACTTCTGAAGAAGTTATGAAGAAGTTCAGAAACAGTTCTGAACTTGTCTGTTACTTTTGTATTGTATCTTTAGCATTTTCATTTGTATATAAATAGATAGTTTGTTACACTGTTTAGAAAAAATGTTGATATATACACATTTTGTAAAATTGTTTGATAATCAATACAACATACAACTTCAGTAATACATTTCTTGTTCTTATTCTTTAAACTTTCTACATTCTTGATATTTGGGATCTAACAATTGGTATCAGAGCCAATTCATCTGTTCTTGAAAATTTAGAAGAAGAACTTGTCAGATCTGACAGTTCTTGGTGTTCTTGATCGATAAATTCAAAATTCAACTTCAGGTAAATTCTCGATCTACTTCAAATCAAAGATGTCGAAAAAAATCGTCTCCATCGGATCAGAAACTAAGCCACCAACTTTGTTTTTGGGTGAATATCATCAATGGCGAATCAGAATGATTCAAATCTTGGACAATATCGATGAAGCTCTAATGCAATCAATTGTAAATGGCCCTCTTGAGGTCTATGTGGAAATTCCACCTGTCCCAAGAACTGAATCTACTCTTGAGATTCCTGCATCGCGAATCAAGAAAATCCTAGGTATGTACAGTACTGCTGAGAAAGCTCAAGCTAAAGTTGACAAAAGGGCATTAACTCTTCTCACAATGGCCATTCCTAATGAGATATTCAATAGGGTAGATAGTTTAACATCTGCCAAAGCTATGTGGGATGAAGTTGAAGCTCAATTGCAGGGTAGCACAAAAGCCCAAGCACAAAGATTGAATATCTGTGTGGGTACTTATGAAAACTTCAGGTATAAAGAAAATGAACCTATTATAGAGACTTATCACAGATTAAACAATATCCTGAATGATCTGAGAAGAAATGGTGTTCAGAAATCAAACTCTGAGATAAACAACAAATTTCTGAACAACTTGGGTAATGAATGGTCAAGCTTCTCTGATAACATGGTTACTAGAAACCTATCTAGAAAATCTATTCATGATGTCTATGGCATTCTGTTCCAACAAGAGGACAAAATCAAGACTAGACAGAATGAGCAAAAGAAGGCAAATGAAACAGTAGCCTTATTGAGCAAGAACTATAATAATTCCATGACCATTTCTGCTAAGAGCAAAGTTTATGAAATTCCAGAGACAACTCTGTGTGATGGGGATGAATCAGATGAAGTGCTTAAGAGAATTTTTGATAATATTGCTTTTATGACAAGGCAATTTACTCAAAGATATAATCAAAAATATCAGAATAAGCCAAAATCTGATGTTGGACTTAAGAAAAGTCAAGATGCTGGTCAAACTGAGACATATGAACCATCAAGATGCTTTAATTGTGGTAAGCCTGGTCATTATGCAAGACAGTGCAAAATGCCCAAAGTAAAAACCTTAGGCTACTATGAGAAAAAAACATCTTCTTGCGAAGAAGAAGGAGCTTAATCCAGCTTTGGTGACCAAGTATGAAGAGGATTGGTTAAACTGGAGTGATGGTGAATATGATGAAGAAGTAGCTCACTATGCCTCTAATTGCTATATGTGCCAAATGGATCCAGAAGATAAACATGCGCATGATTCTGAGGTAACTTCTTCATCTTCTGAAATAAATTCTTCTTCTGAACCAAATTCTGAACTAAATTCTGAACAAATTTCTGGAGATTCTGAAATGCAAAATCAAGTTCAGAATATGTTTTTTGAATTTGAAAATCTCAGAAACAGAATCAAAGGTGAAGAATGTTGGTAAATCAATTCAGAGATGAAAGCCAAATCTATAAACAAAACTGCCAAGAAGCTGAACAAATTCTTGAAAAAGTTTCTGAAGAAAAATCCTTATTAAAAGAAAAGATGGATGGTTTACAAAAAGATATCATGAATGAAAAATCTGAAAAAGAAGTTCTGAATGTAAAAATGAACTTTCTGAATCAAGAAAGACTTGATCTTTACAAAAAGATTAAGGAATTAGAAGATCTGAACTTTAAAAGAGGACAAACTGAACAAACTCTGAATATTTTGACAAATCAAGCTCAAAATTCCAAATTTTACAATATAAAGGCAGGTTTGGGATATAATGAAAGTCAAATTCTGAAAAAGGCACCTGCAAATCTTTATGATTATTCAAAAATGATTTTTTTTAATGAAACTAACCCAGGTGTCATATCCGAACCTGTTAACCTCTCTTTGCCTGAAAGAATTCCTTTTGTAAAATCAGAGACTTTGTTTTCTGAATAAAAAACCTCTTATTTCTAGTAAAACAGAGATAGTTTCTGAAACAGAAGTAATAAATAAAAATGTTACAAACATTTCTGAAAATATTTCTAGATCAAAAATTGTTTTTGAAGAAAAATCTGAACCATCTATTAAAACTGAGATAACTTCTGAATTATCTTCTGAACTCACTTCTGAATTATTTTCTAAAGTTCTGAATTATCTTCTGAACTCACTTCACAACATGAAGAAAATATGATGAATTCTCAGATATTGAATCTTTAAAAGATAATGATGAGAATTCAGAAATTATTTTTGATAATTCTGATGATGAGTCTGAAAATATTTCAAATCAAATTTTTTTTTTGCATCTAGCATGACTCAGGATAAATTCTCAGATTTAATGAATGCTTCAGATTTAGAAGATGATGATGATGATCATATGGTTCAAGTCATTGATAAAGATGGATATTTGGTATATAAATTACAATCCTGTATGACTGAAGGAGAAATTTTAAAATCTGATGCACCAAAATTATCTTCAGAAAAGTTTAATACTGTTTTTCTGAAAACTGAATTTCTAAAAACTGAAACTTCTTCTACTTCATCAAATGAAACTCCTATTTCTACAAAAACATCTTTGTCTTCAGTTAAATCTTCAATATCATCATCTGATTTTGTAACCAGAGTTAAAATGTTTGAAAAAGGACAATCTTCAAGTTTAACTTCTAAAGTTCATAATTCAAAACCTAAATCTGAAGTTAAATCTAAAGTTGGTAAAATAATTTCTTATATTAATCCTCATTTCTTATCTTTTACAGAGTTATCCACTTTAGTTTGGAGAAAGAAAGGTGAAAGACTATCAAAGACTGACAAATTAGATAGTTTTTCAATTTCAAAGAAAATTGATGTACGAAAGATTATTAAAGTGAATAAAAGAATTTCTGTTGACAAATCAAATATTGTTGATTCTTGTTCATCTATTGCTTTCTTAAATATTCTGAAGAATCATATTCACTGCATTAATTGTGGTCATCATAATTTTCATCTGAACTCCAAAACAAATAAGAAAAATCAATTTAGAACTTTTCAGCAACATTAACAAATAAATATAAAAAGAAAAAGAAAAATAAAAATAATACTAAGAATGATAAATCCAGAAGTTTTGAACAAACTTCTGACTTTCAAAAGATTAAGTCAAAGTTCAGAACTTCAAAATTCTTGACTAATCTCACAGGACCCATTCTTAAATGGGTACCTGAATCTCAATAATCATTTTTTCAGATATGTCATGTGTGGGTCTTAGATTCTGGATTCTCAAGACACATGACACCTTTCAAAGAACTTCTAACTGATTATCATGAAATATATGGAGGAACGGTTAGCTTTGGAAATAATGCAAAAGGTTATGTGAGAGGATATGGAACTTTTTCCAAAGGAGATGTCAAAGTAATGAAGGTGGAAGGTCTAAAACATAATCTCTTCAGTATAAGTCAATTTTGTGACAAGTATTGGAAGGTCAATTTTGATATAGACTACTGTCATGTTCTGAGTTCAACAAACAAAAATGAGTTAACAGCTTATAGAGATGGAGATATCTACACTACATCTTTCACTGCAGATGGTCAATTACAAGGAGTTTGTTATATTTCTACAACTATGAGAAATGATAGTTGGCTTTGGCATAGAAGAATGTCACATCTGAATTTCAAAGCTATGTCTGAACTGGAAAGACACAACTCTGTAAGAGGACTACCAAAGATCAGATTTGAAAATAATTCCTTATGTTCTGCATGTGAACTAGGGAAGATCAAAAGAACTCCCATCCTCTAAAAATGTTATCTTCATGCAAAGCTCCACTTGAAATGCTACATATGGATTTGTGTGGACCAATGAAGACTCAAAGCATGGGTGGAAATAAGTATATTCTTGTTATTGTTGATGAATTTTCAAGATATACTTGGGTTGAATTTCTAAGACTCAAATCTGATACTTCTGAAAGGCTCATCCCTTTTCTGAAGAAAATACAAGTTCTTCTTCAATTACCAGTCCAAAAGATCAGAAGTGATAATGGCACAGAATTTACAAATTCTACACTTCAGCACTTTTTGGTATCTGTTGGTATATCCCATAACTTTTCCGCTGCCAGAACTCCCCAACAGAATGGTGTTGTTGAAAAGAAAAATCGAACTTTGGTAGCAGCTGCAAGGACCATGCTGGCATATTCTGAACTACCTTTATCTCTGTGGGCAGAAGCAATTGCAACTGCATGTTTTACTCAGAACGGGACAATTCTGAATAGAAAACTACTTAAAACTCCTTATGAAATTATTAAACAAAGAAAACCCTCTATTGATTATTTTAAAATTTTTGGGTGCAGGTGTTTTCTTCTGAATGATACACAACATCTAGATAAATTTGCACCTAAGGGTACAACTGGTATCTTTATTGGCTATTCTCAAAGATCCAAAGCATACAGAGTACTCATCAAAGGAACTCAAAGGACCATTGAGACTTCAAATATTAGATTTCATGAGCCAATAGTGACTTCTGAACAAGACAGTTCAGAACTCAACCTTAACCAAGTTTCTGAAATTTTGGATTCAGAAAATGGCAAGACAAATCACACTTCTGAATCTCAAACTTTACTAAAATCAAATTTAGATACTTTATGCCAAGACTTATTTGATATTTCTATGAATGTTTCTGCAGATTATCAAAATCCTTCTTTACTCAGAAGTATTCCAGAACAAGTATCTACAGAACCTACAATATCAAATATTTCTGGACCACCTATCTCAACCTCAAATTCAGAACATCCTACTTCTTAACCTGTACAAGTTATTTCAGAACTAATTCAAGTCATTTCTGAATCCGTTGTCCCTGTTTCTGACCTTATACATACTATTTCTGAGCCAGTACAAAATATTCAATTTGAGGGGGAGACTTCAGATCTACATTCAGCTATCAATCATGATACTGAAACTCAAGCAATCATTGATGATTATGATTCTTTCAACAATGTTTCATCTGTTCAACCATTACCAGATGTGAACAAATGGACATCAAATCATCCAATTCACCAGATTATTGGTGATGCATCCAAAAGTGTACAAACAAGATCAGCCACAACAAATGAATGTCTGTATGTGAATTTTTTAAGCAATATGGAACCCAAAAAGCCATATGAAGCTCTTCAAGATCCAGACTGGGTTTTAGCTATGCAAGATGAGCTAAATCAATTTGAAAGAAATAAAGTTTGGAGATTGATTCCAAAACCAAAAGGTAAATCAATCATTGGCACTAAATGGGTTTTCAGAAATAAAAAGGATGAACATGGGACTGTTGTGAGAAACAAAGCAAGACTTGTAGCTAAGGGGTATTGTCAACAAGAGGGAATTGATTATGATGAAACTTTTACTCTTGTTGCAAGACTAGAAGCTATCAGAATCTTTCTTGCATATGCTGCTCACAAAAAGATGAAAGTGTTTCAAATAGATGTTAAATGTGCACTTCTGAATGGAATTCTTCATGAAGAAGTGTATGTTGAACAACCAGAAGGCTTTGTAAGCAAAGAATTTTCAGATCATGTTTACATCTTAGAGAAAGCCTTATATGGACTTAAACAAGCATCAAGAGCATGGTATGACACTCTCACAACTTTTCTTCTGAATTCCAAGTTCAAAAGAGGTACTGTTGATACAACTTTATTTCTGAAAAAGGAAGGTGATGATATGATCTTAATACAAATATATGTAGAAGATATTATATTCGCTTCTACTAATCCAAAATTTTGCAGAAATTTTGAGAAAATCATGCAAACTGAATTTGAAATGAGTATGATGGGAGAGTTAACATTTTTTCTTGGTCTTCAAGTTAAACAACTTCCCATTGGCATATTCGTTAATCAATCTAAGTATGTTTCTGGCTTACTTAAAAAGTTTGACATGTCTGACTGTTCTAGTATTCAAACTCCAATGGCCACTGCAACAAAATTAGAACCTGATTTAAATGGAAAATCTGTTGATCGGAAAAAGTATAGGGGCATTATTGGATCTTTGCTTTACTTAACAGCTAGTAGACCAGATTTAATGTTTGCTACATGTATTTGTGCTAGATATCAAGCTAATCCTAAGGAATCTCATCTTTTTGCTGCTAAAAGAATTCTTAGATATCTCCAAGGTTCTCCTTCATTGGGACTTTGGTATCCAAAGGATTCTGGCTTTGAGCTAACAGCTTTCACAGATGCAGATCATGGTGGTTGCAAACTTGACAGAAAAAGTACATTTGGATCATGTCAATTTTTAGGTGATAGACTTGTGAGTTGGTCTTCAAAGAAGCAGAATTGTGTTTCAACTTCTACTGCAGAGGCTGAATATGTTGCTGCTGCAATTTGTTGCTCACAAGTTATTTGGATGCAAACACAACTCAAAGACTATGGCTACACATTCAAAAAGATTCCTCTTTATTGTGATTCAAAAAGTGCCATAGCAATTACTGCAAATCCTATTCAACATTCAAAAACTAAGCGCATTGATGTAAGATATCATTTTATCAAAGATCATGTTGAAAAAGGTAATATTGAAATATTTTTTGTTCAGACTGACTATCAATTGGCTGATTTATTTACCAAAGCACTTGATGAAAAACGTTTTAATTTTTTGGTAAGTAAATTGAGCATGATGAATATGTCTGTGTAAGTATTAAGCATCAATTCAGAATTCAATAAAATTATGTTCTGAATCTATTTCATCAAATTTATGAGAAATCTTAACTTCAGAATTTCTATAGTTATGTTTTCAGAACCTTACATTTCATGATTCAGAGGCATAATTTCTTCTTAAATTTCAAAAATTGATTGTCTTACAATACTTGCAAAATTTTTTTCTTTCATTTCTCTATCTTTTATCTATAACAACTTTGATGTCTAGAATTGTTTAAGGGGGAGAATCATAATTCTTCTTGATTCAAGGGGTGTCATACTCACATCCTATAACACTCAAGATCTGAACTGGTGGGTAACACATCAAACCTTACAAATCTGAGGAATATGGACATACTTCTGAAGATAATTTTTTGTTGTTGTTCAAACCTACTTCTGAATGATTTAAATGCTTTATATTTTTCAGAAGTTTGTAGATTTAAATGATTTTCGTGGATTTGAAGTATTTAAAGTCAAGTTCTGAAATTATTTCAAAAGTTCTGAAACATCTCTGAATCAATTCATTCAAACTTCTGAACTCATTCCCAGAAGTTCTGCCCTTCGTCTGAAGTTTTTGAACTTGTTCTCAGAATTTTTCTTCCCATTGTAAAGACTAATCGTGCGCCACGTGTTTTAATTTCATTGGTCAATCCTTAAACACGTCGATTAAACGGTTCATTTATCATAATAAATGATGATTACTACTCTAATCACCATTGCTTTCGGCCACATTTTCCTCCACGATTATTCAGACATTTATAATCCATGGATTCATCTTCGTCTTCATTTTTTAGCGATCTTTCCCTCCAAAATCTCTCCGTGTTCATTGATCTTCATTCAAACTCAACTTTTTTCTCATTTTCAACTATGTCGACTTCGAATGTTCAATCTGCTAAGTCCCGTTTCAGTGATAGTACTGGATCTTCAAGTGATGATTCATTCAAAATCGTACCTAAGAAGATAATTGTTGGATCAATGGAAATCAATCTAGAATATGAACAAAGCTTGAAAGACACTGCTACAACTGTGATTTCTGAAGTTGGTCCTTCGAACCCTAACCCTAACCCTAACCCGCGCACTGATAAAATTGGGGAAACTCATATTGAGCCTATTGAAGTGGCTTATGAGTCGAAAGTTGGTGTTGCTGATTCATCTTCTCGTGCACAAAGTAGTGATGGCCCTGATTTGTCCAAACTCTATGTTCCTGAAGAAAAATTACTTGACATCAAAAAGAACAACTGCGCCCTGAACCTAAGATCTACTGATTTCAATGAAGATCAAATGATCTTAATTGAAATTTTGTAGAAACATCCCCTTCGAGCCTTGTTATCCAAAAAATTCTCGGTCCTTGCTTCATATCTGCAACAATGGCGGTTTCATGCTGAAGTTGATGAAGAGGCAGATGATATTTTCTCATATGTACACGGCTACAGAGTCTGTATCTCTATTGAAGATATTAGAAGTATTCATTTTCTTTCAAAGGAGGATGAAGTTGTTGGGAAAACTTCATTTGATCCTATTCCATCCTCTTCTGAGATGATCTCAGATTTTATGAAGTTAGGATATTCTGAACAATTGAATGTTTTAAGCTCATTCAGAAGGAAGTGTTTACCCCCTATCTGGTACTGTCTATTCACAATTCTGAACACTTGTCTGTCTGGTAAAAGTTCAAGTCTGGATCAAGCATCAACAAATGCAAGGATCATCTTTCATGGAGTGGCGTTCAACAAGCATTATAATTTTGCTTCTCTTATTTTTGAAGAACTCAAATCTGCAGTTTTGAAGAAATCTACTTACAACTACATACCATTTCAGAGATTTTTTCAAACCTTTATCAAAGGAGCCATGAAAGTTGTTCCTGCAATTCTTGTTTTAACTCATGAGGTACATGTTCCCCTTTTCTCAATGGATAATCTCAGGCCACCAAGTGCTAAATTACAATTTCCAAATGCTTTACCACTACCAGGTTACTTACTTGCATATGTAAAATCATCAAATAGGTTTTTGAATGAGTATTGTGAATCAATGGGACTACCTAAACCAGTAGTCTCTTCTCCTGATTCTAACAAGAGTGGTGAGCATTGTGAGGTGTCTAGAATTCCTAGGCAGAGTGGGAGGCTGTTCATGGGGGAGAACAACCTCATGGTGTGAAGAGAAAAAATGAAAATGAGAGGTTGGGTAGAAGAGTAAGAAAAAGAACTGAAGAGGGGAGAACACAAGTAAAGATAAAGAAACTTGTGAACCAACTCTTCTAAGCCGGGCACCCACATCATCTATTACTCCACATTCTTTGGTGGGTAATATTGAAAAAGCCAGTGAGCCCATGGCAAAACTTGTTAACCCCTCCAGCCACTCACCCATCTCTCAACAGAAGGGTGTTTCACTAACACATATGGGGCAAGCAGCTAATTTACCAATAGGTTCCCATTTGGAAGAACCTATTGTTGAAAAAGAAGGATATATGTCCCCCCTTCACAGTTTTGAGCACATTGAGTCTGAGAGTCCACTCAACATTGGGCCTTCTGAACCACTAAATGTGGATTTTCTTCACACCAGCACACATCTTTCAGATGTAAACAAGCAAAGTGTTAGTCACATTTCCAAAACAACCATAGATATACCTATTTCAAGTTATCAAAGATTGGTTGGAAGTCCTGGTGGAGTGAACATTACTAAAGCTCCATTTACAGAATCACATGTGGTTCATGATGCTGTGGCAACTACAGGCCAGCCTTCTTCTGAAGGACTACAAACAAGACCATTTGTTGGTCTTGGACCTTTACTTACATCTTCTGTATTCTCAAAATTCAAGGATTTCTGTACTTCTGAATTTGCAAAGATTCAGAAGGACATAAAGGATTTGACGGATAAAACTTCTAAGGTGTTGGAGGATAGGTTGGAAAAGCAGGAGATAATAGTGGTAAATAAGTTGAATGATTTTCAGCTATCAATTTCAAATGATCTACAATCTTTCAAGCAGGCAATTCTGAATGCTTTTTCTGAAGTTGTTTCTACAGTGGCTTCTCTGAAAACTTCTATGCCTTCTACTTCTTCTACTCAGCCAGCATCTTCCCAGTTTGCTACAAAGGCAGATATCTCTCAGATTCTGAATCAACTGTCTTCAATTCAGAATTCTCAATCATCTTTGAATAATAGACTCTCTGTCTTAGAGTGTAGGCCTCAACCAGATACTTCCAAATAAAGTCTTGATGATCAGGATCCTGATAATCAAGAGGGGGAGAAGAGACATAAAGTATCTGAAGATGTTGAGATACCACAAAATCAATCTTCTGAAGAAACTCATAATGTTGTTGGTGAAGATGTTAACAGAATTTATGAAGCTATTGATGACATTTTACTTGCTGAAACAGAAGGTCAAGAGGCTGAACATATTACTTCTGAAGAACTTGTTGAAGAAGAGTATGAGATTGAAAAAGTGTCTCATGAATCTGAAAAGAATGTAAGCTCAGAAGACACAGACATTATTCCAGATTCTAATGAGGAGATGCTAAATGAATATTTAGCCTTTGGAAGAAACACTTGGAGAACCTGGTGATCTTTCAGATGTAATAATCTTTGAAAATGATGAAGAGATGGAGGTGGGTGTTGATGAAGAATCAAATGTACATAGAGAAGTGGTAATTTGGAAACCACAAATTCTGAACAGATTGGATAGTGATGAAGTTTTTGAAAATCTTTGGAGGTAAATATGTCAATTTTGCTGGGTATATTTAATTCCGAATAGTTCAAGGAATCTGGAGTGTAGATTCTTGGATGACAAACTGGCTATTTTCAAAGAGTTTATAAATCAACCATCTGAATATTTTGACATAGAAATAGATTTATGTCATATGCATGATGTGGAAGTTTCAGATGAGATCTTGATGGCATTTTCTGAGAAGTTGGAAGTAAGATTCAGACCTTGCATTATTATACCTTTGATCAACTTGCCTTTACTTGAAGAACCTGTCATTGATCAAGTGTATGAAAAGGAAAATCTGTATGATTATTCAGAAGCCAGCCAACTTATCTTTCTAGAAGATTCTTACAACAATTTGTACAGAAGAAGTTTGAAGCATGCAACTCTTGATGATTTTCTTAATGATGAATGGTCTGAAGATTACATTTCAAAAGTGAAGGAGTTTGTCCAAAAGTATGGAATTCAAGACCTACATGATTCTACTTTGATTAAGAAGATCAGAAGCCTTTCAAAAACTTTTATAGATGATCTTTATATTGTGAAGTTTGGAGCAGAAAGAAGAGATGGCACTCTAACTGAGTTTTCTCTATTTGACTTTTATAAGTTGAGATTACAAGACAAACTTGCAGTTCTGGCTTTCTGTGTTAAAAGAGAAGATTATGAACTTGTTTCATAAATTCGAAGAATTTTGGGAATTTATATCAGAAATCTGATCAAGCATGATTTTCAGTTAGCCTTGGAATTCAGATTACATAAAGTGAATCTTATAGAGCCAGTTAGTATTGAAAGAACTGGGCTGACTAAAATATTTACAGAACCAGATATAGGTTTCAGGTTTGAAGTAGAAGGAACCTATAGAACTTTTATTGTATCTGATATACCAAAATACTCTACTTTTACTCTGAATTGGCTTCTGAAATATGCTGAATGGTTTGTTCCTGCATCTGACATAAAAGAACAGATTTTCTGTCTGATCAAGGAAAGAATAAATTTCAGAGAATTTATCATAAAAAGTTATCTTGCTGGGCACAGAAAAGTAAATCAAATTAAAGGAGTTGACTATCTTTTGAGCAATGTATATGATTTCCAGATTCACACCAAGAAACAAGATATAGAAGAAATCTTGAAGATTCAGAAGATTGTAAATTCAGAAGAAAGCCTTAAAGAGAAAGAGAAAGGAAAAGAAAAAGTTTTTGACCATTTATCTGAAGAAATAACTCCTGTTACACAAGTTTCTGAATCTGAACATATGCAAGAACAAAGAATTGAAGAAAGTGCTTTCACTATGTTTCTTGAGTACTTTCATCCAGAGATGTTCATAGAGTATGAACAGAAATTCAATTATATTAATTGTTGGGTTAAGAAATCTTTTGGATGGAAGCAATGGTACTTAGATATTATAAGGAAGATCAGAATTCCTGTAAATGAAGCCAGAAAAGAAAGTCCAATTGTGAATGTAATTAGAGCAGATTTAAAAACCAGAACAAATTACAAATATGCTTTCTTCACTGTGGAAAGAAAGAATGGTGAAATCTCCACATTCTCAGAAGCTGATTTTCAGAATGTTCACCTTAGAGACTTACTCAAAGTATACAGAAGTCTCTATCCTTTTCATGACTCCATTGCCAAATTCAGAAAATCTTTTCCAGTTCTAAGAGATGGCCTCTATAGAGAATTTATTTGGGCAGCAAAGACTGATTTCCAAGTTGCTTATATTCTAAAATCAAGAGAAAGTTCATCTAAGCAGGCCAAATTTCAAGTTGCCAAACATAGATAATTTCAGAAGAAGTACACTGGTTATTCAGCCTCCAGGATTTGTTTGCAAATGTTTTGAAGAGTTGCTGTTCATAAGGTTTGAAGAACTTCATAAGTGTTGTAATGGAACTTTAATAGCCATAAGAGACAGGTTGGTAAAGAAACAAAACAAAAGACAGAAGAAATTAAGTGATGAAGAATGGGAGAAATACAGAAAGCTTGCTCAGGAGATGATTAGAATCATTGAATCGTTGCTTGAATACAGAAGTCTTATTCTAAAGGATGTCAGACAAATCTTAAACTTCTGGAGTTATGATTTGAACTTTTGAAGCTAAGGGGGAGATTGATAGATATCAGAAGTAGCTTCAAAAGAAGACCGGGTTTTGAAGAGAAAGGTTCAGAACTCAGAAGTCAAAGAGAAGAAAAACCTAAGGCATAACTTCTGAAGTGGCTACTTCAGAAGTTCTGAAGAATCTGAAGAAGTTCTGAAGAAGGTTCTGAAGACACTTCTGAAGAAGTTCAGAAACAATTCTGAACTTGTCTGTTACTTTTGTACTATATCTTTAGCATTTCCATTTGTATATAAAATCGATAGTTTGTTATACTGTTAGAAAAAAGGTTGATATATACACATTTTGTAATATTGTTTGATAATCAATACAACATACAACTTCAGTAATACATTTCTTGTTGTTATTCTTTAAACTTTCTACATTCTTGATATTTGGGATCTAACAGTGTTCTTTGCTGAAATTGTTGTTCTTGCGTCCTTTGCACAAAATTTTGAAATTAAGGAGGTCTTTGGTTGCCAAAGTTATTCTTGAAATACCTTTGTTGTTGTGGCTGACCATGGAAACCTTCTATAGAATTCACGTCTTCGGCCGTCACGAACGCATCTTCTTGAAGTTGTGGGCACGCATCGGTTGGATGGCCCGTCCCTAAACATATCCTGCAAGCTTTCACCTGTTCTTTTCCCACTACAAGTTGTTTCATCATATTAGTAAGATCGTACAAATGACTCTCAATACTAGCAACATTTACCTCATTGGATTTTTGCGGTTCTCTCCTCATATTACTCCTCACACTTAAATGTTGGGAATTTTCGGCCATAGTAGTGATCAGAGCTCTAACCTTAGTTGGGGTCTTGTTAAACATGGAACCGTCACTTGCGGCATCAACCAGTTTTCTATCCATTGGGAGGACACCCTCATAGAAGTATTTCAAAAGAAATTGCTCCGAAATCCCGTGTGTGGGCAACTTACATAGAGATGTTTGAAATCTCTCCCAATATTCATGGAGAGTCTCAACATCTTGTTGCTTAATACTACAAATCTCTCTTACAGATGGGAAAGAATTTGTCTAAAATAGCCTCGCCATTTGGTTCCACGTCACTAACAAATCGAGGGGTAGCGAGTATAGCCAATCCAGAGCATGGTCATTTAAAGAAAAAGCAAAAGCCTTTAAATTTATAAGGTCCTCCGAAACCTCAGATGCTTTCATGCTAGGACATACTATATGGAATTGTTTCATATGCTTATTAGGGTCCTCATTAACCTGTGAAAGGTGGGTAACAGATGGACCAAGCTAGTCTTAAGCACAAAATTTTGATTACCTGTCAGATACCTGATACAGATTGGAGTTTGAGCAACATCTTGGATTGCTAATTGGCGTAGTGTCCGCTCTTTTTCATTGTCAGCCATGTACGCTGTTTTTCATTGTCAGCCATCTCTACTTTTGGCTTCTATTCCTCCTGTTCTTTTGGATTTTCTTCGTCTGAATTGCTCGATAGGTCAATATCTTGCCAGATATTTACCTCAGGTGACGAAGTTCCCTCACCTGACTTCTTTCGAACTTGTCTTGTTTCCTCAGTTTTTTAGGGGTCCGTTCAATTTCTAAATCGAGTGACAAAGGTGAAACTATACGCGAAGATCTAGGAAAAAATGTTAGAAATACCGAGTCCCCGACAGTGGCGCCAAAAAAATTTCGGATGCTGAGTCCACCAAATAATAAATTCCAACCATTAGCCAATTACAACCAAAATTCTAACAGGGGTAAGTCGAGTCGAATCCACATAGACTTATTTTACATTATTATTGCCAAATAATTCAAGTACAAGAACGATTAATTAAAGTAAATATGACAAACGGGGGGACGGGTTTGGATTTGATTAATTAAGATAAACATACGATTAAAACTAACTAAAACGTGGAATTAAAAAGAACCCACCATTAGTTCCTTCCGATTAAAATGGTAGTACCTATCATTGATTCCAAAAGCGTAAACATAAAACACAAACCCATATTGGTAATTATAGTCGTTAACAAGGTCTAACAACCACTACAAGAAACCAAAGCTATAGCAACGACAAAAGTCGTCGCTAAAGGTTAAGAAGTTGTTGCAATACACCTATAGCAACGACTGTTGTCGCTATAGTTATCGTCTCTGAAAGTTTGTTGTTGTTGCTTGACTGAGACAAGATAAGTTGTCGCTATACTTCATCCTTGCGCCATTTTTTCCCACCAAAAATTTCATCCGAATTTTCATCTATAGAAACAACAATGTCGTTGCAAAATTCCAACAAAGATTCGAGATTTTTTTAGCTTTTTAGCCACGGATAGTCTTCGCAATAGATATCTATAGCTACAAACCAAAAGTCGTTGCTGTAGATGTCGTCGCTATAGCCATCATTTCTTGTAGTGTATTTTCCCTGAGATTTACATTGGTTAAAATAAGCTCTTCAACCGAATCTTAATCTCAAATAGAAATTGAATAAACTCGCAATTTCTTAGGTGCAATTAGCTTTATCGGACTAGAAAAATACCAACTCAAAGTCATAAGCTCGTAAACTCGGCGTATTAAGGCTTTCGATGCAAGATTTCAAAAACCCAATTCGAAAACTTTATTAAGACCAAATGGGTTCAATCATTACCCTATCAAAAAGCAAATACAATTACGTATCTAAGCCTTTAAATAACAATTTTCCATAGGAACTTCAACTAATTGATCAGACTAATTGACCATTCAAACGAAGATGACATTGAACAAAGAAATCAAGCAAATAAGCTTGTCCCAAACTGATTACAATGGAATCTCCAAGTACCAACCATCAAAATCAATTGCAAAATATGAAATTTTACCTAAAGATTAGAACAAACTGATGAGGTCTTGTCTCCAAAAATCGTTTCTTTTTCTTCGAAAATTCAGCCAAATCAATCTACCCCCTCCACAGCAGTTTTTATCGACCTTTTATACAAGACAATGGAAGAAACCACTCAATAACCGAAGAAATACAAGTCTGGTCCCTTAATATTGTCGTCGTGACTTTTCCAGCTGGTTTAGCCACCTAGAAAGTCACCCGGATCTTCTCTACTTCCTCAACATTAGCTTAGGAGGCTTTTGTTGTGGGTTTAGTCGCCTGAGAAGTCGCCCGCACCATCAGCAGCTCCTCCGGCAGGTGTTCCAGTGGGTTTGGCCGCCAAGAAGGTTGCCCCCTTTTTTCCTGCTCGTTCCCGTCTATAACGTAGTCAAGGTTTCTTCACGTGAGGCTGTTGTGTGCGTGCGACTTGGGAGTCCAACAAGGGAGAAGAGGGCTCAAACTTGAGCTTTTGCTATCTTTCTTTTGGGCCTGAACTCAACAAAACAAAAATGGGCTTAGGGACTAAAAATTAGATTGAAGAAGGTGATAAATATGGGAATTTTTACAAGTAATTTATATATATAAATGGACACTATCAAGATTCTATCTTTTCATTTTTAAACTTTGTACCATTATCACTCTTTATCTTCTGAACAGGGAGTTGAAGAAGAACTTGAATTTTCTTCATAAATGTTATAATAATGTCAAGAGCAACATATTTCTGTCTTAGAAATTTAACCCATGCATATCTTGAATATTCATCAACCATTACTAGAATATATTCTTTCCACCCATGCTTTGAGTTCTCATAGGACCACGGAGATCCATGTAAAGCATTTCCAATAAGATTTGCATGAAGATTCCAGCTTAAGCTTATGTGAGCTTTTCTTCATCTTTCCCATTTCACATGAAGGACAAGGTGATCTTCTAGTAAATCTGATCTTTGGTAAACCTTCAACAAAATTATTTTTAACAAGATCATCTATTGCTTCGAAGTTCAGATGTGACAATCTTCTGTGCCATAGCCATCCTTATTCAACGACTATTTTAGATACATATCATATGTCTTTGAATTTTCCATCTTCTGTGAAAGTAGGAGCCAACAAATCTCCATCTTTGTATGCAATTAATGCTTCTTTATGCTCTGAATGAATAATGAACCGTTTATCACAAAACTGAATTATGCTAAAAAGTTTATGCCTTAATCCTTCAACATACAAGATTTTCATGATTGTGACATATCCCTTTTTAAGCATTCTATAACATCTAATATATTCTCTTGCATTGTTCCTAAAACTAACTATTCCACCATATCTATCTTTATAATCATATAGCAGATCTTTGAAAGGTGTCATTAGTCTTGAACATCTAGAATTTAAGACCCATAAATGACGGATCTGCAAAAACAGTTACTTGGTTTTAGGTACCCATTTGAATATGGGTCCTTTTAGCTCAGTCACAAGAAAAATAAGTTTGAATGTAGGTTTCCAGACTTTTTTGTTTTTAATCTTTTAATTTGAAACTTCAGACTTAAGTTTAAGTCTCCATTCCATCATAGATTTATTTTTAACAGGTGATGGTTTCTTATAAGATTTATTGTATGAGTTTGCAGACTTAGTATTTTTCTTTGGAAAAGTTTGTTTTATCTCTAAATTTAATCTGATGTTATGATGTCCGCAATTTATACAGTGAATATGTTTTTGAAGTAATTTCAACATCTTAGAACATAAACAAGTATGAATAATATTTTCACAAGACGAATGAACATCATACTTTTTATTCACTTTAGGAATTGTGTTTACATCATTTCTAGTTACAAGACTACGTTTTTTCTTAGAAGCTATTTTTTCTTCTAGTCTTTCTCTTTCTTTGATATTGATAAGAAATTTGGATTAGCTATTGTTGAACTAGATTTCTTTGAAGAAATTTTCTTTGTAATATTTCCAGTGTTAGAATTTGAAGATTCTCCTTGTTCAAAAAATCTAACTCTGAAATTGAAATCAGATGTTGATACTGCAGAATTTTCAAATCTAACTTGAGTTTCAAACTCTGAATTAGTATGAATTTTCCAAACATTTTGATCTGAAATATCCTTTTCACATGATGAAGTTTGATTTGTTAAAAACTCTTTCATCAGAAATACAGATTCAAACATTTCAGCAGATGGTTTATGTTCTTTAGACTTTAGTTTGTCACTTTCTACCATTGCAGATTTGGCTTTATAAATTAAATAACCATCTTTGTTTACAACTGCAAAAGTAGGAACATCTGTTTCTTGATCACTCTCTGTATCTGAAGCATTCATTAAATCATCAATTTTTTCTTCAGACATGTTTAGTTTTGAGATCTTTTTAGAGTTATTGTTTAAAACAGTTGTAGAATCCTTTTGAAAAAGATCAGAATTTGTAAAGAATGCATCAGATTCATATTCAGATTTGTCAAAACAAAAACTTGAATTATTTTGAAATTCTTCTTCAGATTCATCCTCAGAATATTTTTCAAATTTCTCTTCAGAATTTTCATTAGATTTGTTTTCAGATTTAATTTCAAAATCTTCTTTTGAGATTTCATCGATTATTACATCTGAAATTTTTTCAGATTTTTCATTAGAAATTTCTTCATAATTTTCTCTAGAGATATCTTCAGATTTCTCTTCAGAATTTGCAACATCTTTTGAATAGTTTTTAGAATTAATCTTTTCATAAGATTTTTCAGACTTTTCTTCAGAATACAAGGTTTCAAATTTTACAAAAAGCTTTTCTAAAGGAATTCTTTCGGGAAGATTAAGATTTACAATTTTATGCTCAAAGTTCTTTTTCCCATTGTCACAAATTTTCATTTTTGACAAATTGTGAAGTTTCGAAGAAGCACTTTTTAAAGCCTTATTTTCACTGTATCCTAGTCTAGTTTTAGCATTACAAAATCAAGTATCCTTTGAATGATTTGTCAACAAATTTAAAGTTTGTTTAGTCTGTTCAATCTATTCTCTTTTAAAATTGAGATCTTCAAGCTGGTTCACCTTTTTATGCAAATCCAATTTTTCTCTGGATAGAAAATCCAGTTATCAAAACGTGTCTAGCCTAGTGGTAAGGTAACATCCTAGGGGGGTTAGTGGATGGTATCCCTAACTGTCTGGGTTCAAACCCTGCGGTGCATGTGGCGATATCCATATCATGGGTCTGCCACTTAGTGGTACCCTTAATAAGGGTTAGGCCGTGGTCGACAGGGATTAGTCGGGTGGGACCTTTAAATGGGAGCCTATATACCCCGGGAAAGTGTGTGTGTGTGTGTGTGTGTGTGTGTTAGCCGCCTTTCGAAAAAAATCCGGTTTAACAAATAAAACTTCTATTTCAGCCTTAGCTTCTTTAACATCCTTTTTTAAATTGCAGAAATTTTCAGATATAAAATTTTTTCTTCAGAAACAATATTGTACTGTTCTTCTGCATTCATATAATTCATCTTATAAATTTCACTTTCCTCTTTGAATTTATTGACTAGAGTTCTTTCTCCTTTAGTACTTTTCATTTGTTCAATAAATTCAGAAGACATTTTATTTATTTGATCTTGTAAATCATTTTCAGAAGAAGGATGTACCTCAGAATCATATTTTGAATCAGAATGAGGAGTCTCTGAATGTTCTCTACACATCAGACATTTAGTTGCATAGTGAGCAACCTCATCATCGTCAGTGACCATTCAAGCCAGCTTTCTTATTCTACAAACACCACAATATTTTCATCTTTCTTTTTGGATGGTGTTATTTTATGCCCATAGTATGCAGTATTCTGCATTCTCTGGCCAAGTGACCTTGCTTTCCACAGTTAAATCATCTAGGTACTTCTCCTTCTTATTTTTCTAGTCCTTCCTTCTTCTTATATTTCTTCTCTGCCCCTTTTGATTCAGACTTATCATTACCACCCTTCTTATAATACTCCTTTTTGCCTTTATCATAGTTCTTCCTAGCATATCTTTGATTAAAGGCCTTGGTGAGTAATGCAAGTCCTTCGGCCATCTTTTTCATTTCTAAGTGTGAATCACTTCCAGAGTTATGTTCCATTTCTGGAATCTCAATGTTCTTAGAAAATGAAGATCCCTTGGTGCTGACTTTGCTTGAAATTTCAGTGATAAGAGAAATAGAGCACTAACCTTTTTCGTTTCAGATTGTCTAGATCTGATCTTATCTTCATGTTTATTCAGCACTCCATATACATCATGGATGGTTTTCTTTGACAGATTTTTGGTCAACATGTTGTCAATGAAACTATCCCACTTTGGACCAAGATTCTTTAGAAATTTGTTGTTTATCTCTGAGTTTAATTTCTGAACTTCATTTCTCCTTAGATCATTCAATATATCGTTGAATCTGTTGTAAGTCTCAGAGATTGATTCAGACTCCTTGGCTTTAAATCCTTTATACGTACCTATCTAGATATTCAATTTGTTCTACTGTGCTTTGGTACTCCCCTGAATCTGAGCTTCTACCTCATCCCATATAGCTTTAGCAGACTTTAAGCAATCAACCCTATTGAATATTTCATTCGGAAGCGCCATTGTTAGATAGGTTGGACCTCTTTTGTCTATCTTGGCTTGTGTCTTTTTAGCGATACTATACATTGATGGGTTTTTCTTGATTCGGGTTGCAAAAAATTCTGGATTGTCACCAGTAGCAGGTACTGCATCGATTTGGATGTATAATTCCAATGGTCCATTGAGGATTGACTTCATGAGTTACTCATCAATATAATCGATGAATTGTATTATACGAATCCGCATTGATGATACCCTCCAATGAACAAGGCAGGAGGTTTTATGTCAAATCCGATTGAAACATATTCTTTAAACATCTTGAAGATTCTGTGAAATATGATCGAAATAGCAACAATAATTGATTCGATTACACAAATTGATAAATTGTACATGACTTGATCAAGATTCAAAGAAATTGATCGATCAAGAACAAATTTGATCAAGATCAAGAACAAATTTGATCAAGATCAAGAAAATAGAATCAACATCAGAACAGTTGATCAGCTCCGATACCAATTGAAAGTTCCCGTAAATGGAATATTAATCAATATTGTAAGAATATTAAGAACACAAGATTGGAATACAGGAAGTCTGGTGTATATTGATCAAGAATGATTACAAGTATATCTTGATTACAAGTAATGGAAAAATACTTCTAACGAACTAACTAACTTCCTATATATACAGGTATAGAGATGCTACAGTTACATGTTTGTATATCACATTCCTATCATATCTATACACGTGTACAACAAAAGAAACACACTTCTTGTCAGTTCAGAGTTCGTTTCTGGACTCTGAAGTCCTCTCTTCAAATCTCTCAAGTCTCCTCTCCAGACTTCATGCCTTAGCCAAATTTTCATATGTTCCGAACTCTGAAGTTTTGACTTCAGAACTTTGTGGATAGCTCTGTAGACTTCGATACTTAGTCTTTTCTCCACATGTTCAGATCTCTGAACATAAGTCTGCAGACTTCTATACTTAGCATATTTGAAGCAATTCTTCATATCTTAACAGTTTTTTATGCTTTTCAAATTGCTACCAGTGAGACACATGTTACTGATTTATAACTTGATTTGGGGATTGTTTTGCTTTTTTAACACTGTGAGTCACAAGTTACTGCTTTCACTACAAACAAATGAATTTTACCTACAAAAATTAGCTACGGAAATTTCCGTCAGTAATTACCCACGGATCACATACCAATGATTCAATAAAATCCGATATTTTTCGAGAAATTACCAACAGATCACCTAGAGAATCCCTGGGTAATCTGTCAGTGATTTGAATTACTCACTATCAATATACCCACCAACTTTTATGACGGTTTTGTGAGAAATTACCTTGTAGCGACAAATTTACCATGGAAAAGTCTCTAGACAAAAGTCTTTCGTTTAGTAGTCTTTGTAAATTGAGCTTTTGATTTTTACAGTAGAGTAGACCACCTTTTAACTCAGTTAACCCTTTATCGAATTTCTGATGACTTTTGAATGCGTGTGTAATATGTGCGGTAGAAAAAGAATTACTTGCTAAGGTTACAAATCAAGATGTAATGACTCGTTTTCAATACTAGAAAATTGAGTATTTTCGATGGAAAATGTCGTTGAAAATTTTCTACAAATTTTAGAGGGATTATTGACAGAACATAAATTTTTTACGAATTTTCAACGAATTTCCGTTGAAAATCTCTCACAAATATGCATTTTCAACAAAAAATTTTAACCAAATTTTTTTCAACGGAATGTCACGTCAAAAAAAATTTGGTTGAAAATGCATGTTTATGAGAGATTTTCAACGAAAATTCGTTGAAAATTCGTAGAAATTTTTTAATGGCATTTTCCGTTGAAAAATACTCAACTTTCTAGTAGTGTTTCAAATAATGAAAACTCGTAGAAATCAACTTATGTGATCACATATTATTAATTATAATGATATGGGATTGGTACTTGTTAGTTACGTTAAAGGGACCAAGGTCTATAAAATTCTTGGATCCGTCACTAGACACTATTTGATGGATCGTTAATTGTATGTATCTAGCTCTTGTTTTCCGTATTTATTATTTTGGGTTTATTTCCATACATATATCATTGTTGTGTTTGTGACCTTGGAAATTGTTGTTATGTTTGTTTAAAGAATGTTACTCACTTACTCGTAAACATGATCCAAAGAAGTCTAAACGAAAAACAAAGTACATCAAAAGAATCTTCATTAAACTTGCATGTTGTTCAATTTAATTAGATTAGATCATAAATCACCTAATTAATTAAGACCACAATAAAAAACGAAAACCAATCGATTTACGATTTTTTTAAACAAAGACCAGACCATATATACGACCCCAAAACCAAACAAACAGTGTATTAAATTAATCGGATTTAATCCCATTTTCTTTTCGGTTTTAATGTACACTCTTGATATATATAAAACTCTAACCATAACATCAGAAGCTAGTATTAAAACACAAATAACTTAACCTACAAATACTTGTGATGTATGGCCATCTTGCGGGCGTCATGACCACCGGCGGATGTGGTGTATGTGCCACCGGAATAATGTGTGGTGGCGCCTCCGTACCTACTCCTGTGGTCACTTGAAACATGTCGATTATTTAAGCCACTTCCACCGTAACCAGTTGGGTTCATGTGGTCACCGGTCAGCTTAGACCCATGTTGGATAAAGTCTTCCGGATGCAAGCCCATTGCGGCTTCGGCTTCTCTTGTTAACCGGGCCTCGTGAGCTATCCGATCAACTTGTTTTCGTGCCAACTCAGCCTAGAAAACCAAATTCAATTCATAATCCATGGTTTTAGGTTTTGTTTTCCTTTTCCAATCTTTATAAAAGATTTGGAAGAAAAACTATATGAAGAAAAAAATTACATTTTCATTATCTATAATGCGAATATACCAAAAACAAACTTATACAAAGACAAGTGTTTTTTGTTCCAAATTCTCGTAAATCTTAAAGAAGATAAGAGTTTCTCCAAATAAATCTCTATGAAACAATATCTACAAAAGGGTTTTGCGTTACTTGAAAACAACATAAACATATATAAACCAAAGATAATGTAAATATTATTAAAGGAGATGCAACCGACGTGTTGTCACACATATAGAAATAATGTAAATATTATCAAACATAAAACCCATTTTAGGGAACGTAATCCATGTAAGATGTTTTTGATATGATTAAGGTAACATACTAACACTTTGTTAACAAAAAAATAATAATTCATTATACATTGTAAGCTAAAAATTATTATCCTTCCTTGTTTGAGACGTCTCGTCATACACACTAAAATTAATGAAACGTTTGAAAGTTATTCCAAAAAATAAGAATCCGAACAAAATATATTATATTTTGGTACATTTTGTTTAAAATACAACAACTATAAATCATAAAACTTTAAAACCTGACAATGAACCATCATTTTTTAACAATATGTGAATTGTACGTTCTAAAGTATGCTATAATATGTCTGTATAGACCAGCCATTTATGTTCCTAGTCCGTCCTACCCGTTGCAAAATATTTCAAACCCAAACAGACATTAACTTGATTGGGTCGATCCTAGAACCCTATACTAGGCAATACACTTCATTCATCGGACAATTTATTAAACAACACTTAAATTGGTTTAAATCGGTCAAAGTCCCTGGTTTTCATTCCAGGATCTTTGTCCACCTCTACGAATCGATCATAATTGAAGAGCCATACCTGTTGTTCTTGTCTAGCGTTAGACCTCGTCTTGCGCATCGTCTGAATATCACTAATTTTTTCTTTGATGGCCTGCATTTTTGTTGACTTTCTTGTTTTTTTAAAAGTCAGTAAACATCTAATATAGTTTGGTTATGTGATGCCATAAAAAAATGATTCAACAAACATATATATGTATATGAGCACATGAAGGCCTTCCTAAATAAGAGGGGTATGTTTTGTGGCTAATGTAATGTTGGAACATAATAAATATAGGAGTGGTTTAAGGTTGACCTCTAATTGAATGTAGAGGCCAAAATGCTTAATTTGGATAGTTAATTATTTTTATTTGAAAATACTAACAATTAATTAATTTTTTTTTGAAGAAAACTAACAATTAATTAATTATTGATCAATGGCGGTTAATTTTAGGGTGTGTTAAATGGTAGGATTATTAGGCTTTGTTTGTTTTTTTAATTTTTATTTTTTAATGAACACTTATTATTTATTTGTTTAGATAGTTTAAAATTTAAAATGTTTGTTTTTTTTTCGACTCTGTTAAGTTTGAAAATCATCTAGAAAAAAAGTGATAACCTCACCACTTAATTCCTCTTAATCACGTACACCCGCATTGTTAGAGATTTATAAATCAATGATTGATTCGGATTTCAGACTTCAAACGTAAAAACAAGTACTTTAACTGATTCAGATTTTTGACTTCAGCATATCTTATAAATCAAAATAAAATCAGACTTCCAGACTTCAGCACCTCTTAAACGACAAATGTTACCTTAGTTTTAGGCATGTTTACAAAATGGGTCGAGCCTGAGTCGTGTCATTTTCTTCCTGGATGAAGGGTTAACATTAGGTAAAAGGTGGAGATTCTTTGAGATAGTAAAATGAGATGCTTTAAAATGCTTATCAATATAAATAGGTATAGAGGTTATCTCCATAAATATAGGTTCAACAAAATTGTGTTTATATGATCCATCAATTTTAAAATGTACAAATTATTGCCCTCGTGTTTGGTGGCTAGGTTCGAGACGATTTTGACATGATGGTCTGTGTTCATAAAAGGAAAATAGCTTCATCTCCGGACACAACATTCATCTTATGATTCTTAATAGATTATTTTATAAGATTTAATTTATAGGACCAAAAAATAAAGAATCATATCTAAAGACGTTGTAACAAGTATAGATCGAGGACGTTTTTGGATGTATTAACAAGTTTTTTATGATACTTTTAATACAAACGTTTAGTTAGCTATTTTATAGACAATTATAAACTCATATTCTTACAGGACACTTGTTTTTATAAGACATATTTTCAAATAGTGTCGTATAAAATAGCTAACGTGACGCTTTGTATTAATTAAAAGTGTCCTAAAACTTTCTTAAGACACCCGAAAGCGTCTTGTAAACTTGTTACATTTTATGATGCATCAAAATTGTTGGCGTACTATAAAACCAATTTTGTTGTAGCATACTACAGAACACTCACACCTATATATAGGGTGAAATCACTACTAGAAAATTGAGTATTTTCAACGGAATTTTATCAAGGGAAAATGTCATTGAAAATTTCTACGAATTTTAGAGGGATTATTGACAGAACATAAATTTTCTACGAATTTCCGTTGAAAATCTCTCACAAACATGCATTTTCAACCAAAATGTTTTCAACGGAATGTCTCGTGAAATTTTTTTTGGTTGAAAATGCATTTTGTGAGAAATTTTCAACGGAAATTCGTTGAATTTTCGTAGAAAATTCGTTGCGGAAAAGAACAGACACACTATTTACACACCGAGGAAGTTAATTTAACAGTAATTAACTTGAACACTAAGGAAGTTAATATAACACTGTTTGAACACACAAGATTGCCGGAATCAAACAAATGAACACACAGAGGATTTGTTGAAAGTGTGAGATTTATGGGAAGGACTTCATCTCCTTTTATAGTGCCAATGCATGGGATGCATGTGGTCAGCTGTCAAGAATTCATTAGCTGGAAGTATATCTGATGGAGAAAGGAAGAGGCCACTCCCTTTGTACTAGGATAATGGATGAACCATTCTTTGTAGCACGCAATGTCAGATAACTTTATCTCCTTTTCTTCATGCTCTGTGAAGTCCCATCAAACCTTTTAGCTAAAAGACAAACATCCCTTTTATAAGAATAAAAGAGAATGTCCTTATTTAAGGTTTGGTGCCCACGTTCTTGCTGCCCACGTACCTTGCATTTATTGTGAGTCAAGAACTTATCTCTGAAAATTGCTAAGTGATATATGGAACCATGTATCACATCGGTTAGTGCCTTGTAAGGTTGGAATTGATAAGTGTACACTTTGCTTGATGATTTTCATTTTTCACTAAGTGTTGGCAAATGTACTTCCTTGTATTGATGACTTGTTATCACAACCTCAAGTAAAGGCAACTGCAATTTTCGTGACCATGTATACATCATCGGTGACCCAATTCATCGGCTACCCAATATACATCGGTGACCTTATCTGTCACGTCGGTGACCTTCATTGAAGATCGGTGACCCAAACTGTTAGGTCGTGACCTAATTGGCTACCCAATCTGTCAGGTCAGTGACCAATCTACACTGGTGATTTCGGCAAGTGATCTGAATATTAATGTTAGTTGATACATCAAAAATTCCACATTTTGATGTACAACACTTGATTGGATAGTCTTTGATTCTCCAATACTTGAAGCATATTTCAGACCTTCAAAAGAACCTGTAAAAGATCAATCAAATAATAGAGAAGGTTCATCACCAAATCATCGGTGACCCAACAATCTCCCCCTATTTGATGATGATACATGTATGTTAGAAAGAAATACTTTTCACCCTTTCTATTTTTCTTTTGGGTTCTTTTGAGTCAGATTTTTTTAACTGAGTATGTACTGTGTAAAAGTATAAGTATAAGTATGTGTATGTGCAAAAAAATAAAGGTATGAGCAAGAATTGGGATGAAGAAAAGTATGAACTTTTATTAACCAACACACAGGATTGTACATCACACAGAGTACATGATTAATGAAGTTCATACTATATGTAGAATGATCAAGGATCGGTGGGTTCTCTTCTTTTTAGCTCATCCAAGATAAGTCTTGTGATTCCGTGATCTCCAATAGGAGGCACACCTAGAATAGCAGAGAGGAAATAGTTGTGAGCCCTTGGAATGTCAGAAGCTCTAAAGAAACCTATGTTTCCAAAGATGTCTTTAAAGAACACCCCAAGTTCAGGTTCAGTGATCATAGTTTGCTCCGGGTACGCAACTGGAGTCGGCATGGAGAAATTTATACCCGAAACATCTATCTTGATGTTTCTCTCGTGAAGCATGGCAAAGTGCCCCTTTTTCTTGTTACTTGGGGCAGGAATGACTTCTCTAGTGAGGCCTTGCTGGATGAGGCACATCTGCTGCCCTTCTAATCTTGTCACTGCAATATCATGTTCCCTCTGAATTTTAACCATTTTGATGATGAATTTTCGGAGTGTATCAAGTATAAAGTCTTTGTACTTGCTCTTACTTTTGGGTGATTGCCAATTTCCAACCATTCAGTAATCCCCAAGACCTCTAACCATTCTATCTCATAAATTTTGTTGAGAGAGTCGGCTCTTTTTATGGTGATAAGTAACTTAGGAGAATTTTTGGTTGGAGGGTGAATAGTGGCGCCGATGATCTTTGAGTCATCCTTTCGATTCTTGAGTCTTCTTTTGAACCAATCAACCTCCTTGGTTTTCTTGGCATCGGCAACCATTTTCACTACTTCAGACTTTTTCTTTATATTTTCAAGCTCGTCTTTCTGAGCTTGAAGTGCATCGTTGACCATCGCATGAGTAGCCTCATCTTGAGCCAACTTGAGTACATTTGTCTGATTATACTCAAGTTGAGCTCTTATTGCTTCCTCCCTTTCAGCTTCACTTAAAATTACTCCAACAGGATCGGTGAGTGAAGGGGCAGGCTGCAATCGAAGAGAATCTGCTTCTGGACCTCTAGTTCTTTTCTTCTTCTTTTGTTCTTCACGCTGTTCTTCGTGAGAAAGAGGCTTCTTTCCTTTAGCTTTTTCCAGTCTTTTCTTTTCTTTTTCTTCTTCAGTTTCTTCAAGGAATCGAGCACTGACACTCTCCCCCTCAATTGTTGCTCCAGCTGACTCGGTGACCACGTGAGGAGTCACCTCGGTGACCAAGGGAGGGGTCACGTCGGTGACCATCACCTCGGTGGTTGTGGCTGTGGTCTCGGTGACCATAGCAATATCGGTGGCTGTGGCTATGGTCTCGGTGACCATAGCAAGATCGGTGGCTGCGGCTGCCTCGGTGGTTGTGGCATTGGCGGCTGTGGTGGCTGTGGCTTCTGCTTTCTTTAATTTCTCCCCCTCAGTGGTTGAACCCTTGAAACCCACTGAAGAGAGAAAAGTTCTGATCTTTGCAACATCAGAGCACAAACTACCCATTTTCTTCTCAACCCTTTGAAGTACAAAACGATCTTTATCTATAAAGAAAGTGTCACCAACGTCAAGCTCAACTGTTGGAGGAGAAGTTGGGACCTTTTCAATCTTTGAGTGAAGAGAGGCAATAGACTCCAAAATTGCCTGTTGGTTAAGAAGGATGGAGGCAATGTCGGTGGCCTGTTTGTCAGAGGCATTACGAAGCTCTTGGATAGAGGAGGTCACTGAAGCTTGACGTTTAGGAGAGTGTCGATGAGGGGAGTCCTCAGTAATGGGTTCCTCAACAGCCTTGTCATGTACGGGAGACGTACGTGGCCAAGGTGTAGTGTCGGAAAATAAAAAGTCAGTGAAATGGGATGCTCCATCAAGTGCACCTGGTTGTGATGCACTCTCATGTGGAGTTTGGAAGAAGAGTTGTGAGAGCTCAAGGGGTGGTGAAGAGGCGCCTTGGATGGGAGACTCCAAGTCATCTTCATCAACTAATGAAAAAGTTGATGAAGGCCTAGTAGGGATATCCCTATGTACAACCGTGTCCTTTTGGGAGGGCATGGAGGAGCTGGGAAGGGTTGAGTGTTCCTTGGGTCTAGTGAGGATATTTTCAACACCCACTGACTTTTGGGAGTCGGTGGGTGGCTTATGTGTTATGACCCTTTGGGTACCCTTGGACTTCTTTGAGGAAGTCCTTGGGGGGCTTTTCGAGTTTCTCCGCTTTTGGGATTTTAATGCCTGGGTAGAAGCCAAAGGTTCTTTTGGCTTCGTGGCTGCGAAGGTAGATGTGCCCCACGCCTTGGATCTCTTTCGAGATTTGGGCACATCGGTGACTCGAGGGGCAGAGGTAGTTTCGGTGACAGAAGGTCTCTGAAGACGGGGTTCATTTTCACCCCAAGCAAGAGTTGCATTTCTTGCAAACTCTAAGGGGGTTGTCGGTTGCTAAGACTCCCTTTTTCATAATTTGATTGCCAACTTGATGAAGAGGGAGATCATATTCAATATCATCCTTTTTCTCAAGTTTATCAGCAAGCTTGGCATTTATAATGAGGGAGAAAAGGCGCAGAAATGGTACCTGAGGTCGCCGATATGTAGAGAAGGAGGAAATCATTTCATTGAAAAAATAAGCTGCAAAGTCTATCCTTCTTTGAAAATTTAAAGCATTAGCCAGCTCGGTTATCTGAGATGGTGCTTGATCTGGACCTCCTGTCTTCTTGCTCAAGCAAAAAATAATATGGGCAAAGAAGAAGTTCCAAATGCTTCTCATATTCTTTCTTAGCAGTGTACCTGGACCCTTGGATTTTGGACCCCTTTTCTCTTCAATATGGTTAAGAACTGACACCACCTGCTGGTCTTCATTCCCTAGTGGAAAGGTTTCATATGAGTCATATGAGGGGAGGTGGAGGATTTTACGTACATCTTCAACTTCGAAGACCACGTTTGGTTCATCATCACTTAGGACAGATGCCATTATTTGATCTGATGAGGCATCAAAAGTGCAGGTTAGCCAGAAGTTACCTAGAAGAAACTTACTCATCTTGGGTTTTGCAGTTAGAGCATACTGAAGATGGCACCTTTGAAGAAACCAACATACATCATTGTATTCTGGGTGAGTTTTGTCTGTTCCAATTCGACCAAAGTAGTTGCATGCAGGGAAGGAGAGTGATCCAAAGGTGAGGGTTTGTTCTTCAGAAGCTTTGGGTGATTTCGATGGAGAGTTGGTGGAAGACGCCATGGATACTCTTTGAAAGTTGCAGGTTTGTTCTTGAGAGAAAGACGGAGAAGAAGAAGGAGAGAAAGAAGGTAAATGGAAGTTGGGGGGAACGGTTATATATGAGAGGGAATTCTAGTTTTCAAAAACAATGATGACTTGAGGTGATTAAAAGGTCAGAATTCTAAGAGTTTTAGGGTTGAATTCGGAGCATGCTTTCTGACATTAATGACGTTGATGATGTCATTAGGGATAAGTTTAACGAATCTTAGTCACCAAGAATGGTAAACTAAGAGTTATCCTTTAAAAGATTTAAAGAAACACAACGTCGGTGGGTGATGCTTACCATCGGTGGATGGAGTTTCACACGTCGGTGGATGAGAGAGAATACGTCGGTGGCTGGCGTTGGTGGTCGACGTCAGTGAGAGAGACCGTCGGTGGATAGCGACGTCGGTGGGTGAGTAGGAGAGAGAGAGTCGACGATGGCTGTGAGGAGACGTCGGCGACGTCGGTGGGTGAGGAGACGTCGTCGGTGGCTGAGAGGAGAGAGGTGGTTGCTATCGTCGGTGGATATGATATATGGTTTAGGGTTTCCTCGGTGAGTGGTTTATAGAGATGAAGGAAAGGGTAGATTAGGGTTTATAGAGAGAGAGGGGACGTTGGTGAATGAGTCACCGACGTTATGTATATATAAAAATATATATATTTTTTTTAAAATTATTTACTTACTTATATATGTATATATATGTATATATATATATATGCACATATATAAATATATATAATATACACAAACGTATATAATATATATACATATAATATGCATAAATATAAATATATAAATATTAGTCTATATTTATCATACCTAATTCACGATGAGGAACTTGAACCTTGCTTAATCAAGGGGCTTTGTGAACAGATCAACTAATTGATACTCAGTGGGAATAAAGTGTAGTTCCACATCACCTTTAGAGACATGATCTCTTATACAGTGATACCTGATATCAATGTGTTTAGATCTTGAATGAAGCACCAGATTGTTGGAAATGGCTATTGCACTTGAGTTATCACACAGTATTGGGATCATTGAGAAAATCTGATTATAATCACACAACTGATTTTTCATCCACAATATTTCGGCACAACAACTTCCAACAGCCACATATTCTGCTTCAGCTGTAGAAGCAGACACCGAATGTTGTTTTTTACTTGACCAGCTCACAAGCTTTCCACCAAGCAATTGACAACTTCCAGTTGTACTCTTCCTGTCTATTTTTGAACCTGCAAAATCAGAATCAGAGTAGCTGATGAGATCGAAACCTGAGTCTTTGGGATACCAAAGACCCAGATTTATGGTACCTTTCAGATATCGAAAAATCCTTTTCACAGCAGCTAGATGTGATTCTTTAGGATTTGCTTGGTATCGAGCACACAGACAAGTAACAAACATTATATCAGGTCTACTTGCAGTAAGATAGAGAAGAGATCCTATCATGCCTCTATAATTTGGGATATTAACAGAGACACCATCAGGATCAGAATAAAGTCTAAGAGGAGGAGCCATAGGAGTTTTCATGGTAGAGCAAGTATCAAGTTGAAACTTTTTCAGAAGGTCTTTAATGTATTTACTTTGATTAATGAAAATGCCTTCTAGAGAGTGTTTTACTTGCAAACCAAGAAAGAAAGTTAAATCTCCCATCATGCTCATTTCATACTCTTTTTGCATGAGGGAGCTAAACCCATCACACAAGGATTCATCGGTGGCTCCAAAAATAATATCATCAACATAAATTTGAACAAGAATGATATTACCTTGTGACTTCTTGAAGAAAAGAGTGTTGTCAAATTTGCCTCGTATATACTCATTTTTAAGAAGATAGTCTGAGAGAGTATCATACCAGGCACGAGGAGCTTGCTTCAGTCCATACAAAGCTTTATCTAGCCGATACACATGATATGGATGGGCTGGATCTTCAAACCCAGGTGGTTGCTTCACATACACTTCTTCAGCTAGCTCACCATTTAGGAAGGCACTTTTTGATATCCATTTGGAATACCCGAAAATTCTTGTAAGCTGCATAGGCAAGAAATATTCGGATAGCTTCCAATCTGGCAACAGGAGCAAAAGTTTCATCATAATCAATTCCTTCCTCTTGCCGATATTCTTGAGCAACCAACCTTGCTTTATTCCTTATGACAGTTCCTTCTTCATCCATCTTGTTTCGGAACACCCACTTTGTTCCAATAATAGTTTTGTTAGATGGACGAGGAACTAACTTCCAGACTTTGTTTCTCTCGAATTGTAAGAGTTCTTCTTGCATGGCAATCACCCAGCTAGGATCAGCTAGGGCTTCATTTATCAGCTTAGGTTCAACAATAGAAACAAAGTTGACATATAAGCATAGGTTGGTGATGCCTCTCCTTGTTTTTACACCAACTTGAGGATCACCTATGATTTGATCTATTGGATGATTCGTGGTCCACTTTAGTGCAGGAGGCAAGGGAGGAGGTATAGAGGAAGATGAGGTAGGTATTTGAGATGGTGAGGGTAGGTTAGTGGGAGATAAGGTGTTTAGGTGAGTATGATCCCCTGTAGAATCAGTTTCAGGAGGTGGAGAAGAAAGAGAGGTTTCTGAAGATAAGGTGGTGTTGATGGGAGGCTGAGAAGAGTTGTTATCTTGGTTACTTGAAGGATTAGGTTGAGAGGAAGATGGAATTTCACCAACACATGAGTTTATCCATAGATTTAGTTCTTCTTCATTACAAGATAATGAAGATGTTTCAAACTCATCAAACTTCACATGCATAGATTCATCTATGCATTGTCTTCTCAGGTTGTAGATTCTGAAGGCTCTTGAGCAGAGAGAGTAGCCCATGAAAATTCCATCATCAGACTTTGGACCAAATTTTCCAAGTTGTTCCCTATCATTTAGCATGTGACAAGCACAACCAAATACATGGAAGAAGTCGACTGCAGGTTTCCTACCATGGAAAACTTCATAAGGAGTCTTGTCATGCCTTTTGACTATGATAGACCTATTTTGAGTAAAGCATGCAGTGTTAACTGCTTCAGCCCAAAAATAGGTTGGCAACTTGGATTCACTCAGCATTGATCTTGCAGCTTCACACAACGTCCGATTCTTTCTTTCAACAACACCATTTTGCTGAGGAGTGCGTACAGCAAAGAAGTTCTGAGAGATTCCTTTTAAGTCAAAGAAATCTTCCAGAGCAACATTTTTGAATTCTGTGCCATTATCACTTCTGATAGACTTCACCAGTTTACCATTCATCTTTTCAATCTTTCTAGTAAACCTGATGATTTCTTCAGCAGCATCACTTTTGTGTTTTAGAAAGAACACCCACGTATATCTAGAGAATTCGTCAACAATTACTAGCATATACTTTTTACCACCTAGACTAGGTTTGCTTACTGGACCACACAGATCCATGTGAAGCATTTGAAGAGGTTGAGAGACAGATGAGCATTGTTTTGTTTTAAAGGAAGTTCTGGTGAGTTTTCCTTTTTCACATGCTCCACACAACTTTTCTTTCTCAAAAACTATTTTTGGCATTCCAACAACCAGCTCTTTGTTGGAAAGTTTATTCAAGGTTTTAAAGTTTAGATGAGAGAAACTTTTATGCCACAGCCAACTTTGTTTGACTAGTTCTTGAGAGATGAGACACACAGCTTCTCCAATAGCACTTTTCTTCATGTTGATTATGTATACATCGTTTAGTCGGGTTCCTGCCAGTATAATCTTATTCTGCACATCAAAGACTAAGCACACACACAATTGAAACATGACCTTATAACCCAGATCACATATTTGGCTGATGCTCAGAAGATTGTACATTAGCCCCTCAACATGAGCTACTTTAGAGAAAGTGATGGTTCCATTTTATATGGTACCATAACCTTTGGTGACCCCTTTTCCATTTCCTCTAAAGAAAACAGTGGGTCCTTTTTCTTTTGAGAAGTTAGAGAGAAAAAGTTTGTTTCCGGTCATGTGCCTTGAACAGCCGCAGTCCATGTACCATATATGATCTTTGTTTGGTACCTGCACCCAAAAACAAATTTATACTTTTGGTACCCATTTTGAGGTGGGCCCTTTGGATTAGAAGGCATTTTGTTTTTACGGATGTCAAAATCTTTTGGGCAATCTTTAGCAAGATGGAGAGTGTTGCCACAATTGTAGCATTTCTTTATATTAAAGGCCCTTTTGAAATCCATAGTATCAAAACTTTGAATAGAAGTTGATGACTGAGAAGAGGAAGGGTGACCGACACCTGGTCTTGGCCCAAGAATGCCTTTACCAGGATTTCTTGATTTGTTCAAGTTTACTGATCGAGGAATAAAATCAGTAGCTATTTGAGATTTTCTTTTAGATGAAAATTTTGATTTAGAAAATTTTTTCTTTTGAAGAGGATAAAATCTTTTTGGAGCAGGGTACTCAGGAACATTTGATAACTCATGGGAGTACCTTGACTCATGAAGACTTAGAGAGTTTAAAAGTCTTTGGATAGGTTTGGGAGAAGAAGAAGAAGAGCTTGGAACAGTTGAAACTTTTGAAGGCTCAGAAGAGGATTCTTTATCTTTAACAAAAACTCCAAACTTCTTGGCATTGGATTCTACTTTTATCATGTCTAACAAATCTATTGAATGGACAGAAGTGGAATCCTCAGATGAGTAATCTAAAAGATCATCATCGTCATCAGAAAAAAAACCAGCAGGAAAGCCTTGACATTCAGATGATGGAAGTGGAAGGTCAGAAGGTTGAGGATCATCTTTTCCATATCCAAGTCCAGACTTGTCCTTACAAGAGATTTGATCTAGAAGAATCTTTTCTAGATTTTTAGAAGATTTAGTCCATTTAGAGAGAACCTCCTGTTCCTTTTCAAGAGTATTGGAGATCTTTGTTTTCTCTTCAGAAAGGCTGTCATTTAAATACCTTAGGTTTTCTAGATCAGCTTTCATTTTGTCAAAGTCCTTGAGTTTAGAAAAGCAAGATAGAAGTTGATCATTTAAACATTTAATGTGCATGTCATCCTTTTTCTTTTGATCCTTTAAATTGCAAAAGTCAATAGTTAAAGAATCAACGGCATCAACCTTTTGATCATCAGATAGAGAGCTAAAGGGATGTACCTGGGGCTTTGTTCCCGAAGCTGATCCTTCAGTAGAGACAAGAGCAGTGTAGAGTGACTTTTCCATGTCTTCCAACTCATCAATTTTGGCCATGAGCCACTTTGTGACTTATTCACTCTCACTTTCAGAAGTTTGCTCATCTTCCCAGCAATGAGTCTCAGCAACCAAAGTTTTTCCTTTACTTTGGTTCTTTTCCTTTTGATTCTTTTATTTTTAAGGTTTCCAGCGATCATTTCCATACTATCAGAGAGTATGTCAATGGCTGATTCTTCTCCCTCATCATCAGCAGCACTATAGTACGCATTTGATAGGTGAGATGAATCTTCCTTAATATCATTTTCAGATTCAGAAGAAGGATAGGTGATTCTAGGAACACATTAAGAAGATTTAGATTCACCTATTAAAGCAACAGAAGAAGACTTGATATCTTTTATAAGAGATTTCTCTAGTTCTTGGTTTGTTCATAATGAAAAAGAGTTCCATAGATAGCAGTTAAAGACATTATTTCTAGATCCTTGGTTTGCTTAATGCAAGTGCATATGGTTTCCCAGAAGTCTTGGAGGCAATCCATAAACTTGCAGAGAACCTCTTCATTATCATAAACTGTTCCTAGAACCTTGAGATCATTTAATAGACAGTTAAAGCGATTAAAATAGACACAGAAGGATTCTTCTTTTTCATGGAAGAATAGTTCGTACTTTCTAAAAAGACAGATCTTGTTGGATTTCATAACTTCTTTAGTACCTTCATATAAGATACTCAAAGTGTCCCACATCTCTTTTGCAGTAGAAAGATTAAGAAGAGAATGATATACTTAATCAGGAAGAGATAATGCTAGAGCTGATTTTACTTTGGTGTCTAATGCAACCAGACATTTATCATCTTCATTATATTTGTTTGGTTGTTTGATGATATATCTTCCTGTTGCATCACTCCTGTCGTCATCAGACTCTATATCTTTTCCTTCTGTATCTTTTTGTGGGCCAAAGCGAGCCCATAGGAATGATAGATCCCTCAGAAAGAATTTTAGGATACCTACAATCAATCCCTTTCAAGAACAGTAACATACGACTTTTCCATAACCCAAAGGTATTTGGATTAAACCTTGGGGGTTGGGCTAAAGAGCCTAAGTCGTATGTACCAGCGAAAGGATTTTGTAGAGCACCTTCAATAGATGGAGGGATCTAGTTTATTCAATTAAACTAACTGCTCTGATACCACTTGTTAGTTCTTGTTTATAGATGGCTAGCTAAGAGAGAGTTTATAGAAGGGGGGAGGGGTTGAATACTAACACACAAAATTTTACTCTTTTAAATTTTTTAATATAAATATTAAAAATATACACACAGAAGTTTGTTGCGGAAAAGAACAGACACACTATTCTAACAAACTTAAACACATGAAATTAACTTGTACACTAAGGAAGTTAATTTAACAGTAATTAACTTGGACACTAAGGAAGTTAATATAACACTATTTGAACACACAGGATTGTCGGAATCAAACAAATGAACACACAGAGGATTTGTTGAAAGCGTGAGATGGGAAGGACTTCATCTCCTTTTATAGTGCCAATGCATGGGATGCATGTGGACAGCTGTCAAGAATTCATTAGCTGGAAGTATATTCGATGGACAAAGGAAGAGGCCACTCTGTTTGTACTAGGATAATGGATGAACCATTCTTTGTAGCACGCAATATCAGATAACTTTATCTCCTTTTCTTCATGCTCTATGAAGTCCCATCAAACCTTTTAGCTAAAAGACAAACATCCATTTTATAAGAATAAAAGAGAATGTCCTTATTTAAGGTTTGGTGCCCACGTATCTTGCATTTATTGTGAGTCAAGAACTTATCTCTGAAAATTGCTAAGTGATATATGGAACCATGTATCACATCGGTTAGTGCCTTGTGAGGTTGGAAGTGATAAGTGTACACTTTGCTTGATGATCTTCATTTTTCACTAAGTGTTGGCAAATGTACTTCCTTGTATTGGTGACTTGTTATCACAACCTCAAGTAAAGGCAACCGCAATTTTCGGTGACCATGTATACATCATCGGTGACCCAATGCATGAATTGGTGACCCAATTCATTGGTTACCCAATATACATCGGTGACCTTATCTGTCACGTCGGTGACCTTAATTCATGATCGATGACCCAAACTGTCAGGTTGGTGACCTGATTAGTGACCCAATCTGTCAGGTCGGTGACCAATCTACACTTGTGATTTCGGCAAGTGATCTGAATATTAATGTTAGTTGATACATCAAAAATTCCACATTTTGATGTACAACCCTTGATTGGATAGTCTTTGATTCTCTAATACTTGAAGCATATTTGAGACCTTCAAAATAACCTGTAAAAGATCAATCAAATAATAGAGAAGGTTCATCAACAAATCGTCGGTGACCCAACAGACATGACATTTTTCTTTTTGTTTTTCTTTTTCATTTTCATATCAACCTAATTAAAGTCATTTTTAGTATTTTTCTCTTCTTTTATATGTTTTTTTAATGTATGTACAAACATTTGACGAAGGGTGGATATTGTCAATTGTACATTTAAGTTGATTAGGTGAATGTGTAGGTGGCAATAATACATTAAACATTTTTCAAGTTTTACCTTCCCCATTTTACCCATGGTTGTTCCTATTACGAATAATAATATCCACCGAACTACAACTCATAATTAAATTAGATTAAATTCAATATTGTTGTAGTCAATGGTGTTAATAGGTTGCCTTGTATAGTCCTACAATTGCTCCTGTAATTTTGTATACGTGCCTTGTATAGTCCTATAATTGCTCCTGTAATCTTGTATGCCTCCAATATATATTGATGAATAATAGTGAAGGCAAATTACAAAAAGCCTTTTACATTCAAAATACTTTCATGGTATCAGAGCTCCTCTAACTCGGAAGAGTATAGCAATCCTCCATTTGTTTCCTCATCTTCCTCCAGCTCATTCCCATGGCAACCTCACAAACCATAATTCCCATCACCACTGCAACCCACTTTCCCACCAAACTTACCTCACAAAATTTTCATGTATGGCGACGTCAAGTTCAGTCCACCTTGATAGGACTAGGGCTTGATAACTTCATCATCGATAGCAATGCTCCATCGAAAACTATCAGCGACAAGGAGGCCACTAAATCCAACCCGGCATACATCAACTGGTATCGACAAGATCAAATCTTGTTAGTGCTATTCTCGGATAATGCTCCGATGAAATTCAACCGGTTATTGCATCGGCATTGACTGCTAAAGAGGCATGGGATCGTCTCACATCCAGCTTTGCAAGCAAATCTCGATCTAGAATTATCTCCCTTCAATCAAAACTTGCAAAGAACCCAAAGGGAAATCGCTCAGTTGCGGTTTTCTTGAATGAAATGCGATCTATTGCGGATGAATTGGCGTTGGTTCAGAGTCCAATTCTTGAAGAAGATCTCCTTGTTCATATCCTTACTCAACTTGGTGAGGAATACAACTCCATCACTGCTGCTCTTAAGGTACGAGAACAACAGATTTCTTACCCGGAACCCTCCGATGAACTCGTTGATTTTGAACGGTCCCTTAAAGAAGTCGAACCCATCACTCCTTAAATTGTTACTGCTAATGCCTCGCAATGACAACCTGGTCGTTCCCAATCCAGATCTACTACTGATCAATCCACCTGGAACCAACGGTCCTATTCCGGATCCTCTCATAGACCATATCGGATGACAAACAATTCACAGGCTAGCTATTCACGACCGAATAGAAGAATTCAGTTTTGCAACTTCTGCAACTTTCAAGGTCATGATACACGAGACTGCCAAAAACTTGCTAAGTTTTTGAAAGATCAACACATCACCCTCAATAACAACCCGACTGCTCCGGTTGCTAATGACGTCTCATCTACATCTCAATCACCACAACAGTGGATGATGGATAGTGGTGCTTCTCACCACCTAACCTCATGTCCATCAACTCTCTCTTCCGTCTCTGAATACGGAGGACCAGACGAAATCACATTGGGTGACGGTACAAATCTTTCCATTTCTCATACTGGTTCCACTAATATTTACACGTCGTCGAAATCATTAGATTTACCTAACATTCTTTATGTTCCTAAACTGCGTCGAAACTTGATTTCGGTTGCTAAATTATGTCGTACTAACCACGTCTCTGTCGAATTCTTCTCTTCGCATTTTTTTGTGAAGGATCTCAAAACGGGGGCGCGTCTCATGCGAGGAGAGAACATCCATGATGTTTACTATCTAAATAACTTATCTCCACTTCCTCAAGTCAATGCTACTTCATCAACCTCACCACTCTAATGGCATCACACTCTTGGACATCCGTGTTTGCGTACTTTTAATATTATTTGTAAAGACTTAGGTCTTAATTTTAAATCATTGTCAAGATCCACTTTTCATTGTGAGTCATGTGCTATCAATAAATGTCACAAGTTGCCTTTTGGTCAAAACTCTTTTGCTGTTACGAAACTGTTACAACTTCTCTATTTGGACGTATGGGGTTCGGTTCAAAAATCTATTGACGGCTATCTATATTATGTTGTGTTTGTTGATTACTACTCCAAATATGTTTGGCTTTACCCCATCAAAGCCAAGTCTGATGTTGCGACACTTTTCCCTCAATTTAAATTACTTGTCGAAAAATTCTTTCAAACACCGATCATATCACTCTTCACTGACAATGGTGGTGAGTATATCGGACTTGTTCCCTTACTTCAATCCAATGGAATTTCTCATTATACTACCCTACCTCACACACCCGAACAAAATGGAATTACCGAGCGCCGCCACCGACATATTGTCGAAACCGGACTTGCCCTTTTACACTATGCTGACTTACCACTCACTTTTTGGTCTCATGCAATCCAAACCGCCGTCCACCTCATCAATCGTCTTCCTACTCCAATACTTGGTTCAAAATCTCCATACCAGGTTCTCTATGGCACCTAACCAAATTACAAAAGATTAAAACCATTTGGTTGCTTGTGCTATCCATGGCTTAAAACTTATGCTCCTTCCAAGCTACACCCACGGTCCCAACCTTGTATTTTTTTAGGCTATTCCTCCTCTAAGTAGGCCATTTGGTTGCTTGTGCTATTCATGGCTTAAAACTTATGCTCCTTCCAAGCTACACCCACGGTCCCAACCTTGTATTTTTTTAGGCTATTCCTCCTCTAAGTAGGCCTATAAATTTCTTGACACTAACATGAACCGTCTGTACCACTCTCGACATGTCATTTTTGCTGAAAATCAATTTCCCTCTAAAATTGAATCTACAAAAATATCCTCTCCTATCAACCTGGATGATTTTTTTGAAGCAAAATACCATCTCTAACCCTCAATCCATACAACCTCCTCAACCTTTGCATGCTACACCACCCACCACTGCACCAATTCCATTCACATCTGTCATGCACCATACTAACTCTCCCATAATCACAAATGACACTCCACCTCCACCTTCACCTACTGTTACTTTTACTCCATTATCCACTCACACTCCAGAAACAAACACTCAATCTTCCATTCCCTCCATTATCTCCCTCCCCACACAATTCAACCCGTCACCTGTCACCTCCTATCCCACATCCACTTCTCCACCTTCTCCGGTTTCTCCAATTTTACCACCTAGAACCCGCAAACCAAACACCAAGTACTACAACCGACACTTTGTCAACAATACCACTCTTCATCCTATACCTCTTGCCCTCGAACCCCATACTTGCCTCCAAGCCTCCAAAGACCCTCTATGGCGTCAAGCTATGGACACTGAGTATAACGCATTGCTTCGTAATCACACATGGGAACTCGTTCCTCCAACCTCTCGTCATCCTATCGGATGCAAGTGGGTCTTCTGTATTAAACGGCACCCGGATGGTACTGTTGATAAGTATAAAGCAAGGCTCGTCGCAAAAGGGTTCCTTCAAGAGTATGGTAAGGATTACCTTGACACATTCAGTCCCGTTACTAAATCGGTTACTATAAGAAACATTATCTTCCTTGCCTTATCTCGAGGATGGTCACTACGTCAACTTGACGTCAATAATGCATTCTTGCATGGCACCTTACAAGAGGAGGTCTACATGGTACAACATCCTGGTTACACAAACCCACAATATCTGAACCATATTTGTAATCTCAAACGGTCTCTTTATGGTCCCAAACAAGTGTCGCGAGCGTGGTATATGGCTCTTACATCATTCTTACTTGACTCTGGTTTCAAAAAGTCTCTTACCGATGCATCCCTTTTTATATATAATTGTGATAGTACATTGTGTTACTTTATGGTTTACGTCGATGACATTATACTAACCGGTAACACTAACAGCTTTCTTGATCAGTTTGTTACTAAGCTAGCTTCCAAGTTCTCCATTAAAGATCTGGGCTATCCAAGTCATTTTGTTGGAGTTGAATTAATACCAACAGCCCATGGTTTGTTCCTCTCGCAACACAGACACATACTTGATTTATTAACCATGCATCGCATGGATGGGGCCAAGCCTGTTCTCACACCATTATGCTCATCTGAGACCTTGAAACTTGATGATAGTACCCCAAGAGTGGATCCCTCACCTTATCGCAAGCTAGTTGGATCCCTTCAATACCTTGCATTCACAAGACCAGATATTTCTTTCGCCGTCAACAAACTGTCCCAGTTCATGCACAATCCATGTCAAACCCACTGGCAAGCTCTCAAACGCTCGCTACGCTATCTCAAAGGGACCCTGTATCACGGATTATTTTTGAATAGGAAATCACCCATGGAACTTACAGCCTTCTCGGACTCAGATTGGGGAGGGGTATCCACAGCAGGAAGGTCTACAATGACATACATTTTGTACCTTAGTTCGAACATCATCTCATGGAAATCTTCTAAACAGAAATCGGTCTCCCGTTCCTCCACTGAAGCCGAGTACAAAGCACTCGCTAACGCTGCCGCTGAATTAGCATGGGTGGAAAATCTCCTCACAGAACTTGGTTTAACACTCCCAGCTCCTCCACGACTTTACTGTGATAATACAGGTGCCACATATCTATGTGCCAACCCTGTGTACCACTCTCGCATGAAACACATCACCTTGGATTATCACTTTGTATGTGAGAAAGTAGCAGCCGGTTCTTTACAAGTTTATCACATCAACTCTAAGGATCAACTAGCAGATGCACTCATTAAACCGTTATCTCGAGCTCCATTTTTATCGTGGCGTTCCAAGATTGGAGTCTCTTACGGATCCTCCATCTTGCGGGGGAGTACAACAAATAATAATATGCACCGAACTACAGCTCATAATTAAATTAGATTAAATTCAAATATTGTTGTAGTCATTGGTGTTAATAGGTTGCCTTGTATAGTCCTACAATTGCTCCTGTAATTTTGTATACGTGCCATGTATAGTCCTATAATTGCTCCTGTAATCTTGTATGCCTCCAGTATATATATATATATATATATATATATATATATATATATATATATATTGATGAATAATAGTGGAGGCAAATTACAAAAAGCCTTTTACATTCAAAATACTTTCAGTTCTACGTCATCCTCTTCGTCGTAACTCTCTTTTGCCTCTCTCGTTCGTTGTTCACCCTTTGACACTCACCGTTCACCCTTAAACACTCGTCGTCCACCATTTAGATCACGATTCCAGATCTATTGGCTGGTGTCTAGTTAAACACTATCAGAAAGTTGATGAAAAGAGGACAAGAAGATAACCCAAATCTATGACTTGTGTGAGAGTGACATTGATGGAGAACAAGAAGAATCCTTCTCCTACTTCGGATGTGGGTGTATGGGCTATGAATGTTATAAGATCTTTTGGAATCATTACGGCAAATAAATAGATCATGTCGTCCATCGATTATGCTTTCACTTTTTGTCAATCACTTACCCTTATAGTCCCATTACCAGAACTATCAATATGATTCAAAACTCTCAATTTAATTGTAGATCTTCAGTTTTGCTGAACCTTCGTTCACAAGTATCCGTTTTGGGATATGAAGTTTTATCGGAGACGTAAAAGAGGTAGCAAAAATGATGATGACAGACTAGACAACTTACCGGAGACCAAAATTGGAGAAAGGAAAAGGAGGGGGTTGAGGAAGAGGAAGAGGAAGCACTACAAAACAAACCACCATTTTCCGACGGCCAGATCCGTCAAAAATCCGTAGGAAAAGGTGGTTTCCGTCGAAAAAATCCGTCGGAAAACTTGTCGTAGGAAAAGCCTATTCCGACGGATTTTTCCGACAGATTTCTGCCGGAATCCTTTACCGACGGATTTCCAACAGAAGGTATTACCGACGGATTTTCGACGGACATCTTTATCGACGGAAGTTAATACCGACGGATTTCCGACGGATTTTAATAAAATTTTAAATTGGCTTCCGGCGGATGATCCGTCGGAAATGGGGTTTTTTCCAAAAAAAAATAATTTTTTACCAATGTTATCCTGTTCATTACTACAGGTATCAAGTTTCTAAAACTGTATTCCATAAAAAAAACTATACAAATAATTGTTAGCATCAATCCAAATGTTCTAAAACTGTATTCCATAAAAAAAACTACACAAATAATTGTTAGCATCAATCCAAATTAGAAACTGCAATTTGGCTTATTACCATCACAATACAAAACAAACATGACCAAAAAGCTTCATATTTACATCAAGCTCATAATCTGTATACACCACAACTCAATTTGGCACAAACTCAGTACCTTTGGTTTACTAATACTACAATCTGACAAACAAAACATCAAGAGCGATAGAAAGTATCAAGTTTCTAAAATTGTATTCCATAAAAAAAACTATACAAATAATTGTTAGCATCAATCCAAATTAGAAACTGCAATTTGGCTTATTACCATCACAATACAAAACAAACATGACCAAAAAGCTTCATATTTACATCAAGCTCATAATCTGTATACACCACAACTCAATTTGGCACAAACTCAGTACCTTTGGTTTACTAATACTACAATCTGACAAACAAAACATCAAGAGCGATAGAAATATATCAAAATAACAACAAAATATCAATAACTGTAACGGTAATCATCAAGAGCGACAGGAATGTATCCAGTGTGTCGAATGGGTGGGGCAACATGATTAAAGAAAGAAGACCCCTGACTCTTCGTGTCAAAGTCTTGGGAAATAACAGATAGTACCCATATTGGTTGAAATATCCACCACAACCTTCAGTTCCCAAATCTACTTTAAATACAATCTTAAAAGGACAACAGAAGAGAGAAATAAGCATCTGAAGTTTAGGATATCGATAATTAATCTAAAAAAAGTGAGATTCTCTAATTCGGTCTTTAATGCAGATAAGGCATGCTTTGAAAACAACCTGGACCATAATATTGTATGTAGCTACTGCACAATTTGGTTCAGAAAGAAGTCTTCAAAAGTGAAACTCAACATACTTTGAGCAAGAAACAATGGACGTGCTTTAAAGTGTTGAAATAAAAGACAACAGTTATTACAAATGAAGGAGTATCTACACTATTTTATGACGATTCATATAAGAAAACCACCAAGATTAATAAAGACAAGAGTGGGCTACATGCCAAATTTTAGCATAAGTATACGCATGGAGTAGTGGAACATAACATAAGTGGTTTTCTTATATGAACATTATAGCCACGAATCAAACAGTAATATATTGTCAAAGAGATAGTTAATTGAACTAATAAAGTTCAAGTAGAGTCCTCACCTGTACATTTGAAATGTTGTCATGGTTCCAGTGGCATGAATAAGCGATTCGTAAAACAAAGTACCAACAACATTTTCAAAACAAATAGTGGAGTGATTTTAAAGAAGCTAACAATTGAAACATTAGATAGTTCTAATTGTTTGTATTACCAAATTTTGCACCAACTCCTTTCCCAAATAATGATCACTATATTGCTTATAAGAATTAAAATACATTTTATCACCTAACAACTAAAAAATATCATCCTTGATGATTTTACACAAGAATGTGAGCTATTATGTTTGAAATTTGACGATAAAACCATTATTAAACATATTTTTAGCATCCCCCCATCAACCACTTGACAACAAACCCAACAAATTCATCAAGAGCATTACAAATAACCAACAAGTAAAAAACACTATCAAATCAGATCTGATGCTAAAAAATTTGCGTGAAATTCATCAAATCTCAAATATGAAACTAACAAGTATTGTCATAAAACACTTGCACTATAAACCTGCACTATAAACTATGAAAGAAATATCTAACATATGAATGCAAAGATGAACTATTGAATACCAAAAAAGCAGAAAAAAACAGACAACTTACCTGTTCTCTACAAATCTACGAACACCAAGTCACCAACAGATCTATAAAATCGAGTAAAAGGCTTATCGCATACGAGCTTGAGACGATGGTTGCAAATCAAAGGGGGGATGTCGATCGAGTGAGGTTGGGGGAGGGATCGTCGTTTTCATCTGGGTGGGGGAGGGGATGGTCTTAACCTAAGGAGGGAAAAGAGGGAAACTTAACCGGGAAAGGGAAAAGGGGGAACAAATTAATTGGGGGGAAATAAAAAAATGGGAATAAATTGGAGGGAGGGGAAAAATTAAGGCGGGACAGATTTTTTTTGGGTATTTTTAATTTTTATTGAATTTCAATTGAAATAAATAGTTTTTTAAAAATATTTATTTTATTTGAAATAATAAATTCTAGAGTAAATTACGGAATTGGTCCCTGAGGTTTCAAAAATGTCTTGGATTTAGTCCCCACAATTTGTTTATTACAAGATAGACCTTAGAGTTCGTATTTTCGTAACACATTGGTCCCTGCCACTAACGACTGTTAACTTCCATCCGTTAAGTGAGGGGTAAATTGGTCTTTTCATGGACTAAAATGATCGACCACCGCCGACGAAAACCATCTTCGTCGTCCTCGTCTCCACCGCCGACAGTCATCTCTCGATCCTTGCCTTCTCTGACGAAACAAACCCCTTATCTTCTCCGGTAAAACAACAACCTGGCTACCAGTTCATCTTCTCCGACGACCGACTCCATCACCGGTCACCTTCTCCGACGACACATTAACACCATATTCAAACCCAAACATATTATCATCATGTAGATTTGACAAGTTCTAATACCAAATTAGCTTTAACATCCATAAATAAATCAAATATCTTGAACGGTCATTTCCAAATTGAATAATGAAAAAAATTCAGATCCATTACTCAGACTCAAGAACATTCATATTCAAAAACCTTCTTCCGGTGACTAGACCTCCCACTAGACCATTAAAAACATTCATTTTTGAAGAAAAAAACTAGATCAAATGCATCAAAATCAAATGCAAGCTACAAAATAAACTGCAAAAAATCGAAATTGAAACCTGTTAAAGACGGAATTTAAACTTCTGTGGTGATGAATATGTTTCGTCGGAGAACCACGTAAGGTTCGGTGGATCTGCCGGAGTTTGAACGAAAATGAAGGGGTTTTAGGTTGTGGTTCACAGCGACAGGGGCTGTGCTAGGGGTCGTGGGTTTCCCTAAAAGGTCTCCGTTTTTGTTAGCCTCGTATCTTAACACACGAAGTTGTTGCAACGATAGAGGTGGGAAGGGGAATGGGGTTTTACAAGAGGAGGAGAAGAAGAAGCCGGGAAGAAGAAGGGACGGTCCCTGTGTTCGTGATTTGTCCCTGAATTGTGTTCGCCGGAGAAAGAAATGTCACTATGTTTGCTGAAGATGAAGAACCATTACCTGCATCACATAGATGGTGTTCGCCGGAGAAGAAGTGGGGGAGGGTTGTCTTCACCGGAGAAGAAAGGAAGGGGGGTTGTGTTCACTGGAGAAGAAGGGGGAGGGTTGTGTTCGCCGGTGACGGGGTATGTCGGAGTAGTCGACAGAGGGTTTATGGTTTATTCGGTGTGGTTTAATGGTTTATGTGGTTTCTTCGATATGCTGATCTGATACATACATATATAGAGTAAATTACAGATTTGGTCCCTAAAGAAATAAGAACATATGAAAGGAAATATGAAAGGACCAATTTACCCTTCACTTAACGGATGAAAGTTAACAGCCGTTAGTGGCAGGGACCAATGTGTTACGAAAATACGAACTCTGGGGTCTATCTTGTAATAAACAAATTGTGGGGACTAAATCCAAGATATTTTTGAAACCACAGGGACCAAATCCGTAATTTATTCTAAATTCTAATACCTTATATTATTAAAAAAAATCAACATTATATTTAATTTATATTTAAAATATGTATGTAAATGCTAAATATAAGTATGTATGTGTGGATGTATGTACGGGTGTCGATTATGTGCTTAAAATATTTTTAATGTACTATGTTCGGTCTTTATGGGTTTAACGACTCTTAGTGGACAACAATGGGCTTTGAAGGGCTTTAACGACTCCTAACGAACTACAATGGGCCTTGACGGGCTTTAACGACTCCTAACAAACTACAATGGGTCTTGGCAGGCTTTAACGACTCCTAACGAACTACAATGGGTCTTGACGGCCTTTAACGACCCCTAACGAACAACAATGGGCATTAAGGGGCTTTAACGACTCATAACGAACTACTATAGGCATTGACGGGCTTTAGCGACTCATAACGAACTACAATGGACTTTGATGGCTTTAGCGACTCATATTGAGTTACAATGGGCCTTGATGGACTTTAATGACTCCTAACAATGGGCGTTGATGGGCTTTACATACTCCTAGTGAACTACAATGGGCCTTAATAGACTTTAACGACTCCTACTGAACTACAATGGGGTTTGATGGCCGTTAACAATTCTTAACGAACTACAATGGGACTTAATGGACTTTAACGACTCTTAATGAACTACAATGGACCTTGATGGGATGTAATGACTCCTATTGAACTGCAGTGGGGGCTTGATGGCCTTTAACGACTTAAAGAACTACAATGGGGCTTGATGAGCTTTAATGAATCTTAATAACTACAATCGGGCATGATGGGCTTTAACAACTCTAAATGACCTTTTATGGGTCTTGATGGGCTTTAACGACTCTTAATAACTACAATGGACTTTGATGGGCTTTAACGACTCCTATTGAACTACAATTGGGTTTGATGGGCTTTAACGACTTAAAGAACTGCAATGGGGCTTGGTGGGCTTTAATGACTCTTAATGAACTACAATGGGGCTTGATGGGCTTTAACGACTCTTAATGACCTTTGATGGGTTATAATGGGCTTTTACGACTCATAATAAACTACAGTGGATAGTATAAGTGTATAACATTATGTATGTACACATGTATATATATACATGCATAGTATAACATTATGTATATACATATACAAATGTACATATTACGAATTATACAAAATAAATCAAGTTAAACGTCATACAAATAAGAAAAACTTGAAAAAAAATACAAAATACTGTTGGAATTTTTATAATTAAAAAAAATTAAAATAAAAAATCCATCGGACTTTAGCGACTATTAATGAACCACAATGGGTCTTGATGGGCTTTAACGACTCTTAATGAACTACAATGGGCCTTGATGGGACTTAACGACTCTTAATGAAGTACAATAGGTCTTGATTGGCTTTAACGACTCCTAGTGAACAACAATGGGCCTTGATGGGTATATGTATACACATGTATATACATAGGGATGGTATCCGTTGCAAACTATTCAACATTTGCAAACTTGCAAACTCACCATTATCCAATAAAAATATGCCATGTGGATAATATTGTTTAATATTTTATTAATTTTTTAGTAGTTTATTAATTCCTTGCGGGTATCATCGTCATTTTATAATTTAACCAATTTTAATTAATATTTATTAATTTCCTGCCATGAACACACTTTCCGACGACTTCGTCTTGTCCGACGAGTTTTCCGGCAAGTTTCGCCATTCATAAATACACTTTCGTCATTCGTGAATACACTTTCACCATTCGTGAACACTATCAACATTCATGAATATCCACTTGGTGCTTTATCATTGTGTTCACTACGAGTTTGCACAGTTTGCAAAAATCGATTACTTTGCAACGAAAATTTTGCCTATATATATATATATATATATATATCTCTCTCTCTCTCTCTCTCTCTCTCTTTTTCTAATATGGGTATTATTTTAGTGGAGGTTCAAGAGAACCCCATAAAAGGATAACAGAGGAACTCCTATCAACAGTTGGATAAAAAAAATAGATGGTTCAGATTCAAATGTAGCCTCCATTGTAATTGTTGATTTAGTTTTGACAAAATGTTACCACCTCTATTATTCACAATCATAATAGATGGATGGTTTGGATGAGTTCCCTTGTTTCTTTTTTGGTGTTCTTTTTTAAACTCTCCCCTAATTCACAACAAATAATATACTCCACCAATGGTTCAATGTACCTTTATTTTATGACCACGTTAGAAGTAGGTCATATACCAAAAACTTAAAAGTAAAACACTAAAAAACTATAATAAAAAAAGCCAAATTAATCATGCCTTATAAAAAAAAACTCGTGTCATGAAGGCCTAAGACGCCATGGCATACACCTTAGCCTTAAGAAACCTCCACGGGGTTAACGTGGCGTCTGAAGCCACGATGCACAATGAAATGCCTTTTAAAACATTGATCATTCCTAGCATCAATATCGTCCATCCAATTGATTTGGTCGTTTATTTTTATTCTTGTTTAATATCAAACTCTAAAGGGCTTGATTCAACACTCTTTTGCATCAAGTTTATAATAATCATTTTAAAGTTCTAAACGATTTCAAATGAAATATTAGCCGGTTTATCTTTCAACAGACTATAGCTACTTTCGAAGTAACAGGAAGAAAAGCAACAACTGGAGTGGGAGAGTTAAAGTTGACACTAATATTTGTATCAAAAAGACCTCCCAATAACAAAAACATACATGATTGTGGTAAAAATATGTGTACTTCAAATTACCTTATACTTATATGTGAGAAAAAAATACTCGTTTCTAAATCCCATATCCTTTCCTTGTCAACTTTAAATAGAATACAAAAATGAGTTAATAAGTACTAGAAATGTACTCACAAAATGCAGGATAATACATCTCTAATTCGTCTCTCTTGATTTATATTTTATAAATTTATGTGGTATCGAGAGAGCAGGAGACTCTTCTGTTGGTTATCAATAATATTATTGGGTATTTTTACGAGTTAGTAGGGCTAAACGTTTATTTTATCTTTGAACATGTTTATTAGTTGGTAATAAGTTTGTTTTATAAAGTTCAAATATATTAATAAGTTGCATGTGTGTAATAATAAGTTGTATGTATGATTTAGTAATCAAAATTTTGGAAATTAGGTTAAAAATTGAAGAGTGAATTACATATTTGGTCCTTGTGGTATGTCATTTCTTACGACTTTGGTCCTTAGACTTCATTTATTACCCATTTGGTCTCTATGCCATGCACGTTTTTCATGATTTTGATTTCTCGACCAAATGGTTGTCAACATCCTCCGTTAACCTGTAGGACACTTTTGTCTTTTGGACATTTTATATAATTTTTAATTGTTTTTTTTTCAGTATTGTCTTTTTTGTAGTTTTCAAATTTCAACCACCAATTAAAAAATGACATGTGGCATTCAATTTGAAAACAAAAAAGAAGAAGATCCTTTTCACTTTACCCCTCACTTTCCCGACAGTGGATGAATCTACCAAAACCCACATCCATTTCACAAAACTTTGATGATATTTCAGGGTTAACCTTTACCATTGACCCTTGCACAATCGTGGAACCAAGTAACCCCCCCCCCCCCTGCTCCCTTAACCAAAATTTGTCCCTACCTAATTAGTCCTTGTGGTATCTTGCGTGCCATAAATCCTTGAAGAAAACTGTTTAGGCAGAAAATCTAAACCTCACGACCATCGATAGATACTAACGACCATCCATTTTTTAATAACGTTGAACTAACAACTGTTGATTTCAAGATAGAAGGTCGAGACATGTGAACACTAAAGATGTAAGATTAACCAAAGACTTATATAAGTCACAACGTGTTGATCCAAACTCCTTTCAGTGATTTGAAAATGATTCCTCTTATACTTAGTGCAAATTCCATTTGTAGGATAGTGTTCAGAAATCAGCAATAGCACACACTGACTGTGTTCAGTGATCGCTGATGATTAGGAACAACAACCTATCTCTGAAAATTTGAAGAACAACACTCACACCACAAAGTCATTCAGCGACTGTCGAAGGCATAGTGGAAGAAAGAGATGGATAGCTCGTGATCTGAAGTGGTTCGATGATAGAAATGTTCATCTATCCGAAATGTGAGATCTTGCAAAAGCCTCAGTGATACCTAAAGACTTCTTCCTTGAAGCTTCTGGTTTAGTGATCAAAGTAGGGCCTACTCAGCAAGATCAATGTTGATCTTATCCTCGATGCACAAAAGTCAAACCTCAAATACCTGTCAGACAAAGAACGTACAGATTGTCTCTTATGTCGTCATCAAGTCTAATTTGGTTACTATTCATATTCAGCCAAAGCATGGTTGTTTTTGAACAAAGGACAAGTCTCAAATAGAAACTTGACACGTGGAATATACCTTTTGCTTTGCATTTAATGCAACAGGCATAAATAGATGAAGAACTTTTCTTCATCTTCATGCATGCTACCTTCTCTCCTCAAACCTCTATTGCTTTTCTTTCTTATTCTTGTGCATCAATCTTTTTGATTTCTTAGTTGTAATAGAATAGGTTTAATACTTTTTCTTATTCCGCTTACAACTGTAAACTTGTTTATTCAATATAAACTCATTTAAAAACCTAAAAAGCTTGTGTTTGTATTTAACCCCCCCCCCTTCTACAAATTGTTTCTATATCCATTGAACTCTTGTAGACTCCTTAGGGACCAACACAACGCCTGTTACAAATCCTTAGTAAAAGACAAGCACAAGGCATTTCTATAGGTCATCGCACCTGACTAATGACCGTCGAGAGAATCTTCTGACTTAACTTAAACTGATGACGAATCTTCCGTTTTGATTATATTTTCAATGCAGGACCATTATCATTAATAACAACGGCTATAACCTACGTTATTTACCATGTCCATTAAACAATTGTTACTAAGGAGACAAGTATAAAATGAAGGATTGAAGACAAGCGTAGGGGACGATAGGAATCAGCAAAGGATAATACTTTAGAAGCACATCAACAATCCTACGACTTATTTCTATTTCTTTCTTTGTAATTTTTTATACATACGACCGGTGTTACAGAAGGATGATGTTCCTGTTTGACGTCATTTTTTACTAGTGCATCGACGACCTCAACTGTCATCTTCGGTTTTTTGCCTAGACCAAGGGTTTTTCTGCGTCACCAACTCTTTATGTTCATCTCTTTTACATTTATTTCATAAGTTTGACGAAGAATACAACCTTTAATCGATAAAGCTCCACAAAAACCTTAAATTGATTTTATTAAGCAATCTTTGGCATAAACAAAAACTCATCAGCAGGGGACTAATAATGGTTAAAGATGACTTAGAAAATGGAGAAAAGAGTAGATCGGTGGTGGTAAGTGGTTGTCTTGGTGGTATAGGGGGAGAAAGGAAGAAAGAAGGTTGTGATGAGGACAGTGGGAGAACCAAAGAAGGGTGGAAGATGGTTGAGCATGTGGTTTATGTTGATGATTGGCTAGCGAAGAAAGATGTGGGTGGTGGGGGTTGAAATTGAAGGTTGAATGGGAGGGGATCCCCACATTAAGATGGAGGGATTGGGGACGATGGTCGTGTAAAACTGTTGTTGGGTCACCGATGATTTGTTGATGACTCCTCAATTTCTTCCTTTGTTTATATATCTTGTATTTTAGGATCTTGAAGAAGTCTGGCCATGCTCAACAAGTTCAGCGAATCGAAGACTAGCTGATACATAAGGAAACATATCAACATTTGTGGAAAATGTAGATATGATTGTCGATACCATCCAAACTTAGCCAAATCATTAGCTAAATGATCAGCCGAATTTCAAGACTAAAGTCGGGTAGTAGCCGGTATGTAGTACCAGCCGAAATGTTCTTCAACATTTCTTCGGCTGAAAACTACACCTGATCTTTCGGAGAACATTTATGAAGATACACCTTTGTTCACAATAAATACAAGAATGTGTGCATCATGCCTTAAATTCAAACATTCTCCTTAAACTTCAGAAAGAGTTGTTTGTCCTATTCCAAAAGGGCTTGATATGACAACTAATGACGTGAAGAAATGATGAACAGTGTCTTGTCCTTTCCCCAGTACTATAAGGAATGGCACCATCTTCTATCCAAAGAATATACGACGGACAAATGATATTGTGACAGGTGTCCCCATGCATTTAATGCATGGGCACTATAAAAGGAGAAGAAGAGCATCCATGCAAAACACGCTTTCAACAAGATATCTTCTAAGTGCTTAGCTTGATTCGGCCCTGAGAAAGAGCTTGATAACTTTCTTTGTGTTTCGTTGTACTTTTGTTTACTAAGTGTTTTAGATTGTTAGAATATATTTTTATCTGTTCTTTTCCGCAACAATATGTTTTCTAAGTGTAATTCTTAATGTTTTATATTAAAGAATTTGAAAAGTGAAAAACTCTGTGTAATTGTATTCAACCCCCCTTCTACAATTCTTTACTTGTTTGTCATTACCTTAATCGGGACTAACAACTGTGACTAGAACAATGAGAGGGGCTAGTTCACGGTGGTGCGAGGGTGAGGGAGAACGTGGCCGATTGGGGCGGATAAAGGTGACCGACAATTTGAGAAATTTGCGATGGTGATGGGCTATTTTCGTCCCTGTGATCGGGTATATATACACACACATACATATATAAAAAATTAGTATTTAAATAATGAATGAGGGACAAGAATAGAAAAGGATAAAATTGTTGTAAACATCAAAAGAACATAAATGTCCTCAAACTTAACGGATGAAATGGATGGTCGTTTAGTCGAGCGATCAAAGTCGTGAAAAAGTGTATACCAGATGGACCAATTCCGTAACAATTGAAGTCTAAGGAACAAATTCGGAAAAAGCGATATACCGCAGGGGCCAAATATGTAATTTACTCATTGTATATTCCACAGGGGCGAAATATGTAATTAACAAGAATAAAATATCGTTTTCTTATTAAAAAAATTAATTAAAAAAAATTATAATGTTTAAGATGATTTAGGTTTATAAAAATTAAAGAGACGTTTGGTTCGTAAGATTCCCAAGAAATTTTATGGAATTGAAATGGTCAATTTTATGTTAACCAAATTCCATTTAGGGATTTGGTTTATTTATGGAATGGAATTGAATTTCAGATGTTCCCTCAATCATGGATTTGATCATTCCTTCATAAAAGATATGGAATTAAAATCCATTTGAACCTAGATTTTTAAAATGACAAAAATATTCTCATTAAATCATAAAGCCCTAGCCATCTCATACTTTCATTCACATTTTCATCATATCCGACTTTTGTTTCATCTTCGCTATCGACCAAGCTGTTGTCTCCTTTACAATTTTGCCACCGATTTCATCTGGAGTTTTGCTAGTATGAATAGTTTCCTTCTTCACTTTCCATTTCAATTTTTCTCACAATCGACCAAACTATTGTCTCCATTTTCCTTTTCGATTTTCCTATTTACTCTCCCCCCCCCCCGGTCCCTCCCAATCATGAAAACCCCTCAAATCGTCATCTCCTTTTTCCTCTTCCTCTTCATCCAATTGATAGAAGTTGCACCTACCACCCGCACAATCTTTACTATAAACAGTCGATCAAGATATGCTTTGAGGGCTACTTCCACCAACGACTTACCGATGGCCACTCCGTCAATTTCAATGGCTACTTCCATCAAACCCTCATTACCAATGCAATGGTGGCAAACCCATCAGCGACTCCAGAAAACGTTCGATCCTTTTAATTTTATAATTATTTCTAACTGAAAATTTATATACCAAGAAAGGATAATTTTGTCATTTTTCATTATTCCATTCAAATTTTTTATGAACCAGGCAGACAGATTCCAATTTATTTGATATATTATATGTCATACCAACCAATCACTTAGTGAAACCTAATAACATTTCATTCTAATTTATTTCGGATTCCAATTCTTTGACAGATTTCATTCCTTCAAAAAACATTATGCGAATCAAATGTCTCCTAAGATAAATCTATAGGTTTCCAAACAGACAGATTCCAATTATTTGATATATTATATTTCATTTCATGTCAACCAAACACTTGGTCAAACCTAATAATATTTCATTGCAATTCATTCAAATTTCAATTTTTTTGACAGATTTCATTTCTTCATAAAACATTCTGCAAACCAAATATCTCCTAAGATAAATTTGTAGGTTTCCAAAATATGATCCGCTCAAAGCAATCCCAACAACTATGCTAAAATAGAACATTTTAAAAATGTAAGAAATATTTTTCATCGAATGATATGCTAAGACCAGTGTTCAAAAAAGCTCACTGCAACAGCCGCCATGGCGCGCCGTGGCTTAAGGCTTGAGGTTCACGCCACATTATGCATGTGGCATGCCATGACCTAATGCGCGGTTTTTACAACACAATATTTGTTTTTTCTTAATCTTTTTAATGTCTTATTTCTTAGTTTTTAATCTATAACCTAATTTAAATCAATTAATACTATTGACTCATTATGTAATAGTAGAAAATATATGTTTACATGTATAATAAATTTATATGGTATAAAGATTTGCCGCCATAAGTCACGCAAAGTTGTGGCTCTTAAGGGTTGAGGCTTGACCTCACCGCCACACCACGCTTCACGCCATTTTGAATCTTGGCTAAGACAGAGACAGGGGAGGATAGAAATATCCAAATTTGGATAAATCTCTAAAACTCTATAGAATAGAGAAAAATAATATTATAATTTTTTCTCACTAATAGCCGATATTGGAATTAAATGTGTAAGAGATAACATTTAATTAATATAATTAATACTAGAATTGTTAAAATGGAGTAGTTGTAGGAGTTGATATAACTCTTTCAAAATATTTGAGTTTTCATACTCTATAACTTAAAAATTATAGGACAAGTGTTGGAAATGTTCCAAAGGATGATACAAAGTTCCCAAAAACCCCTCAAACTTTCAATCTCATTGTTTATAAAAGGGGTAATATAGAAATATCATAAAATCCATCGTTATTGTTACTTTAAACACTTGTTTATGACAAGGTTTGAGGGAAAATATGTTGGATCGGAGAAAAGGTGATCTTTTGCTTTTTTTAAGTTACAGGTGTGTTTTATGCATGGTTCTAAATTGCGTGAGGCGTGGCGTGGCGGCGAGGTCAAGTCTCAAGCCTTGCGAGTTACGACGAAGACATGGCGTTTTCCAAGACGTGTTTTAAGGCGGCAAATATTATATATATATATATAGAGGAAAGTTCAAATGTGAACCTATCTTTGGTTGTGAACCTAAGGACAGATCTCAGCCCTTGATCTGAGCCATATTGAAGTCGTTCTTTAAATATGGCTTGAGGGGTAATTTTGGCAAGTTTTATATTTTAAACAGATTCTCCTTTATTCTTTCATTGTTATCGTTGATATCTCTTCCGCTTATATCTTCCTTTTCTGTTAATCGTTTTCTTCTCCATTAATCGTATTCTTCTCTGTTAATCGAATTCTTCTGTATTAGTCGTATTCATTGCTGTGAATAACTTTGTTAATTGAATTTGCGATTTCTGAAGCTAAATCGTTGATTTCCTCTTTTCAAAGGACTCTGTTTCTTCATTAGAAAATTCAATCGATTGTGATCTCTGTTAGTTTGATTTCTAATTCAATGGACTTTGTTTCTTCGTCGCGAGGTTCAATTGATATTGATCCAGTTGAAAATTCTACTCTCTTTGTTGATAAACATGTGATTTGTTCTCTTATTGCGATTCGATTACGGATGATGATATTACAGATCGAGAGTTTTGTTCTAATGATTCGGTTACAGATTTTGAAAATATAGAGCATCAAAAATTTTGTTCAAATGTTGAAGATGCGTCAATCTGTAAGTATTTTACTAAACTAGTTTCTAAATCTGCTGAATAACTGCTTTTTGAAGATGATGATGTGTTTTGAATCTGTTTTATATTGAAATTTATTAATAGTTTGTATTCAAATTTGAATATTAGCTTATATTCAGTCTGAATATAAGCTCATATTATTGAAAATACTATTTGTAACTTATATTCAGTCTGAATGTGAAAACTACAGAGTATAATAGGATTTAGTTTTTATATTCAGTTTGAATATAAGCTACACCACAAAATCTTTTACCTTATATTCAGACTGAATATAAACACTACAGTTTATTCAACATTAATGTTTTAGCTTATATTCAGTCTGAATATAAGCTACAAGCATTCACACCATAAAATGCTTTTGGTTATATTCAGACTGAATATAAACATAACATTTTCATATTACACATTAAATTGTTTATATTCAGTCTGAATATAAGCATGACCACCAGAAAATGCTTTAGCTTATATTTAGTCTGAATACAAGCTACAATTATACAAACTCATAATTTAAGCTTGTATTCAGTCTGAATATAAGCATACACACCACAACTTGTTTATATTCAGTCTGAATATAAGCATACACACCAGAAAATGCTTTAGCTTATATTCAGTCTGAATACAAGCTACAATTATACAAACTCATAATTTAAGCTTGTATCTAGTCTGAATATAATACACACCACAAATTGCTTTAGCTTATATTCAGACTGAATTTAAACATAACATTTTTATATTACACATTAAAGTTGTTTATATTCAGTCTGAATATAAAGTAGTTGTTTATATTCTGTCTGAATAGGAGTTAATATTCATTCTGAATATTGTATTTGTTTTAATAATACCTTGTTTTCACTATTTTTTGTAGATGAATTTTATAGCGGAGGTGGAGATCGTCATTCATGTATTAGTATTGATGGTGATGATGGATTGAAATATTGGATTCATGTTGTAGATGATAATTTGAAACCTGTTGTTGGAACAGTGTTTGGTACATTGGATGAAGGTATAAAAATGTATGAAAACTATGCTTCTAAGTCAGGATTTGATAAAAGACTAAGTACTGTTAAAAGAGATGCAAATCTGGTAATTACTTTAAGGTATTTAGTATGCAATAGAGAGGGGTTTCCTGATTCTGTGAAATCCAACAGTTTAGATGGATCTGATAAGCAAGTGAGAACTACCAATATAATCAGAACCGGTTGTAAAGCAAATGTTAAGTTCAAGATTGCCGGTGTTTCTAAAAGGTATTATATTTTATATGATTTTGAAGAGAAACACAATCATTGTTTATTTGATGAAGATTCAAGGCATTTATTGAAGAGTAGTAGGAAGCTAGACTATTCTCAACAAAGGTGGATCATGAAAATGTCGAATGCTAATATTGGTACTACAGAAGCCCACAATATTCTATGTCAGCTTAAGGGTGGTTATGAAATGGTAGGTGCTTCCAAGGTAGAGTATAAGAACTTTCAAAGGGATCGTAATTGTTTTATTGGAGATAGTGACGCAAACTTGTTTGTTAGGAAGATGAATGATAGGAAGATGTATGTTCCAAACTATTCATACGAGTATAAATGCAACAAAGGGATGTTGAATTATGCTTTTTGGGCTGATGAGACAGCGAAGGTCAATTTTGAGCTGTTTGGTGACATTGTCTCATTTGATGCAACCTTCTGAACAAATAAGTATGTATTTGTTCTAATTTGTTTTATAGTTTTTCATTCTTGTTGTTATTAATAGTTTCTATTTATGATATGTTATTTAGGTACTGTATGGTCTTTGTTCCATTCACCGCAATTGACAACCACAAGAACTGTGTGACTCTTGGTGCGGGCATTCTTGATTCAGAGGACATTCCTTCCTATATATGGTTGCTGCAATCATTCTTGAAAACATTTGGAAGGCAACCGAAGTTGGTTGTTCTTGATCAATGTCCTGCTATCAAGCAAGGCATTCTTTCGAGGTTTTTACAGAGTCAAGGCACAGGTTTTGTATGTGGCATATTAGCACAAAACTGCCTGCAAAGGTATTGAATTTTTTATATTATTATTCATTTTGTATGCAGGTTACTTCAAACGTGATTAGAAATTCTGATTCAAGAAACGTTTCCATGCAATTATATGGGATGAACAAATTGATGCTAAACAATTCGAAGAGAGATGGACTACTCTAATGACAGATTTTGGTCTTATTGGGCATAAATGGTTATCTTATATGTTTGAAAATAGGCACGGATGGATCCCATCTTTTTATAGGGAAATTCCAATGGCTTGTTTAATGAGAACAACATCAAGATCTGAAAGTGAGAATTCATTTTTTTCACTATTTTTTCATCATGGTGCAAATCTTATGAAGTTTATGGATTCATTTGACTCCGCTATGGACAAACAACGCAACAATCATCGGCTGCTAAACCATCAGACAAAAACAACAGTACCAAGGCTGAGCACACCACTTCCAATTGAAGTTCATGCTTCTAAGATCTATACACGTTCTATCTTTAGGGATGTTCAGAATGAGATAAAGCACTCAGTTTGGTCGTGCTTTCAATCATCTATGAGCTTGGAGGATGGTTGTGATGTTATTGTTTTTTGTTGAAAAGAAAAAGGTACATCTTATTTAGAACCAAATATACTTTTAAATATTCTAGCTTATATTCATTATGAATATAAGCTAATATAAGCTACAAGTATGCAATTTCCAAATATGTTAAATTATATTCATACTGAATATACTCTACAGGTATATAAACAACTGATTGTATAGTATATTCAGACTGAATATAAGCTACTAGTATTCAAACTGAATATAAGCTTATATTCAGATTGAATATACTCTAAAATCATTCATACAGTGAATTGTAGCTTATATTCAGACTGAATATAACCTACAAGTTCACTGAAATTCCATAATTGTAGAATATATTCAGACTGAAAATAAGGTACCAATTATCATTCATTTGTGAATAATGAATTTTTTTTAAAATTGATTTCAGGTTGTGCATAATAAGTCCACTGGATCATATGATTGTAGCTGCTTATTTTTTCATCATTTTGGTATTTTGTGTCGTCATATATTTTGTGTTATGAAAAATTTTGGCGTTGAAGAAATACCTCGGCAGTATATTGTGAAGCGGTGGACAAAAGCTCTGATTTCTTCTGAATTATTGAAGAAACGTCATTATGTTGGAGAAAGAAATGAGCGTTGTGAGATACTTGAAAATGATGCCCAAGCTGCGTTTGATAGTTGTCTTGGTCTAGTAGTTGATGATATGGAAAAGCTTCAAGATTTTGTTCTGAAAATGCAAGAGTTGAAGGATACTTTGTTGGCAAATGGCTGTAGTGCTCCTCGTCGTAATACAGAAGAGACAATGGAGGCATTACTGGGGGTTTCAAAACCAGATGTTATTGACATTCAAAATCCGAAATATATAAGAAACAAAGGTTGTGGTACAGGCAAAAGGTTGAAGAGCGGTAAAGAAAAAGTAATTGCTAAAGCTCAAAAGGCAAAGAGATTATGTAGGGTTTGTAAACAAATGTGTAATCATGATTCACGTAATTGCCCATCAAAAAATGATTGATCTTGTGTTTGTATTCTGCAAATAGTCATTCAAACAAATAATGAGTTCATTTTTTAATTCAAAATCAATAATACTTAATATTCATAATGAATATATAGTGTTTTAGTCTTCTCCTTCAGCATGAATATAAGTTGTAGTTTGCTTATTCTATCATTGTATGTTAATATTCATTCTGAATATAAGCTACAAGAATACAAAACACAAATTGATTTACCTTATATTCAGTCTGAATATAAGCTAAAACAATTCTTGTATCTTATATTCAGACTGAATATAAGCTATAATTTGCTTATCTTTTAATTGTGGCTTATATTCACACAGAATATAAACTACAATTGCAAAATAACAAAGTAGTTCTTTGCTTATTCAGTCTGAATATAAGCACTAACAGTGTAAACACTGTTAGTGCTCATATTCAGACTGAATTTACTGTATAAGTAAATTGTATCTCATATTCAGACTGAATATGAGCACTACCACTGTTTATGCTCATAGTCAGTCTGAATACAAGCTACAGTTGCAATATTTGTTCTTTGTATATTCAGACTGAATATTAGCACTAACAGTGTAAACACTGTTAGTTCTCATATTCAGACTGAATATACAAAGTACATTATAAGCAAATTGTATCTCATATTCAGTCTGAATACAAGCTACAGTTGCAAAATTTGTTCTTTGTATATTCAGACTGAATATGAGCACTACCACTGTAGTGCTCATATATTCAGTCCGAATACAAGCTACAATTGCAAAATAAAAAAGTAGTTCTTTGTATATTTAGTCCGAATATAAGCACTAACAGTGTAAAGACTGTTACTTCTCATATTCAGACTGAATATACAAAGTACATTATAAGCAAATTGTATCTCATATTCAGACTGAATATGAGCACAAACACTGTTTGTGCTCATATTCAGTCTGAATACAAGCTACAGTTGCAAAATTTGTTCTTTGTATATTCAGACTGAATATGAGTACTACCACTGTAGTGCTCATATATTCAGTCCAAATACAAGCTACAATTGCAAAATAAAAAAGTAGTTCTTTGTATATTCAGTCCGAATATAAGCACTAACAGTGTAAAGACTGTTACTTCTCATATTCAAACTGAATATACAAAGTACATTATAAGCAAATTGTATCTCATATTTAGACTGAATATGAGCATAAACACTGAATATAAGCTTATATTCAGACTGAATATGAGCACAATGTTATGCTTATGTTCATACTGAATATAAGCTAAAATTATGAGTTTGTACCTTATATTCAGACTGAATATGAGATACAATTGGTTATTGTGCAATTGTAGCTTCTATATATTCAGTCTGAATATACATTGTTAACCAATTTTAATCTAGAACAACATATTTAATAACATTGGAAACCAAATACATCATTTAATTTATAAAACACATCAAGTATGAGTAATTTACAAATCAAAGTTAAAAGAATTGTTCAATAGTCTTAGAAACTAAAAGCATCATGCAAATAGACTCAGCCGGTCTTCTATCTTCAACTTTGCTTCTCTTCTATTCTCATCTCATTCAGGCTTTGGTATTAATGCGTATTCATTAGCTTTCTGCAACACCCACTCCTTCTTCAGGTTCATTTCTGACATTGGCATCTTGGTTAAATACTTGTACCTTAAGCTATTTAAGATTCTTTTCTGCTCGTCTTTTTTTGTCGCCAATCCACAATCCCAATTTTTTATAGGGCCTCCCATGAAGGTCTCCATATGTCTCATCACAAAGATTGAACAATCTTTGTGATTATCAGTTGTCCTCCACTTCATGGCTTCTCTTTTGGGTGGGAAGTTGATTAGCTTGTTAAATTTTGAATCCTTAATGCGTGCAAGGAATTTTAGGAACAGTTTATGCTGCATTATATAAAAATATTTAAACAATATGGAAAATATAATATATCGATATGATATTTGTTATTCATATAATGTAAATGATATGTTCCTCTTACCAATGTTATAGGCACGCTCCCGTATTTGTCATCAAACTTCACTTTTGTGGCACTGTTATCAAACAGGTGTGACATTGCATTTTTTATATCATAACAGATTACATAAAAGTGATCTGATTTTATGATTGGAAAGAATACCTGCAGAGGAATATTCTAGTTAATTTGTGTTTTATTCAATAAGAAAAGAACAGAGGATACATATTAAAATAAGATGCAAAGTTTTTTCAATGTTTTATTAATATCTAATATTTAGACTGAATAATGGCTAGTAATTTATTTTCTTAAATGTATTTGTGTCATACCAGGTCAAACTTCTTTATATCATCTGAATTATTCAATACTTTTTCTTTGATATTCTCTCTGAAAGTGTCACAATATGTACGCCAATCAAAGTCTTCGTTGAACACATCATGTCCCTGTTCAAAAATTAACAAATGTTAAATTAATAAAAAATTAAGTTGTAATTTAAATTAGAAAAAAGATTAGTGATCTTACAAGAATATCTGTTGTCATAAATAACCTGCTTGGTGAGTCTTTGCTTTTTAGTCTTTCTTCATAATTTAGAAGTTCTGCCCAATTGTCTATGACATTTGAAAATGCTTCTGAATCTTCAATCATGCTTTCAAAAATTATTTTGAAAGCACTTTTATTTGAAGCAGTTTCAAAAACAACTGACCTGTTGAAACAAATTATATTTAAGTAAATTTTATGATAAAGAAAGTTGTTTATATTCAGTATAATAAACTGTTGATTTGTAACATTTTTTAGATTATATTCAGTCTGAATATGAACATTACAGTGTATATTCAGTATGTATATAAGCTACAATTATACATACTCATAATTTTAGCTTAAATTCAGACTGAATACAAGCATAACATTATACAAACTCATAATTTTAGCTTATATTCAGTCTGAATACAAGCTACAATTATACAGTAGCTTGTATTCAGACTGAATATAAGCATAACATTGTGACAAGCATAACATTGTGATAAATAACAATGTTATGCTTATATTTATTCTGAATACAAGCCAAAATAATACAAACTCATACAAAATTCCATCTCATATTCAGTTAGAATATAAGATAGAAGTATACAAATCAACAAGTTTTAGATTATATTCAGACTGAATATAACCTTCAAGTATCCAAACAACCAAATTGTATCTTATATTCAGTCTGAATATAAGATATAGCACAAATTGCACAGCTTATATTCACTCTGAATATAACCTTCAAGTATCCAAACCACCAAATTGTTTCTTATATTCAGTCTGAATATAGTCTATAAGTATCCAAAATACAAAATTGTAGCTTATATTTAGACTGAATATAACCTAGAAACAATTGTTTAATAATATGAACATTACAGTTTAGTGTTTGACTGAAGTTTTTATATTTACTTTGAATTAACTTTTTTTTTAAATGATTATTATACAGAATAATAGTAAATTCAATTTGATACTTACAGAGCGTCATCTGTTAGTGAGAACACCCATTCACCAATCTTCCTCTCCAGTGAATATAATTTTGCTTCAGCATCAACAACTCTTTGTACATAAGGTGATTTTAGAAGATCACCTACCTTCTCTATTCTCTTTTCTCTATCTTCAATCTGATCTTTAGGTTTTGCAATTTGCTTATCCTTTGCTTTTATTTTTACAACAAGATTATCTTTCTTTGATTTGGATGGTTTTGGAGGAGAATCAGAATCAGTGAATAGCTTGAATGTTGGACAACTTGCAGGAGGAGTTTTTTCACTAATATCTGTCTGTTGTGAAACGTGTGGGGTAATCAAATCCTGGCTTTTCATTATGGCATGCTGTCCTTCTCCGCTTGTCTCATTTCGCTCCTCTTCTAAAGCTTTATCTTTCTCATTTCCCTCCTCTTCTTTCTTCTCATCTTCCCTTCCTTTTTCTTCAGTAATAATGTCATCAACAATATTAGCTATTATTGCATCAGGACTAGTATCTACATTCTCTTCTCTTTTTTCTTCTCTTCTTTCTTCTCTTCTTTCATCATTTGTCTGCAACACATCAGCGATCATGTTTCTTGAAGCTTCATCATTAGCTTCTTCATTTTCTTTTCTTCTTTCTTCTCTTGTTTCTTCTCTTGTTTCTTCTCTTGTTTCTTCTCTTCTTTCTGCATTCGGCTGCACCACACCAATTATCATGTTTCTTGAAGCATCTTCATTAGCTTCTTCATTCTCTTTTCTTCTTTCTTCTCTTCTTTCTTCTCTTCTTTCTTCTCTTGTTTCTTCTCTTGTTTCTTCTCTTCTTTCTTCATTCGGCTGCACCACACTAACAATCATGTTTTCATTAATCTTAAATAGGCTTTCATATTCAGCCTTCCATTCCTTTAATGGTTGATCGCTTGGATATAGCATTAATGCTCTTGTCATCTTGAACTCAATCTCAGCTTTCATTATCATCAGTTCTTCAAGATCATGGTTAAGGCTTGCTAAGAATTCCTGGTTTTTGATGTTTTTTTATTAATAAAGATAATTATAATTAATATTATTATAAACTACACAGTTTATATTAAGTTTGAATAAAGGTTATTCAAACTTTATTAGCAAATTATATATTCAGAATGAATATAGGCTACAAATAGTATTTTGAAATTCAAGATTTAGCTTATATTCAGACTGAATATAAGAAGCACTAAGATTCAATTTATCTCATATTCAGTCTGAATATAAACAATAAAGTGCATAGCTACACTATTAGTACTTATATTCAGACCGAATATAAAGTACACCACGAAATAATATTATAAACACTAAATTATTTTTGTAGCTTATATTCAATCTGAATATAAAAACTAAATAATATAATACTATACTCTGCAGTGTTTATATTCAGACTGAATATAAACAATAAGGCTCATTGTAACATTCTTAGTGCTTATATTTATTCTGAATATAAGCTAACATACAAAATCTTTTAGATTATATTCAGACTGAATATAACCTATGGTTAAACAAACAACTAATCGTAGCTTATATTCAGACTGAATATGAGCTAAAGATATTCAAAATACTATTTTTTTACATTATTTTCACACTCAATGTATGTTAATATTATAAAAACTACATACCCCTGCTATTTTCTCTCTGTTTGAGGCCATGCAATCATGTACCTCATCTGTGTTTAGCTCTAACCTTCCAAATCCACCACCTTCAATCTCACAGTTTTCTCTCTGTTTCAACTTCTTTGACGTCCACTCGAGGATTGCAGGTTTTAATCGTCTATGATTAACTTCATCACAGCGTGTTGAATTTACATACATGACCTGCAATTTTGGTAATTAAAATTAGATTGACTATGTTATAAAATTTTAAAAAAACAGGAATATTATAAGTGAATACTTACAACAAGGAATGTTGTTGGTCCTGTATAGAAGTCAGTTTTTGAGTTGCTGTTCCACAAAAGCTTGCTTATCATTAACTGATTATATATGTAATCGCACCAGTTTATTTTTTTTAAATCATAATTTTCTCCAACATTGGTCAATAAGGTGGTATTGCAGATTCCCATCTTCATTGTCTCGACCATTGTGTTTATGAAAAGTATGATGAAGTTGAGCTTGAAGTTGATATCCAAAACTGTTGATTCCTTGATTAGTTTGACGAGGTGCTTCTGCCTAATCTTTTTATCATCTTCAAACCGCGCGTTCCACTCTTCGCTAATTCTTTCATGGTCCGGTTCAAATTGAAGTTCATATATATCGTCTCCTTCATTCTTCAATCCAAGGATCTCTGTAATAGAGTCCTTTGTTATCTTTATATCACCCTTCAATGTTTTGATCACCATGTCCTTTGAATCAAAACTGTCAAAACTGTCAACAACACTATAAGCTAGTTTTGAGGGGATAGTGTCGATATTCATGTCAAGGATTGGTCCTAATCCAATATCATTAATCCATTTTACTTGTACTTGACTTAAACTCCCCTTTATCGCCATTAGGTTCTTTGGAGTTGTTCGTATTTGTAAACACCTGTACGTGTATGCTCTGAAGTTTCTGAGTGTTTCTCATTAGTTGAATTTCTTTTGAATTTTTTTTTCATTGGACTTCCTTCACCTTCATCGTTTGTTTTTGTAGCTTTTCTCTTTTTTTTCTTTGTCCTGTACTTCTTGTGTTTTCCCCTTCTTTTGTTTTATGTTAGCCTCTATCTTCTTCAGATTCTTAGACATTTTGGTTGTTGATGATTTCTTTGTTTTTGTAGATGCTCCTTCTATCATATAAACATCAATTTATTATCTGTCTTTATATTTAAAATATTACAAAAACCTAATTGTACCTTATATTCAGTCTGAATATAGAAATTACTTTTTAAGTTAATATTTATGTTTGTGTTAGTGCTCATATTCAGACTGAATACAAGCTACAATTACACAATATCTAAATTGTAGTTTGTATTTACAGTCTGAATATGAGCAATAACACTGTTAGTGCTCATATTCAGACTATAAGCCTCAAATTTTGGGTTATATTCAGACTGAATATAGTATTTAAATGTAGCTTATATTCAGACTGAATACAAACATAACACAGAGTGTTTTGTGTTCGTCATCATTCTGAATATAAGCCTCAAATTCTAGCTTATATTCAGACTGAATATAGTATATAATTGCAGTTTATATTCAGACTGAATACAAACATAACACAAACATTAATTTGTACACTATATTCAGTTTTTATATGTACAATCATACAAATACAAAAATACATGTTATATTTTGAGAATTAATAAAAAATATTGATTGAAATAAATAAACATTAATTAAAATTATAAGTCTAGATTTCAAACATTTATTGATGAAATGTGATTTTCTACAGAATAGATTCATTAAATGTTCAGTAAAACCAGAAAACGGAATATTGAGTCGATTTCAAGCATTTATTAAATAACAAACCCTAGCTATCGATAATACTATAAAAACTCGAAAACTTGCCTGCTTCGGAAGGCTCTGAAATCGGAATAATCTGCATAACCGCATCTGCGTCCATTGTTTGTTGTTTGAACTTAAAGGAAGAAGTTCGTTCTTATCGACGTGAACGACGGTGTTACTGGTAGAGAGCAGAGGGTTTTTAGTGAGAGAGTATATTTTTTGAAATGATCAATGTGTGCATTGTTAGGAATTCCATCGTGTTCTATAGTTGGCTTTGAACCGTCATGATTTATTTACAATAATATCCCTACGCGCTAAAAATAAGTTTTAGAGTTAATTTCATATTTCGTCCTAGTTGTATAGTGGTTTTAACACTCTGGGTCCCTAAACATAATTGTAACTTACATTCAGTCTGAATATAAGCATAACATTATGCTTATATTCAGTCTGAATACAAGCTACAATTATACAAACTAATAATTTAAGCTTATATTCAGTCTGAATACAAGCTACAATTACTTTCAATCTCTTAATTTAAGCTTGTATTCAGTCTGAATATAAGCAAACTTAAATTATACAAACTCATAAGTTAAGCATGTATTCAGTCTGAATACAAGCTACAATTATACAAACTCATAATTTAAGCTTGTATTCAGACTGAATACACGCATAACATTGTGATAAATCACAATGTTATGCGTGTATTCAATTTGAATACAAGCTACAATTATACAAACTCATCATTTAAGCTTGTATTCAGTCTGAATGCAAGCTACAATTATACAAACTCATAATTTAAGCTTGTATTCAGTCTGAATGCAAGCTACAATTATACAAACTCATAATTTAAGCTTGTATTCAGTCTGAATACAAGCATAACATTGTGATAAATCACAATGTTATGCGTGTATTCAGTCTGAATACAAGCTACAATTATACAAACTCATAATTTAAGCTTGTATTCAGTCCGAATACAAGCTACAATTATTCAAACTCATAATTTAAGCTTGTATTCAGTCTGAATGCAAGCTACAATTATACAAACTCATAATTTAAGCTTGTATTCAGTCTGAATACAAGCAACAATCATACAAACTCATAATTTAAGCTTGTATTCAGTCTGAATGGAAGCTACAATTATACAAACTCATAATTTAAGCTTGTATTCAGTCTGAATACAAGCATAACATTGTGATAAATGACAATGTTATGCGTGTATTCAGTCTGAATACAAGCTACAATTATACAAACTCATAATTTAAGCTTGTATTCAGTCTGAATGCAAGCTACAATTATACAAACTCATAATTTAAGCTTGTATTCAGTCTGAATGCAAGCTACAATTATACAAACTCATAATTTAAGCTTGTATTCAGTCTGAATACAAGCATAACATTGTGATTTGTAGCTTGTATTCAGACTGAATACACGCAAAACATTGTGATAAATCACAATGTTATGCGTGTATTCAGTCTGAATGCAAGTTTCAATTATACAAACTCATAATTTAAGCTTGTATTCAGTTTGAATACAAGCTACAATTATACAAACTCATAATTTAAGCTTGTATTCAGTCTGAATACAAGCATAACATTGTGATAAATGACAATGTTATACGTGTATTCAGTCTGAATACAAGCTACAATTATTCAAACTCATAATTTAAGCTTGTATTCAGTCTGAATGTAAGCTACAATTATACAAACTCATAATTTAAGCTTGTATTCAGTCTGAATATAAGCAACAATCATACAAACTCATAATTTAAGCTTGTATTCAGTCTGAATGCAAGCTACAATTATACAAACTCATAATTTAAGCTTGTATTCAGTCTGAATACAAGCATAACATTGTGATAAATGACAATGTTATGCGTGTATTCAGTCTGAATACAAGCTACAATTATACAAACTCATAATTTAAGCTTGTATTCAGTCTGAATGCAAGCTACAATTATACAAACTCATAATTTAAGCTTGTATTCAGTCTGAATACAAGCATAACATTGTGATAAATCACAATGTTATGCGTGTATTCAGTCTGAATGCAAGCTACAATTATACAAACTCATAATTTAAGCTTGTATTCAGTGTGAATACAAGCATAACATTGTGATTTGTAGCTTGTATTCAGACTGAATACACGCATAACATTGTGATAAATCACAATGTTATGCGTGTATTCAGTCTGAATGCAAGCTTCAATTATACAAACTCATAATTTAAGCTTGTATTCAGTTTGAATACAAGCTACAATTATACAAACTCATAATTTAAGCTTGTAGTCAGTCTGAATACAAGCATAACATTGTGATAAATGACAATGTTATGCGTGTATTCAGTCTGAATACAAGCTACAATTATACAAACTCATAATTTAAGCTTGTATTCAGTCTGAATGCAAGCTACAATTATACAAACTCATAATTTAAGCTTGTATTCAGTCTGAATACAAGCTACAATTATACAAACTCATAATTTAAGCTTGTATTCAGTCTGAATGCAAGCTACAATTATACAAACTCATAATTTAAGCTTGTATTCAGTCTGAATACAAGCTACAATTATACAAACTCATAATTTAAGCTTGTATTCAGTCTGAATACAAGCTACAATTATTCAAACTCATAATTTAAGCTTGTATTCAGTCTAAATGCAAGCTTCAATTATACATACTCATAGTTTAAGCTTGTATTCAGTCTGAATACAAGCTACAATTATACAAACTCATAATTTAAGCTTGTATTCAGTCTAAATCACAATGTTATGTTTATATTCAGTCTGAATACAAGCAACAATTATACAAACTCATAATTTAAGCTGTTCTATCATCCACTGATTCAATCAAAAAGATTCAAATATATTATGAACATAATCACAGAATAATTCATTCAAACCACATTAAACCACAAATAAAAGTACTTAAAAAAACATCTTAACAAATAATTGTCTTGATTTTCAACCAATAAAAGTACTTAAAAAAATATCTTGAATTCATGTGCCAGTTTTTCATTTGACTCCTCCACTGAATATTTCTCCACCTCTTCTACCTCCTTCTCTCTCTCCTCTGCATCATTCTCTCTATCTTCATTCTCTTTTTTCTTTATCTTCTTCCACCACCTCTCTTTCTTTACTCTCTTCTGCTACATGAACAATCTATTCATTCTCCTTCTCTTTCTCCTCACCATCTTCTTCATTAACATGTGTTTCTTCACCAGCATCAACATCATTATCTTCTTCTTGAACCTCTTCTTCTTGAACCTCCATCCTGCCTTTTTGATTGAATTGAAAAAAAGTGTCATATGTTTTTTTTCATTTCTTCAAAACTTTGCTGTTTGGATAAAGCCCTGTTGCTTCATTGAAATTGGATTCCAAGTTATTTTTGTTTGAAAGAAGTTCTTCCAAATCATCATTCAGCCATTTTACAAACTACTGTTTTTCAATTTTTATGTAAGTAAGTGGAGGAAGTAGTACAATTCAATCTTTATAACACATTATGAATAATTGTATTTAAGTAATAATCAATGTTCTTAATGAGTATGATAAAAGTTAATACCGTCACTGTTTTCTTTTGTGTCTCCGATCTTTTTGAGTTTCCTGTTGCTTCAGCATATGGTTTCTTGAGCTTTCCTAATCCGAAAACTCCTAGGCTCAACTCCTTTCTCTCCCTTATCTTCATTCTCTCTGATGTCCACCATGTTGTAGCTGGACACATTCTTTCATGATCAAGCTCTTGACATGTAGTGGAGTCAAGATATAGTAGCTGTATATCATTCATAGTGAATAGATAAGTGAATAAAGGCTTAAATGACAAAATTTTAGCTTATATACAGACTGAATATGAGCACTTGTTCATATTTACTCTGAATACAAGCTACAATTACACAATATCAAGATAGTATTTTGTATATTAAGTCTGAATATAAGGACTAACAGTGTAAACATTGTTAGTGCTCATATTCAGACTGAATATTCAAACTACATAATAAGATATTAAAATCACATATATACCGTCAAAAACGTGATAGGCCCTGTGTAAACACATTCATCTGTCTCTTTCTTCCATGCTTGTGTGCTTTCTTTTGCACATTTGATGATGTATCTACACCAATTAATTTTGGACAAATCCAATGTTTCTTCATCAAATTTTGACAGAATGGATAGGTTGCATGTTCCCATCTTCATCGAAGACGCCATAGCATTTACAAACACAACAATGAAATTTTGCTGGAAAATCCATTTTGCATGATTGCATTCTTTCATTTTGTCAACAACATCTCTTGGACGGATGTGTGAAGTGCTCCCAAATTGGCTTTTCCAATTCAATAGCAGTTCACCACAGTTTTCTCGCCATACGAATATATCATCTGTTATGTCCATTCCCTCATTTTTAAGTCCTAATATTTGACTAACAGATTCTTCATTCACCGGTATTTCTCCGGCTGGTATTCTTATGACCATTTTCTCAGCATCAAAGTTGTTAACAACATAAAAGGCCAACTTTGATGGTATTGAATCTATCTTCATCTCAAGAAGATTCTCGAATCCAATTTGTTTCAGACAATTGCATTGGTGTGTTTTCAACTGTCTTATTGCTGTCATTAAATTCTTTGTTGTTGTCCTTGTAGAAAGTGATTTAATTACTTGTTCTTGTTGTTGTTGTTGTTCAACTTTAACACTTTTTCTTCTTCTCTTGCTTGTCTGTTCTTCAGTGTGTTTTTCTTCTTCTTGATCTTCTTCAGCTGTAATAGTTTTTTTTTTTTTATTCTCCAGTCTTAATGAAGTTCTTCTGCTCTTCTTTCTTATTTCTCCTAATTATTTAACATTTAAACAGTGGTTAAAATTATAAAATTGACATATGTTTTGAAATACAACAGTTTCATAACGATATCCCAATGTTATTCTTATTATTCAGACTGAATATATATACTACAACTTTTTAAAAACATAATTTTAGCTTATATTCAGAATGAATATAACCTAAAATTAAACAAAAATGTAACTTGTAGCTTATATTCAGTTTGAATATAAGCTACAAGCATACACACCACAAAATGCTTTAGCTTATATTCAGATTGAATATAATCATATCATTTTCATATTACACATTAAATTGTTTATATTCAGTCTGAATATAAGCATACACACCAGAAAATGCTTTAGCTTATATTCAGTCTGAATACAAGCTACAATTATACTTATATTCAGTCTGAATACAACCTACAATTATACTTATATTCAGTCTGAATACAAGCTACAATTACATATTACACATGTAATTTGTAGCTTATATTCAAACTGAATATAAGCTATAAGAATAGACACAAATAATGTAAGCTTATATTCAGTCTGAATATAAACACGACATTGTGTTATTATAATGTTATGCTTATATTCAGTACAAGTGCATGCATTATAAGGTATAAATATATTTGGAATGAATATAAAAATGAGATTGTTTTATCACTATATAATGCTTATAAGCAGACTAAATATACAAACTACAAGTATTCAAATACATGACTTTAGCTTATATTCAGACTTTATATAAACACATAATTTTAGACTATATATTAAGTTCAAGTGCATGCATTATAAGACATAAATATTAAAAATAAACTTTTATTTATGCATAAAAACTTTTACCTTCTTCTTCAAATACTTTAATAAGAGGAACGTAGTTGCTTTGTTCACTGTTTGAATCCATTTTAAACTTTTAAAATAAAACCTAATACTTTGTAGCAAATAACTTGCTTGTAGAAGATGAAGATGAAGATGAAGATGGTGATGGTGATGATGAATACTTTTGTGTTTTTTAATAACTGTGATTAAGAGTTTTGGGGGCGACGTATTTTGCAGCAGCAGCAGTATTCAGAATGATGAATGTCTATGTCTTATTTAAAACAATGGTCATGCTATATTTACAGTTTTGTCCCTACGTGCTAATTTTATTGAATAATTGCCTGAGTTTTCAAATTTTTCACAAAAAAGCTTAATTTCAAATTTAGCTTATATTCAGACTGAATAAAAGCTACTATTTTAAAAACTTCAAAATTTAGCACAATGTTATGTTTATATTCAGTCTGAATATAAACTACATTTATGTATTTGAAGAATTTTAGCTTCTATTCATAATGAATTCAAATTAATATTTTGTAGTTTTTATAATATAGGTTAATATTATTAAAAAAAAATTGTAGTTGTTATATTCAGACTGAATGTAAGAACTAAGATTCAAATTAGCTCATATTAAGTATGAATATAACCTGAAGTTAAACAAATAATTAATTGTAGCTTATATTCAGACTGAATATAAGCTAACATTATTCTAAAATATTATTTTGTAATATAAGCTAACAAGAAAACAGAATATTCAGTAAAACTCTAAAACTTGCCTGTTTCAGAAGGCTTTGTAATATAAAGAATCTGCACATCGTCATCTCCTTCCATAGTTGATTTTTTGAAGTTAAATTGTAGAGAGCAGTGGTTTTTTAGAGAGCAGTTGTGGTAATGGTAGAGAGCAGAGGTTTTTTATTGAGAAAGTGTTTTTTTGAAATAGTGTAAGATTTATGCAATAGCACCTAGTGACTGGATTCCATCGTCTTCTATGGTTACTTTTTTTGCATGATTATGCAATATGTGTAATTTGAATCGTCATTTTATATTTTCGATGTTGTCCCTACACGCTAATAATTAACAATACAATTATTATGTGTATTTAGTAATAAATTATTAGTGTTTCTATTCAGACTGAATATAAGCTAAAGTTGAATCGTAGTACTTATATTCAGTCTGAATATAAGGTACAGACTAATAATTTTAATTTGTATTCAGTCTGAATACAAGCTACAATTATACATTAGCTTGTATTCAGACTGAATATAAGCATTATATTGTCAAAATGTTATTCTTGTATTCAGTCTGAATACAAGCTACAATTATACAAACTCATAATTTAAGCTTATATTCAGTCTGAATACAAGCTACAATTATACAAACTCATAATTAAAGCTTGTATTCAGTCTGAATATAAGGTACAGACTCATAATTTTAGTTTGTATTCAGACTGAATACAAGCTACATTTATACAAACTCATAATTTAAGCTTGTATTCAGTCTGAATATAAGCACTAGTAGTAGTACTTATATTCAGTCTGAATACAAACACTTATGAGTATAGTGTCTGTATTCAGACTGAATATAATCTACAAATAGTATTTGGAACTTCAACTTTTAGCTTATATTCATATTGAATATAAGCACTAAAGTGCATTGTTACACTCATAATTTAAGCTTGTATTCAGTCTTAATGCAAGCATAATTTAAGCTACAATTATTCAAAATACTTTTTGTAGCTTATGATTTATTTAGTGTTTATATTCAGTCTGAATATAACCCACGATTAAACAAACAACTATTTGTAGCTTATATTCAGTCCGAATATAAACACTACTAGTAAACAAGCCATACATTTTAGGTTATATTCAGACTGAATATAACTTGCTGATTAATTGATTCAAAGCAAAACACAAGACAGTCATTCATAACCCAAAATATATTAAGATACAATTTTTATAATGTTCATATTGTTAATCTAATATTCAACAAACATCATATCCTTGAAAACAGTCATCTTCACCATTCTTTTTCCATCACCTTCCACCACCTCCCTGAATCACCTAAGTAAATGCTGCAAACCTTGCATCAATTTCCTTCTTAGTTTTTTTTAAATACTTACTCTTAAAACTTGGTTCAAGGTTAAGAAAGTATTTGATCTCTTCTATGACATAGTCTCTCCTTTTATTCACATTTGCCAACAATATTTTAGAAAGATATTTTGTTCTGAGACTGTTGAGTTGTTTTTTCTGGTTTTTTGATGCTTCATCATCTAATCCACAATGCCAAGTATTCAAATGCTCCCCTCCATTGAAGGTTTCCATGTGCAGCATCATAAATATCGAGCAGTCTTTGTTATTTTTTTTGCTCCTCCATATCATTTCTTCCCTTTTAGGCTTTATGTCTTGTAATGATCTGTACCTCTCGTCGCCAATCTCTGTCAGATAGTTGATGAAGAGTGTTTGCTTCACGATGAAAATTTTAATGAAAACCTTATTAAAATCCGAAATAATAATAATATAACTCATTAAAATCACTTTTATATTCAGACTGAATAACATACATACTTACCACGGTTTCTGTGACACCTTGATATTTTTTAGCATTTGATAGTTTTGCTGCACTGTTATCTAGTATATGGATTGATCTATTTCTCAGGTCAAAGCATATCAAATAATAGTGATTACTCCTCACAACAGGGAAAAATACCTGCATAAATAGTTTATATTATTTTTATAAATAATGTATGAATAAAAAGATAGTTAATTGAATAATATTAAAATGCTTGTTTCATACCAAATCTACATTCCCCATCACTGCACTATCTGCATATTTATCCAGATTATGAAGCAGATTTTTTGAGAATATGGCCTAGTTTTTCATGACATCAAACTTTTTGTCCAAGATGTCATGCGGCTGTTGTAAAAAACAAATGTTAAACTAGTATTCATCATGAATGTCTATGTATGAAGATTATAAAGTGATATAAAGAATAATAAGAAAGTAATCTACTATACTATGTTAAAATATAATAATTATATTCTTACCAACACTTCTGTTGAACAGTATAACCTCTTTTGGTTGATTGTTTGTCTTCAACATTTCTTCAGCATTTAAAATGTAAGAGAAGGTGTCTATTACATTTGAAAAAGGTTCTGATTCTGGAATCAAGCTTTCAAGGAAAACTTTTATAGTTTTTTGCCCTGTGCTTGATTCAAAGACCTCATCCCTGTAGTTAATTAAAATTAATAATTAAATAACATGATCAATGAATACCACATATGTAATGAATAGCATTTCATATTTATTATGATTATATCTTAGAATTTATTTAACAACATGTTGATATTAAGACTGAATAAAAAGGTGTGTTGAAATTTAATTCTTACATTCGATCCCCTAGGAATGAGAACATCCACTGGGCAACATTCTTCTCGATCTCTGTTTCCTCTGTTCTTGGATCCACAGGTATCAAATTATAAGGTGATCTGAATTCATCCACCATAATATCTTCATTCTGGGTATTCTCTCTTACATCCTTCTCTTCTTCTGCATCTTTTGACTTCTTTATTCTTTTTGGAGAAGAACTATCTCCTTCAACCATTCTTTTTCTTCCTGTTTTAATTAAATATTCATTATGAATATAACAACTTTATATTAATCTATTTCAATATAAAACAAATTCAAAACAGATCATCATCTTCAAAAAACAGTTATTCAGAAAATTTAAAAACTATTTTATTAATGACTAATTTTTGGTTGTTATAATATTATTTAGTGTTTATATTCAGCCTGAATATGAGCTACACAGTTTATTATTTATTATACCTTAGTGTTTATATTCAGACTGAATATAAGCCACTAAATTCAGACTGAATATAAACACCACAGAGTATAATATTATTTAGTGTTTATATTCAGACTGAATATAAGCCACTATTATACAAACAACTAATTCTAGCTTGTATTCAGACTAAATATAAACACTACAGAGTATAATATTATTTAGTATTTATATTCAGACTGAATATAAGCTAGAATTAGTTGTTTGTATAATAGTGGCTTATATTCAGTCTGAATATAAACACTAAGGTATAATAAATAAAAAACTGTGTAGCTCATATTCAGGCTGAATATAAGCCGCTATTATACAAACAACTAATTCTAGCTTGTATTCAGACTGAATATAAACTATCAGTCTTATTATTTTTCTTAAGACTGTATAGAAGATACAAATTTTTAAAAATATATACCGTGTTTTTATTCAGAATGAATGTAAGAGTGTTTATATTCTGTTTAACAATCGGACATCATTTAACTAGAAGGCATGCTATACGATTGCATTTCAAAACCTAAATATTCAAGATTAAAAATTATATAAACATGCAAACTTTTACCTTCTTCTTCAAAAGTTTCAATACGATTGCATTCTTCGCTACTAGAAGCCATTTTTGTTTTCTGAATAAGAGTAATCTCGTTGATTTTCAGTAGAAAATGGATTTTAGGTCAAAGTTTTCGTTCGGGGAAGATGAACGCAAGAAATTTGAGTCGGTATCGAAAAGGCCTAAGAGTAGGGAGACGTGCTTTTTATTTGAATCGTAAAATGGTATTTACGATTATACCCCTAAGCGCTTAATATCCTTTAAGCCGTGACCTGAGTTTTCCACTTATTTACGAGAATGCCACCGCTAGTTTTTGAACTTTATTTTTTGATCTGATTTTAAATGGATGGCTAAGATTTGTCCTCATGTTCACAACCAAATATGGGTTCACATTTGAACCCACCCCTATATATATATATATATATGGTTGGGTTCTAGCGTTCTGTAAGAAGGGAAGTTATGGTGAGAAAGTTAAGAAGGGATCTTCATCCTTAGATCAATCCGAATTGAAGATCAACACTAATAAGATACACCGAGATGCGCCGGATCAATTCTCTTCTAAAGCTATATTCATGTGTGGACATGCGATTAAAAGTGATCAACGATGAATATCTTTTCTTACGCTTGTCACTTTAACTCCATTTCTCACATCATCCCATGCCTATATATATGTGTGTGTGTGTGTGTATGTGTTTATGACAATGTTTTGAACAATAATGATTAGTATTTGACTCATAAAAACTATAAACTTATATTTACATTTATCCCTATTCAAGTTTTAGAAATCGCAAATTTCCTCTCATGCCTTATAACTCCATATCACTTGTAAAACCATAAACTTTATAAAAAAAAAACTTGTAACGGCATAACGTGCCATAACGAGCTCGAAGCCTTATCTCGGTGCCAAGGGGGTTAACGTGGCAGCAAGGCTGGGCCTCGGCTTCATGGCGCGTTATTTAGAACATTGGTTTTACGAAGGGTAAGTATGTAAAAAAATTGGTCGAGTGGATTTGACTTCCCTTTTTTATGCCAAGCAAAATAAGCCCATTAAATCACTTTAGAACACTTGTAATTACTTCCCGAATAAGCCATACATATAATACAGTCTATTAAGCCATCACCAAACAACCCCTTGCTTACAAATAACTTTACAAAACACAGGTTTGATTTTCCTTAAGGACTTTTACCCATAACAGATACAGATAAGCTTTTCTCATGCAGAGACAGAAAATAATTACATAACCTATAAATAAAACAAACATTAGTTATAAAAAGTAGAATTTAATTGTCGGTTTTCCTTCATTTGCGCTCCATTGCATTTACCAAAAAGAATTAAAAATAAAAGCCAAAACGATTCAAACTTACAACTTATAATATCGCATGCAAGGACATTACTAGTAAGTTGCAACCATATATGTATTGTTAATTTGTGCAGCCTGACATCAAATTAAAGTTGGTGACTCCGGGTTGGGTTCACGTAAGATCAGCCTGTTTTCATGAGACCCGTGAGACCATATTTTTACCCTTGGAAACTTCACAGCAAAACACTATAAAGGTAAAAAAAAAAAAAAAAAAACGAACCTTCACAGCAAAAACACTGTGAATGTTACATTCACATCATTTTGCTGTAAAGATTCAAGTGTAAAAAATGGTCTCACGAAAATAGACTGGTCTCACGTGATCCCAAGTCTGGTGACTCCTACATTTTTTTACCATTAAAACAATACGATATCCGCCCCTAGCCACCTATCGACACCTAGCTGCCCCTGTAGGTGGAGAACGAAAAAGGCGAAAGCAGCAACGGAACGTGAAAATGTTCGTTCTTCTGGGACTCTTTGACCTCAAAGACAATAGAAACAAACGGAAAGAAACCATTAGGGTTGTATTTTCCTGTATTGAAGCTTATTCGATATACACCAGGGTTCAAATCATTGACTATTTTCATCAATTGACCGCTTCGACCATCTTTATCTGTCGTTGATGAACCCTGAACCGTCCACTTGTCGTTATCTGATTGGCCGAACACTGGGCTGAGCTGTTTGGAGTTGTACATTTCTAATAAGACTTCGATTCCGGAAGCAGGACACCCACGAGCTACATCTAGTATATGTGTTGTGATTGGTGGGCGAACCCGTGTGGGTATTGGAGATGATTTTAGATCAGAAGTTAGATGCCCTCCCAAAATGGTCACTCGACCTTCTACATTAAAAAAGATGAACGTCAATAAAAAAAAAGTGTAAAATGCAAGAAATAGCAACCTACTTTTTATAAATTTATTTATTACAGCATTCTACTTTCAGTTTTCTTTATTACAACAATGTACTTTCAAATTATTCTTTATTAGAGCATTGTACTTTGAAAAATCTACCCATTGTAATTGTAGCCCAATATATCCCACTTGGAGGGGTAAGATTTAAGCAGGCCTGATGATCTTAGAGCGGATATTTCTGTGAATACCCTCCGCTTGTGAAAAAAAGTGCGAAAGAGAGATGCATATAAAAATAAATTTTGGAAATTTTAGTGGATGCATATATTTACCCTTTCCATCCAGGCATAGGATCGTTTGAGAAGTAGAGTTAAGGTGAGAAAGCGTAAGAAGAGATATGAACCATTGATCACTTTATGAATTGCGCCTTAGAAGGGAGTTAATCCGGTGCATCTCGGTGCACCTCATCTCGGTGTATCTCATCTTAATATACATCCAAGGGTGGAGATTCCTTCTTACGCTTCTCACCTTAACTCCACATCTCACATGATCCCATGCCTTCCATCCACTTTCATATAAGCCCAATATATTCCACCCGGAGGTGGGTTCTGTGAGGGGAAAGATGTATGCAAACCTGACCTCTACTTCAAGAGTAGAGTGGATGTTTACTTAAATACCCTCCACTTGTGAAAAGTGTGAGAAAGAGAGAAATGCATATAAGATAAATTTTGGAAACTTTAATGGGTGCCATATAATTACCCTTTCCATTGATGTTTAAAAGAATGAATGTCAATGGAAAGGGTAAATATATGGCACCAAGAATAAGGAGATACGTACCAAAACCAATATCATCATATTCTGTACCGATTAAATTAGGCAATATGTGTTTTATCATGTACCACTGATAAACGACTGAATTTTATATGTTATTGGTTAAAATTTTCAAGATCGAAAAGAATGGTGGGATAGAAAGAAATATTAGAATGAATTTAAGAGAGCAAGTTTTGAAGTAAAAAATTACCTTCAACTTTGGTGACATCACTTGCAGAAACTTGTATGTTTGAGAAAAGCTTTTGAAGCCGTAATTTAGTTATTTTCATTTGTTCTTGAGCCGCAATCTCAAACTCAACAATTGGCCTGTTTGGAAAACGTCTCTACAAGAGTAGCTTAACGTCCATCAATAAGAGTAGCTTAAATGCAGCAACATTTGTCATGTACATATATATATATAGAGAGAGGCAAAATCACATGTGATTTTACACTAACGGTAAACATAAGGCCGCGGCCAAAATCACGTTAATCACATGTGATTCTACTGTTTTTTCTTATTCTCTTATAGTCTTATTTAGTTACTGTTCTAGTCTATACACACCACGCACACAAGAAAGATGTAATCTGAAAGAGGATTTTTGATTAGTAGTCTAAGACTTCATGTACATGGGTTAGCCTCCATTTTGTGCAAGAGGGTATTCAAATTTGCTTAAAATCCCCTAAACTTGGCACTCTACAAAGCACACACTTTTTCTAACCTAAAAACGTGGCCTTCAGAAATAACCTAGAAGCCAAGAAAACGACAAAAAGGGGAACACACATTTGACCAACAAAATTACTATTCTAGCCTCACTAACACTTCATATTTCCGAAAACACCTAAAGCACTTTGTGTAATTCCTCATTTTCAGGTGATAACTAGCATAAACAGTTTCTTTTGTAACTCAAATCAACCTTTGCCAAGCAATAGAACAAAAACTATTTTTCAAATAATTGAGTTATTTTCTAAAATTTGGTAAATAAAAACAATAAGGTTTACAGATGTGCAAACTCCAATGACCAATTTGGCAACACAATGGCCTGTAAAATAAAAGTAAAACCCATGTATAAAATGTAGAATAAGCTAAATTCCCTTGCACTAAAACTTAAAAAAGCTAGTATCTTGATTTCAAAACAAAAGAACAAACATGATCGCAAACTACTACCACTAATACCCAAATGGTTAGGTTTACACCAGGTAGGAAGTTCCTTTGTTTATTGCTGTTTATGGTTTAATCCTGCTTTTAAGCAAAACCCATAGCATCTTCTTCATCTCATTGTGAAAGAGAAAGCACTATATTTGGAATAATGTCCAATATCTTCAATTAAACTTGCATTGAAATGATTCGATTGATTCAACATCCATATTTATGGCTTCGTCATTTTCCTCAACAGGTTACTTCCAAGTTCCAATTACTCGAGGGACAACCAAGTTATATAAGAATCATATGCTTGTAAGACCAAAGGTGAGGAGGTGTGTGAGTTTATTTGTTTCATTTTCCGTATATAAATATTATATACTTTAAAAAGAGACTAGAGAAGAATTGTAACTATACCTTCAACTCGGCTAATATTTCTGGAGTGCTCCTTCCTGATGCACATATAAGGAAAACAAATCCAAATTTTTGCTTGTATCGAGAATTCCACTCGTATAATTCCTGCAAAAAGAAATCCAATTTATGTATCAGTAGAAGTCCCAACTGATGGCATACCTTGTATTTATATTCAAAAACTGTGAATATTTAAGCGAAGGTAATATATATAGCCAGCTGATCTGCCTGACCAGCATAGAAGTTGACAGCAGTCAAAATTGCAATACAACATAAGGGTTGTTTACCTTTTTTTCCATCAAGCCTTATATGGCTAAGTTATCTGTCTAGATAAGTATGTCTCGCTGGGGGACGAGAGACCAATAGGTTTGAGGGAGGCAAAAAGAGAGGGATGGATCAAATCCCGATGCATTTATGGCATTAGTTTGTTTGAGGTGGCTTAATGGGAACAAGTGAAGGGTTCTGGATTATTTTATATAGCCATTTTGGCCTAATGGCTTAACAATTAAGCCATAAAGAAAACTCATGTATTGCTGAGTGATTAAGCCGTCCAGATCATTAAGCTCATTAAGTTGTAAGTAAACGACAACCCCATAGTTTGTGTCTCAGTTGGCAAATCATTCTGTTATCATGAACCCATTATGGCACAAGGTTCATTTATAACAGATTTGTTTTATATGTTTACTTAAACAGATATGTATCTTTCTTTTTCATATGTTTGTAGGCAAACATGTCCCATATTTGATTGAGATGAATACCTGTAGGCTAGAGTCTGTCGCAGTGGCTAGAGCCGTGGATTGCTCCCCTTTGCTCCACCTGCAAACACGAAAAGCAACAAAAATTAGTCAAAAGAGCTAACCAGATAAAAGGGTTGCAAGGATATAAGTAAACTTTCAGAAATCAGACTGAAGATAAATAGATGTTGAAGTCTTCTTAAAAATATCATCCATTAAGAAAAAAGTTTATGCAGTATTGAGCTAATGAGTTTAGCAGACCACGATAAAATGCCAGAATAATTGCGTAAATCTCTCAAATACCTTATACACCTGGTACAGCTGTAACCATACTTCTGAAAAGTAATTGTAACGCAACATGCTTTAAACATACATGATGTCGTGATAAAAAGTATCCCATGGATGTTTACTACTAAGTACTTAATAATTAATATGAATAATAATTTTTGACGATTATGATCTCCATTTACAGACGATCTTGAGCTTAATCTACCCTTTACATGAATGAAGATACTAATACAGACTATACAGCTTAATCTATCACTCCGCTAAGGTTCAAACACTTTGGATTGCCTCCATGAATCCTCTTCCTCTTATTCATGGTTTGCAATAACCCATATGTCACTATGCTACAGAACATTTACTAGTGGTCTTAAACTTGAACAACAACAAGCTTTTATTTTGTATACTTCTGATATGAAGGTCAACCTAATCATCAAAAATATCTTATAATTTCAGATCAACTTCTAAGTTGAAAACTTGTCTCTTCTACCTCAAAACACAGATTCAATAATTTTCCAGATATCAAGAAACCACGCTTTCAAATTATATCAAACAAAACTTCATGATAAATATAATCATACGGAATTCATTTTATATGTGTGTGTGTGTGTGGAGGGGGGAATCGATTGATCGAGGGAGATTAAGAGAAAACTAACTGAACACTTGTGGAACTTTTGTGAGCAGCAGAAGAAATATTTTGCCCAATTTGGGGATGAGCTGCAAATGCTTCGAGCCAACCATGTACATCAACCTGTGGCCATCAAATCCATCACAATCAGAATTCAATTTGATCAATTACACAACAGAAAAGGAAAATAAAAGAAGAAGACGCATATACAGACCTTATTGAACCAGATATCATTGGCTGCAGAAACAGCTTCTTCGTAAGTAGCGAAAGGTCCATTGGCGACCATCTGTTCCGCAAATCCAGTGCTTCCACAACAAGCTATGAAATCATTTTTGCTTAATCCAATCGACATCGATGCTGTATAGTGATTATGATGATCTTTGAAGAAAGAAACACACACACACCCACAGTCAGAAACGTATTCAACTGCTGTACTCTCTGCGACTGTGAAAGAATGGAAATAAGTTTAAAAATTTACGTTTTTGGTCCCTTAATTTTGGGATCTTAGCATTTCTTGCATATTTTTGTTTACGATTATCTATTTGGTCCTCCAGTCCGTTGTCGCTTGTTTTCTATTTCGTATTCGATGATGAGTTATTTGTTTAGTAACTAACTGACCATACAATTCGATGGATTAAAACAAGCAAATAGATAACGGTTCTATATCGTGTGAGAAGGAAAGTTAAGATGAAAATCATAAGAAGAGATCTGGACGCTTGATCATTTTTAATCTCAAACTCACCAATGAATTGCGCTTCATACGGGAATTGTTCTAATGCATCACGGTGCACCTTATCTCGATGTATCTCATACTAATGTGCATCCAATTGTGGAGATCCATTTCTTACGCTTCTCACCTTAACTCTCATTTTCACATGAACCCAACCCCTGTAAACATAAGCCAATCTTAAAATCGTATTTCTACAAAGTGAAATCCATATTTATTTTACTTACAAGGATATAGTTGATACTTGATGGTATGATTATTTCAAATCTACCTTAGTATTTTTCTATTTAGTATTTATAAATGAGATATATTTTTTTATGAGTACATATTTACAAGTGGGAATCAAGATAAAGACAAGATTTAATAAATATATGTATATATAAGGTCCTCTTCTTTTGTTAACCAATTAGATAGTATTAATTTTGTTAGCATAGTATTTTCGTCTTTTTAATTATTGATACCACATTCCTTAAATATCTTATTCACTTAATTATTACATTTCTTAATTATCTCATTCACTTAATTCTTCACCTATGAATTTTCTAAATTCGCCTATGAACTTGTTTAAACTTTCTTAATCTATCTTATTCAATTTATGGTTTCACCTATGAACTTTATATCAAAATCATTGTTTCACTTTTTGGTTTCACCTATGAACTTTGATTGTCTGGTTTCACTTATGAACTTTAAATAAAAATCATTATTTCACTTTCTGGTTTGACCTATAACGTACGTACGGTGATCTTAGTTTATAACCTAACTTTTCCCCTCTCTTTTGAACTTTATCTCCACATTCCGGTTGTTCACGATCATGTTTGTGTTCGATCTTGTTTGTTTTTGTGTCGGGCATAATCTATGTTGAAATTCGAACCATCAAAATCAGCACACGCAATCATTCATGTCTCGCTATTGGAACATTTCTCCTTCCCGCCCCATATGTCTTTGCTTGAACCATCGTGGGCATAATTACAAACCCTCAAACCTATCATGCCTACCTTCACGCTACGAACTCTATCTAATGTTATTTCGGTTGATTGATACTTTATTTTATAATTGGGTGTCAAGCTTGGTGCTTGCATAAGAAACTTAACAGGAGTTTTTGTGTATGGATCGACGTCCTGCACAAATTTCATGTTGGGTGCCCTGTGTACTTCTGCATGAAATGATGGGCTTGTCTAAATTTGTGATAAGGGTGATAATATAGGAGGCATGTTTAACAAGGTCGTTTGCATGGTGTTACCTCCACTAACGCCAACTATTGTCATTCAATCCGGGGTTTGCTTTCAGTGTACCTGACATTCAAACATGGGTCTGATCATCATACAAGGGTTCGTCAAACAAATGATCTCCATCTTTATCTTTTTCCCACCTGTTGCCTTTGAACATGCTTGCTAACTTCAGTTTGATACGCTCAAACTCTGTATCTATTGGAAAACGGACGATCGAAGTTGCCAACATTGTATTTGCCTCCAACCTATTAGAATCCATATATGCAATTATCTCGTCCAGGATTGTTATGCACTTCTGCACAAAGTCCCGTGGTTTCAAATGTATTCAAAAGGAAATTAGTCGGTCACGATATCAAAAAAAATCCATATATTTAAAATTCATAAATAGTACCCAAGTCAAACATAGTTCAAAAGGAAATACTTAATTATTGTTGAAGTTGAAAGTATGAATGCACACAAGGGGCAGTAACCAATTAATATCGTCATATTTTTATATTTCAAGTGTAAACTTTACCTCTTTAGTCGGATTCTTGATTAGTTTTATCTTGTTTTAAACATGATTCACGAACTACTTCACTTCGATTAAAGACTGGTTGACTAGTCACCATACCTCTCATTGGCACATATCCAAACCCACCGTCATCTAGTTCACTATCCTGTCTAAGCGCCTAAGAAGATCCATTGTCCAAGTTTTGATAGTTGTGTTTCAACGATCAAGATGCAATTTCGCATCGACAGTGAATTCAACATAAAGAAGCTGCATATTTTGTAATAGATTAAAAAAAGAAGCATGAATCATATATTTTATCTACTACTATAATGCAAATAAACATTCTTACAGTCAAATACGATAGTGGCCCTGCATAAAAGACTCGTAGATATCTCTTTTCCAACCATGTTTACACGTTTCAATATAATGGTATATGTGCTTACATTAGTCAATCTGCTCAATCATGCCTACGCTTCGAATTCGGTTGAGGAAATGTACATCACAACAACCAACTCTACTGCAATCCGCAAAAGAGAGTTTACCACAATAACAAGGAAATTTAACTTGAAGTTTACATCAACCTCATCTAATTGTTGAATCACATTCAATACATCCTTAGGCCCCATTCTATCCTTAGAAAATTGTCTCCTCCATGTCAAAACAATGTCAAAATCACCTGAGTTTGGGTCTATCTATTGCAAATCTAGACCGACAGTTGGTAAGCCTAGGAGTCCACGAATTGATTCGACCGTGATTTGTATGAATCCTTTGATCATCTTATGTTCATGTTACATGTGTTTAACTTGTCCACAACATAGTATCCTAACTTTGAAGGAATCCTATTATAGGTCATATCTAATAACGACTCTAGTCCAATGTTTCTAACATCTTTTCTTTTATTTGCCTTTATATAAGAGAGAAATATTAATTGAAATGAAAAACTTGTATTGATCAACTTACAAGAGTACATATTTATATATACAATTTGAGAATCAAAATAAAATAAAAGTTGCAACTATCTTAGAGGATTACACTAATAATTACAATGAGTAAAATCAGAGATATGATAGTAAATCAAGGGATTGTGATCAAATGTAGTTAAGAGGATGATTTGGTGATCAAGTGTAGTTAAGAGGGTTATTTGGTGAGATATGACGTATCTCTATCATGCCCCCTAGGGGTGTACAGAAAATCAACCGATCCAATTGAAACCGATCTATCCAATTAGAACCGACCGACGATGATTGGATATCCAATTGTAATTGGATCGGATCGGATTGAAAAATTCAACATCCAATTGGATCGGTTCGGTTGTTGGATGACCATCCAGAACCGATGAAAACCGACCGAATCGATCCGATATATCATCTAGTTACCATCCAATTAACCATCTGATGACCATCCAACCATCATCCAACTATCATCCAGTTAGTTTGTCTTCATTTTGCTTAAATCAAAATTTGTTTTTGTGTTAGTTTTTGAAATTTTAGCGTAACTTGTGTTTGTTTTAACACATATTAAAAATGATTAATTAATTTCTTTCATTGTTAAAAATTGGATTGAATTAACACATTGGATGGATCCAATCACATTGGATCATCCATTGGATATCCAATAAAAATATCCAATGGATGGAACCGAACCGATCCAATCATCCATTGGATCAGTGCGGTTCGGTTGTCCGATATCATGTTAATCGGATCGGATCGGTTGGCAAAATCCAGCATCTAATGGATGAATGGATCGGTTCGGTTCCCCTCACATCCAATGGATGTCAACCGATGAACACCCCTAATACCCCCGCAAGATGGACAATCGATGAGTGAGACCAATCTTGGAATGGAATCGAGTGCGAGGAAGCGGTTTAGTAAGAGCATCAGCTAGCTGATCATTGCCTGAAATGTACGATATACGTAGGTTTTGATTTTGAACGTTTTCACAAAGGAAGTGATAGTCAAGGGCTAAATGTTTCATTTTGGAGTGGAACTTCGGATTGCAGCAACATATGTAGCTCCCATATTATCACAGTAGATGACTGGCTTGGTTGTGGGTAAGTGTCCCAGCTCACGAAGTAAGTTTTGGACCCAAAGAACCTCAGTAGTAGTCAAAGCAACAATACGTTGTTTACGAGAACTCCAAGATATAGGATTCCGGCCTAAGTAGACAATGTACCCGGTTGTAGAAATGTAATCATCCTTATCACCCGCCCAATCAGCGTCAGAAAAATCATGAAAAGTATTTGGCGAGTCTCGACGGAGTAGTAAACCTTGAGTACTTATACCTGCAAGATAGTGTAATAACCGCTTGAGAGCAGCCCAATGATCTTCAGTAGGACTGTGCATGTATTGAGATAACCTGTTTACAACAAAAGAGATGTCAAGTCTAGTTACAGTGAGGTGTTGTAGGCTGCCCACAAGCGCTCGGTATTCAGTTGGGTTGGCAAGAGGGGTTCCAGTGTGTGTGGATAAAGGAGGATGTGTAACCACAGGAGTGGGTACATGTTTGGCATTAGACATATGAGCACGGGTTAAAAGGTCTTGAATATATTTTTGTTAACTAAGAAGGAAACCATGATGATGAGGTATTAATTCAACACCAAGAAAATATGATAAGTTACCAAGATCTTTTAGTGAGAAACGAGAGGAGAATTGAGAGATAAATGTATTTAAGAGAGTAGAATTGGATCCGGTGATAATGATATCATCTACATAAACACGTAGATAGCTTATGTAATGATTGTGACGTAGAGTGAATAAAGATGAGCCAGAGACGGAGTTTTTTACCCAAAGGTAAGAAGATACGATTTGAGTTCATTATACCATGCTCGTGGAGCTTGTTTGAGGCCATAGATAACTTGACGAAGTTTGCAAACATATGTAAGATGAGATTGACTAACAAAACCAGGGGGTTGGATCATAAACACGTCCTCCATTAGAGAACCTTGGAGAAAAGCATTATTAATGTCAACTTGACGGAGAGACCACCCATAGGTTATATGGCTGTGGAAAGAACAATACCAATTGTGGCGGGTTTAACTACAGGACTAAAAGTTTCAGTGTAGTCTAGGCCAGGATGTTGGTTGAACCCTTTAGCTACAAGGCGAGCCTTATAACGGTCTATAAAGCCATCGGGATTAAACTTTGTCCTAAAGACCCACTTCAACCAATTAGATTTTGTGAGGGAGAAGGGGGAACAAGATTCCATGTTTTATTTTTGAGTAAGGCATTGTATTCACTTTGCATGGCTTCACGCCATATTGGGCTTTTTAAGGCTTGAGTGATGGTAGTAGGTTCGGAAGAAGATGGTTGAAGAGAAGCATGGAGATTCAGTTTAGTAATGGGTTTGCGAATATTGTTTTGTAGGTGAGTGATAGGGCGTGATGGAGGAGGAGGTGGAGGAGGTGGAGGTGGAGGTGGAAGTGAATGTGGATGTGGAGAGGAAGGAATGGATAGAGATGGAACAACCAATGGATGAGAGAGAGAGGAGAAGATGAAGGTGGTAGATGTTGGAAGGGGATGGTTGAGGTAGTCAAGGTATCGGAGACAAAAGGTAAATGTGACGAACACCATTCATTGGTATCGATAGGCGTGTGTGGTGAGGGATTTTTAAGAGAAGAGGAAAAGGGAAATTCATGTTCGATAAATTTAACATGTCGAGAAACACAGATTTTGGTAGAGTCGGGAGCAAGAGAATAGTAAGCGCTTTGGGTAGCGGAATAACCAACAAAGACACAAGGGGCGGATCGCGGCTCAAGTTTGTTTGACCTATAGGGACGTAGCCACGGATAACAAAGGCATCCAAAGCTACGAAGTATTTGATAATTAGGCATGTGTCCATGAAGTTTAGAGTAAGGAGATTGTAGATGAAGAGTAGGAGTGGGCATGCGATTAATTAAGTAACAAGCAGTGGCAAAGGCAAAAGGCCAATATTTGTGTGGCATGGAAGAAAGAGTGAGTGAGTAGGGAGATCCCAGTTTCAACAATGTGGCGGTGACGACGTTCCGAATAGCCATTGTGTTCCGCTGTATGAGGAGGAGAAGTGAGATGATTTATTCCATGTGATTCAAGTATGGGATGTAGACGAATGTATTCACCACCATTATCACTGAAGATGGTAAGTATAGCTCGACCAAAGAATTTTTCAACCAAAAGTTTGAACTTATTAAATGTGTTAGTGACATCACTTTTATTTTTGAGAGGATAAAACCACACATATTTAGAATAATGATCAACAAATATAATATAATATTTGTATCAATCGTAAGAAAGTATTGGGGATGTCCAAACGTCACTATAAAGATCATCTAGAGGACCTTTAGATTGAATGGTATTTTGGTAAAATGGCAATTTATGGCTCTTATTACAATCACATGAGTTACAATGAAAATTACTTGACGTGGGAATATTTAAATGAAAAACGTTATTAATATGACGTAAAATAGAATATGAGGGATGGCCTAATCGATGATGCCAATCAATAGTGGATGGTAGGTGAATGGAGTGAATGGCTCTTATTACAATCACATGAGTTACAATGAAAATTACTTGACGTGGGAATATTTAAATGAAAAACATTATTAATATGACGTAAAATAGAATATGAGGGATGGCCTAATCGATGATGCCAATCAATAGTGGATGGTAGGTGAATGGAGTGAATGGCCGGACCAGTAGGATGAAATTCATAGATTCCGGATTTAGTTGGACCTTGAAGAAGAAGTGCCCCCGTGCGAAGATCCTTCACAAGATAAGAATAAGGTAAGAAGGTTATAGAAGAGTTATTATCACGACAAAAATTAGAAATAGATATGATATTACGCGAAACGGTAGGCACATGAAGAATATTATTAAGATTCAATTTAGTAGTAGAGGTAAGGAGAGAAGTGAAACTCGTGTTTGAGATAGATATACCCGAGCTATCTGCAATAATTAGTTCTTTGGTACCATCATATGAAGAATGAAGAGCAAGATTGTCAAGATCGTGGGTGACATGGTGAGTAGCCCCGCTATCAAGGAGTCAACCATTAGAAGGGTCGTTAGTGGTGGTCGTGATATAGGCAAGGGGAATCGAAGATTGATAGCCTTTATGAAAAGGCCGAGAGCGAGCATTAGGAGGAACCATAGGTGGGTTTGAAGGGTGGGAGGGTAGTATGGCGGTTGGGAATTGGGACGGAAGGTAGGACATTGGGAGATATAATGACCGTAATTTCGACACCATTGACACTTACCTTTGAAAGGTTGAGAAGGACGAGTAGCGGTTGTGAAAGTAAATTGGTTTGGAGTAGGGAGAAGACCGAGATTAGGGGAGAAAGGAAAGTTTTGGTAGTTTTGATTTTGGTTTTTAGCAACATAGTTAACAGTTGCGGGAAAAGTAGATGAAGGTTTTATCTTATGTTTGAGAGAGAGTTCACGGTTGATAAGTTTTTCACTAACTCATCAAACGTGATAGGGTTTTCTCGACTTTGAACTCCATTAATAACACTATCATAGTCGGGATCATTGAGTTGGTCAAGGACTTTGTCAACAATGTCTTCGGGGTCAAGAGGTCGGCCAAGAGAAGCTAGTTGGTCGGTACAACATTTGATGCCTTGCATGTATTCAGAAATTGAGCGAGTACCTTTAGTGATATTGCGAAGATGGTCTTTTATTTGCTTAAGATGGCCTTTAGAGGGATTGGCATAGGTTTTGGCAAGAGTTTGCCAAGCATCATAGGTGGTAGCACACTGCGAGATGAGAGGAACGAGAGGGCCGGAAAGAGTGCCGGCAAGAGCTCCAAGAATAAGTTTGTGTTGCCGGAACCACGTAGTATAAGCGGGATTAGCGAGCAGTGGTATTGTTAGATTCGATGGTTTTAGAGGGTGCAAGGAAGAGCCATCTATGAACTTATGAAGATCATAGCCAAGAAGAGTGGCTTCAAGTTGAGTTTTCCATGTGATATAGTTGGTTGGAGTGAGTTTAAGAACATGGGAAAGGGAAACTATGATAAAAGGTTTGGTAGGTTCAGAATTTTGGGGATAATAGATGTATCGTTGGATGCCATTGATGGTGTTAGCAGAAAAGAAAAAAAAGTAGCAGAAGTGGGCAGAATATGGACCTCAAGCTCTGATACCATATAAGAGAGAAATATTAATTGAAATGAAAAGTTTGTATTGATCAACTTACAGGAGTACATACTTATATATACAATTTGAGAATCAAAATAAAATAGAAAAGATTGAAACTATCTTAGAGGATTACACTAATAATTAAAATGAATAAAATCATAGATATGATTACATAGTAAATCAAGGGATTGTGATCAAGTGTAGTTAAGAGGATGATTTGGTGATCAAGTGTAGTTAAGAGGATGATTTGGTGAGATATGATGTATCTCTATCACTTTATATATTAGGACTTTGAGAGTCTCCCACAATGTTTTTGGTGAAGTCCTCGTTCATAAACCAGTGGGGCGTCGTTTCTTTTTCCTTAGCACAACCTTGTCTTTCTCATTCTGTTTATTCCCAACATCCGTTTTTATGCCTTCGTCATCTTTTTTCAACATTTTCCTTGCCCATTCTTTGTCTTAATGGTTGATCCTCAAAATCTCTATCAGTATGTACTTTTTCGTATGTCTTCAAATAGTAAAATAAATAAAATTAATCAGTAATATTAAGTAATTTAGAATTCAAACTAATAATTATATGGGAGGCAAGCATCCTATTAATAGTACTGCTAAATAAACATTATACCTGAATCAATATGTCCTTCAATAATGTCACCCAAATTTGATCATGCTTCCTTCTCATCTTTTGGGCGCGAGCATCGTTGTCTTTTCATCTTTTGAACGTCTGGTTTTTCATTCATTGCATGTGTCAGATTTTTTATACTTTTCTTGTTAGTATCATTATGGATCAAAGAATGTTAGTATGGGTGAAACATTGTGGGTCAACCCCAATACTTTACAAACACAATACACCACTATGGTTTATAGTGTTACAAAAACTGAAGAACGAATTCCATTTTTCTAAAAAAACTCCCTACACTCAACCTTTTACCTAATCATGTTGGATCGTTTGGAGTTATAAGTGGTTTTTGTAAGATAGTAAATACTCGTAGCATAGATTTTTGTGCATTGTAAAATATTTGTTTTTCTTAAACAATTAAAGTCTTACCCAATTGGTTGATAAGATACACCGAGATGAATGACACCAATCTTTATTGACAACAATAAACGTGACAGTCAAGCATTATACCTTTTTCAGATGTGTTTGAATATCTAGTTGAATTTGTTGTCCTTTTTCCTTGCTTCATTAAATCACCACCATCTTTTACTATAACTTCATGCATATGTCGGTTGCCCGATGCCACTTTTGTCTCCATTGTAATAAGCCCAAACAAATAAAAAGTAACATGCAATCTAATTAGATGTATATGACACACTTTTTTAATTTACGTATGAAACTTACTTGAACAAGCCATAACCGGTTTAGTAGAAATCTTCTTTTCTGATTAGTCAGCCTCGATCGGTGTTCCTCCTTTGGTGCCTGCAATTATTGCAATGTTATCAAGTTTAGGTTTTACAGGCTTGAATACAATATATATGGATGCTTATACATAAAGTTGTTTCGTATGAGTCACAATCGGAGTCAATATTAAGAGTCCCAGAAGTATTCAAGTAATGTGATTATAATTCAAAAGGATAACATAATTACAAACTAAGTGTTTCATACTCGTTTGTTGCTTGTATGCATAAGGTTTCATATTCTACAATCATAGTACAAGTCACATTGAATAATGTTTTTTTTATACGACGTCTACATAGTAAAAGATGATCGAAGAAAGTGTTGTACTGTGTTCATATGTGTTCGTGATGGAATTCAATTGTCAACTCACATAACATTTCACATGTTTTACCAGATATATTAACATCTCTGGTTGATCTTCATTGCGCACAAATTCCTTCCCCTTAAATGACAAGAGATACCAAATTTGTAAATCAGACCGTAAATTATTGGTTCATGACATAGGATGGTTTCGTCCAAACATTTTTTTCATTAAATGTTCACATGTGTTCTTATGTGTTCATATTTGTTCATCATTGTTCATATGTGTTACCAAATACGCATCATAGTAAAAAATGCTTGAGTAAAGTTTTCATACATGTTCGAAGCATTATTCGATCATATGTTAATATGAGTTCGAATATTTATTCGATCATATGTTAATATGAGTTTGAATATTTATTCGATCATAGGTTAAACTAGTTTTGGTACGTCGCCGAAATAGTAAAAAACGATCAGAAAAAGTGTTGAAATGTGTTCAATTGTGTTTTCTAACATAACATTATGCATGTTTTACCATAAATTAAATTGTCTGGTTGACCTTCATTGCGCATAATTTCCTTCCCCTTACCTGACAAGAAATAACAAATTTGTTATTTGGACCATAAATGCTTGGTTTATAACATAGAATGGTTTTGGGATACATATTATAGATTTTGAATACAGTGGAGGGGCAATGAACAGTAACCTTACTAATACGAAAAATATCTAATATTTGTACGAAAAATGTTCATATGTGTTCATATGAAAACTATGTTCATATATATTTGTTCATACGGGATTCATATGAACAGGTTCTGTTATATGTGTTCATAAGTGTTCATAGGTTGATGTGCATAACAATCCTAGACCATGTCTTCATAAGTGTTCATACATATTCAAAGGGGTGCTATGAATACTTTTTGTTCATATGTGTTCGTATTTGTCCACCGGGATCACATGATTAAGTAAGGCATATGTTCACATACTTAGGAAAAATTGGATCTCACCCATTGTTGAACGTGTTTTACCTGGATTTAGCATCCCTACTTGAGGTTCAATGCTCGAACTTTCTTTACCCTTACGTGACAAAAATAGAATTAAATTATGGTGAAATAAAAAATCACATATATGGGTAGTAACATTAATAAAAGATTATATACATGAATTCAAAGATAAAACTTATTGTCACTCAAATATCAATCCAACATTATATTGAATGAAACAGTTGATAATGCAAGTGTCTTTTGATGATTACAAACTACATTGCTTGTACACAACATGTAGCCCTATAACAAGTAATAAACATTTCTATTTATTTAACATTTATTAACATATCTTTTGCTTAATAAAGAAGTGTTCATGAATGAACAAATTAATTTATGGATGTAGGTTTACAAAAAAGCAATGACATTGGTTACACACATGAACATAAACGAACCAATTAACCTAAACATATTGTACCTTAGAAAACAAATTTAAGGTTATTTATCTAACATACCCAAGATCGTTAACGTCAGGAACGACCTGCATGAGGGCGGTCCCAAGTCGCGTCTGGGACCGGACGTCTCTCTGTCTCATAGCATGAGACTTGAGGCTGCGTTCAAGGTCGTGGACAAGGTCGCGGGGTGCAGTCTGGAGCTTTAAAAATTCGATTTTTCGAGGGTTTCTTCATTTAGTCATACCTCTCTCATTTTTCAGCCGATTAGAGTGATTTTGATGGATATAGTTTTGTTTTTTAAATCTCTTCAAGTGGAGAACAAAGAGAAGTAAATCTTCCTTGTTGACTTAGGGTTTCTATAAATACAAAGGTAAGATACAACCTTTTGTTTGTTGACCTAGGGTTTGATATTTTGCATTTCCAACCTCATTATCCTCTTTGTGGTGTTTTACTAAACACTGGTACAAAAACTCATATTTTCCACGGTTAAAAACCGTGGCCATAAGCCTTTGGCCACGATTTTTTTCTTCAATCAAACCGTAGCCTATTCTTCCGTGACCATTGATACCCTTTTTGCCACGTTTAAAATACGTCACTATATCAAATGAAAAACCATAGCTATAGCCTAAAAACCGTGGCCATAAATGTATCCAACTATTTATGGTATTGAAGCATTTTTTTCTATAACCGTGGCTATAAGCTACTTATCGCCACACAAACACACGTTAAAAGTGGTAGAATTCATTACATGTAGCTATGCTTATTTTTTATAATTGTGGCTATTAGCTACCTTTTGGTCACACAAAATTAAGAGAACTATGACAATAGACTACTTATAGCCACACACTATCTTTTTTTAGGTGGTCAATGATTAAGCTATAACCATGCATACTTGTTTTAATGTGGCCATAAACCACTTATCGTCACACAAGTTTTATATCGACCATGACCAATTCATGACATAATATTATAACTTTGGCTATTGGTTATCTTTTGGCCATACGAAATAATTAAACATGTAGCCATAAACAACTTATAGTCATGCAAATTTCATATTGACCGTGGCAAATTCATGGCACATATGGTTGCACCAAATTTTAAGAACCGTGGCTATTGATTATAATCTTTGTCACATAAAATAATTAGAAATATGGCTATTGATTAACTTTTGGTCACTTTAGTTAACTAAAACCGTGACCATAAACTACTTATAGCCACATACATTTTACATTAACCGTGTCATTTCATGACATATGGTTATGCTAAATTGTTAAAAACCACGGCTATTGGTAGTCTTTTGGTTACATGAATAAGTAAACCGTGACCATACACTAGTTATAGCCACACAAAAATTTATATTAACCGTTGTCATTTAATGACATACGGCGACACTAAATTCTTAAGCCTATGACTATTATTTACGTTTTGGTTACACGAAACAATTAAAATCATGGCCGTAAGCTACTTATAATGACGAAAATTTCGCATTAACCGTGATTAATTTGTGACGTATGGTTACACTGAATTACTAAAATTATGGTTGTTGGTTACCTTTTTGTCACATGAAATAACTGAAACCATGACAATAAACAAGTTATAATCACACAAATTTAATCATGGCTATTTGTTGACTTTTGATGACATAAAATGACTAAAATTGTGACAATAAACTATTTACAGTCACACAAATTTTATATCAACAATGGCCAATTGTAAAACCGTGACAATTAGTTGTCTTTTACTCACACGAAATAACTAAATTGTGGCTATAAACCACCCTAGAGTCACGGTTTAAATATAAAATCATATGACCATTATAGTAGCTGACAATTAGAATAGTAATCCTTGGCAACAATTTTTAATAATGTGTGGCAAAATAATAAATATTGTTTTTAAAAGATTAACATAATAATTAATTGAGAAACATTTTACAATCATATTAATAATCATATGAATAAAGTATAAGAACACCAATAATAACAAACTCATCACTACTAGTTCTCTAATCTATTAAACTATTACTTATTAAAGTTATTCCTCGTATGCTTTAACTTCTATAACTCGCTAATAGTTGTATAATTCTTCTTTTTCTTCTTAGTATTTTATTTCTCCTCATGGTGATGATAAGTTGGTTGTGTGTACATGCAACAAGAAAAAACAACATTATTATTTTACATAATGTAATTATCAATACTATGTCGCAATCCAATCCAAGATACAAAATCTTTGAACCATGTCATACAATAAATATAAATAAAAACAAATATTATTTGGAGTATATTTGACTCAAGTAAGATTAAGCTGTAACTCCAATCAGTTTATATTGAAAAATAGTCATCAATTGGTATGGGATGTGTTAGTATTCTATTAAATAAGGGTAGCAAGAATGCAGTTTATCATAAAAAAAGGTAACGAACAAAGGAAATTAGATATGCAACTAACCATGAGCATGACAAGACTTATTGTTCAAGCCACAAAACTACCATGGGCATCCCTAACATTATCGTCTTTGTATTCTCCATCTTTCAGTTCATATGCCTTCGTCCACATTAAAGACCCAGTTGGAACTTCATCTACGATACATTCTTTATTTTTTACCTATAGTAATTCAACAAATACACACGATGAAACAAATTGGTAATTCAACAAATACACACGATCAAATAAATTGGTTATTCAATAAATATACACGATGAAACAAATTGCTAATTCAACAAATACACATGATTAAATGAAAAACAATAATCAGTTTCTAGAACATCATTTTGCATATCATTTTTAGTTTCTCATATATACCTGACACTTGTTGCTACGATGCCTTCATATTCTAATAATACTTGTCTCTATTATATTTATCATCTAATAACTACACAAAAAACAACAAAATGCTCAGAAAGTGTGAACAAGTATTTTACTCTCTAGAGGATTAAAAGTGGTTCATAAAGCAATTATGTAAGCATGTATTATGGTCCATGAAATCTACTTGCCACAATTAACCTAAACTAATACCCAACAACAACCATGTTCAAAATAGAATGAAAAAATTGAATACCGATTACGAAATTTGAATCTAGCGGATTACATTTTGTTGTTGTCATGAATTGTCCCCAATCTAATTTTCCAGCATCCCCAATTGATGCGTTGCTGCTTGCTTTGTTGATGTAAAACAGTCCCTGATTTCGTGCGTCTAAACTACCTCTCGATCAATGTCTTTTTAACCCCTTTGTGATATATCTAATGTGATCGACTCTACCAACGTTCCTCACAGGCGCCCTCTTTTTATATGTGTTCTTGACCCACCGAATCCTCCAAGGAATAGAAATTATATTACCTTTTATTTTTCCAAGATTGACTTTCTTTTTATCTTTACTCACCTGTGTCGTTCTTCATATGGGTGAAAAAGAAATCAACAAATAGAAACCTAATCCACACAGAGAAAGCCTAACTTTTATTTTCCAAACCATGGCTTCGAAACACAGGAGATTGAATTATTCTTATTTGTTTGCTGCTGTGACTTGTATCTTTTTCTATGAAACTTGTATTCTCCTTTTTTCTTTGAATTACCTGTTGTCCAGAACCACTATTTCACATTCTATGTCATTTTATGCTTAGATGCAGCCCTAATTTGAAGAAACTAAATACTTCAAAGTTGTAGCCTCGTCTGTTGCCTTTCCAAATCATTTTGAATTGCTTGAATTGGAGCTCGTACGAGTGAGATATGCTCAAAATACCATAGCCTCGCAAAGCTGCCAAAGCTGTTCTTTTTGTCCCTTTTTCGCTCCTAACTTTTCCGAACCTATTGAAATACAAAAAAACCTTAATGTAGTTCGGTTTTACCATTTTAACACATTATTGAGGGATGATTGACGATAAAATAATACTAGAATTAGCATCCGATCAACATTGGAAGAGATGAAGCATAAAAATGAAACTATGATGTGAAAACTGCACATATAGATCACGAGGAGCTACAAACCTGATCCTTGTTTGTTACATATAATTTAAATATTTAATCTATATGATAAAGAGATTTACTTTCACCAGATTAAAGAATATCAAGATTGCTATAAGGTATACTCGTATACAAACATTGGAACTCATCCCCAAGTTGATACAGTCAATCAAATAAACATCGTAAAATGACTAAATGAGCATGGAGTCCGGTCCTTGTATCGACTGAGTGACAAGCTAAAACACTATACATCATAAATACATAAAATCGTAAAATACATAGTATAAGTAAACAATCTTTGATTTTGAACAATCATTGAACATAGAACTAGAAATGCATAGAAGCATAAATAAACTACCTTCGATTTTGAACAATCTTTGAACATAGAAGCATAAAAACATATTCAAATAGATGCAATAATCTTTGATTTAGATGCAAGAATATTTACAATAGTCAAATAGATGCACCAATCTTCGATTTTGAAGACTTGAATGGTGGAAATCAAAGAAGAGAACAGTATAAAAATAGTACCTCTTTATTGCAATCAATGTTGAAGAGTGCCTTCCATATCTTCGTCCTGCTGCTACCACACCATTGGCTTCGCTGTTGTGTTCTATGACAGGATGTATATGTGTAGTAGATGTAGCATGCATGTGTCTATTCATGTAATGAATACTAGTGTGGGCCCCACACGTTGCGTGGTAGTGATAAATATTTTAACGAAATATTTGATCACATTAAGATAAAACGTATTCTTTGATTAATAATTAATGAGATATAATTTGAAACGAACAATGTATTTACATATATAGGTGGTTCATTTTTATATATTGTTAATTGATTGTTTTTACGAAGAGTTTGAGATGTATCAATAATAATTTTGTTTCAATACTATTTAGAACATGTCCCACAACCATATCACTATTGTTGTTAATAAGAGTTTGAAGATTTTTATCTCCAAAAAGAAGGTTAGACTAAAATTAGTCAACTCTATGAATTGCCACAAATGGACATCATCTCCTTTAGTCAATATATACTCACACATTTCATATAAAAATTCATTTCCTCACCAATACGGAATTACCAAACTAATTTTGAATTTGTATAAATCCCTTCCTTCCTTATTTCTTATAATCATCTTCATTCCCCAGTCTAACATTCTATCATCAATATGGAATGATTAAAACAATACCGCAATGCAAGGTTTGAGAATAAATAGATCTCACAATGTCACATCAAATACCCTTAGTTATGAGTTGTCACACTAAAATGACATTCTCTCCTATTGTCTATATATATACTCGCATTTTCTATACAGTTTTCCATATTTTCACCAATCTAGAATAACGCAACTCACTATATTTCAGGAATTAAGAAATACTTCATTCTAATGATGTCATTTCATTAACTATATACATATATATATATATATATATATATAATATCCTTGATTTAAAATTATCGTTGATATTTTTATATGAAATGAATAATTTGTTTTCAACTTTGTGTTTTGCATGATATTTTAATTTAATGTTTTGCACTATAACTTTACTAGTTGGTTGGTTTTGATTTCAACTTTGGTTGGTTTTGATTTCAACAGTGGTTATAAATTATATCGATCATCTTCTTCTTTCAAACTATCATCTTCCCAGTTCCCACCGATGTGAGATGATGAAAGTCAAGTTTATTTCAAGATTTGAGAAATACTCAAACCTCATGTTGCCAAGTCATCATACTTGTTTTCACTTTTTGCACTATAATTTCTATCATTTAGTTGGTTTTGATTCCAATCATGGTTATTGATTTCAAAGAGGGTTATCCAAAATAAGACAACCCTATCAATCAAACTTTATGAATTGACACAAAAGCATCCACTCCACCTTTCTTATACACACCATTTTCTTCAAATCTTTTAACTTCTCACCAATGTGGGACAATTAAAACTAAACCCAATGTTCGAAAGAAACTCGTCGTGACAACCATTGTGGCGTGACGTGGCTTAAGACTTGTATCAAATATCACGTTATGCTTGTGGCACGCCATTAGGGGTGGAAATTCTCGACACAACACGAAACATGACACGAACCCAACACGAAAATAAACGGGTTAGGGTTGAAGTTTCAGACACGCCAACCCGTCAAACCTGCCAAATAAACGGGTCATGTTCGGGTTGACCCAAACAGGTCGCAGGTCGACACGCCAACCCGGCAAAAAATATTTGTTTTTTAAAATAATAATTTTTAAAATAAATATATTTTATATTTTAGTTAAAAGTCTCAAATATTCAAAATGAATTTGTTTAAATTTGGTTGTGTTTGGACTTTTTATTTGTTTGAAACTTGGGTGTTTGAATTTTATTGTATTATTGGGTGAATTTACTTGTATTTGAACTTTTTATTTGTTTGAAACTTATGTTTGGACTTTTTATTTTTTTGAAACTTGTGTTTAGACTTTTTGTTTAAACTTGGATGTTTGAATTTGGTGTATTATTAGGTGACCTACCAACCCGTTTATGACCCGTCAAACCGTTAACAACCCGCCAACGTGCCAACTCGTTTACGATATGCCAACCCGCCAAGCCGAGCGTGTGCGGGTTAGGGTTGCATATCTCGACATGATTAGCTAAACGGGTTGGGTTAGGGTTGAGCATCCCTGACACGCAACCCGCCAACCCGCGACACACCAATCGAACACGACCTGATTGCCACCCCTACACGCCATGGCCCAATGTGTGATTTTTGTAACACCATATTTTAATTTTCTTACCCTTTTAGAGTCTTATTTTTATGATTTTAATATATAACCTAATTTAAAGCGATTAATATCATTAACTCATTAGAATAGTATAAAACAAAGGTTTATATATGTATAATATTATATATGATATACAAATTTGTCGCCATAAAATATACCTTGAAAAACGACATGGCTCGTCGGGGCTTCTAAGGTTTTCATTCCAACCATGGTTATTAATTTCAAAGAGCGTCATCCAAAATAAGACAACTCTATGAATCAAACCTTAGGAATTGATACAAAGGCATCCAATACACTTTTCTTAAACACACCACTTTCTTCAAATCTTTCAATTTCTCGCCAATGTGAGACAATTATAACCAAACCACAATTCAATATTTGAGAATACTTCATTCTCATGGTGCGACCTAAATACCGCAAGGTTTCCTCTATATATAGTATAATATAAGATAAAGATTTCCACTATATATTTTTTTACCATTTGGTTGGTTTTGATTTCAACCATGGTTATTAATTTAAAAGAGGGTCATCCAAAATAGACAACCTGTTAGGTCCGATTCAACAAGATCAACGATGAATCATATGCAAATCATTGAGTCGAATGTTTTATTGAGACCTTTCTTACGAATTAAACGACTCTCATTAACGAATCCTCTAACCCTGGACTTCTTTATATAGTAGGTGTCTATTACAATATAAGCCCAAGCCCATAAGATCAAAACACAATATATAATATTACGTTAAATCATTTCCTTCTTTATAAAACTTTCTAAACTTTAGGACTTATGGTCCTAACTCAACCCCATGAATTGACACAAAGATATCAAATCTACCTTTCTTATACACACCTCCTTACTCCAATCTTTCAATCTCTCACTACTGTGGGATATCTCAAAGTCAACCACAATTCACCAACACCTCAATATTCAATTCATATGATGTCACATCATTCTTGAGAAACACTCAAACCTCATGTTGCCAAGTCATCATCCCTGATTTGACGTTTAACTTTGCACTATAATTGTTATCATTTGGTTGGTTTCGATTCCAACCATGGTGATTGATTTTAAATAAAGTCATCCAAAATAAGACAACCCTACGAATCAAATATTTTTCTATCATTTGGTTGGTTTTGGTTCCAACCATTGTTATTGATTTCAAAATAAGACAACTCTATGAATCAAACCTTATGAATTGACACAAAGGCACCCAGTCCACCTTTCTTATACACACCACTTTCTTCAAATCTTTTAACTTCTAACCAATATGGGACAATTAAAACTAAACCACAATTCATCATTTGAGAATACTCAATTCTCATGGTGCTACCTAAATACCCCAAGGTTTTCCTTATATATAGTATAATATAAAGATAAAGATTTGCACTATAATTTTTACCATTTGGTTGGTTTTGATTCGAACTCGGTCTTGTAAAAATTGCATCCTTCTGCCTACGTCCTCCGGATCGAGAGCAGGTTCAACCATGGTTATTAAATTCAAAAAGGGTCATCCAAAATAGACTACCACATGAATTGACACAAAAATATCCAATCCACCCTTCTTATATACATCTCCTTACTCCAATCTTTCAATCTCTCACCAATGTGGGATATCTTAAACTCAACCACAATTCACCAACACCTCAATCCTTTATTCTTATGATGCCACCTAATTCTCCCTTGGTTATTCCTTTAATATATATATATATATAGATTTTTATGTATGGTATGTGGTGCAGTTAAAGGACTCTTAATGAACTATATTGCGTATTGATGGTTCGTATTGGATTTGGTGTCCCTTAATGAACTATATTGAGTCTTGAGTCTTGATGGATTATATTGGGCTTAGTGGCTCTTAACGAACTATATTGGGTACTGATGAGTCGTATTGGACTTGGTGACTTTAATGGACTATATTAGGCATTTATGAGCATCAATGACTCTTAATGAGTTGTATTGAGTTCCTTCATGGTCCATAGTGGTTCTTAATGAATTGCATTGGGCCTTCATGGAATTTAGTGACTCTTGATGAACTATATTGAACATTTATGGGCTTTAGTGGCTCTTAGTGAACTATATTGGGTCTTCATGGGTTTCAATAGCTCTTAATAATTTATGTTGGACCTTGATGGGTCGTATTAGACTCAGTACCTGATAATGAACCCAATTGGGCCTTCATGGGCTATAGTGGGTGATAATGAATGGTATTGAAACTTAATGGACTTTAGTGGCTCTTATTGACCTTGACCAGGCTTTGAGGGCTTCTGTAATTTTGATGAACTCTGGTGGGCCTTGACGCATCTTGTTTGACTTGATGGTTGCTAATGAACCTTATTGTGCCTTTATGAATTTCAGTTGCCCTTATTAAATCTTGATTAGTTCTAATTATACTTTAGTGATTCTTAGGGTGCGTTTGGTACGCCAAATAGGACATGACATGACATAACATGGATCATTGTTCCACGTTTGGCAGAACTTTTATGTGACACAGACAGAAACATAGTGGAACAAAGTGGAATAGACCTGTTCCAACCCCACCCTATGGAACAAGGTGGAACAGACTTATGTTTTACCAAAATAACTCTAAAATAAAACTTAATTCTCTTCTAAAACATCAAATACGTCTTCCTCTATACATTTTATTCATTTTTAAATTTATTTATTGTATTTTATTCTCGTTACACTTTCACTTTATTGTCCTCAAAGTATTATTTTTATACGGTTTCTATATTTTGATCAAACTATATAATTTATTAAATATTAATCATAGAAATATATAGAAAATATATAAAATAAAAATTAGAAACCAAATAAACTTTTTATTTTTTGGTGTCATTTTAATCTTCTTAATGAAAACTTTCAATGATATTTTTGTTATGTGAAATATTTATTTTACTATAATTTAATAAATTACATAATTAATCAAAATATATAAACAACTCATTATGGGTAAATTGGTCATTTATATGTTTTGTTATGTCATGTTCTATCTTATCAAATGCTGAACAACTATTTTGTCATGTCTGGATACCAAACGTGCACCCTTAATGAATTGTAATGGATTTTGATGGGTCGTATTCGACTCAATGACTTAATAAATTGTACTGAATTTCATGGGATTTAGTAACTTTTAGTGAACTTGAATGAGCCTTGATTAGGGGTGAGCAAAAATTGAACCGACGCCGAGAAAAAACCGAGAAACCGAAAATCGATAATTCAAATGGTTTGGTGTCGGTTTTGGTTCCCATACCGACCGAAGAACCGAAAACGTTCTGTTTCTCCAAAAACCGAACCGAAATAATATAATTATTTTTATTTTTTATTTTTTATTTTTATATATAATAATATAATAATATTATTTATTACCCTAACCTAATACACGGTCAAATCAAATTCACGCCTCTCTCTCCCTCTCAAAATCACGACTCGACTCAATTAATTTATTATGATCTTCAATTTCATAAATTTAGACATGGGATTTGTATTTTGATATTTGATATTTGATATTTGATATTTTGATTTTGTATTTTGATATTTGATATTTGATATTTTGGATTTTTTTGATATTTGATTTTTAAGTTCTATATTCTACAAGCTATTTTTTAAAAAGTTAAACATGATTTTGAACAAATTAAAAGAAATTGACAAGTTGAAAGTAAGGAAGAAATATAGAATGAAAACAAAAAACCAAAACATCTTATACCATCCGGTTTTAAAACCAAACCCGAACCGGGAAAAAAAACTGAAATCCGAACGGTTTGAATTTTCAAAAACTGAATGGCTCGGTTATCGGTTCGGTTTCGGCTAAAAACCAAACTGAACCGAACCGTGCTCACCTCTAAGTTCTTGATAAGTTATATTGGACACAGTTGTTATTATTGAAACGTATTAGGCCTACATGACTTTCTGTTAGGGGTGCTCATGGGTTGGGTTGATCGGATTCGAGGTGTTTTAACTAATCAACCCAATGTTGTCGGTTTGAGAATTTTTCAACCCAACCCAACCCAACCAAAAGTTCAACCCAACCCAACCCGACCCGTTCGGGTTGATCGGGTTAATCGGGTTGGTCGGGTTGATAGTTTGGTATAACAAAATATTCTGCTAACATTAAATAACTCACATTTTCTTTTTCATCAACTGTCATTTGGTACAACTTATCTATAATTTTTGAATTTGAAGTATATTACATCCAATTAATTTTTCTCAATATATATACTAATATATACAAATGATTTATGTAAAGATATATAATAGATTGAAAATATATGTATACGAGAAGAGTGCGTGATAGGTGTAATTGTTTAATTTACATATTAATAGAGATTCAATAATTATATTAAACCCAAAATATAAAAGGATATCGGGTTTGTCGGGTTGGGTTGGGTTCAAATAAAAGTAACCCGATATGAATCCAATACCTACGGTTTGAAGATTTTACAACTCGATTAGGCATCGGGTTGCTTCGGGTTGAGTTATTTTGCATCGGGTTGGGTTGGGTTGATCGGGTTGGTCGGTTTTTTGAGCACCCCTACTTTCTGTTGTTATTAGTAAATTGTATTTGATCTTGATATATTGGGTGTAATGGACTCCTTGATTAGATCTTGGTGGGCCGTAATGGACTCCTTGATGTTAATAAATTGTATTGAGCTTTAATTAATTAATATGTCAATGATCGGAGAATGAGCTCGAATTAAAAAGAGAGGGAACTTCAAAGTACATTTTTCAATCTTTCCAATGAAAAAGAAAAGGAAAATATAGATAATGAAAAACACAGAAGCGACCATTGATTTTCAAAAAATTTAGCACTACGTTTTCAAACAATCATTTGAAAGATTTTATATTTTAAATAAAAGTTTATTATAAAAGATTTAATTGAAATAATAAATTTTAATCTAATGTAGATATGTATTAAACTTTTGTTTAAGATATAAATTTAGAATTAAAATTTTACTTGAAATAATAAGTTTTAAGATTTACTTTATTAAAACTTCAATTTAATATTTTACTAGAAAGGTACTCGCGCAATGCAGCGAGATATATCTCAGTTTTAAGTTTCATTTTAATTTTTGTCTTTATCAATGTTCTAATGGTTTTATGTGGTTTTAAGAAAACGATTTTAATGTTTCATTTAAAAGTTATTTTTTTATGTAATTTTTCTAATTCAAATTTTTTATCATAATTAAATTTAGGTTTAATAACGAATATAAATTTTTATATAGATGATAATTAAGTATTCTGTTATAACTCAATGATTATCTTAATTATATTTTAGATTTTTTATATTTAAAATTAGATGTTTATCTTGTATTTGATCATACTTATGTGTGGTTAGTTACACCAATTCAGAAATGAAGCTTTAATAAGTTGTACTTACGCATAATTTACTTGTAATCTTGAAAATCAAGTAATTAGCATTAAATAGCAGTACCTAAGACTTAAAAAATTGTTTTTAAGAGTTTTTGACAAAATGTTTTATTATATAGTATAGATTATAATTGAAAAATGCATATAAAAAAATATGTTTCTAACATTAAAATTCAATCCCTTAATTATGTTTTATGTTTTTATTAACCACATATCTTAATTTTATTTTTATGGTTGTCGTTTTGACCAAAGTGAAAAAAAATATTTCCATTGCATATCAAATTTATGAAGTATAATTATATTAGTAGAATTCAATATTTATTGTATATTTAAATAAGTTAATAATTTATTATCCGTAGGAATGAGATCTGGACCGGACAGGTATCCGAAAATATTTTGGACGGAAAACAAGGACCGAATACCGAACCAAATGTACCGGCTTGGTATCGGTTCAGTTTCAGTATTGGGACGGGAAATTCGATACTCGTACCACTTAGGACCGAAAATTGAAAGTTAATAAAAAAAACAATCACAACCCAACCGATTTCTTGATGGTGATACCGATATCTTGACGGTGATACCGATCTCTTTATGTTTCCTTGAAATTGAGATAAAAACAATAATTTTTAAAATAAATTAACGTTGGGAAAGAAAATAGATCATAAAAAAATCAAAATGGGAGAAAAAGTAACAAAAATTTGTCTTGACATAGCGGTAGTAATGCATATACGTGTACTTGATGAGTTTATTCATTCTAACTATATTTTTGTTGTTAATATTTTCAGAAATGACATTATAGGGCCTGAGTAAATTCTTTGTCCGTCGTAGAGCCTAAAATTAATTTTTTTAAATGTAATTAAATTTAGGGACACCGCTCAAAATTAAGCAGGTGTACCTTTGAGATGATTATTATTTTTTCTCTGGCAATAATCAAAAGCGACATGAATTTATTGTAATAATGACCTTAACTATACTTATTACCATGCAAATTTGATATTTATTGTGGCCAAATTATGACATATAATTATACTTCATTTCTATAACCGTCACAACATAAAGTCATGGTTTAGATAAAGAACTGTGAGTATGTATCTGTATATGGCAACAGTTTAGAACCGTTATTGGCCACGGTCAAAAAGAAAAATACGTCACCAAAGCAAACCATCCAGTCACAATTTTATTAAAACTGTGGCTTTGTGCTTGGAAGTATTTAGCAACGGCCACAATTATTGAGTTAAATTGTGACTTTAACCACACCCTAATTTTATTTATAAATTTTGGCCACAGTTTTTAACCTCACTATGGCTATAGTTATGCTTAATGCTTATAACCGTGACTATTGGTTATCTTTTTTGGTCACACAATTAGTTCCTTAGAACCATGGCTATTGATCAAGTTTTACTAACAATAAACTATTTTAATCGTTGTTTTAGCTATACTAATAGTTTCAAACATTTCATATTAAACGTGGCATAATCATCACATATAGTTACACTTAATATTTAATTATTTATAACTGTCACTACTCCGTAACTTTTTTTGGTCACACAATTAATTTGTTAGAACCGTGGCTATTGATCAACTTTTAGTGACAATAAATTATTATAATCGTGATTTTAGCTATACTAATAATTACACACATTTCATATTAATTGTGGTCTAATAATCACATATAGTTACGCTTAATGTTTATAACTATGACTAGGGGTGAGCATCGGAACCGGGTACCCGCCTTTGGAACTGGAACCGCTTCGGAATTGCCGGTTCCGAAACCGGAACCGATGTGATTGGTTCCGGTTCCTAAAATACGAAACCGATCAGGACCGGTTCTGGTTCTCATTTTTTTGGAACCGTTACCCGCTGGGTACCCGCTACCCGTCACTTTTAAATAAAAATATTTTATATATTTATAAATAATAATAAAAACTCAAACTTTCTAAATTGTTTATGTAATAATTATTTTTTATCGGATTAGTTTTGACAATTTGTTGTATTTATTATTTTAAGTCGGTATTTTATAGTTTAAAATTACATTTTTATTGTATGCAATGTAAAAAAAAATTGAAGCCGGGTACCCGGTACCGGAATCGGTTCCTATCGGTTCCGGTTCCGGTTCCAAAATATTAGGAACCGATGTTAGCGGTTCCGGTTCCGGATTTCCAGGAACCGCCGGTTTCGGTTCAAGTTCCATGAAAAATGGTCGGGTACCCGGTTATGCTCATCCCTAACTATGACTACTCGTAACCTTTTTTTTTGTCACACAGTTAATTCGTTAGAACCGTGACTATTGATCAGCTTTTAGTGACGATAAATTATTTAATCGTGGTTTTAGATACTAATAGCTACACACATTTCATATTAACTGTGGCCTAATCATCACATACAGGTTACGCTTGATGTTTATAACCGTGGCCACTGGTTGCCTCTTAGTCACACAACACAATAAAAACTATGTCTAAAAACCCTTAAGATTTTTGGCCACGTTTTAGAGATTTTTGTGGCTATATATACATTTCTTTTGGTCACGAAAAATTGGCTTCACGTAGCTATATGTTGGTCTATTGCCACCAATAATAACCGTCACAACATAAAACCATGGATTAGGAAAAACCCCTGACTATAAGTCTGTTTATGGTCACGGTTTTCTGTTGTTAAAAAATTTATGGCCATAAAGAACCATTTATTTATGATTTTATCTAAACCATGACAAATAGTTTAAACATGTTTTGTAATGGTCATGGTTATTGAGTTAAATTGTGACTAACCGAATACTCAAATTTTATTTATGACTCTCAGCCACAGTTTTAAACCCAACCGTGACTAACTTGAATTTCAAAACCGTGGCAAAAAACCATTTTTGTACTAGTGATTCTAGATTGTTATTTCCAAATATGATGATCAATCTATGAATCACTTGAAGAATCAACAATGGAGAAGAGAGAAAGTCAAATATCCCACTTGTGAATGTTACATTCAAAATACAAAGGGAATGAGTATTTATACCCTTACATCATGAATAAGCATAATACACATAAAGCTTGAATACAACACAATTCTCAGTCCTAAGATTCTCCCCCTTTAGGTTTAATCTTTGAAAAATGAAAATCTTTTACGTCTAATCCTCAACCATGAGAGCAATTCCCGACTGTTTCTTCTTTGAGATATTATACTTTGGCTTGTAGTACTCTCCAAGTTCTTCTTCCAAATCCCCCTTTGGATTCGAGATCACAAAACAACAATCATCAAAGATCTTTAAAATTTTGTCTTCGCTAAACTCTGACTTTAACAATCTCCTCCAAATCATAAGTCTTTAACAAACTCCCCTTTATGAAGACGGTCAAAAGTTGTCAATTTTTGAATAACAATCTCTTTGCAACAAACAGACTCAGATCAGAATCTTCATCATGAACTCATCTTCAGTCATCGGAATTCTATTTTGAGTAGTCAACCGTCAACAAATCTTCAAACAAAACTTTTTCAGTCTACAAATCAGTTTTAGACAATTAGGCTTGAAGCTTTGACACTGTGTGTACTAAGCTCAAAACCTATATATCATGAAAGAATCTATCATCAACAATAACCTCTTCAAAAATCTTCAGCAGAAATGTCACCAAGAAATTTCAACAATTAAGCTCCAAAATCTTCATCACATCTACAATTTTTGAATCCAATGGATTTTCAACCTTGGATTCAAAAGATTTAGATTCAAACTTTCTTGTTCATAAACTGATTTAACATACTGCCAGTTAATCTCAATCAAGTTTTCATCAACAAATGAATTTGAACTCTTTTACTCCCCTTACACATATGAACAACTGTAAACTTCTCTATTATAATCCCTGCATATGGCTTCATGTATCTTTGATATGAATTTGTCTTTGATAATATTTTCCCCCTCATGATGATTAGGAGAATCTTGAGCATCATGAATAATCAAAGACAAAATCATTGTAGCTTTGTCAAACAAATTTGTCCCCTTTACATGAATTAGACTTCTCCAACTCAGAATAAATTTTCTCTCCTCCTTAAAAATTGATCTTGGGCAAAGAATTTCTCTTGCTCCTCCTCAAAAATTGGGTAATCGTCTAACATAGAAACACTTTTTGCAACTATTATCACTTCAATAGAAATAAATTCAATTTAGTGGCCTATGTTTAGTGTTGGCATCGGGGTAGCACTGATAAGACTTCCATTCATCACTGAAGTAAACTTATAAAACTAACTACTTAGACTGTTCTGACATAAACACAAGGATATGCAATGGGAATCACAAAGACTCGTGTAGAAAGAATTAAGCATTAGAGGATAGTTAAGGCTCAAAATGTGAAAATAGATTCCACAAACTAAATGTGCATGATTGAATTGCGAAGACGGGACAACTTTTTTTTTCTTCAATATTCAAGCCTTTCAAATAAAGACTGAATAGACTATATGTTGTGTGCCCGTGAAAAATTGAAACATATCTTTGTTAAAAAAGAAATGAGTAGCTGGTGGGTTAAAGCAAGAGATGGCATGGGCTACCTGCCTTTTTCTATGATGGTCACGAAAGAATTGTTAACCAACAGTAATGTGGTTGTCTAGCTTTAAGTAGTTGGTGCAGAGTTTTAAATTTTCTTTTAACTCTATTCTCACACCCTCTATCTTTTTAATAAAATGCTCACTTCTAGCTAAACACTCATTTCCATTTTACCGCTCAGCACAATGAGATTACTCAACCGTATCACTATGTTATTTATTACCCTCACCCCTCAATCACTTATGGATTACTTTTTGGGTAGGACTACCGGTTCTGGTAGTCCATAGAAGTACAATTAATCTCACACATTATCCCCATGAAAATATTTTCCTAATATGATACAAAGAAATTATGCTTAACAATTCAGAAATAAACATCTGAAGTACGAGTCCTGAACTGATGTGTTCAGAAGTCAAACATATATAGAAGAGGTTCTGAACTGAAGTATTTAGAAGCTAAAACAATTATGAAGTATCTTCTTAGAAATGTCAAATAAACAAATATGAACGCTAAACAGATTGACTCAATAAGCGAAGTGTTTCAAAAACAATGATTAGAATGTAATTGTGACGAATAACTTTTTTTGAAAGGCAAGTTAACATACACACACTTTCCCGAGGTATCCAGGCTCCCACTTAAGGGTGCCACCCGACTAATACCTGTCGATCTCGGCCCAACCCATCTAAGGTTACCACAAAGTGGCAGGCCTAAGATCTGGATATCTTCACATGCGCACCGCGGGGTTTGAACCCGGGTAGTTAGGGATACTATCCACTAACCCCCCAGGATGTTACCTTACCACTAGGCTAGACATGTTTTGATAATTGTGACGAACAATTAACAATTATTATATCGAATAGGAATCAAATCATTTATTTGGCACTTTTGAAATTAGTGATGAATTTCAAATGAGTGTATTTCCACCAAAAATATGAGACGTGGAAATAACCATTTCAAGAAATATTAACACATAGTAAATCAAGCTTAGAATTTTTTAGAAAGTTTTGAAAGTTTTAAAAAATCAAAAGAAACACGGAATAAACTAATCCGTTTGTCTTTTTCATACTTAGAAAAAAATTCAAATCTTTGAAAAATTTAAGCTTCCAAACTCCAAATTTCCATAAAGATGCAAAATTCCAACAAATAAAATTCATCAGTACTTGTACTCTCGCTCAAATTAATATACTCCCTAAAATATCAAGAATCAGATATATATTATCTGTTTACTCTCCCTAGATCATGAGTAATTCTTCTTTACTCCCCCTACAATCAACAACTCACTTAAAAGTTTATCAGCCAGATCAGAAAATCAGATAATAGATACTGAAAATGTACTAACTTCTTTCAAATACAACTTTTCAATCAAAGATAATATGATAGAAGAAATTGTCCCCTCAAATGCAGAAATTACTTACTCCCCCTCAAACCATGCACAAATTGTATCATGTGTTTGAATAAGTTGAATTCAGCACAACAGATGATATCAGACAAACAAGTTTAAGTTGATTTTGGTACCCATACCTGTATGGGTCCTTGAATGTGAGTACTGGTTTGAGGTATACTGGAAGAGCCGAACCATCTATTCTAATCAGATGTTCTTAAAGTAGATCTTATCATTGGAAAATAGGGATAGAATATGTACCGTACCACCTATTTTCATACCTTCAGTTTTCAAAATCATTCGGTCCATAAGTTGACTAGCTCATGTTTTGTTCATTAAAACTGAGTAATTGATTAAGAGAATAAACATAATGCTTTGAGTCAATCTTTATATCATCATACACAGCTGCAGTTGATCTCTTTTTTCAAATCATCTTTTCCTGCTTAGAAGTGTTAGTATTTGCACCAAAAACAGAAGAATTATAAAACAAATTAGAATCATGAATCTGATTTGGTGATTTGATAGATGTTGAAGGAATTTTGGTAAGGGTAGAACTTGAACCAGCAGATAATTCAAATTCCTTCAGTGTTGCTGACAGAACATCTCTTTCTTCAACCATCAAATCAAGTCTCATCTGTATTTCAGATTTTAGAAACCTATCCTTCATCACTTAAATACTTTTTTTTCAATCTTGAACTTTTTTTCAATTGCAGACTCATATCCTTTATTTTCTTTCAAACTTGTTAAGTTATCTATGCATCTGTTGATTTCTTTTCAAATTCTGAAACCTTCTGAGACAAAGTAGAGATCTTAGCTACAAGAACTTGTCTTTCAGTATCAAAGTTACTCTTTTCATTCTCAATAGCTACTTCGAGCCACTTTTTCTATTCTGATAATTCTTTAACAATAAGAGCATTTTTCTTCAAAAGAGTCTTTTTATCAGAAGCAGCACCTCTTTCGTTCATCATATAATGAATTCTGAAGATAAAAAATCTTCTTGTTTAGCTCAGTTCATGTTCTTGCTGGCTCTTTCCTTTCTGTCTCAAACTTCTCTATCTCTAAGATAATACCTTTTTCATAATCAAAAACTTGTTTCGATAACTTTTAAATATTCATTTCACAAGATTTGACCTTACTTTCAAAAAAATTCCTTTTATTATTAAAACTGATTTTCTCCTTTTTCAAAAACTTTTCTTGCTTCTTCAACAGACTTCTTTTTATTATCTAAAGCTTTTTCAAGTTCAGATATTTTCTTTGAAAGCTCACCACTTGTATCTTTAAAATCAGATTAATTATGAAGCTCAATTTGTCTCTTTTCCAAATCAGTGTTTTTCTTTACCAAAAAATGTATTCGATGAATGAAGAGAAGCAATTTTCAAGACATGCTCATTAATTGCAGATTCAAGAGTAGAAATTTTGTCTGACATTTCTTGAAACTTGTTTGTCAAAACTTTGTTTTCCTCAGAAATATCATTTTTCTCTTTTTCTAAATCCTGAGCCCATTGAAGATTTGTAACTTCACCGATTTTGCATAAATGGGTTCTTTCATCTTTCAGCTGTTGAAATTTAGAAGAAATTTCTTTTTCTTGTTTAAGTTGTTTTTGAAAATCTGTCAGTTTAGTCATCATTTTCTGCATCTGATCGAGAATCTATCTCGGAATAAACTTTTTGTCCAAAAGATTGATCTTTTGGTCGTAATCAGTTTAAAATCTAGAAAGATCTCGACACAACTTGTCAGTTCGGAATTCTTGACAAGAATAACTGTTTCAACAGTCCTTGAGGATATCTTGTTGACCTTTACGCAAAACTGCTCCGATAAATAATGCCCTCCTCCTGAGACTAAGCACGGGTCTGGGGGCAATGCCCCGAGAATTTTTTTACAACTATGTAGCTCCCCATTATAGAAAAATTCACAAGAATATCATATTTCTCTTATGAAAGAATCACTGATTGAACAGTGAGAATCACGGATTGAGCTTTGAGTATAAGAGATTTACCTTCTGAAATAATCACGGATTAAAGCTTTAAAGAATCACGGATTCCATTTTTTGGAGAAACACGGATTGATCCTTGATCCAATATTGAGAAACACGGATCTTCTTAATCTGATAAGAAAGAGACACAGGTTGATCCGTAAACAAAATATTATGGATTGGTCCGTAAACTGAGAAACACTTGTTGATCCGTAAACAAAGAATTACGAATTCAGGTAATCCCTTTGAATCCGATATACACTATTCACGGATTGGACTATCTGCTTGATCCAATATCTTCAAGAACACGGATTAGGAAATCTTCAAGATCCGATATTTGCTGATGAACACGGATCAAGAACAATTTCGAGCAAAACTTCAAAAATTTGTGCGAAATGTGATTAATTTTCATCAAAAATCCAAAATTGATCAACCAAAATACGTAGGTTGGTGCGAAATGTGATTTAGAACACTTTCTAAACACAAAATTCGTCCTAAAACTCGCTAAAAATGAATCAAAATCACCATTTTTGACTTAAAACTCTATGAACTTCCTAAAAATCCAAAATCACCAAATTGAAGTATCAAATCTATGAATTTGATTACAACTTTGTAATCAATCTGCTTGAAATCAAGTCCTAATCGTGATCCTACCATCAATTTCATCAAATTTTCCTTAGAAATTGGAATTTGATCTTCAAAAACTTCATAGAACCGTAAAAAACTTCAAAAACTCTAAAAATCCTCCAAAAATGATCAAATCAGTCCTAATTGCCTCAAACTTGTCCATTAAACGTCGAAAATCTGCTCTAGATTGCTGAATTAAGCTCTGATACCAATTGTTATTTCCAAATATGATGATCAATCTATGAATCACTTGAAGAATCAACAATGGAGAAGTTGAGAGAAAAAGTCAAAGTAGTAAAGAGAAAGTCAAATCTCATTTATCTCACTTGCAGAGACGGAACCCCATAGGGGCCTTTGGGGGCTATGGCTTCCCTGCTTTTTTCAGTCAAATACTATATATGTCATATACAAAACATATTAAGTTGGCTGCTTTAGTGGCTAACATCTTGTACCCACATCCTTTAGGTCCCAATATCAAATCCCATAAGCTACATCTTGTACCCACATCTTGTACCCACATCCTTTAGGTCCCAATATCTATTTTTCCTTTCATGCGTTACAATTTTAATTATCAAATATTAATATCAAATATATATAAAACTTAGTTTTTAAAAGATATAAATAAATTTCATGTACTACAATTTTAATTGTTAAATATTAATATCAAATATATATATATATATAAATTAGTTTAAAAAAAATAGACATAAATAATATTTAAGATGGTATATATATAATATTATATTAATAACCTAAAGGTTTTGTTTTTATTAGTTAATAATAGTACAAAAAACTAAACAAGTTTATATTACTATTTTTCGGTTAATAACTGGTTTTGAGTTTTAGATGTTGCTTACCCAAACACTTACTCAATAAGTGTTTACTAGTAAAATTTGACACTATCACTTATCTTGATGGGTAAGATTTTTTTTCCATCAAAATGATATCATATGCAACAATTTATTCGGTAAATGTTAACCAAATAACGGTCGTCACCCATTTACTTGCAAGGTAAGACTCTTAATCCTTACCATCGACTTACTAGGTAAGATTCTCGGTCTTTGCCATGTCCATCCGGTAAGGTAATATGACTTGGTAAACGTTTATTGGGTAAGCCTTTGGTAAACGAACACTTAGTCTTCCATTAACAAATTTTCTCTAAAATTTCATATTAGATCATAGAAAAAAAGAATAAAAAAGTTACTTACGTATCATTTGGATCTCTAAAATTTTGTAATAATATATGTTCGGCCCTGGAGACTACAACGGTTGTGTTCCGCCCCTGCTCACTTGTGAATGCTACATTCACAATACAAAGGGAAGGGGTATTTATACCCTTACATCATGAATAAGCAAAATACACATAAAGCTTGAATACAACATAATTTTCAGTCCTTACATAGAGTTAATACCAATACAACATGTTGAGGGGGAACATTCAGATATAAACTCAGAGATACATCTAGAACAAGAAGTTCAAGCTATAATTGATGAAAATGATGATTAGAACAATCTTACAAATGTTCTACCTCTTCCAATAAATGGAGAAAAGCTTATTGTTCACATCAAATTTTAGGTGATACCTCAAGTGGAGTGAAAACAAGGTCTGCTATAGCTAATGAATGTTTTTATATAATTTTTCTTAGCAGCATTGAACCTAAAAAGCCATGTGAAGATCTTCAAGACCCAGACTGGGTTTTAGCTATGCAAGAAGAAATTTTACAATTTGAAAGAAACAAAGTCTAGAGGCTCATTCCAAGACCCAAGGGCAAATACATTATTGGAACCGAATGGGTATTCAGAATTAAAAAGGATGAGAATGGAACTGTAGTAAGAAACAGAGCAAGATTAGTAGCAAAGGGTTACTGTCAACAAGAGAGCATTGATTATGAAGAAACATTTGCTCATGTTGCAAGGTTAGAAGTAATCCAAAATTTTCTAGCATATGCTGCACACAAAAATCTTAAAGGATATATACCAGATGTATGTCAAATGTGCATTCTAAAATGGAATACTACATGAAGAGGTATATGTAGAACAACCTAAGGGTTTTGAAATCCGTATCATGTCTGTGTTAGATAAAGCTTTGTATGGTCTTAAACAGGCTTCTAGAGCATGGTTTCAAACTCTTACAGATTTCCTTCTCATGTTTGGATTTAAGAAGTTACTGTAGATACAACTTTTTTTCTGAACAAACAAAGTAAGGATTTAATTTTGATACAAATATATGTTGATGATATAATTTTTGGGTCTACAAATTCAAAATTTTGTAAAAACATTGAGACAATTATGCAAACGAAGTTTGAAATGAGTATGATGGGACAGTTAAATTTCTTTTATTGGACTTCAAGTGAAACAACTTCCCATAGGAATATTCATTAATCAAGCTAAATATATTAAAGGTTTACTTAAAAAGTATAATATGCCTGATTGTATTTCAATAAAAACACCAATGGCTACTGGAGTTAAACTGGATGCAGACTTAAGTGGTAAATCTGTAGATCAGAAGACTTATAGATGTATCATTGATTCATTATTATACTTAACTTCAAGTACACCTGATATTATGTTTGCAACATGTTTTTGTGCATGATATCAAGCCAGTCCTAAAGAATCACACCTTGGTGTAGTTAAAAGAATTCTAAGACATCTAAAAGGCTCACCAACACTAGGTCTTTGGTATCCTAAGGATTTTGGTTTTGAGCTAACAACATTTACAGATGCAGATCATGGTGGTTGTAGACTTGACAGGAAAAACACCTATGGATAATGTCAATTACTAGGTGATAAGTTGGTTAGCTGGACTTCAAAGAAACAAAATTGTGTTTCAACTTCCACTCTAGAGGCAGAGTATATTGTTCTTTGGATGCAGACACAACTTAAAGAGTATGGCTATCAATTTTAGAAAATACCATTGTATTGTGACTCAAAGAGGGCAATAACCATAACAACTAATCCTATTCAACACTCCAAGACCAAACATATATGTGGATCCCAGAATATGAGGTAACGATGTGCTTTATAAAGAATAATCAATAAAAATACGAAGAACGCTATGAATATGATGAAGATCCGAAGTCGGATATCTTACTTGTATTGAATAATAACAGATTTATCTCTCACAGTTTAGCTCTCAATATTTCGCACTAATGTTCTTCTTCTTCTAATGCTAGCCCTAACCCTCTATTTATATGTATAGGAAATACGGTATAAGGAAAGTAAAGATTAAGGCATTATACACTTGCCTTATTTACAAAATAGAATGTTTCCTTATATTTAAACATTAAACCTTTCCTAATTTAATGACTTTGTTGACTTTACACTTTAGCCCTCCACGTCTTCAATAGTTGTCATCTCGGATACAATATTTTCAGACCTAACAATATAGATATCATGTATCATTTTATTAAAGATCATGTTGAAAAAGGTTACATTTAAATGTTCTTTGTGTAGACTGATTACCATCTTGCAGACTTATTCACCAAAGCTCTTGATGAGAAAAGATTTATCTTTCTAGTGAGTAAGCTAGGTATGTTAAATTTAAAACCTGATTATCCAGTTCCTAGTATCCAAGCTGGGAATGCTCAATCTTAAAACCTGATTATCCAAAATCAGAGTGCCTCAAAATCCTTAAAAAACGTCTATCCAAGGGTTTTTGCACATTAACTCGTTGAGTCAATCTGCATAACACTTGGATTCTCATCTTACAGTTCCGTATTTTCAATGTTTTTTTTTCTTTCCTTTTATTTCTACCTCGCTGTGTATATCACCATGGTTCATCATTCAAGGGGGAGCAACAAGGTACGTTTTCCTACTCATTCACATTCATAGGGGGAGCACACCACTGTATGCACACATTTAGGGGGAGCCATTTTTTTATGTGATTTTTAAGTTTTAAAAAAAAAAAAAAAAATTAATTTTAAGTGCAGTTCTCGGCCCTTAAGGGCTCGACAAAAATGGGATTATCGACCCCCTCTGGCTCGATAACCTCCCCAAACGACTCTTGTTAACGGGAAATTTTTCATCGGCCCAATCACTTTCTGCCACGTGTCATCACCCGATGACCACTATTTAAAGAAATCGGGTCCCTCTCTCAAAGGACCTTTCTTCACAAGTTTGAATTTCCCTCGTTCTCTCTGAAAAACCCTTCAAGTTCTTGGCTATCCAAGATCAAAATCTCCAAACTTCGAGTTTTTCAGATCTGAAAGCAACACCAGGTTCGTAATTCTCCCCTTATCATCTTTAATTCTTGCACTTAGTACTTAAAACTGTTGCATGATCCATTTTTTCATGATTGACTGTTCGGTTTTTGGGGTTTATTATGGGTTTCCGATTTTGACTGTTCATCAGTCAAAATCGTGGGTATTTAATGGTTTTTAGTCTTAAGTGCTTTACTAATCTTGCTCCCTATCACTAATCGCACCTAGTCATAGGATTTTGCCTTAGTTTTAGGCCCTTTTTGGAATCTGAGCACTTAGAAGTTCTTAGTCTGGGTTATGACGTTTTATCGAGTCCTTCATGAGCACTTGAATTTTTATCGAGTCTCGATACTGTGTTCAAGAACACCATCTTTTTGCCAAAGTTTTTTTATCGAGCCTTTATGACTCGATAACATTCCTTGTCGATCATAAACTCGATGATAAACACCAAGTGTTTTTATCGAGCCTTTATGACTCGACACCCTTTGTTATCGAATTTCATAAACTCGATGAAAAAACCAAGTGTTTTTATCAAGCCTTTATGACTCGATAACTTTTGTTATCGAACTTCATAAACTCGATGAAAAACACCAAGTGTTTTTTATCGAGCCTGTATGACTCGATAACATTTGTTATCGACTCACAATCGATCGATAAAACCTACTAAGTGCTCTCATCGAGTCATTTTGGATCGATATCCCGCCCTTGCATGGTCCATGTATTCTAATCGAGCCTCATAGATTTGACATCATGCTACATAGATCGATATTTTTTCTAAAAAGTGTTCAAGTACTTTCATCGACCCTTAGGCACTCGATAACCTGTTCTTCTCGATTCTCATTGACTCGACAATTCCTCTACAGGTTTGCTCTAAATTTTTCCAAGTCTAGTTGTCGAGTCTCCTTCAATCGATAAACATTTTTTATCGATCCCATTGCACTCGATAACAATTGTTATCGACCCAATGAGACCCGATAAAAAGACTTGGCATTTTTTAAAACTCTCAACACTAACTGTACACTTGGCTTGCCTAACTGTCTTATTTCAGAAACCAATGGCAGCCATGAATGACCCAAACATGTCCGATGATGAAAACCCGATGCCATCCGAACGCTCGACCGAACCAAGCATCAACGCAGCAAACCGGGATGACCTCTTGATGCCACGAGCTCACTTTCGCCAAATCAAACCGAATAACCACCGACTAGACTTCGGCATCACTCTCGAACACCAGATCATTCTCGACATTCTTCAGCAACATCCGCTTCGCTTTGCATTTGCACTAGACCACCGAGTACCCATGTTCTACCTCCAACAATTCTGGTATACACTGACTTATCATCCGGACGAAGGTGACCATCATTTCACGGCTCAGATCGATGACTTTATCACCCGCCTAACTCCAGCCAGGATTCGCCGCATTCTCCGCCTACCGCTAGCTACCGCCGAACACCCATACGAAGCTTTTGCAACCGACCAACAACTGGTTGCCATTCCTATTCATCCATGCAATGATGACTTCTCGACCTGCCATTCCTAGAAGAGCCGGAACACCCTTAGGCCCAACCTGTGCTCTTAAATTTCTACGCCTGAATGATCGGGTCTTCCAAAATACCATGCCTATCCCTGAAGCGCTCCTCGCTTATGCTGATCAGAATGCACCTAGTGTAATAGCCTATAGGGAGCGACATGGCTTAATGGCCTAACCACCTCCGGTTGCGCCTGCCCAAGAGCCGATCCAAGAGGAAAATATTGAGGGAGGTGAGGGTCCTAGAATAGAAGAACAAGGTCAGGATCAAGGGGATCCCGACCAGGGAGATGAGCGCACTGTGAGGGGACATGACGAGGGAGGTGCATCTGATCAGCCCCCCCCAACCAACCTACTACCAACCACCCCCGCACTCGACCCATTATCCCCACACCCCGACTCAAAACTTTAGTCAGCCGACAACGTATCCGCCCCCGCTCTTCATCATCGGATGAAGATGCATCCGACAACCAACCGCTCCGTCGTCGCCAACGCACTGTAGAAATAGAGGTGCAAGCCGTCACCCGCATTGGCCCTCAACCCTCTATAACCTAATCCAGCTCTGAAAATGATGCATCATCAACTGAACCGAATCCTGATCCAATCATCCGTTCACCCACATCCGCTCCTACCCTACCGTCTGATGAGGAACCTCAATTCAACTTCGACTTTGAAGCAAATCCGTCCTCCCCATCTATGTCAGACATATTCCCTGAAACCTCTATTGGAGAGATAAGGAGAACGGAAGGAGTACAAGTTGAAAAAGAATCAGTGAGGATGAGCGAAGGGGAGACAAAAACGATAGAGAGTGAGTGTCCAAAATCCCCCGACCAGGTAACCGCGTCCACTAGCCCTACTCATTCGTTGGGTGTGCCTAGTGGACAAGTCGCTGTGGACCTAGCAGGCGCAATTGCACGCCCCTCCCAGCCACTCTGAAGGCTCACAACAGCCAACAGTTTCAACAATACTTGTGAGTCTAGCACCTTATCTAGTTCCCCTCCACTCGGGAGGTATAGCTATTGAAACAAGAGGCAGTAGCTCACCTGCTTCGACTTCGGTTGTGTGCACATCGAGTCTAGAGCCTGCTAGGGGACACGAGTCTTTACACACTGCGAGCCTCCGTGGCCCAGTCGGAACTCCCATAGTGATGTCCACTCCGGACATTCCACGAGGATTGGGAGGAAATCCTACCAGCGCTACATCTTCGCCAATGCTGAACGTAGGTCATACAGTTGAATCAACTGTTATATCAACGGGCAATCTAAGTGATCCCGGAGTTACCCCCACAGCTACCACCTCTTCGTCCTTCTCTATTCCCTCGGAAGGCGAAGCACTCATTGCGGCTCACTTACAAAGTGCACGAGACACCCTTGCTGAACATCTGGTCCTTATGACAGCCGAAAGAGAAGCCTTTGTGCGCCATATTCGTGAAGCTGCGCGTCTTAAAGAGCCGACTCCTGTTCACACCGAATCTGCTCATGCAAGCTCCAGCCGTCCAAGCACCAGCCACTCCCCACCGCCACCATCACCCCCCAAAGATCGACCACATTCCCCGCATCAATATGAGTATAACACCGATGAACTCATGTCGATGTTGTATGCTAATCTGCTCGCCGAATCCAATGCCACCGGCCAACCGGAGGATTCACTTGAAGGTCTTCTTCGCCGCAATCTTCAAATCCCCACCGTAACTCGTCACGAGTTCGATGTATTCCGCGCACACATAGACCAAGAGCTCGCCGACATGAAAAATGCCCAACAGCGCCAAACGGAAGACATCCTGGGTGCTATTACTGCTCTTCGAACGGAAATCCAAGAGTCTTGTCGTCCGGCAGTTCGTACTTCTACTTCCAGACCTCATCAGGACGACCCGGGCTCCGCTCCAACTCGTCCTGAGGGGGAGACACGCTAAACGGCAATATCACGATCTAGAGCATCTGCTGCCTCAGCTTCAAGACCACATGCTCAATCCACCCAACAACGGCAACGCACTTCGACGACTCAAGAGGACGATACACCAACGGTTGAAAAGCCTGCGGATATCGAATTCGAGAGTACGGCGGCGAACCCGGCCCGAACTGTTGAACCGGCCCGAACTGCCGAACGAGAACAAAATGAAGAACGAGTCGATGTTCAACGTCTGCGCAACTCACTTCGAAACTGGTTCCGAGATCCATATGAACCAGTACTTCAAGAACAAGACTATGTGAACTTGAGGCACACAGCAAGAAACTATGCCTTAAGGGATCAAAACGAACCAAGACTCCTACCTCATCAAAAACGAATGTTAATGGACAGTAAGTCCAAATGGGTGAATCGGCAGATACGTGTGCCATATCTTGAGGAAACCATGGAGAAGATCTTCCGCAAAGAAGCAAAACCTGATGATCTGGCACACATTCATCTAGTGATGGAAATGGATCCTGCTCAAGTTAGAGAGTATCTCCATATCCTGAGGATGAGAGCTTTACCTCAAGCTGAAGTGGTCTCTAGGCACAGGGTTGTCGGGATTTTGAAGATAGACACTGCAAGGATTTTCCAAGTCGAATATCCGATTTTCACTGTTCAAAGAGAAGACGGTAAAACGTATTCCTTCTCTGAAGCCGATTTTGCTAATCTCGATATTATGGACTTGGAGATCATCTACAATGATCTGAGAGATAAGGGCAACCGAAACATACACGAGCAAAGAGCTTTAAGGGCAGTGGTTAGACATGTTCAGAAGGAGCTTAGGTACAGTTATCTTCATGATCTTCAACGAGAAATCGAAAGCGAGCAAAAGAAGATACACATTACTAAGCTCTGATACCAATTGTGGATCCCAGAATATGAGGTAACGATGTGCTTTATAAAGAATAATCAATAAAAATATGAAGAACGCTATGAATATGATGAAGATCCGAAGTCGGATATCTTACTTGTATTGAATAATAACAGATTTATCTCTCACAGTTTAGCTCTCAATATTTCGCACTAATGTTCTTCTTCTTCTAATGCTAGCCCTAACCCTCTATTTATATGTATAGGAAATATAGTATAAGGAAAGTAAAGATTAAGGCATTATACACTTGCCTTATTTACAAAATAGAATGTTTCCTTATATTTAAACATTAAACTTTTCCTAATTTAATGACTTTGTGGACTTTACACTTTAGCCCTCCACGTCTTCAATAGTTGTCATCTCGGATACAATATTTTCAGACCTAACAATATAGATATCATGTATCATTTTATTAAAGATCATGTTGAAAAAGGTTACATTTAAATGTTCTTTGTGTAGACTGATTACCATCTTGCAGACTTATTCACCAAAGCTCTTGATGAGAAAAGATTTATCTTTCTAGTGAGTAAGCTAGGTATGTAAAATTTAACTACGTAATAATTTTGGTAAGTTTTCTATGATTCAGAAATCTAAAAAACAAAATTCGTTATTTCATAAATCTGAATTTTATTTCTCAAACTATCAGAGTAAAAGATAAAATTCTAAATATTAGTCTTTTAGACTTAGTATAATTCTGAAATTCTATCTTCCGAACTCCGAACTATCACTTCTCAAACTTTCTTTCTAACTCTTAAAAATTCTTTCAGATTTTAGTTAAATTTACATTTCTGTCTTTTTCAATAATTTCTATAGATATTTTTTCGAGAGGGAGCTTACTTGTTTTATGCATCATTTAAGGGGGAGTTAGATATGTTAACTGTGATTATATGTTTGATATCCTGAGCTTAAATCACTTAAAAGATGGACAACTTTTAAGAAGGTAGTTATTTGTGTTGTTCAAATTATCTCTGAAAGTTTTTCATAAATTTTCAGAATTAAGGTAGATTTTAAATGTATTTTAATTTAGAGTTATTCATAACTCTGAGGAGGCAAAGTCAGAAGTCTGAGATTATATCTCAGAGTTATACACTAGCACTTCAGAGATAAATACTTGTAAAAATGCCAAAAAAAAAGAGAAAACTGAATAACACCATGAGAACCCTCCATCTGGACGGTATGCACAAATGCATACCGGTAATTTGTAACATGCATTTGTGCATATGCACTAATGCATAGGGGTGGCAATTCTCGACACGACACGAAACACGATACGAACCCGACATGAAAATAAACGGGTTAGGGTTGAAGTTTTTGACCCGCCAACCCGCCAAATAATCGGGTCGTGTTCGGGTTGACCCAATCGTGTCGCGGGTTGACCCGCCAACCCGCCAAGCAATTTTTAATTTTTTTAAATATATTTTATATTTAGTTGTTTAGTTAAAAATTAAAACTAAAGAAACAAAAATGAAACCCTAACTTCACGTCTTCAATTAAAGATATTTTATATTTAGTTAAAAATTAAAAATGATCCGCCAACCCGTTTTTGACCCGCCAACCCGCCACCAACTCGTCAACACGACCGTGTCCGAGTTAGTGTTGTGTATCTCGACACGATAAGCTAAATAGGTCGTGTCCGGGTTGGGCCTCCCTCACCCGCCAACCCGCGACCTGCCAACCCGAACACCACACGATTGTCACCCCTATTGGTGCATTGAAAAAACCCAGCTTCAATCGCTTGTATGCATTTGTGCATACCATTTGGATGGAGGGCTCTCAGGGTGTTTTTTAGTTTTCTTTTTTTAGCGTTTCCCCTGAAACTCCCTATATGTATGTATATATATATAGAGGAAGGTTCAAATGAGAACTTTGCATTTTTAAAGGAACAAAGTGACAATTGTGGATCACATATGATGTGGGTCCCACATAATATTAAATCATTTATGATTTAATATGATTTAATATTAAATCATAAATGATTTAATATTATGTGGGACCCACATCATATGTGGTCCAAAATGAGTTCCTTTGTTCCTTTAAATTGGTAGTGTTCTCGTATGATCCCTCCCCTATATATATATATATATATATATAATATAGGGCCATAATCAAATTAAAAACACAAAAAAAGTTACAAACTCGTAAAAACCGATATAAAATTAATTTTTTTCATGACTTTTTTTCATCAAAATCTATAATTTAAGATAGTGTTTCACATATGTTTGGGGTTCACCTTATGAAATAATTACATGTGATTTTTTTTTTGATTTACCTATTGAAACCAAAAATATAAGTAAAAAATATTCATATGGTGAAACAAATACATGTGAAAGTTTCATGTTATGAAACAAATATATATGGAATAATATCTTAAATCCTAGCATTTGATTAAAATAAATAATGCAAAAAAATATTTTTATATCAGTTTTCACGAGTTTGTAACCTTTTTGTGGTTTTTATTTGATTATCGTCACACACACACATGTATATATATATAGAGGCTGGTTCATTTAGAAACTGGACGAAGAGTAGAAACTATAGAAACTAGTTCAATCAATATAAAAAATAAGTTTTTTCATGATTTTTTTTCATCAAATGCTATGATTTAAGATATTATTGCACATATGTTTGTTTCACTTTGTGAAAAAATTATATTTGAAAATTTTACATTATAAAACAAATACATGTGAAACTTTTTCATAAAAAATTTTATGAAAAACTTTTAACTTATGAAAAACAAATAAACGTGAAACTTTTACATTATGTATATATATATATATAGGGTTGGGTTCGGTGAGACCAAGGGTTTTCCATGAGACCCGTGAGACCAACCCCTAACCATTGATCACTTTTTAGTGTGAATGATCTGATGGATGTAATTGCTCCCCCCCTTTTGAATACACAAGGGTATTTTTGACCATCCTTTGTTTTTTTCTTTCCACGCCAATAATCCAAGGAACAGGTCCTCCATTGTCGAGCTCTCTTGTGTACGATCTCTCTTCCATTGTTGCACTCTCCGGCGAGGTTTCTACTCTATCATACTCTAATCGATGGAACTTCTTGTGAATTTGTCGGCTTTCTGTAAGTAAATCTTATAAGTAGTCAGATATCTTTCACTTTTCTTCATTCTCTTCTCTTGATCTAGGGTTTATTTGTTTTGATTTTAGAAATCTTATACATGTTTTGTTTTCTTCTTCTTCCTCTTCTTTAGATTTAGAGTTCAGTTGCTTTGATTAATTTAAAAGAATGACCGATGAAAGATGATCCCTAGAGTGTCTCGAATGAGTTTTACGATGATGAACAATGTAATCAAGATAATTACTTTCTTAGGGCTAATTTTTTTCCTTGTGATGCCGTTAACTAGTTGCAAATATTCAACATTTTCTAGTAAAAATTCTCACTGATTGTGAAGTTTTATTTAATTTTGAGAATGCCAGAATAATCATTGTGTTTTTCATATAAATCTTGCTATGAAGGTTCACTTATTACTGGTTAGCTTCATGAATGTATAGACATTCTTTTGATTAATTGTTTCGACCGTGGAATTTCATCAGCTTGCCTGATACTAATGTCCAAAATTTTCAGAGAATGTTTTTACTTACTTTGAAGATTAAATCAGTTGTTGTGAACACTTGTTTCATTATGGCTCTTATATAGACCTTGTTGTGAAGGTTCACCTGTCATAGGATTAGCTTCAATTATTATTTATATCTACACATTTCAATAATTTGAAATAAAATAGTACTTACACTCACTCTGCTTGATACACATTCACATAAAAGGTTTTGTCATTGGATTAGCTTTGCATAAATAGTTTTTACATTTTACCCATTCTCATGGAGTGTTGAAATGTACTCCAACCTTACAAAGTTTATGGTGAAAGCATTTTGGAAACAAAATTTTCTTTTTTATGTTTTTCCACATGGTATTTATCTTGTTTAAGTGAATTGAATAAATAGATGACTAATCCAGGTATTGGTGCAGGTTGTTGGCCGTCTTGGATGCTAAAGATAGAGTTTTTTTTTTAAAAGAGCTAGAGATAGAGGTTGTTGTTCATTGTTTTATGTCGGTTTGCCAATGGCTTAGCACAACAAAGGGATGGCCGAAGATAATTTGGAGGATGAAGAGATGTCTCATGTGTTGTTATTTGGATGTTTGTGATTGATTAAAGGGTGACATTTTAAGCCGACATACCACTTGTACTCTTTCTCAGCATGTGTTTCTACCTTAGTTGATCTATCAGTGACATGTGACCAATGGCTAATTTCCATCTTAGTCTACATTTCCTCCAAAGGATGTGCTCATTGGCCTATGTTCAGCGGATTAGATTTAGTATAGGATGCCTAACATCGAAGATAAAGATTAAAAGCATTGGCCGACATTGATGTGGATAAAAGGGGTTGTTATAATGTGTTGGAGCATATTGTTTCTATTCATAATTTGTAATGGAATTTTTATGCAAGATATTTGGGATACAAATTTAAGATGTAAAGGCATATAGAAGGGTTACTATGTTAGAGCTCTACTAAAGCATGTTTTGGAAAGGCACACAGGGATTTGGGAGTGTATGCCCTCTTTTAGTTTGTGATAGGTTTTTGATGTTTTAATAACAATTTGTATGGGTTCCATCTCATTTACCCAAAAAAAGATATTGTTTTTTTAAATGTTGGTAATGTCTTAACTTCGGACAATGTTCTTTCCAACATATAGTTCTCAGTTTGAAACAAACTATCAAACAATTAGCTTAACCTTCACAATAAGTTTGTTGCGAACCAATCAGTTAATGTGAAGTTAATAACAAGTGATACAAGAAAGTATTATTGAGTGAGGTGATGTGATTGAGATTAAGAATTTCTCAAAAGTCAAACCAATCAACTAAAACACTATAGAAAGAACATTCAAAAGCAATAACCTAAACTTTCACAAAGAATTTACTATGAAAATTTTGATGTTGATTGAAAATGATTTATAATATCATTGGCTTATAACAATTATTTAACGACCAAGTTGCTCCAAAACTATCATCACAATGTTCATCCATTATGTTTTGGGCAAACATGAAACCAGTTTACTAAATACTTACAATAGGTATCTAAAAAACAATGTTCTACACCATTATATAGACTTAGGATCACATGAGACCAACATGTTTCCGTGAGATCTGTGAGACCACATTTTTATACTTGAAACTTCATAACAAAATACTGTGAAGGTAACCTTCAGAGTGTTTTTGCTGTGAAGGTTCAAACTTTTTTTTTACCTTCACAGAGTTTTGATGTGAAGTTTCAAGTATAAAAAAGGTGGTCTCACGGGTCTCACAAAAATAATTTGGTCTCATGTGAACCCAACCCCCATTACATAAAACTAAACCTACACAATAAGTTTGAAGTGAAAACTTGTTCAATTTGATCTTAAGCTAAAAACAATTCATACAAGAAATTAAGTATCATTGGGATAGTTGATACTAAATTTGCAACCTGGGTCATACAATCTATTTAAAAATGAAATTTGAAACAAACAATGATAACAATCAGATTAACCTTCACCATTAAGTTTGTTGTGAGGGTCAGACAATTGATACAAGAAGTTACTGTTAGGACTAAAATTATATTGTGACAAAATAAGGAAAGTATGTGTTTTAATGTAAAAAGAAAGTTTATAATTCCTTTCTTCTTAACTTCCTTAATTAGATTAGTCCCCCCTCCTAATATAAATAGAGACTTAGGGTCATAGGTCGATTAACATAGTGAGAGAAGGAGCCGAGATATTGTCAGATCATTGTAATCAATATTCAAGTGAGATATACAACTACGCATATTCGATATATTCATAGTGTTCTTAGTATTTACTACATTCATATTATTGTACTTGATAATTTGGGATCCACAATTGGTATCAAAGCCTGAGGTATGAGTTTTGGCTATTTTCTGAAGTATTCAACGAAAAAAGAAGGTAAAATCTCGACTTCTGCACTTGAACCTTTGTCCACTCAAACTTCCATAGTTTGACCCGACAAAACTTTTTAATCTCTAAACCAAGATCTGTTATTTTTTTTCGATTCTTGGTTTTCGATTGAAACTTATTATCTTGAATCGATAAATCTTATTATTTGTTCTAAAGCCCAGATCTGAATTTCTATCTAGTCTCTTCACTCGATAAAATTTTAAATTCTTGTCGATCACAATTATGATCTCTTGATTTTTATTAGGATAGTTTAATCTGTTTAAATTGAAATTATTATAGTTTATTTTAGTTACTTTTGAAATTTCTTTACACAAGAAAACTTAGGAACTAGTGACCTTTGCAGCTTTTCTTACTAAAGAACTCTTAAGTAAAAATAATAAATTTTAGTAATTTTGGTTTTTGTTCTTTACTGAAAAATAAGAAACTCGAGAACTTAGCTATTCTTGTCAATAAAAAGACTTGTTCTTTTTAGTCAAAAACCCTTTGTTCTTGTTTTCTGGTTTATCAGTTAAAGAAAACTCAGATTTGATATCTTTGAGTTTTTATCGAGTCCTGTCAATCCGCAAAAACTTTGTTATCGAGTCTTTAGTTTTTAACAGTATTTCTTGTTGAATCCGTTTTACCCGAGAAATTGTTTTATCGAGTCCCCAATACTCGACAAGAAAACTTGTCGACTCCTCTTGACCCGACAAGAAATCTTGTCGACCTAGTCTAACCCGACATAAATTTTGGTCGAACCCTTCCCTATCGAGAAACACCTTCTGTTTTCCAAAGAAAACTCAAAAAAATTCCAAAACTCGCTGATCGAGATCATCTAGTTAAGTACAATGACTACACGAGAAGGCATGGCCATTGGTTCAGACACCAAACTCCTAATTTTGTTCCCCGAAGAGTACTCATAGTGGAAAGACCGATTTCTTGACTTCATGGAGAGGAATGATTATGCTGATGAAATAATGTGGTCAATCAATGAAGGACCCCCTCCGACTTTTTACCAAACCCTTCCTGCTATGCCGAATGCTGACCCTCCTCTACCTGTTCGACAAGAAATCAAGCCAAAGTCTGCCTATAACGACACCAAAGAAAATTGCAAAAGGCAATTAGCTTGCCAAGTCCTATCTTTTGATGAGTATCCCGAATGAATTCTACATGAGCATCGTTAGCCACAAAAGAACTGCCAAAGCCATGTGGGAAGAGATTGAGAAATTCATGTTTGGTACAAAGATCGGGACTCAACTCAAGATCACAAATTGCTTCTCTCAATACGAGGACTTCAAGGCCAAAGAGGGTGGTGAAACTCTTTCTGCAACCTATACCAGGTTCGTTCACTTGATAAATGAACTATGCAAAAATGAAATCTGAAAGACAAAGATCGAGAACAACGTGAAGTTTGTTAGTAATCTACAACCTGAATGGTGTCGCTTTGCCAACCAAATCAAACACATCAAATTTTTGCCGAACTCGATCTACATGAAGTCTATGAAACCCTCCTACAAGACAAGGAAGAAGTGCTCGAAGCTATGAGGACAAACAACAAAGTCAAGAAATCATCTAATCCCATTGCCTTAGTTGCGAAGGAAACACAAACTTCTTCCCGTAATTCTCCTCAAGAAGCCATTCCTGAATTGAACGATGAAGAATTTGATTATGATTCAGAAATTGCTCAATTTCAACAGCAATTAGTTCTGCTCACTAAAGACTTTCAACAAAAATTCTGATGTGGGCTTGGACGTGGAGGATCGGGCCTTGATGTTCTTGGAGGCTTATGATCGGGCCACCAAACAGGGTCGCACTTAAATGGCCATAACTTTTGATCCGGGCGTCCGTTTCGGGCCGTCGACCAGGCGAATCGAAGCTACTTCAGAGGAGCATGCTGTGGTTAGGTCCCTAATACTTTAAAGTAGCATGCCGTTCTTAGGTCCCGAAGGGGCCTAACGGACTTTTGAACCCCAAAAAAGATGTTTAAGTGGACCTTATGGACGTTTTAGTGTTTTGTTTTGTCATTTTGGGCTTGTTTTGTTGGGCTTTTTTGTTTGGCCCGTGATCTTTTTTAGGTCCGTTTTATTCTTGCCTTCATATTTAAACATTTCTTATGTAATTTGGATGGTCAGTTCTGAATTTTAGAGACTTTCGGTTTTCTTCCCAAATTTTGAGTTATCTGTTGAATTCGATATTTGACGCCTATGATTCGGAATTCATCGAACGAATCAACGAATCTTAGAAGAGGTTGTCAACGGTATTCGTAGAATCAACGTTGTAATCTAGTTTTCCATTTACTCGCTGCATCAAATTCTCTCGTCGTTCCAATCGAAATCAACAACGCTATGCTTTGGGAACTAAGAATTATGAGCGCAAGGCCATGTTTAAATCAAAGCCTAAAAGAGATGAGCATCGTCCGCCAGTCAAACCTGAAGACAAATTCAAAGGGGAAATGAGTTTGTGCTACAACTGTGGAAAATCCGGCCATTATGTCCGAGAGTGCAAAAAGCCAATAATCAAAGATTCCAACTACTTCACTTATAAGTTGATGTTCGCTAAACAAAAGGAGTCCGAAAAGGTTTTAATGGAGGAAGATGAGCACTGGATGCACCAAGGCAATGATAATGAAGATCCGGAAACTCAACATCAAGCTCACTTCAGTTTAATGGCTTACTCCGACCCGAATGATGAGTCCACATCCAACGCTTCCGACTACATACCCGAGGTAAGCCATTCTGACTATGATAAATTCGTGAATCAAATGAATGACATGATGATCCAATTGCAAGATTTTAAAACTAAATTGAAAACTGAGAAACTCCTGGTTTCCAAATTAGAAGCATGTCTAGATAATAATTACAACCAACTTTTGATTACTTCATCGGAACTTGCTACTTCACAAAACATTGCGAAAAATTTACAATCGGAAAAAGTCACACTTCACGATGAGAATGTTATGCTAAAACAACAAATTTCGGGTCTCACAACTCAACTTCATAAAACCAAAAGTGAGGCCGAAGATTTTTCTCAAAATTATGAGTTTTCCATGATTCAAAGGAATGATCTTTTAGAAAAACTCAAAAACTTGGAACTCAAGCTGTATAAAGTTGGTCAAACGGAACAAACCATCCATCTAAATCCTCCAAAAGAATTAGGTTGTAAAGCCAGATTGGGATCAAATAATCCCAAATGTTTAGAAAAAGCAATTTACAATACACCGACTTTATACAAATTTGAGTATCTTGGCCTTGCCCCGGAATACAAAATTCAGTTCATGAAGTCAAATCCCAAAGTCGAGAAACAAGCTGATTGGAATAGGAAGAATAAAAAGTATCATCAAATTCCATTTTGCTATCCAACGCAAGTGGAACAAGAAACTTCTAAAGAAACTCTTCCTAACAACTACTTTCCTTCCTAAACCGACGAAGAACTTCAGAAAGAACCTCCAAATTACAAACCTTACTTTCCTACCTTATTTTTAGAAAAGAAAATAATCCAATTAGAAAAGGTATTGGAAAGTGAGCGTTCTTCTTCGGAAAAGGAAAAAGAAAATTTGATGTTAAAAGTTCAAATACTTGAAAAAAGAGCCTTGCAAACTGAACTTGATAAAATATCCAAGGCTTCTACATGCAAAACTTTTGTTAGCACGTATTTGGATGACCAAGTCAAAACTATTCCAAGTATCTCTCGAACTTCCGACGATGACTTCGATGATTTTGAGGAAATGCCTCGTTTTGACGAGTATATTGATTCCTCTTGCAACCTCCAATCCAAGGAATAATTAGATGAATTAATTTCCGAATTTGACTTCAATCCAACTCTTCCAAGTCATGAGGAATTTTTAGATAAAGGGATGAAACTAATGGAAATAGTTTTCACTCCAGAAGTTAAGAATGAGTGCTCTACAAGCAATTCTAATTCTAACCAAAAGGAACAAACCCATTTTTCAAAATCCATCAATTCTCATTTTGTTAAAAATGCTAACCGTAATTATGTTCATGTTTCAGCTTTTCGCACTTTAAAGTCAAAGCAAGTTTGTGTCGAAAAAGGCAAAAGTGCTCCGAAGTCATCCCGCAAACACGACAACTTTCTTTTTCAAAATTACCAGATGTTAAAAGAACCAATCGCAATTTTCAATTTCCTTGCACTATTCATTCTATTAAACATTTAATTCACTTTTCTCGGAATAAAATTTGTTGCTCGAATTGCGGTGTGAATGACTTTATCCAATTGAATTCTTTCAATTATGATCGTGGTTACTATCCTGACATGCAAAACTCTTTCAATAATCATCACATGAATTATTTTCCCATCCCTCCTATTTCTAAATGGGTTCCGAAAAAAGACTATGACTAACGCACCTAAGTCCCACTTAAAATGGGCTCCCCAGGATGCTAAGTCAACTAACCCCGATGGACCCATTTACAAATTGGTACCTAAATTTGCCTGATTTTGTGCAGGCCAGTCATGTGTGTCACTTAGATTTTGGATGCTCCAAGCACATGACTGGACAAAAGGAGCTGCTTCCCAACTACAAAGAGAAAAAGGGCGGTTAGTAAGGTTTGGCAACGATCACTTAGCACCAATCAAAGGCCTAGGAGACATTATTCAAGAGAACATCACCATTTCGGATGTCTCATATGTTCAAGGGCTAAGCCACAACTTGTTGAGCATTGGAAAATTTTGTGACAAAGAACTGGAAGTCAATTTCAGACCCGAACTGTGTTGTGTACGTACCTATGAAGGCAAAGAACTTCTCGTTGGTTCTCGAAAGTCAAATCTTTACACAATAGACCTGTCTCAAGTTCAACCTCCCATAGCTGTGTGTCTCGTTTCGGAAGTGACTAATGCGAAGAATTGGCTTTGGCATCGAAGACTATCCCATCTAAATTTCAAGAATATCAATCGACTCTTGATTGGGGGATTAGTCAATGGCCTACCAAAGATCAAGTTTGATAAACTGCACATCTGTGATGCATGCGAAAAGGGAAAAATGAAGAAAGTCACTCGCAAACCAAAAGTAGAACACAGCACCACACGACCCCTCCAACTCATTCATATGGATTTGTGCGGCCCAATGCGGACTCAAAGCATACATGGTAAGAAGTACGTCCTAGTCATGATCGATAACTTCTCCCGCTTCACTTGCGTCAAATTTCTACGAACAAAGGATGAAGCTCCCGAGACGATCATCACTTTCTTAAAGGCCATTCAAGTTAAATTGAAGCTTACCGCACAAACCATTCGAACTGACAATGGCACCGAGTTCAAAAATCATACTCTTGACAGTTTTCTCGAATCGGTTGGTATCGCACACACTTTTTCTGCAGCTCGTACGACTCAACAAAATGGTGTAGTTGAAAGACGAAATCGCACGTTGGTTGAAGCTGCCTGCACTATGCTTGCATGTTCAGAATTGCCACTCTACCTTTGGGCTGAAGTAATTAATACGGCATGCTATACTCAAAATCGTTCAATCATCAACAAAAGATTCAAAAAAACTCCGTACGATTTAGTCTACAACCGAATTCCATCCATCCATCATTTTCATACCTTTGGAGGGCGTTGCTTCATTCTGAATGAAAAAGAAGATCGTGGGAAACTCCAATCAAAATCTGATGAAGCATATTTTCTTGGTTACTCTCCTAATGCTGCGGCTTATCGGGTCTACATGAAACAAGCCTGATGTGTCACAGAAAGTGTCAATGTCCAATTTGATATAAAGACTGAAATGGCTCCTGTACATGACAGTTCAGGACCTGCACTTACGGGAGTTTTAGCTTCCAACCAACACGGTTCAAAACGTGTTCCTAATCCGTCATATCCTGATCAAGCCTCCTCATCCAAGACCGCCGCCTCCGATTTGGATGTTTTGTTCGAGCATTTTTACTCGGATTACTTTGGACCTTTTGTTGCACTTCAAGAGACTCCAACACCCCCCGCTTTGGAGGTTGTTGAGACAACTAATCTTACTGGACCGCCAGTATCTACAGAAACCGTCTCAACTTCTGCAACTCCAAGCACATCCTCAAACGGTGAGCAAAATCCTCCTTCAAACTCAATCAACTCGGAATCCTCACCTCAAGCTATCTCCACCAATACTTTACCATCCGACCCACTTCATGGAAACACCCCGAATTCACCAACGAGACCGGAACCGGCATCCTCTCCCCCTCCTACACACTCTTCAACATCGGATGTTTCAAGTTCCTCTCGACCTTATGGAGTATCCCCATCCCTATAATCCATTCAAGATCTTCCACTTGGCACATATGTGGACGATAATCCTGATCAGAATGCACTCCAATCGCTTCCTCACACCAATAAATGGGTCCGTTCTCACCCACCCGATCAGATAATTGGAAATCCGACGAAACCGGTCACAACAAGATCCGCCTCAGCCAACGACTGCATGTTCTCTTCATTCAGCAAAATCGAGCCCAAATCCATTGACGAAGCCATGACTGACCCTGACTGGATTGTGGCCATGCAAGAAGAACTCAATCAGTTTGAAAGCTTGAAAGTATGGCGTCTCGTTCCCCGTCCATGAAACAAAACCATAATCGGTACCAAATGGATCTTCAAGAACAAACAAGATGAAGATGGGATTGTCATACGCAACAAGGCCCGACTTGTGACAAAATAAGGAAAGTATGTGTTTTAATGTAAAAGGAAAGCTTATAATTCCTTTCTTCTTAACTTCTTTAATTAGATTAGTCCCCCTAATATAAATAGAGACTTAGGGTCATAGGTCGATTAACATAGTGAGAGAAGGAGCCGAGATATTGTCAGATCATTGTAATCAATATTCAAGTGAGATATACAACTACGCATATTCGATATATTCATAGTGTTCTTAGTATTTACTACATTCATATTATTGTGCTTGATAATCTGGGATCCACAGTTACTATCATTGAATGAATTGATGTGATTGAGACTAAAACTTACTTAAAAGTCAAACCAATCTAAAAAACTTCGTAAAAAAGAACATCAAAAGCAATAACCTAAACCTTCACAAAATATTTTCTGTGAAGGTTTTGAGGTTGTTTGAAAATTAATTTTAGTATCATTGGATAATAAAAATTATTTAACAACCAAGTTGCCCCCAATCTATCATCACAATTTTCATCCATTAAGTTCGGGGCCAACATCAATGAATATACTAAATATTTACATAATGCACTTCAATAAAATAATGTTTTAAACCATTAAATAAACTAGCTCAAAAGCAATTTGTTAACACCAATCGAAGTAGGGAGCTCCTCATTCTTAAGACTTCTACTATCTCATATCCATCTTGACTTAAAGCTCTTGATTTCTTCATTTTCTTTTTGTTTTCAGTTGAAACTATTGATTTCCCTTTTGATTTCGGTGAAGGTGTGGTCTTAAGGCTCTGCAATTGTAATTTTCTTTGTTCCACAGCTTGATGACTTGTTGGGACAAGAGATAAGGGTATATCGTCTTTCAAACTCACTACATTATATAAGAAAACACATTTCAGCTATGAGATAAAAAATGCACAAAAAACACAATTACCTTCGCAACAAACTTATGTGAAGTTTTAATTTAAAGGTTACCTTCTTCTTCCAACAATATTTGTTTTACTTTCAGAGCATGATCATTTGATTATGAACTTGGAACTGATGCTAAAGGTACATATTGTATTAAAATACAATCAACTAAAATAATAAATAATGAGTAGGTAGGGTAAGATGGTCCAAGTGACATCAAGATAACATTCACAACAAGTTTGTTGTGAATGTTTGTTCAATGGTTTAACAATTTTCATTTGATTCATTGAAATCATATTCTTCATCCAGTTTTGTTGTGTGTTTTCTTCTAATTAAGATAAAAATCAGTTAAAAAAACTAAAACAATTTAACCTTCACAGTAGGTTTTTTGTGAAGATTCACTGAATTGAACATTAAAACCATGGAAAGAGATTGTTACCTTCAATGTTAATCTCTTTTTTTCATTCGAGGAAGATGTTGAACCAGTCTGAATCATCATCACACTCTAATATTTTGCTTCCTGTGGAGTATTATTTAATTTGGCCACAATTTTTCTGTTAACTTTTGGGTTCTTATATTCATTTTTAATGACTGTTGAAATATAAACAGATAAATGTACATTAAGCAAACAAAGTAGTATTTCATAATGTGCAACAAAGTGATTAAGGTGTTGGCGACTAAGTTTTGAATTTTAGAAAGTTGTTAGCATCCTTCCATCAAGAACACCATAACATGGCCTTGTTCATGAACAAACAAATACACACTGCAAGAACAAACAAAAGAAAGAACTAAAAAAGTAATTGTGCATTGAACCTTCACAAGAAGGTTGTTGTGAAGGTTCATATGTTTCAAGTGAAAAATAGAACTAATTCATATTACAAACATTCATCTAGTATTTGGACATGTAATTTATCGTCGTTAGTTAATAAAATCAACATAAACATTTAATCGAAAAGTGTTATCAATCTATTAGGCAATGAGATCCCACTACCAATGTTGATGATATTGTGTGAAATGAATCGTGAGCAAGGAAAGTTCGTTTGTGAAATGAGGTTTAACTTCGTACTTCATCTAAGTATAGAAGTAAAATCAAACCTTCACATCAAAGATGTTGTGCAAGTTCATTTTTTTCAAGCGAAAATATCACCAATTTAAATTACAAACATTCATTTAGTCCTAGCACGTATAATTTATTATAATTGGTTAATAAATTGAACATAAACATGGAAATCTAACATCTAGTGCTTAAGCGTATTTTATATAAAGTAGAGAACTATTAATCTATTAGGCAAGTGAAGTGTTATCAATATGTTTCAACCAGAAATTTGAACACTATCCTTACCTCATCATAATTGTTCTACGATATTGAAATACAAATAAGTGAAATATAAACAATGTATAAAAGGTAAGTTGATCCCAAGTGAAATCAAATGAACCTTCACAATAGGTTTGCAGTAAAGGTTTATTCGTTTAATATGAGAGTAAGAACTATTTGACACAAAGCAACATGGGAGAGTTTAATGATTTTTTTTACCTTTCTTCTAGTTACGTTAAAAATAGAGTTAAAAACTAACTAAGGAAGTCTATACAACAAACCACTTAACTTGCACAACAACTTGTAGTGGAGGTTCATTCAGTTGTTACCTTGAGTGTTCATCTCATGCCCATGTTTAGACGCGAAAGAAGTTTGAGAATCATTGCCACCGTCTTCCTTAAGAGTACTTCTATACTTAGAAGCAAGGTTTTTTTTGTTAACCACATACTTTTATAGTTTAATGAGCCTGTTGAAATACAAACAAAATAACACGCATTAAAACTGATCCGACCATTAAAATCAAAACAGTAAACGTTGTAACAACAAGGCAACAACAACCCATGATTTTCGACAATCTGAATAGAATCTGGCTACATACAACGAAGACAATTGTACAACAAACATAAAGCATTGAGCTTAGGTAAAGAGTCGAGTGGTCGTAAACGTAAGACTCCTAGGCAAACAACAATTTGAAATTGGCGGTCTACGCAAAAGTTCTATTTTGTAGGTACCGAATATATCCACTGCACATGTTCTATACAAGTGTCAATGCATGAAAAACCTACCAATAATGACACATTTCTTTTCTCAAACTAAGAGGCCTTTAGTCACTACCCATACCTTATTTTCAACAAAACTTTCTGAGCCAAATATACACTTTCTAAAAATGTTAAACATCATTGAATGGATAGACTTTTGATACGGAAAGAACTTATTGAACGAAAATAATAAACCTTAAGGATAGATATAACTCGTAATCAAACTGGCATTCTAGCTTAATTGGGCTTATATAAATGAATAGTATAAGGTAGTATTTGGAATTGCAAATATAAGATATGTTTTGTTGTAAAAAGATGTAATATATGAATCATAGATTGGTTTGTGTATGTTCCAAAAGCATGTCAATTTTTTATGTTTGAAGCTCATGAATGGGTTTGATGAAAAACATTGATTGTAGAGCTCACTTTGAGTTCAAACATAGGCCACACATGTTATCCATTTAGAACTTTTGGTAGAAAATCTAGGTTCAAATGTTGGATAACTTTGTTTCCTGATTCCAACTAACTAACTTGCTGGCAACAAAAGGTTCAAATCTTCAACAACTACTTACTAACCTTTTGAAATCTGGTCAATGGATTAAATCATGGAAAATAAATGTTGCACATAAGAACATGACAAAAAGATTTTAAATTTCTTGCTCAACCAAGCGATGTAATACAAGGGATAACAAGTCCAAATAAGTTCTCTGCAGAAATTAAAGAAAACAGAGCAACATATAATACACAAAAACTGGAAAAGAACAAATTGTGTGAAGTTTCAGGTTTTAGCTAGAAAATCATTATAACAGAAGACAAAAAAGGAGCTTAAACTAAAAATCCATTAGAAATAAAGAAGAACACAATTTCATCAATAAAAAGCCCTAATTTTAGTAATCTACATAAACCACAGTTCAATCAATGAACATTATGACAAGTAAACCACCGAAAAAGAAGCTTAAACTTCAAATCCATTAGTATATAACATAAATATGAAATTAGGGTTTAAATTCAAATCGATTAGAGCATAAAGAAGATCATGATTTCATAGAAAACCCTAACTTTAGTGACTTAAATAAACCACGGTCAATCGATGAATGTTATGACACAAGTAACCACCGATAAAACTCCATCTTCAATCGAGAATCACAGTTCAATAGTTTGCTGTGAATTTCAAGTTCGCGATGTGTTTCAACAGGTTTTCTATTAGGGAAGATGAAGTTGTGAAACGTAATTTGGAAGTGTATTTGAGCTTTCATAAAACCACGGGACTTCAAAATAATTACACAATTGCCACCGTGTAATTTGAGACCATTGATCACTTTGATGATTTAATCCAAGGGCTAAGAATGGGTCTTACGGGTCTCACCAAAATCACTTGGTATCACATGATCCCAAGTATATATCTATATATATACATATATATATATATATATAGATGTTGGTTAATTTACAAACTGGATGAATCGTACAAACTCGTACAAACCATATATAAAAATAAAATTTTCATGATTTTTTTCCATCAAATGCTATGATTTAAGATGTTATTACATATATGTTTGTTTCATAATGTAAAAGTTTCACATGTATTTGTTTTCATAAGTACATGTATTTGTTTTATAATGTAAAAGTTTTACATGTATTTTTTTCACATGTAATTTTTTCACAAGGTGAAACAAACATATGTGTAATAACATCTTAAAACATAGCATTTGATGAAAAAAAAATGAAAAAAATTATTTTTATATATGATTTGTACGAGCCATCCGGTTTGTAAATGAATCAACCTTTCTCTCTCTCTCTCTCTCTATATATATATATATATATATTTATGTATATATATACATACATAGAGGGAGGTTCAAATAAGGACTTTGCATTTTTATAGTGTGAGTCCAGTACAAGTGCAATAAAACAAACAATCAAACACGAACAACAAGCAACATGATTGAATCACGTAGTCGACTTGATTGATTAATAAGATGAATCAATTACAGAGAAAGCGCACGACTAGGTTTTACAATTAAGAACTCTAGGTTAAAATAAACCTAAACTAAATATTAAATACCTTTCGGTATTTACACAATATATCTCTCAACTTCAATTCTTCCAACTTTAATACAATAAAATATTTAACCCTAACAATCTCCCCCTTTGTATTAAAGTTGCAAAGTAGCTCTAATTACTTGGTCTTGCGTAGATCAAATATAGCAAAGTTAGCTCTGACAATCTTCCCCTTTGAATTGAAGTTCAATAAATGCTAGTTCAGAAAAATGACGTCTTCAGAATACCATTTAACTTTATCTTCAAATCAATGAACCTTTGACAAAAACAATATTTCCTTTGAAGACGACTAAACTCTGTAGCTAAAAATCTGAAGAACAACAATCTCCCCATTTATCAAAATAAAATCTTCAAATCAAAATCTTCAACTTGAATTAATCTTTAGTATCTTCGGAAGATATTTGAAACTTCAACAGTCAACAACAAACTTTAAATAATAAGGTTCGAATTATATATGAAAGTATCCATCTTCAATACCAAACTTCTTCAAGTAGCTTTGTCATCAGTGAATCTCAATAGTTAAGCACCAAGATCTACATGACATCTACAATCTTTGAATCAAACGACTTTTCAACCTTAGAATCAACAAATTTATATTCAAAACCTTTTAAGTTATGACCGCTCCCCCTTAACACCAACACCATGTCTTTGAATATCTTTTCTTTAAGTTATGACTGTTCCCCCTCAATACTAGCATCATGCCTTTGAACATCTCTTCTTGTTCAATCTTGTCTTTGCACAATGTCTTCTTTATGAACCTTTGATTTGTCTTTACGGTACATTCTCCCCCTCATGATGATTAGGAGAATCCTGAACATCAGAATCTTCAAAGACTAAATCAAACATCCTTTCAAAAACAATTGTTAGCTCCCCCTCAAAAAGATATCTCCTTTATAATCATTTTCTCCCCCTGAAAAATTGCTCTCTTTCGAACAACTGTCTCCTTTTTGAATTATGGGTAATCGGCTAACATACAGAAGCACGGTCAGCAACTATCATCGCTACAATCGAAATAAATTAAGTTGAATGGCCTATTTTCAGTGTTGGCAACGGGGTATCACTGATAGGACTTCCAGTCATAACTAAAGTAAAGTTATAGAACTAAATTCTCAGACCGTTCCGGCATAAACACAAAGTTATGCATTTTAAATCACAAAGACTCGTGAATGTGTAGAAAGAATTAAGCATTGTATGCTATTTAAGGCTCAAAATGTGAAATATATTACACAGACTCAATGTGCATGATTGAAGTGCGAAGGCGGGCAGACTTCCTTCTATTTCAACATCCAAGTTTCCCAAATGAAAACTAGATAGATGATGTGCTGCATCCTCGTGGAAATTGAAACATCTCTTTGTTAAGAAAGAAACGAGTAGCAGGTGGGGTTAAATCAAGAGTTGGCATGGGCTAACTGCCTGTTTCAATGATGGTCATCAAAGAATTATGAACCAATCAGTAGATGTGGTTCCCCGGCTTAAAAGTGGTTGGTGCAGCGTTTTATTTTTCTTTTAACATTGTTCTCACACCCTCTTTCTTTTAATAAAATATCTCACTTCTAACCAAACTCTCATATTCATTTTACCACTCACCACAATGAGAATACTCAACCGTATGAGTTATCTCCCCCACTTGATGATGTAATACCCCTCACCCCTCAATCACTCAGGAATTACTTCTTGGGTAGGACTACCGATTCTGGTAGTCCATAGAAGTCCATGTAATCTCACACACTATTCCCGTAAAAATATTTCCTATCATGATTCAAAGAGATAATACTTTGAAGCGTAGAACAAAATTCATAGATCAAATATCTGTAGTACGAGTCCTGAATTGATGTGTTCAGAAGTCATAATTCAAAAGAATTCAACAAGATATATGAACGTATGGTATAAAAGACTTACCCCAAAAATATAGAAAGTACTTACTCCCCCTCAAACCAAACATTTATTTGATCATATGTTTAAATAATCCAAGTTCAGCACGACACATGATAAACCTGCAAAACAAATTAAACAGATTTTGGTACCCAAACCATCCTGGGTCCTCGAAGGTTAGCTTTGGTTTGGGGAATGCTGTAAGTTCTGAACCATCTATCTCGATAAGATGTTCTAACTGTGGATATCATCATTGGGGAAACAAGATTAGACTTAAGAACATGGTATGTGCCAAACCAATCAGATGCAGATTTTCGATCAACAAAATCATTCAACCCACATGCAGAACAACATATATGATCATGAGAGAGTTGAAGCAACTGCTGAATAGAATAAACTTCAAGCGGAAGCAATAAACTTTGTTCAGCAGAAGTAGTTGAATGAAAATCATCATGATTCATATTGTTTGCCTTAACATGCGAAAAAGAATTAGATGATTTTGTGTTCTCAGTTGCTTGCTTAGTCTTCTTTTCTACCCAGACTTTCTGAAATATCATTAAATTCGCAGTCAGACGCACTAGAATAGTAAGGATGGTGAGTTTTAGAAGTACCAGTTTGTCGGTGCTTCGGTGAACAGTTTAGGTTGTTATTTTGAAAAACAGGTTTGTTCACAGAAACTTGTTGGGGGGCGGATGTGGAACATTCACCCTTATGCATGATCACCGGTTCATCTATAGCTTTGTCTGGAAGAAAATCCAAGTGTCTTGGAAGGATTGGGGAAAAATTGATCAACTTTGAGTCATCGGCATAACAATCATTAAAATTCGAAAAAGTTGAGAAGTTATGCCCCTTATCAGTGATTAGTGGAGGAACAGGTATTTTTCGAAAAAATGTTTTGATCGTCAGTCGACAAATCACCTAGTAAAGCCTTACAAGAATACGCTTCTGACGGTGTGGAGGAAGGTTCAGACTGAGCAATTTTGCTTTTTAAAAGAGTATCATATTTATTTTGCAAAATGGAGGTTGAAATTTGCTCTTGTAGAACATCCGTCGTTAAAGCAGCGAGTTTACTGGTTAGCCGACGAATTCCCGTCTGAAGATTATCTCTCTCACAATCAAGAAGTGGGTCTGACTTGTGAGAGTTAGTAGGTATTTGCGATTGGTTTTCATTGAAAATCGACATTAAAACTTATCTTTCGAGTTCAAAAGCGTTCGTAGCTACTTCATAATCATGTTCCAGCTGAACTATGTGTTTTTCTAAAATCAATGGGGGAATATATGGTTTAAATTCAGCCGGTTTTGCTTTAATTTCAATGTTAAAGTAGCTACTAGAAGAATCATTCGAAAGAGTAGGTTTGGATTCCTTGCTACTATAACTCGCATTGAGATTAGCATATACAAAAGGAACTTGACCTTTATCAGTTCTAGCACGTTTAATGTCTTCCTGTTCCCTAACCTGTTCAGGTGATAATGTGATATCCCCTTCTGGTGATGACGATATATAATCAGGAACCAACTGTGATGCCATGAACTCGATTTGAAAATCCGGACCAAGATTTAAATATTCAAATTTGTATAGAGTAGGGACATAAGCTATGGCTTTTTCGAGATAATGAGGATTGTCGGCACCTAGACCTTTCTTTGACTTATAGGACTTGAACTCCATGGGTTTGATCAAATGAATGGTTTGATCAGTTTGACCTCGTTTGATAAATTTGATTTCAAGATCCTTTACCTTTTCTAACAAGACTTCTCGTTGAATATTTAAAAATTCTATTTTAGTAGAAAAATCTCTATTTTCACGTTCAGACTTAGCTAACTTAGATGACAGTTCAGATAACGTGTTTGTCAAAGTAGTGTTAGATTCAGCAGCTTGGTTTTGTTCTCTTGTAAACCTTTGGCTCGACAAGCGTGATCAGCACATTCCTCGTTAATTAACAAGAGTTCGTTATAGTTATTCGCAAGTCGGGGCCTTTAATTTGGTAACAAGGTTTTTTTCAACTTTCAGTTTAGCATTTAAGTCATCCAATTTAAGCATCATGGTTTGCATGTGATCAATTAAAGTATTATGAGTTGAAGAACATACCTGACATTCTGTTTCGGAGTGAGTATTCATCTTGAAAGCACTTGTGTGATCGTGAGACAGTTGAGAAATGATCCAAAGGTAATGATGATCGGATGAAGTCTATCTCCAACGAACAATGTCTCTTTGCTGCGACTTAACACGGGATTGCCAAAAAAAATTCGACTAGGTATCCGATTAAGGATATCCGGGTGTGAGAAAATCCCGTAGTGATCGGATAAGTAGGTGAAATCCAATGGTGAGTGAAATGATCGGATGAACTCAACAAATAAACGAAGTCCGATAATGATCTGTTTGTAGGTAAAATATGATAGGAAGCAGATGTGAATGTGACAGTCCGATAAATGATCGGATTGATGGAGATTGATGAGCAAAATCCAATAAATGATTGGATCTAGGGATGGTTTGGAAGCAGAATCCAATAAGTGTCAAAAACCAATAAGATAATATGAGAATCCGATAAATGAGTCCTCAAGCAAAATCTGTTGTGCAAGTTTTTGACCAAAATCCGATAACATAAAGCAAATCGAATAATGGCAAAATCCAATAATTGAGAGTAGAGATGGCCAAATGGGTCCGGCCCGGTCCAGGACCAGTAAGGACCGGTTATAGGACCGAAAACCGGGACCGGTTACACTTTTGGAGCGATTTGTAGGACCGGTCCGGCCCGGTCATGGGACCGGTTATGGGACCGGCCCGATTTTTACAAAAAAATTGAATTTTTATATATATTTTTTATATGTATTTCTAACTTTCTAAGTGTATTTGATTGAAAATTAATTACAATTTATAATAAAATGTATTTTTAAATGTATTTAAATAAAAATCAATTATAAAACTATAATAAATGTATTTTTTAAGTGTATTTATTTGAAAACCAATTATAAAACTATAATAAAACATTTTAAGGTGTATTTGAGTGACCAAATTACGTATATATAACGATTACATATATAATATATTAAATTAATAAATAGAATTAATGCTTTTTATAAAAAATAATTTTTTATTAAAGGCCCGGTTTGGGCCCAGGAATGGGACTGGTTTTCGGGACCGGTTACAAAAACACACTAAACGAGACGGCTTAAAATCGTTAGGATCGAAACTGGGACCGGTCCTAAAAAACCCGGTCCGAAAATTACTGTTGAGGCCCGACCCGAACCCGGTTTTTGGCCATCTCTAATTGAGAGCGACAAAAAACTCAATAATACTTCCAAAGAAATTCAATGGTTATTTAGACAAAAAAAGGAATCGTGGCAATAGCACCACCGTCCCACATATGCAAAAACCAATTAACAAAAACCAATAAAAAAACAATCAATCGTATCAATATAAATGGTTTAGAAAATTATGTAGGATGTGCCACCTGTTGATGAGTCATACACCTTGGTTTGTAATGGAATTGAGGGGGTGTTCATAGGTTGGGTTGATCGGATTCGAGGTGTTTTAACTAATCAATCCAATGTTATCGGTTTGAGAATTTTTCAATCCGACCCAACCAAAAGTTCAACCCAACCCAACCCAACCCGTTCGGGTTGATCGGGTTGGTCGGGTTGATAATTTGGTATAACAAAATATTCTGTTAACATTGAATAACTCACAGTTTCTTTTTCATCATCTGTCATTTGTTACAACTTATCTATACTTCTTGAATTTGAAGTATATTACATCCAATTAATTTTTCTCAAAATATATACTAATATATACAAATGATTTATGTAAAGATAGATAATATATTGAAAATATATGTATACGAGGAGAGTGCGTGATGGGTGGAATTTACATATTAATAGAGATTCAATAATTATATTAAACCCAAAATATAAAAGGATATCAGGTTCATCGGGTTGGTCGGGTTGGGTTCAAATAAAAGTAACCCGATATCAACCCAATACCTACGGTTTGAAGATTTTACAACTTGATTAGGCATCGGGTTACTTCGGGTTGAGTTATTTTGCATCAGGTTGGGTTAATCGGGTTAGTCGGTTTGGTCGGTTTTTTGAACACCCCTAATAAAATTGATAAGGATTGGATTAAATAAAGTCCGATAGAAAAAAAAAAGGTGATTGAAATTCGGCAAAAAAAAGTTCCTAGTAATCCGATAAAGTGATCAAATTTGATACAAATCAAGAATTCTTTTGAACCTCAAAATTCAATAGCCTCAAAAGACAACCACGTAATGTTTGCTGCAAAGAATACAGCCACGTGTTATGGCCGTCAATCTCAAAATACCACCGTCCCATTTCAGGAAGAAATCCGATAAATACAGTAAACAAAATCCGATGAATTAGATATGTAAGAATCCGATAGTTATCGGATGTAATGGTTCGAAGAACTTACTGTTCGATAAACTCAAATCAAAAATCAACCAAGGTTTGATTTGTGATGATTCTTTGTATCGCAAGATGTCAATAAACGAATAAAAACATTCACCAAGATGTAAGACTACGAAAATATCAATTAATTTTTTTCTTTTTTTTTTGACAAATTTAAGTTTTTTTTTAAGAATACGATGAACTAGACAAAACCCAGAAACTTAAATTCGACTAAAAATATTTGAAATTGACCAAAGAAACTCAACCAAATGGATGCAATCTAAGCAATTAGAATAACCAAATTCAATCAATTTCAAATAAATCGAAGAATTGATGAAGAACACAGTGATGTCGATTGAAACACGGAGTTCGATAAACACAAAAAGGTTACTTGGATCAAATCTTTTAATCTCTTTGCTCTGATATCAATTTTGAGTCCAGATTATATGCAATAAAACTAACAATCAAACATGAACAACAAGCAATAGGATTTAATCACGTAGTCGGTTTGATTGATTAATAAGATGAATCGATTACAGAGAAAGCGCACGGCTAGGTTTTACAATTAAGAACTCTAGGTTAAAATAAATCTAAACTAAATATTATATACCTTTCGGTATTTACACAATATATCTCTCAACTTTAATTCTTCCAACTTTAATACAATAAAATATCTAACCCTAACATATAGAAACAAATGAACATCCTTATGACCACATATGATGTAGGTCCCATACAATATAAAATCATATCGAATTCAATGGTGGACCCCATTGAATTAGATATGATTTTATATTGTATGGGACCCACATCATATCTGGTCCTAAATGTGTTCCATTGTTCCTTTAAATGAGGAGTGTTCTTGTATGATCTTTCCCCTACACATATATATATATATATAGGGGCAGGTTCAAACGAGAACGCTACTGTTAGTCCCTAAAGGGTCTACAAGAGTTCAATAATAAGTAAACAGTTTGTAGAAGGGGGGGTTGAATACAAACACACAAATTTTGGTTTTTAAATTAGTTTATATATCATAAATAAATTTACAGTTACAAGCGGAATAAGAACAAGTTTAAAACCTATTCTATTGTAACTATGAAACACTAAGTTTGATGCACAAGAGGAAGGAAGAAAGAATAAAAAGGGTTTAGGTTAGAAAGAAGCATGCATTAAGATGAAGAAGATAACTTCATCTTATTTATACTCGTTTGCATTTAATGCAAGACAAAAGGTATATGCCACGTGTCAAGTTTGGATAGGAAGCTTGTCCTTGCTAATAAGATAGCCATGCTTTTGGCCGAATATGAACAGTACCATATCAGATATGATGGGAACATAAGAGACAATTCGTACGTCCTTTTCTGACAAGGTATTAGGTTTGACTTTTGTGCATCGAGGATAAGATCAATCTTTAATCTTGTAAAGGAAGCTTCATTTGATCGCTGATACTGAATCTTCAAGGATGAACTTCAGTATCGATGAGGCTTCACAAGACTTCACATTTTGATTAGATAATCGCTGCTATCGCTGAACCGCTTCAGTTCACTTAGTTGATTATCTCTTTCTTCAGCTAGGGTCTTTGACTTTCGCTGAGTGGTCTTATGGTGTGATAGCTGATCTTCAGGTCTTCAGAGATAAGCTTGTTGTTCCTTGATCTTCAGAGATCGCTGATGGTAATCAACGTATGCTATCGCTGAATATGAACAGAAGCTTATACCATGGAATTTCACTAAGTATATAAAAGGAATCATATTCAAATCATTGAGAGGAGTTATGATCAACAGCTACCTATTTAAGAAAACAAGAAAACTTTTTTCATATACAAAATCATATATGATTAGCCGCAATTTTTCCCGCCACTTAACCCGTAGCAAAAGTTGCTTGTGTCCATTTTTTCATGTTAGTACAAAATCATATGTGATTTTGTACATGAAAAAAAGTTTTCTTGTTTTCTTAAATACTTAACGTTTTCGTTTGAACCCCTCTCTCTCTCTATATATATATATATATGCATATATATAGGGGCATAATCAAATAAAAACCAAAAAAAGTTGAAAACTATGAGGACCGATCTAAGCCTTAGATTTTATGATTTTAATTTAAAGCTATTTTTAATTATAAAAAAGGGCATAATCGTTATTTTTGTAACAAGATTCACTAGATAAAACATAAAAATTCATTTTGGTGATGGCGGCGGCGTATATGATGGAGATGAAGGTTGGAGCAAGTGGTTGAAATTATATGTTTGTCATTAACTTTTCAAATTAGACATGAGATTGGATGTGTATTTTGCTAATATTACAAAAATGTCATCCTTTTTAATAACAATTGATTAAAACCCTTGAATGTTTAATATTAGTCCTTAACCTTTTTTTGGTTTTTATTTGATTATCGCCCTATATAGATATGGATATATATATATATATATAGATATAGAGGAGGGTTCAAACGAAAACGCTGAATATTTAAGAAAACAAGAAAATCGTTTTCCATGTACAAAATCATATATGATTCACGTAAAAAATCATATATGATTAGGCGTGACTTTTCACGCGACTTAGCTTGCGGCAAAAGTCGTCCGTGTTGTTAGTATAAAATCACATGTGATTTTGTATATGAAAAAGGGTTTTCTTGTTTTCTTAAATAGTTAGCGTTTTCGTTTGAACCTTATGTGTGTGTGTGTGTGTGTATATATATATCGGGTCACGTTTAGGAAAAACGCCAAAAATAGAGAAAACACTGTGGGGGCTCTTCATCTGGATGGTATGCACAAATGCATACCGGTAATTGTATCACGCATGTGTATATCCATTGGTGCATAGAAAAAATAGCTTTAATCGCTTGTATGCATTTGTGCATACCTTCCGGATGAAAAACACCCACGGTGGTCTTCAGTTTTCTCATTTTTTAGTGTTTTCCGTTGAACCTCTTTATATATATATATATATATATATATATATATATATAGGGAGGTTCAGGAAAAAACATTAAAAAAAACTGAAGAACATTCTGAGAGTCCGTCATCTGGATGGTGTTTTTTTTTCTATGCATCAATGCATAAATATGCATTCGTGCATATGCACAAATGCATATAAGCGATTGGAGCTCCTTGTTTCTATGCATCAATGCATAAATATGCATTAGTGCATATGCACAAATGCATGTTACCAGATGGCAGCCTCCTAGGGTGTTCTTCAGTTTTCTTTTTTTTAGCCTTTTTTTATCCTCCCTCTATATGTATATGCGGGTTCATGCGAGGACGGTAACAAATTACAAGAATGCGAGAACAATCTTCAGTCAATCATTTTGTACGTAATTTTTTTTCATGTACAAAATCATATGTGATTTTGTACTAGCATAAAAAATGACACGCACGACTTTTGCTACGGGAAAAGTCTCGGCTAATCATAAATGATTTTGTATATGGATCAGATGTGATTTTGTACATGAATCATATGTGATTTTGTACATGAAAAATTTCATGTACAAAATGATTGACTGATGATTGTTCTCGCATTATCGTAAATTGTTACCGTCCTCGCATTAACGTCTTTCTATATATATATATATATATATATATAAAAGAACATGAAATATATATATATATATATATATATATAAGTGAGAATCATACGAGAACTACCCCTCTTTAAAGAAACAAATGGACACATTGTGGACCACATATGATATATGTGAGTCCCGCATAATATTAAATCATTTTTGATTTAATATTAAATCATATTAAATCAGAAATGATTTAATATTATATGGGATAAGGGTGTCTTTGATGTGATACTATAATCAATCAAAACCATCATATGTGATATTAAATCATAGACGCAAACGATCTTTGGTGCGACCTAAATAGCAAGGCACATCATCCGCATACCACCAAGTCAACCGCTCGTGGATTATCACATGTGATAAGGGTGTTCTCGCGTTCTCGTTTGAACCTCCACCTATATATATATATGTATAATTTTGTGGTGCTTTTTTGGTTGTGATTTGATATGTTAACGTCATTCAAAAGTCTTCTTTACGGGCAGGGTTCTTCTATTCCACTTACATATACCGATATACATATTGGAGAGCCTATACTATCTTTATCTGCTACAAACAACTTTATCGATGGCAAAATTAAGCCTACCTATACTAATTAACGATGGAGTTATATTAAAACGGTAACTACAAATTAATTAGGAGAACATACACACACATACGCATATATACCTTCGTGGTTTATAAAATGATATTGAAACTTTAAATACAAATTATGATATATATATATATATATATTTATCTACATCACTACTAAAATGGAAGACTTTCACCTACGACCATTTCCCTGAAAATCTGTCGCTCAAGGATGATTCGTCACAAAACCGTCATAAATATTGGTGGTTAATTTATTGGTGAGTAAATCAAATCAGTGATAGATTACCCAAGAAATTCCTGGGTAATCCGTTGGTATTTTTTTTTTGAAAACCTCGGATTTTACCGGTACCATTAGTATTTTATAGGTGATCCATGGTAATCACCCAAGGAAATTTCCGTGGATGAATTTTTGTAAGTGAAAGTCATTTGTTTTGTAGTGTATGACAATAATCAAATAACAAAAATGTTACAAACTCGTAAAAACCGATATAAAAATAATTTTTTACATGATTTTATTTCATCAAAATCTATAATTTAAGATAGTGTTTCACATATGTTTGGGTTCACCGTATAAAATAATTTGATGTGAATTTTTGTTATAGATTCATCTAGTGAAACAAAAAATATACGTAACAATATTCATATGGTGAAACAAATTAAAACATGTGAAAGTTTTATGTTATGAAACAAATATATGTGAAATAATATCTTAAATCCTATAAATAATTATCACCCTATGTATATATATCCATGTATTCTGTATATATCTTAGTAGCTAATATATATGCAAACATCCGATGGATCATGGACGTGACGTCGGTATTTAAAATGCTGTTTAACAATGAAGGTATATGATACCTTTTTATTTTCTTGACTGTGTATGTTTCAACATTAATGAGTTTCACTTTGAGGTCTAAATACGTGGAAATTAAGCATACATTAATGAGTTTCACTTTTAAGCATATGTTGATCAATAGATTCCTAATGATCGTGCCAATAAATGGTTTTAATTATCGACTCTTGTTGGAAGAATTGAAGACATTTAGAACTCAAACACTATTTTAAACTTGATAATATGACTTTTATCTCTCATATATATTTGATCAACACCAATACACAATATATTTATAATTATCATTTCAGCAAATATTAATTATTATCATGCTTAATTAACATTATCCGATCACGCTTAATTAACAGAGAACTTAATATTGTAACCAAAGGCGTAGATGCATTTTGTTCCAGAAGTACGTACATGTTAACTGTTTCGTTCAACTGTCATAGTGTAAAAATTTTAACGTTGTGAAAAGTGTGACCCGTATAAATTTTGTTGTGTGCCATCGTATATATTTTGAAACTACAACATGGATACAAGTTTCGCTTGGTAGAGATGGTTTACAAGGAACTTTTTCCACCCCAGACCCAAGTTCGAATCTCGTTAGTGCACCTAACTTTTAACTTTTAATTTTATATTTATTATCTTTCTGGAAAAAAAAAATTGCAATAAAAGAATTGAACACAAATTCTCACATAAGAAAAACAATGAAGTAACCGCCGCACAAACGATGATTTTATGAAAAATTAAATATCCCTATATATTTGTTACTACTAAAATGGGAGATTTTTGGTTACGGATTTTTCCCTGAAAAATCCTCACATAACATGGTGGGTAATTCAATTTAGTGACCGGTTACACAGATACTATCTTATCTGGATGATCCGTTGGTATTTTTTCTCGAAAAAAATCGGATTTTACCAAACCATTGGTAATTTCTGAGTACGGATCACTGACGGAAATTTCTCTTAGGGCCCGTTTGGTTGGAGGGATTTGAAGGGATTTGGAGGGATTGGGATTTCAATCCAATTCATTGTATTGGGGATAGTTCTCAGATTACTGACAATGACGACTTATTTGACTGCAGTGTTTGGCATAAATATTGAGATACAGATACAGATACAGTACAGTATAATTTCAAGAAAATCACCGGAGTTCGCACTGGGAATGACTTATTTGAAATCCCAATCCCTCTAAATCATTTCAAATCCTTCCAACCAAACGGGCGTTAGTGATTTTTATGGGTAAAAATCATTTGTTTTATAGTGTGTTTCTTTTGGTCATACATATATATATATATATATGGTACCCGCATTTGAAAAAGTTTCTGGACGAGCGTTCCTTTCCCTCCCTATAAATATATAAGCACCACCACCTCACTCATGCACACTACTCATTAATTATTGCCTTCTGATCAACACAGATCAACACAGATTAAAACTCTGCGTTTGAGGTCTTGCAATTAATGGGTGATTCTGAGGTTATACTGTTAGATCATTGCGCCAGTGTGTTTGGTGCTAGGATCAGAATTGCTTTGGCTGAAAAAGGTGTTCAGTATGACTACAAAGAAGAGGATCTGCCTACCAAAAGCCAACTGCTCCTTCAGATGAACCCGATTCACAAGAAAATTCCGGTTCTCATCCACCATGGAAAACCCATCTCTGAATCAAACATCATTGTTCAGTATATCGATGAGGTTTGGAAGAACAAGTATCCGCCATTGTTGCCTTCTGATCCTTATCTCAGAGCTCAGGCTAGGTTCTGGGCAGATTTTGTTGACAAGAAGGTACCTTAACTTTTTTTTTCTTTCTTTTCATATATTTGTTTAGAACTTGTTGGTAATTATAGGTTAAGTGGTTGAATATAACTTGGATATTCTTTTAGTTCGTGTTTGGAAATCACTTTCCAGATACTGTATTTCGCCCCTACTATGTTTAAGGTTTACACGAAATCAGTACCGGGATAATCTAGAAAATTAATGCACGAAATAAGGCAGTGATCTCGTATATGTATTACTCACATCACGAATTATGTATTTATACGAGAGATCGATAGTTATTTATGAAGGTTTAACGGTTATTACGGCTAATAAATAGGTCAAACGATAGTTATAACCAAATCTGATAACACTCGTCCAGAGAGAGGTAAGACCAGAGATGGCTATCTCGACTAGAGGTTGGACCAGAGACGGCCGTCCAAAGCTCCAACCAGAACCCCCTCTGGACCTCTAAACACTACTAAATGGAAAACTTTTGCCTAAAGACTATTTTCTAAGAAATATGTCGCTAAAGGGGTGTTTCGTGACAAAACCGTCACAAAAGATGGTGAGTTAATTGTTGACTGAGTATTTCAAATCAGTGCCGAGAAATTTACCAAAATTTCAATATCTGAATATCACCGCCAAGGGGCTCAGCCCTTAGAACTCCACAAAGAGGCGTGACCCCCTTGTAGACCTGACAAACTGGCACGACATGCTAACCAGACACGAACTCGACACGAATTAAACGGGTTTGGGTAATACATTTCAACCCGTTTAAGTAAACGGGTTAAAATGACACGACACGAAAATTAAACGGGTTGACACGACACGACACGAAAATTAAACGGGTAAGGTCAGGGTCAAAAGTTTCAACTCGAAAATGACCCGAATAACCCGTTTATATTAGGCCCCTTAGGCCCTTGGGCAAATAGCATCAACAACCCACAGTTTATAGTTTTTTTAACAATGTAAATACTAAATAATAATAATAAGTGATTGTACATTCCATGTAGACCTGACAAAAACTGGCACGACATGCTAACCAGACACGAACTCGACACAAATTAAACGGATTTAGGTAATAAATTTTAACCCTTTTAAGTAAAGAGATTGACACAACACGACATGAAAATTAAACGGGTTGACACGACATACACGAATATTAAACGGGCCGGGTTAGGCACTCTCAACCCATTTAACTTTGAACCCGAGACGCTTGTCAGGTCTACCCCCTTGATCCCCGACCTTTTAGGGTGATAGGGGCAACATTTGTAAGTATGCACCCTACTCCTCCTAAGTCACATATATTTGTCTCAAATAAATCATAACTACACCAAATTGATGACACTTATAAAATCACTAACAGAACTGATATTTAATTAAATCAATAAACCATTGTTTGTGTGTGTTGAAAAAAAAAACTCTCAGATATATGATACTGGTATGAGGATATGGAGCACAAAAGGGGAGGAGCTGGAAAAGGCAAAGATGGAATTCATAGATTGGTTGAAGGTATTGGAAGAGCAACTTGGGGAGAAGCCATATCTGATGGGTGAGAGCTTTGGGTATGCAGATATTGCAATGGTGCCTTTTTACTGCTGGTTTAATGGATTGGAGACAATTGGGAAGATGAATATAGAGAAAGAATGTCCAAAGCTGATTGAATGGGTTAAAAGATGCATGGAAAGAGAGAGCGTCTCAAAGTCTCTTCCAGATCCCCACAAGGTTTATGAGCTTATGGTGGACTCGCTGAAGAAAACTGTCTAAAATTATTACTATATGTATGTATGTATATTGAATAATGGTAACATTTTACCAATAATAATAATAATACTTAAAAGTGACCCCCAAAGGTGACTGAGCCAAAAAATGCCATCATAGTGAGGTCATTGGATGAGAGTTTTGTGTTCAACTGTTGAATTTGTCGGTAATTTTTACCTAAATAATAATTAAAACTGTACTACTAGACTTCGGATCATATAAGACTAACTTGTTTTCTAAAGATTCGTGACCACTTTTTTATACTTGTAATTTTACAACAAAACACTGTGAAGAACCTACAATGTTTTTTGTTGTGAAAGTTCGAATTTTTCTTACCTTCACAATGGTTTTTTGTATGAAGTTTCAAGTGTAAAAATATGGTATACGGGTTTCATTTATCAAAGTTTAGAGTGGCGTGAGAAAGACATTGATTCCATCCTCTTCTACCACGTGGATTGTATCTTCTGAGGTGCATTAAATGCAGCTGAAAGAGCTGACAAGACTCCTTCTCAACTAGGCATTCTGTGCTTTCTTCTAGGGTTTTTTCCGACGAATTTAATGGATAATATAAACAAGTAAATTTCTTGGGCTTTTTTCTGGCGATTTCTTGATTTTGGTTTTGGTTACTATTTATAACTTCAAATCAAGATTTAATTTGTGAAAATATTCTTCAGGCATTCTTTGGTACTTTTGATGGGCATGGCGGATCAAAAGCCTCTTAAATATGTGATTCACCTTAATGAAACACATATATACCAAACTTGAAAAATATGTGATTCATTTATATAATATCCTTATCAAATAATTTCATATGGTAAGACACTGTGATTATTAACCTTATAAAAAAAAAAATTATTTTAAGATGTAAAAGGCATGTTTAAATTTTGTAGCTGAATTTCTTTCAAAAGCTGAAACAACAATTTTTTGGAATTTATACGGTTAATATATTTAATAAATTGGCAACAACGATACATTTTATGAATCTATCCATGAGGAAAAATATTGAATCTGTTTTCATTTTCTATGCACGAGGCATGTTATGTACGTGTACATGTTACAAATTACCAATATGTATTTTTGCATACCGTCCTAATAGAGGGTTTACAAAGTGTTCTTTAGTTTTCTCTTTTTTGAGGTTTTTCGCTGAACTTGACTGTGCCTCTGTCTATATATATATATATATATATATATAGGGGAGAGATCCACTACTATAAAATTGAGTATTTTCAACGGAAATTAATTTTCAACGGAAAATGTCGTTGAAAATTTTCTACGAATTTTAGAGAATTATTGACAGAACATAAATTTTCTACGAATTTTCTACGAATTTCCGTTGAAAATCTCTCACAAACATATATGCATTTTCAACCAAAACAATTTCAACGGAATGTCTCGTCAAAAAGTTTTTGGTTGAAAATGCATTTTGTGAGAGATTTTCAACGGAAATTCGTTGAAAATTCGTAGAAAATTTATGTTTTGTCAATAATCCCTTTAAAATTCATAGAAAAATTTCAACGACGTTTTCCGTTGAAAATTTTCGTTGAAAATACTCAATTTTCTTGTAGTGAACATACGAGAATCATTCATCTTTAAAGGAACAAATGAACAATTTGTGGACCACATATGACGTGGGTCTCACATAATATTAAATCATTTATGATTTAATATTAAGTCATATTAAATCAAAAATGATTTAATATTATGTGGGACCCACATCATATGTGGTCCACAAGTGTCCCTTTGTTTCTTTAAATTTACAAAGTTCTCATTTGAATCATTCTCTCTCTCTCTCTCTCTCTCTCTATATATATATATATATATATAGGGGAGAGATCATACGAGAACCACCCCTCTTTAAAGGAACGTACAAAGGAGCTCCCCTTAAAACCACATATGATGTGGGTTCCACACAATAAAAAATCATATCTGATTCAATGGTGGGTCTCATTGAATCAGATATGATTTTTTTTATTGTGTGGGACCCACATCATATATGGTTCTATTGAATCAGATATTATTTTTTATTGTGTGAGACCCACATCATATGTGGTTCTAAGGGGAGTTCCTTTGTTCCTTTAAAGAGGGGTGGTTTTCGTATGAACCTCCCCCTCTCTCTCTCTCTCTCTATATATATATATATATATATAGAGAGAGAGAGAGGAAAGTTTAAATGCTAACTTAATTTTGATTATGAACATGAAGACAGATCACAACCCTTGATTTGAGCCATATTTGAGTTGATCTTGAAGCGTGGCTTGAGGGGTAATTTTGGCAAGTTTTATATTTTAAACAGATTCTCCTTTGTTTTTTCCTTATTCTCGTTGATATCAGTTGCGATTATTTTTTCTTCTCTGTTATTTATTCCTCCTTAATTTTGTTGATATCTTAACCGGATTCATTGTTGAAGAACTTGCTTAATTTCGTTGATAGCAGTTTCGCTTATCGATTTCTAAAGCTCAATTATCGATTTCTTCGTTTCAATGAATTCTGTTTCTTCATCAGAAAATTTAATCGATTGTGATCCAGTTGGAAATTCTACACCTTTTGTTGATTAAACAGATGATTTTATCATTGATTACGATTCTGTTACAGATTTTGAAAACAGAGACCGAGATATTGGTTCGAATGTTGAAGATGCCTCGATCTGTAAGTTTTAATTAAATTAATTTGTAAATCGTTCATATAACATCTCATTTATATATATATATATATATATATATATATAATTAAAAAAAAAGGGGGGGGGCCTTGTTATGTCTAGACCCAAACCCAAATCCAAGCCCAAGTCTTTTTTTTTTTCTTCTTTTCTCCACCGCCTTCTCCTTCTCGGCTTGCATATGAGAAATCAGATTCACTTCAACTAGAAATCTTCTTGGTCGACTATACCATCAACATCCAACAATCATCTTCATCATCTTCTTCTATTCTCTTCCTATCAATTGTTGTTAAGGTACCAATTATCTCCTCTTATACATCTAGGGTTTCATTGTGTTATCTATTTGAGTAAAATTCTTTGAATTGTTAAGAACTAGTAGTTATATTGGTTGCTTTTTACATGAATAGATATGAATTAATGGGAGTTTCATTGTTAATTGTAAGTTTGAGAAGATTTGATCAAGAAATGGGTTGGAAGTTCCAACAATTGGCTTTCTTTATAAGTCAAACTCTTAATCTAGAATTTGAATCTTTAAATTGGTATCTAAGAGTGAAGATACTTGTAAATACTTTGTCTCTTAGCATTGTTAAGGTGATATTAGATGGATTCAAGAAGGTAATTTTATCCCAAAAATCGTTTTTGATGGGGGATTTGAATGTTGTTGTAAAACAGTTGACTTTTTTCAAAAAGTCAAACTGTTTTGAGAAAAATTCCAATTAGGTAGTTTTATGTAAAATTAAAAGTTGAGATTATAGAAATGGAGTTATATAGAGTATATATAATTGGTTTAATGATCAAATCACCTTTTCATAGGGATTTAGATGGATATTCAAAGTTAAAGAATATGGATTTTCGGTTTGAGTCAAATAAGGGAAATGTTATGTTAGATGGATTTCAAGTAAAAACGGATGTGAGAACCTTCTAAGCATATTCTAAATGGTAAAATAATCATGTTTTGAAGGTTATAATTCACGTCAAGTACTCCATAAGAATTATGGGTAAGTGGTCGGGTTGCATTACTTAGTTATCAAAACTTGTAAAAATCATCAAAAATCACTCGTAACTCGGATTTAAGCGTGTAATACCTTTTTGGAATCGTCGGGATATATTCTACAAGTTTTTTGTGATGACCGTGATGCGAGTAAGAGTTTAAATAGATCAAAAAGCTGATTTTTAGAGCTGTCCGTTTTCTTTATATATATATAAAGCATGTGATTTTTATAGATCTAAACTAAAATGGTTTGATAATCGGTACGAGTGATTTTAATGGACTGAATATGATGGATTGAATGTGTTAGTAGAATGGATGTACTAATATATAGATCATGTATGGGTTATTTAGGTGTCAAGCCGACCGAAAGAACCATTCGGAGCCTAGATTCGCCTATTTTTGACAAAGGCGAGTTCACGTAGATTTTACTGGGTGCACGTCAAATATATGTGTTTTATAACTGATTCATGTTATTTGTATTGATTATGTATCATGGAAAATGTTTTATGCAAAATAAAACGAGCATATTAATTGACAGTTATGTGGTTTTTACTTGCTATATGAAAGATGATATTTAGTTGAGTAGAATTAAACTACTTTAATGAACATAGGAGATATGTTGAGTGATTACACATATTGACGAAAGACATAGAACGTGGGACGTTCGTTGGTATATGTCTAAAACTGAGGGCTGGGAGCCCGGATAGGTGGCTACTAGGCATGAGGCCCGGGGGGCCAAGTATATACACTTACCTGGGAGGTCAAATTGATGTATGTACACGGACTCGGGAGGTCAAATGACATGTCTAAATTAGCCAACGGTATAGACGAGTTTCTTTGTGTTTCCTCATCAGCCGGTTACGGTTGGATTCTGTTACTTAGATCACTGATGGCACTAATTGGGAAGTTGTTACTACGAGTGATTAATTGAGGGAAATATAGCATAAGAAACTAATGCCTTTATTGATTGTCGGTGAAAAGTGATTGATTTAATTGCATTTTTAGTAGTATTTACAAGTTATATATATCTTATTGAAATATGAATCGGCTCGTTTTATTTATATAAATGTTTATAATATAACTCTTGAACTCACCAGGTATAAAACCTGACTTGATTTGTTTGTTGACGTGTGTCCCAGGGCCAACAGGTGCTAGTGATGGCGATAAGAAAAACTAGTACTTAACAAAGTAGGATGGTGCAGATTTTTGGTAGCGGTCGTAGTTATAAGAAAGTTATATTAGCATCGTTCTAGTAACTATTTGTTTGTTCCTAAAAAAAAAATTTAGCCCGGTTAGGTGGCATTTTGTATATGTAGTCTTTTGAAATTTTGCTATATACAAATGCAAACAGGTTATAAATGGCATATCATGATTTTACGAACGGGTCATGCCGAAATTTCGTTAGAATTCTTATGAAAATTTTAGGGTGTTACAAGTTGGTATCAGAGCGATGGTTTAAGGGAATTAGGTTAATGGAACCTAGTCTTAAACCTAAGATTAAGATATTATGCTTAAGAATTAATCAGGGGATGTTAGACAATGGGTAAAATTCATGATAGGTGTTATCACGAAGATCTTTTGTATGAAAGTAAGTAGTTGAGGAATATTTGTATGTCTTGGTATAGGGCATATATAAGTTGCCTAGATTTTGATATATATATATATATATAAATATATATGTATATTTATGTATCTAATATTTCAATTCTTATCATGTTCTATTACATTAAAATTATGTGACTAGAAAGTTTTGTATTGATAAGTGTTGTTACTTTGTGTTAGTTAAAGAATGGTAAACACAAGGAGTCAGCAAGCAAAAGAAAAGGATGTGCAGGAGTCTAGTAGAACTCCAACAAATAAATTACCGTCCCCGAATATTCCAGAACCGAATGCTTCTACAAGTTTGATCGGGACCTCTCATCCTAAAGTAGGAAGGCACATGCATTCGGAGAATCCAGAGACAAATTTCCAAGATACTTTATTTGCCAATTTGAAGCAATTCATGGAAACAGCTTTAGAAAGGCAGGAAGAATCTATTATGAAAAGAGTAGAAGAGAGAGTTATGGCTGCTGGTATCCATACTGAAAAGGTTGCTGAAAATGTGATTCCTAACGCTGGTGGGGTCGAGAAAGTTGCTTTAGATACAGGTTTGCATGTGGAAGGTGAGAAATCTTCAAAGAAGTGTACATTTAAAGCTTTTCTCGGATGCAGACCGCCAGAGTTTGCAGGCAGTGATGATCCTTTGGTTTGTATGCGATGGTTACGAGGAATAGAGCAAGCTTTTGAAGCTAGTGAGTGTGATGATCAACAAAGAGTTCGATTTGCATCTCAATTGTTGCGGGACGAGGCTTTAGACTGGTGGAATGTTACACGACAAACGTTGGGACCTGCTATCACTAAAATGTTGACTTGGGATTTGTTTACCATGAAGTTAAAAGAAAGATATTGCAATGAAAGAGCCAGAGACAAAATGGAGGATGAGTTCAGACATCTTGAGAAAGGAAATCAGTCGGTAGCTGAGTATGCACGGGTGTTTACAGAAAAATTAAATTTTCTGGGACACGTAGCACCAGATGAAAGGTCGAAGATAAAGTTCTTTCTTAAAGGTCTTCCCATTGAAATGAAGACAGTAGTTCGAAGCAGTAAAGTATCTACCCTTCAAGAAGCAATTGAAGAAGCACAAGTGTTGGAGGATGATCTAAAGCATGCAAATAGAGTACAAAATGTTGTATTGGGTGACAAACGCAGATGGGAGACACCTTCAGGTAGCTCAAAGAAATTCAAGACGAAATCATCGGGTAGACGCTTTGATGACAAGCAGATGGTAAAGCAGTGTCCAAAGTGCAATAGAAGACACCCCGGGGATTGTAGCAGTTATCAGCAGATTTGTTTTCGTTGTGGAAAGCCGGGACATTACAGTCGAGATTGTCATAGTCAGATTTCCATTAAGTGCTTTCATTGTGGGGAATCGGGACACCTTCGGCGGGATTGCCCAAAACTGAAAAATGTAGAAAAGGGGAAAACAACAAGTACTTTTCAAAAGAAAGAGACCCGGGTACCAGGTAGAGCATTTCAGATGACGGCAGAAGAAGCTCGAGGTGTAGCTGATGTAGTGACGGGTACGTACTTAATCAATTCTATACCTGCATGCGTATTATTTGATTCAGGAGCCAATCTTTCATTTGTTTCCATAACCTTCTGTGAGCGGTTTGATGTGTCGGCTAGCATATTACCGGAAGCATTAGTGGTAGAGACAGCTAATGGAGGGAGAGTGTTAGTACGAGAAGTTTATGATAGCTGCACAATTAAAATTGAAGGTATTTTGTTTCCAATTTGCTTGTTACCTATGACGATAGGAGGATTTGATGCAGTGATAGGCATGGATTGGTTATCTGAGCACAGAGTCGATATTTTATGTTCAAGAAGAATGCTTTCCATTCCCAGACCGGGTGGAGATACAATATTGGTTTATGGGGATAAGCGAAAGGGTGACATGGGGATCATCTCTGTGATGAAAGCACAAAAATGCCTTCGTAAAGGTTGTTGTTCATTTCTGGCATACGTTCTGGATGCCAAAATGGAAAAGAAGAAGATTGAAGATATTCCAGTTGTATGTGAATTCCCTGATGTGTTCCCCGAAGACTTGCCAGGTTTGCCACCCGACCGGCAGGTGGAGTTTCGCATAGACCTCGTTCCGGGGGCAGCACCAATAGCTCGTTCTCCATATCGGTTAGCTCCATCAGAAATGAAGGAAATGATGACTCAACTGCAAGAATTGCTCGATAAAGGTTTCATCCGACCTAGTTCCTCGCCATGGGGTGCTCCGGTGTTGTTTGTAAAAAAGAAAGATGGCACGTTGAGAATGTGTATCGACTACCGCGAACTGAACAAAGTAACTATTAAGAATAAGTATCCTCTTCCTCGTATTGATGATCTATTCGATCAACTACAAGGAGCTAGTTGTTTCTCGAAGATTGATCTTCGATCAGGTTATCACCAATTGAAGGTGCGAGGGGAAGATGTTGCTAAAACTGCTTTTAGGACCAGGTACGGTCATTATGAGTTCCTCGTTATGCCTTTCGGTTTAACGAATGCTCCTGCCGCATTTATGGATTTAATGAATCGAGTTTGTCGCCCATTTTTGGACAAATCGGTTATAGTATTCATTGATGATATCCTCATTTATTCTAAAACCGAGAAGGAACATGAAAGACATCTGCGAGAGATTCTTGATTTATTAAGACGAGAAAAACTCTATGCAAAGTTGTCTAAATGTGATTTTTGGTTATTAGAAGTGCAGTTTTTGGGTCATGTAATATGCAAAGAGGGTGTGAAAGTAGACCCATCCAAGATAGAAGCAGTAATGGGTTGGGAAGCTCCAAAAAGTCCTACAGAGATAAGAAGTTTTCTGGGATTGGCTGGTTATTACCGTAGATTCATACGGGACTTCTCAAAGATTGCCTCACCACTGACCGCTTTAACTAGAAAAAAAGTGAAATTTGTATGGACAGAAAAACATACAAATGCCTTTGAGAGGTTGAAGAAAAGATTATGTGAGGCACCGGTACTATCCTTACCGGAAGGGTCTGAAGAATTTGTGGTTTACAGCGATGCATCTGGATCTGGATTGGGTTGTGTTCTAATGCAACGAGGCAAGGTAATTGCTTATGCTTCTAGACAACTAAAAGATCATGAGAAAAATTACCCGGTGCATGATTTAGAGTTAGCTGCTGTTGTTTTTGCGCTCAAGTTATGGAGACATTACTTGTATGGTACACATTGTATCATCTATACGGATCATAAAAGTCTGAAGTACGTCTTCGATCAGAAGGAACTAAATATGAGGCAAAGACGTTGGTTAGAGTTGATCAAAGATTATGATTGTGAAATCAGGTACCACCCTGGGAAAGCTAATGTAGTTGCGGATGCGTTGAGCCGTAAAGAGCGAGGTGATGAGGTATTGGGCAGATTTAATAAAATTGAAGTCGTCTCGAGCTTAATTGAAAGAATTAAAGCAGTACAGAAGGAAGCTTTATTAGAAAAGAACTTGAAAGATGAAATCATGATGAAGCAACAATCCTTATTAGAAGAAGATAGTCGGGGCTTAAAGCTATTTAGAGGAAGAATTTGGGTGCCAAAAATGGGGGGTATTCGAGATCTATTATTAGAAGAAGCACATAAGTCAAAGTATTCTATTCACCCAGGAAGCACCAAAATGTATCGAGATCTGAAGTTACACTACTGGTGGCCTGTCATGAAACTTGATATAGCAATTTATGTTGCAAAGTGTGTGACATGTTTACAAGTAAAAGCTGAACATCAACGACCATACGGTAGTCTGCAACCGTTGGTTATACCAGAGTGGAAATGGGATCATGTTACTATGGATTTCGTGATGGGCTTACCCAAGACGCTGAAGGGCCATGATGCAATCTGGGTGGTGGTAGACCGATTGACGAAAAGCGCACACTTCTTACCAATGAAAGAAACTTGGTCAATGGACAGATGGGCCAAGTTATACATCGATGAAGTGATTTCAAGACATGGAGTGCCACTAACCATCGTCTCCGACAGAGATAGTCGATTCACTTCCAAGTTTTGGGATGGACTACAACGAGAACTTGGCACAAGAGTGAATCTGAGCACTGCCTATCATCCTCAAACCGACGGACAAAGTGAGAGAACAATTCAGACTCTCGAAGATATGTTACGTTCTTGTGTATTTGATTTTGGTGGGAATTGGGACGTGCACTTACCATTGGTTGAATTTGCATATAACAATAGCTAGTGATGGCGATAAGAAAAACTAGTACTTAACAAAGTAGGATGGTGCAGATTTTTGGTAGCGGTCGTAGTTATAAGAAAGTTATATTAGCATCGTTCTAGTAACTATTTGTTTGTTCCTAAAAAAAAAATTTTAGCCCGGTTAGGTGGCATTTTGTATATGTAGTCTTTTGAAATTTTGCTATATACAAATGCAAACAGGTTATAAATGGCATATCATGATTTTACGAACGGGTCATGCCGAAATTTCGTTAGAATTCTTATGAAAATTTTAGGGTGTTACAACTATCACTCTAGCATCGGTATGGCACCGTTTGAAGCATTATATGGGAGGAAATGTAGAACACCCGTTTGTTGGTTAGAAGCTGGAGAGAAGCAATTCACAGGCCCTGAAATGGTACAAGAAACTGCAGACAAAGTTAAGGTGATCCGTGAACGTCTTAAAGCTGCACAGGACCGGCAGAAAAGCTATGCGGATCGAAAAAGACGACATGTAGAATTTCAAGTGGGCGATAAAGTCATGTTGAAAGTGTCGCCTTGGAAAGGGGTGATCAGATTCGGAAAGCACGGGAAACTGAGTCCTCGTTTTCTTGGGCCTTTCACAGTGTTAGAAAAGATTGGATCCCAAGCCTACCGATTAGATTTACCACCAGAATTGCAAGGTATCCATGACATTTTCCATGTATGTTATCTACGAAAGTGTTTGGCGGAAGAAGAGAACGTTATCCCGTTATCAGAAATTCAAATAGATGATAAAATGCGATTCCTTGAAGAACCTGAGGTGATATTAGATCGGAAGACAAAGAAATTGCGTCGGAAGGAGATCGGGATGGTTAAAGTGCAGTGGAAGCATCGACGGGGTTCAAATATCACATGGGAACCAGAAAACGAAATGAGATTACGCTACCCGCAATTATTTGCGTAGCTAAGATTTCGGGGACGAAATCTCTTTTGACAGAGGGAGAATTATAACATCTCATTTATATATATATATATATAATTAAAAAAAAGGGGGGGGGGCCTTGTTATGTCTAGACCCAAACCCAAATCCAAGCCCAAGTCTTTTTTTTTTCTTCTTTTCTCCACCGCCTTCTCCTTCTCGGCTTGCATATGAGAAATCAGATTCACTTCAACTAGAAATCTTCTTGGTCGACTATACCATCAACATCCAACAATCATCTTCATCATCTTCTTCTATTCTCTTCCTATCAATTGTTGTTAAGGTACCAATTATCTCCTCTTATACATCTAGGGTTTCATTGTGTTATCTATTTGAGTAAAATTCTTTGAATTGTTAAGAACTAGTAGTTATATTGGTTGCTTTTTACATGAATAGATATGAATTAATGGGAGTTTCATTGTTAATTGTAAGTTTGAGAAGATTTGATCAAGAAATGGGTTGGAAGTTCCAACAATTGGCTTTCTTTATAAGTCAAACTCTTAATCTAGAATTTGAATCTTTAAATTGGTATCTAAGAGTGAAGATACTTGTAAATACTTTGTCTCTTAGCATTGTTAAGGTGATATTAGATGGATTCAAGAAGGTAATTTTATCCCAAAAATCGTTTTTGATGGGGGATTTGAATGTTGTTGTAAAACAGTTGACTTTTTTCAAAAAGTCAAACTGTTTTGAGAAAAATTCCAATTAGGTAGTTTTATGTAAAATTAAAAGTTGAGATTATAGAAATGGAGTTATATAGAGTATATATAATTGGTTTAATGATCAAATCACCTTTTCATAGGGATTTAGATGGATATTCAAAGTTAAAGAATATGGATTTTCGGTTTGAGTCAAATAAGGGAAATGTTATGTTAGATGGATTTCAAGTAAAAACGGATGTGAGAACCTTCTAAGCATATTCTAAATGGTAAAATAATCATGTTTTGAAGGTTATAATTCACGTCAAGTACTCCATAAGAATTATGGGTAAGTGGTCGGGTTGCATTACTTAGTTGTCAAAACTTGTAAAAATCATCAAAAATCACTCGTAACTCGGATTTAAGCGTGTAATACCTTTTTGGAATCGTCGGGATATATTCTACAAGTTTTTTGTGATGACCGTGATGCGAGTAAGAGTTTAAATAGATCAAAAAGCTGATTTTTAGAGCTGTCCGTTTTCTTTATATATATATAAAGCATGTGATTTTTATAGATCTAAACTAAAATGGTTTGATAATCGGTACGAGTGATTTTAATGGACTGAATATGATGGATTGAATGTGTTAGTAGAATGGATGTACTAATATATAGATCATGTATGGGTTATTTAGGTGTCAAGCCGGCCGAAAGAACCATTCGGAGCCTAGATTCGCCTATTTTTGACAAAGGTGAGTTCACGTAGATTTTACTGGGTGCACGTCAAATATATGTGTTTTATAACTGATTCATGTTATTTGTATTGATTATGTATCATGGAAAATGTTTTATGCAAAATAAAACGAGCATATTAATTGACAGTTATGTGGTTTTTACTTGCTATATGAAAGATGATATTTAGTTGAGTAGAATTAAACTACTTTAATGAACATAGGAGATATGTTGAGTGATTACACATATTGACGAAAGACATAGAACGTGGGACGTTCGTTGGTATATGTCTAAAACTGAGGGCTGGGAGCCCGGATAGGTGGCTACTAGGCATGAGGCCCGGGGGGCCAAGTATATACACTTACCTGGGAGGTCAAATTGATGTATGTACACGGACCTGGGAGGTCAAATGACATGTCTAAATTAGCCAACGGTATAGACGAGTTTCTTTGTGTTTCCTCATCAGCCGGTTACGGTTGGATTCTGTTACTTAGATCACTGATGGCACTAATTGGGAAGTTGTTACTACGAGTGATTAATTGAGGGAAATATAGCATAAGAAACTAATGCCTTTATTGATTGTCGGTGAAAAGTGATTGATTTAATTGCATTTTTAGTAGTATTTACAAGTTATATATATCTTATTGAAATATGAATCGGCTCGTTTTATTTATATAAATGTTTATAATATAACTCTTGAACTCACCAGGTATAAAACCTGACTTGATTTGTTTGTTGACGTGTGTCCCAGGGCCAACAGGTGCTAGTGATGGCGATAAGAAAAACTAGTACTTAACAAAGTAGGATGGTGCAGATTTTTGGTAGCGGTCGTAGTTATAAGAAAGTTATATTAGCATCGTTCTAGTAACTATTTGTTTGTTCCTAAAAAAAAATTTAGCCCGGTTAGGTGGCATTTTGTATATGTAGTCTTTTGAAATTTTGCTATATACAAATGCAAACAGGTTATAAATGGCATATCATGATTTTACGAACGGGTCATGCCGAAATTTCGTTAGAATTCTTATGAAAATTTTAGGGTGTTACAGTTCATTAGCTGTAATGTGTAATATGCAAAATAACTGTTTTTATGTAAATTTTATAGCTCTAATTTGTTGAATTTAATTTATGAATATATTTATGTTTCGTGAAAACGATGAGGTGTTTTGAATCTAGTGTTTTATATTCAGACTGAATAACAATTACCATTTAGTCTGAATAATATCATGTTTGTTTAGTTTGTAATGTTCTTTCTTTCATGTTGTTTATATTCAGACTGAATATAAGCATGTTGTTTAAGTACATATTATTATTGTTTATATTCAGACTGAATATAAACATGTTGTTTAAGTACATATTATTCAGACTGAATAATAGTTAATATTCAGTGTCAATATTTCATTGTTTTTAAGAATACCCTGTTTTTGCTATTTTGTAGATCAAATTTATAGTGGAGGTGAAGATGGTCGTTCATGTATTGGTATTAATGGTGATGATTGATTGAAAATTTGGATTTCTCTTGTAGATGACAATTTGAAACCTGTTGTGGGAAAAGTGTTTGATACTTTGGAGGAAGGTATAGAAATGTATGAGAAGTATGCTTACAATTCAGGTTTTGATGTTAGACTAAGTACTGTTAAAAAAAGATGCAAATTTGGTGATTACATTAAGGTATCTAGTATGCAATAGAGCTGGTTATCCGGATTCTGTTAAAGCGAATATGTTAGATGGATCTGATAAGCAAGTTAGAACTACTAATATTCAAAGAACGGGCTGTGATGCGTGTGTGAAGTTCAAGGCTGCTGGTGTTGGTATTAGATCTTATATTTTATATGGTTTTAAACAGAAACATAACCACTGTTTATTTGATGAAGATTAAAAGTATTTGTTGAAGCGTAGTAAGAAATTAGACTATTCTCAACAAAGGTGGATTATGAAAATGTCGAATGCAAATATTGGTGCTACACAAGCCCATAATATTCTTTCTCATCTCAAGGGTGGTTATTTAAATGGTAGGTAGTTCCAAGGTTGAGTATAAGAATTTTCAAAGGGATCGTAATTGTTTTATTGGAGATAGTGATGCAAACTTGTTTGTTAGGAAGATGAATAATTGGAACATGTATTTTCCAAACTATTCATTCGAGTATAAATGTGACCAAGGGGTGTTGATTATGCTTTTTGGGCTAATGAGACGACTAAATGCAATTTTGAGTAGTTTGGTGACATTGTGTCATTTGATGCAACCTTCCGAACAAATAATTAGGTATTCATTTTATTTTCTTTCATATCTTGTTTTACTGTTTGTTTTTATTAATATTTTCTGTTTATAATATGTTATTTAGGTATTGTATGGTCTTTGTTCCATTCACCGGAATTGACAACCACAAGAACTATGTAACTCTTGGTGCCGGTATTCTTGATCGAGAGAACTTCGATGCCTACATATGGTTGCTACAATCTTTCTTGAAATCATTTGGTAGACAACCAAAGTTGGTTGTTACTGATCAATGTGCTGCTGTCAAGCAAGCCGTTGCTGCGGGTTTTACAGAGTCAAGGCATAGGTTTTGTATGTGGCATATCAGCACGAAACTGCCTTCGAAGGTATTTCATTTTTTATATTATTATTCAGTCTGAATGTTGATCATAACTCCTCTCAGTGATTTGAATATGATTCCTTTACTATACTTAGTGAAATTCCATAGTTAAGCTTCTGTTCAAATTCAGCGATAGCACACGCTGATTGCTATCAGCGATCGCTGAAGATCAAGGAACTATGAGCTTATCACTGAAGACCTGAAGATCAGTTATCACACCAGAAGACCATTCAGCGACAGTCGAAGACTCTAGCTGAAGAAAGAGATAATCAGCTAAGTGAACTGAAGCGGTTCAGCGATAGCAGCGATTGTCTACTCAAAGTGTGAAGTCTTGTGAAGCCTCAACGACACTGAAGATTCATCCTTGAAGATTCAGTATCAACGATCAAATGAAACTTCCTTTGCAAGATTAAAGATTGATCTTATCCTCGATGCACAAAATTCAAACCTAGAACCATGTCAGAAAAGGACGTACGACTTGTCTCTTATGTCCCCATCATATCTGATATGGTACTGTTCATATTCGGCCAAAAGAATGGTTGTCTTATTAACAAGGACAAGCTTCCTATTCAAGCTTGACACGTGGCATATACCTTTTGTCTTGTTTCAAAGACAAACGGGTATAAATAAGATGAAGATATCTTCTTTATCTGAATGCATGCTTCTGTCTAACTTATACCCTCTTTATTCTTTCTTTCATCTCCTTGTGCATCATACTTCGTGTTTCTTAGTTACAATATAGTAGGTTTTAAACTTGTTCTAATTCCACTTGTAACTGTAAATTTGTTTATCTTAATAAACTCATTTAAAAACTAAAAATCTGTGTGTTTGTATTCAACCCCCCCCCCCTTCTACAAAGTGTTTTTTCTTGATTGAACTCTTGTAGACCCTTATTGGGACCAACAAGTGGTATCAGAGCAGTGTTTTGCTTCTCATCTCTTTAAAATATTTTCTCTTAAAAATTATTTTAAAATGTCAAACCCTAATACGAACTATAACGATAATGGATCTTTAGCTAAACCACCTAGATTTAGCCATGATAACTTTCCATTATGGAAGGAAATAATGTCTCTATTTCTGGAGGGATCTGACCCCAAGGTTCCCTACTATCTGGAAAATGGACCATTTGTTCCTACAACTATAGTAGTTAGTGTTCCTGCCACCACTACTACTCCAGCCATTCCTGAGAGGAGTATTGTTAAAACTCCTAACAGATGGACTGAAGAAGACAAGAAAGAAATTGCTATTGACTCTAAAGCTAGATCAATAATAGCAATGGCTTTACCTGATGAGGTCTATCATTCTGTCATGAAAATGAGGACTTCAAAAGCCATGTGGGATACATTATGTATCCAATATGAAGGAACTTCTGAAGTGAAAGTAACTAGATGTATAAACCTCGTAAGAAAATATGAGAGTTTTATGTATCAAAAGGGTGAATCTCTTTATCAAATTCACCAGCGATTTAACTGTCTGCTGATTGATCTTAAATCAGTCGATAGAATTTATTCAAACGCTGAAATTCTGACAAAGTTCATGGAGGCATTGCCCGATCAATGGGCAGTGTACACTACATGTATAAAACTGTCAAAGAATCTTGAAACCTTGTCCTTAAGTGCATTATATGGTATGCTCTTAAATGAGGAAAAATCCCAGCTTCTAAGGAAGAACCTAATTAATGAAATCAAAGGTGCTAAAAGTACTTCTTTAGCACTTGTGACTTCTGAGGGAACTTCTTCCAAAAATGCTCCTTCTTCTACTATCACCTCCATTACTGAATTAGGTCAAACTGATTCAGAAGATCAACTCACTGATGCAGACATCTCTGAGTTTGATAACTCTCTAGCCTTTTAACCAATAACTTTAAAAGATTTGCTAGAAAGAGCAACTTTCGAAAACCTTCCAACCTCTCTGACTCTAAAAAGCAGAAATTGTTGCCTGCTGAGAAAGCCTCAGCGATTTGCTTCAACTGTCAGCGAAAGGGTCATTTCGCAAGTGAATGCAGGTCAAAGAAAGTTGCTGCTCCCACTACCTCCCATATCTCTGATAAAAAGGAGAAGTATTTGAAACTGAAAAACAAATACAAAGATATGAAGAAAAACCAGCAAAAAGGCAAAGGTCTTGTAGCTGAAGAAGTTGACTGGGATGCTGAAGATGACTGGGCCAAGACCTCTGAAGAGTCTGGTTCAGATGAAGAAGATCTTGCCTTCCTCTGTCTAATGGCAAGAATTGAAGACGCTGAAGAAGTCACTGAGACATCTTCCTCTGAGTCTCCTTCTACTCAGGTAACCATTCCCTCTGTCTCGTTACCTTTTGAAAGTGATAACTTGTCAGCTCTCGATGCTATGACTGTTGATTTCTATGATGCTTTAAATGGAAAATTAAGGCCGAGAGAACTAACACTGACTTATTTGAACAATTAAAAAATTGCCATATAAGAATCAAAGAACTTTCTAAAATTGAGGAATCTCTCAAAGACCAAGTCTTTGAAAATCAAACAATAAGCATCGAGAAACAACAAGCTATCGCTGATATGGAAAAGGCCATCGCTGATCTCAAGTCTAAAAAGGCAACCATCGAAGGATGGTGTAAGGCTTCTGATAAAGTCAATGAGATCATCAATGCTCAAATACCTATGAAAGTAAGAAGTGGGTTAGGCTATAACCCTGAAAAGGAAGAATCAGAAAATGATCGTTCCATGCTAAAATTCGGAATGTTTGTCTCTTCTATCCCTGATTCTTCCTCTTCAACTTCGTCTTCCTCCTCTTCTAAAGAGAAGCGTTCTATTCTTAATTCTAAGAAAGTGATCAAGAACGAGTTTCTTAATCAAGTTCCTAAGAATAAGAAAACTCAAGATAGGAACAAGAAATCCCCAGAGAAAGTTTCTAAAACTGGGAAGAAGGTCCCTGACTTTTCTCAGAGACCAACCCCCAGAATTAAAATCGATCTCACTCCTGCTCCTGAAAGGTTGTTATACCTCTAAGGACCATGGATAAAGGAATTCTTGGACCTATCCCTGAGAAATTTCCTGCTCCCTCTCTGATTTCCAAACCCATTAAATATAGGAAATGCTATCACTGTGGTGAAACTACCCACATTGCAAGCAAATGTCCAAATGCTACTAGAGCTGATAAACTAGCTCATGGAAAGAAAGTAGCTCAAGCTGATAAATCAGCGAGAGTGAAATCCACCAAGGTTGCAAAACCATCAAAGGTGAAGATATCCACTGAAGAGAGTTCTTCAGCTAGTAGCTCTTCTGCCAATCCTCTATCTAACCAAGCAGGACCCATAGTAGTATGGGTACCTTTAAACAATTAATCTTTTATTGTATGCAGAGTGCCAAAGGTATCTGGTATCTTGATAGCGGATGCTTAAGGCACATGACAGGCAGAAAATCTCTGCTCTCTGACTACAAAGAAGAAGTTGGTCCATCGGTGACCTTTGGTGGAAATGGCAAAGAATACACTAAAGGTTATGGAATTCTGTTCAACAGAGCCACATCATTTTCTCGTGTTGCTTACGTTGAGGGACTAAAGCACAATCTCTTAAGCATTAGTCAGTTATGTGACAAAGACTTCAAAGTTCTATTCTTGAAGAATAGATGTGCTGTCACTGACGGAAATGATAAGCTTGCCCTTACAGGCAAAAGAGTGGAAAATGTTTATGTTATAAATATGAATAGTTCTCACTCTGAGAACATGTGCTTTATCTCTAAAGAATCCACTGACATAAACTGGTTATGGCACAAAAGACTCTCTCATCTTAACTTTAAGACAATAAATGAATTGTCTCAAAAAGATTTAGTCAGAGACCTCCCAAATCATACCTTTACAAAGGAATCTCTTTGTTCAGCGTGTGAGAAGGGAAAGCTGACAAAAGCCTCCTTCAGGTCAAAGCAAGTTTCTTCAGTAACCACTCCTCTTCAACTACTTCACATGGATCTATTCGGACCTGTTAATGTCCAATCTATCTCTGGGAAGAAATACACTTTAGTGATTGTTGATGAATACTCCAGATACACATGGGTGTTCTTCCTTCGATCCAAAAGTGATACCCCTGATATGATAATCTTTTTTATCAAAAAGATGGAAGTTTTGAACAATCTAATTGTTCGTTCCATTAGAAGTGATCTTGGCACTGAATTCAAAAACAGTACTCTGGATAACTTCCTTGAAGAAAGAGGCATCTCTCACAACTTCTCTTCTGTAAGAACTCCTCAGCAAAATGGTGTTGCTGAAAGAAGAAATCATACTATCATTGAAGTTGCTCGCTCAATGCTCAGTGAATCGCATCTTCCAACTCAGTTTTGGGCTAAAGTAGTTAATACATCATGCTTCACTCAAAATCGATCCCTGATAGTTAAACGATTTAAGAAGACCTCCTATGAATTATTTCATGGAAGAAGACCTACTCTGAAATATTTCCACATTTTTGGATGTAGATGTTACATTCTGAATGACAGAGATCATTTAGGTAAATTTGATCCAAAAGCTGACGATGGTATATTTCTTGGTTACTCCTCTATATCTAAATCCTTCAGAGTCTTCAACAAAAGAAGACAACATGTTGAAGAATCTATGCACGTTAACTTTGATGAATCTCGTCCCATTCATACTTCTCACTCTCATGATGATGATGAAGAGTTGAATGCCTGGATGAGATCTCATTATGGGGAACCTGAAACATACTTCAGCAATCAGACTCAAGCTGAAGCAAGTGATGATGAAATCCCTGTAAACCCAACAAGTAATAATCATCCATCTTCAGGGATGAATGTTACTCATCTAAATCAGATTCCTGTTGCTGATTCCTCTCTTGGAAATTCTTCTGTGAACAACCAAACAACATCTGAAAATCAATCCCCTGAATTGATTCTAAATGAGGTACCTGTTGCTGAAACAAGTCCTATTCCAGAATCTGAAGAACAGGTCGCTGAATCTATTGTTGATATCTCTCCTCAACCTCCAAATATACGGATCCGCAAATCATCCAATAAATCAGATTATCGGTGATCCCACTGCAGGTATCAAAACACGTAGAGGTACAGGTAATATCTTTCTTTATGTTAACTTCATCTCTCTCTCTGAACCTAAGAAGATAGATCAAGCTATCTCTGATCCTAGCTGGGTTTCAGCTATGCAAGAAGAACTTACTGAATTTCGTAGAAATAAAGTTTGGAATCTTGTTCCTAGACCCTCTGGTAAAACTGTCATAGGAACCAAATGGGTTTTCAGAAATAAGCTAGATGAAAACGGGACTATAATTCACAATAAGGCTAGACTTGTTGCTCAAGGTTATAGACAGGAAGAAGGAATTGACTATGATGAAACCTTTGCACCTGTTGCTCGTTTAGAAGCCATAAGACTCTTTTTAGCTTATGCTGTCCATAAAGACTTCAAAGTTTTTCAAATGGACGTCAAAAGTGCTTTTCTAAATGGAAAACTCAGCGAGGAAGTTTATGTTGAACAACCCCCTGGTTTCTCAGACCCTAACCATCCTGGTTATGTTTTTAAACTTGAAAAAGCTCTTTACGGGTTTAAACAAGCTCCTAGAGCTTGGTATGATACCCTTTCTAAATTTCTTCTTAAAGAAAAATTTATTCGTGGAAAAATTGACCAAACTTTGTTTTTAAGAAAATATAAAGGTCATACTATTCTCGCTCAGATATATGTTGATGACTTTATATTTGGTTCCACAAGACCCAAACTTTGCACTCGTTTCGCTGCAAGAATGCAAAAACAATATAAAATGAGTATGATGGGTGAACTAACATATTTTCTAGGTTTGCAAATTAAGCAATCTGACAAAGGAATTTTTATTTGTCAAAGCAAATATGTTAAAGACATGCTGAATAAATTCGACATGAATCAATGCTCAGCGATGAAGACTCCTATGTCCTCTGACATTAAATAAGGATCCCAATGAGAAACCAATAAATGTCACTGCCTATCGAGGAATGATTGGGTCTCTGCTATATCTTACAGCGAGTAGACCAGACATCATGTACGCTACCTGTCTCTGTGCTCGGTATCAAGCTGAACCGAAGGAATCCCATCTAATCGCTGTAAAGCGAATCTTCAGATATCTGAAAGGAACTCCAAATCTTGGTCTCTGGTATCCCAAAGGCTCAGGATTTGATCTTATTGGTTACTCTGACAGTGATTTTGCAGGTTGTAAGATAGACAGAAAGAGCACCACTGGTGGGTGTCAACTACTAGGTGGAAAGTTAATAAGTTGGACAAGTAAAAAGCAAAACTCAGTGTCCACTTCCACCGCTGAAGCTGAGTATGTAGCCACTGGTAGTTGTTGTGCTCAAATCCTTTGGATGAGAAATCAACTAAGAGACTACAATCTCAAGCTCTCTAAAATTCCTATCTATTGTGATAGTACAAGTGCTATTGCAATTGCCAACAACCCTGTACTTCACTCCAAAACCAAGCACATTGAGATCCAATATTACTTTATCAGAGATCATGTGATGAATGGTGAAGTTGAGCTCCATTTTGTTCCTACTGAATATCAGCTCGCTGATCTTTTCACCAAGCCTCTTGATGAAACTAGATTCAATCTACTCATCAGCGAACTTGGTATGTTGAACGCTGAATAAATTATTAATCAGTGACCAACAAAGGATTACAAATAAAGCTTTCAAACTTTCCATTCTCTGAACTCTGATTCAGCGATATCTAGGCCATCTCCTCAGGTATTATCTTCTAATCTTTAAACACTCTTTGATATCTTCTCTCATCAAAGAATGTCTCTCTTAAAATTAAAACTGATCACTGAAAATCCTTTATTATTAGTGATGAAGATTTTTCTAAAAATATTAATGATAAACCTTCTTTATGGATAATTATCATTATAATCTTTTAAAAACAAAGAAAAGGACACGTCAGACCTTTTTCTGACACACGACGGACCGCGACGTTTCCATTCTAACTCCTTTCTTGGAACGTGCGCCAGGTCATCATTTCTTTTTAAAAAAGCTAAAACCGTCGTTTAGCACTCCTTTCTTTCTCTCTCCTCTTGCTATTTAAGCATTATTTTTGCCTTACTTTGCTCCTTCTGCTTTCACAACTATTCTCAAGGCAAAAGAAATTCTTCGAATCTTCAAAGTTTCTGAAGAACACCAAGAACACGCTTGTGTGTGTTTTTCTCCTAAGAACTCAACTAAGGTTTGATCTAAACCTTATATTATGACTGGAAACATCTTGTTTCACCTTTCTTCTCCTTAACACTCTAAAAATAAAAATAAAGATAATCTGGATCAAAAATTAAAAAGTTTTTTTTTTCTATAAAAACCCTGTTCTAAGTTCTTTCTTTAGAACAGAAGATTTTTTTTCTTAAACACTTTAATCGATTTACCTTAGCGTTTTATTATTGAATACAACAAACATTTTGATATTGTTCATCAAAATATTTGTTCTCTTTCATCTTACATTTGGTATTCTTTATACCAAACTCTGGTTTATACATTTATGTATAAAACCATGATTTACCTCTTTGGTGTTCCTATATTTCCCACAGCAATGGCATCTGCAAGTAAAACTGCTGCAACATCCTCTGCTGCTGAAGACACGACTCTGGTCGCTGCACCAACTTGTCACTTCCCTCTGGAAAGAGCAGTCTTCAAGTCCTGCTTCTACATAGCGTTGGTAGAAATCCCTGCAGATCGCCCCCAATTCTCTGAAGGAGCTGCTTTCATCAAGGCATGCCCTCTGATGCATGCATTTGTTCACAACCCGGTCGGCATCACTTCTCATCTTCAAGCCCTGTGGTACACGGCTCACTGTACCATGATGACAACTGACAAAGGAACTCAACTCCCTGCTATTGAGTTCAAAATTCCAGAACTAGGATCCTTCTCCTTCACCGCTGGCTTCCTCAGGAAGGCTCTGCGTCTCCCTGTACGCACTAAGCACCAACAGTGGGGCGCCGAACCGACTAAGATGCAAATTGATGCATTTGTGGATTCCATTGGATACTCATGGGAGAATCCCTCACTGAAGACCGTGGGATCTAAGCTAGAGAAGAAAAGGCTTCCTGCTCGCTGGCAGTATATCTTCACTCAGGTGATCCAGTGCCTGGGGTCGAAGATTGGCTCTCATGATCAGGCAAGCAAGCACTTTCAAAACCTTGCTTACTCTCTCTGCACCGGCCACAACCTGAACTATGCGGATTACTTTTTCAGCGACATGGTCAGTCGCATCAATGCCGCCACCAGACACCCCGTCATCCCCTACCCTCGCTTCTTTGCAACTATTATGGAAGTTGCCTTCGGAGAAGAATACCCGAAGGTCGGCGATCACTCCTTCTCTATCGTAGGGAAGAAATCCCTGGACATTGAGGAACGTCCAGGTGATGCTCCTTTCACTCCTTACATGCTGCAAGTGATCGGAGCTCCTCTTCCAGTGTCCACCTCGCTGTCCAACCCAACAGCGAGCAACCCAGACACTGCTGCCGCTGTTAAGAGGAAGCTACCAACCGATGGTCATAAAAAGACCATCGCAACCAAACTCAAGAAGCCAAAGAAGTTGGTCTCTCAAAAGACCACCCTCTCTGATTTCGGTGTTCTATCAACACCAACTACAGCCACAACCACTTCAACGGTCTTTCCATCCGTTGTTGCTTCTTCAGCTCTACCTACATCAACAGCGACTTCGGTCACTGAAGGTGTAATAGCCAGCTCTGCTGAAGCTGGATCAGGTACTACTTCCACAGCCTTCTTTTCCACTTCTATCTCTTCTTCTTTGGTCCTCACCTCAGCAAATGATTCAGCGATAGTTGTCCCTATCCCTGATAATGCTGAAATGCACGCAGTCCAAACATCATTATTGTTTAGGCAATCTGAGTTTTGGAAGGCCAAATTAAAAAGACCTCAGAGTCTCTCTCTCAGAGACTCTAAGACACTGGTCAGTGATCCTCAAGACACTGCCTTTGCAAATGTAGTCCCTAAGAGTAATCCTCAAGATATTCTCAGGGAGAAATATAAAACTTTTCATCCATCTTCTAATCCGGATGTGTTTTTGGCATCTTTTTCTATGTCATCATCAGGTGTCGCTTCCATTCCTACTTCATCGACGACAATCACCACCACCAGCGCTCCTCCCATCAGCAAGGATATGGGAAAATCTCCTCAGGGCCATCCCACTGCTGCAAAGCTCAGGGAGATTAAGCAAGAGATGGTTGCTCCCAAGCTTCCTACAGTCGTCGACCTGCCTCCTATTGTCCTTCCCAACCCCACATTCCCTGCAATTGACTATCTGGTCAAAGAATGTGCTCTCACAAGGGCTAGGGTGGACAATCTTCAGACATCTGCGGAGCTGATCTTCAGACGGATCATTGGTACCCCAGCGATCAAGAAAAATGTCAGCAACCTGATCTCTGACGTTTTCAGTCTCAAGGAAGATAACAGGGCCTTCCATCAGACCCTGACTAGCTTGGAGAAGAAGGTCGATGCTCAAGCAACAGTCCTTGAGTCTATTCAAAAGACTCAGTCCGACATGATGCAGATGCTTACAAAGCTCTCTGAGGCAAGTTCCTCTTCTTTCAACGCTGCTGATCGGACCGTACTTCAAGGTAATGAAGAGAAGCTAAAGGACGTTCAGACAAACGTTCGCACTCTGATGGTGCATTGTCTACCTCCTGATAACATTGAGGGGGAGAGATATGCCAAAGAGTTCGCTGATGAGCTAATCTCTGAACATAATAAGAGGTTCCCTGAAGAGAGAATCTCTCCTTACATTCAGCGGCCTAAAGGTGAGGCTGCTGATGAAGATGATGAAGAAGAAGATGAGGATGATGAAGAAGATGATGAAGAACCTATCCCTCACTATGGGGGGATGGATGATGATGAAGATGATGATGACATTGGAAGTGCACTAGAGCACTTCAGACTGTCAAAACCTGGTGTCGCTCATCAAGAGCCCTTGGGGGACGGACCGCAACCTTCTCAGGAACAATCCGGTCCCTCAGGCAAAGGAAAGGAAGTGGTAGATCTGGATGCCACTATCCCTATATCTGAGGGGGAGACCACAATTGAGGTATCTCTTCCTCTTATCCCTTTCTCTGCACCTCTTCCTGAAACTCCCATAAACTCCTCATCACCCACAAAAACTCCCTCTGACGATACTTTTTCCTCCTCTCCTTCCCTCAGTGATCCCCGTCCCCCAAAGGACTCAACTTCAAGGAGGGAACCTTCCTCTGAAGAGCAGTTTATGTACATAATTGAAACTGACTCTGAAGAAGAAGAAGGCCACATTCCCAGGCGTCGCGTTCAAAAGCCGATTATAAGTGAGCCTGAAGAAGAAGAAAGGCGAATAAAGTTCCTTAGGGAATTCGAATCAAGAAGAATAAGGGTGCCTGACACTGAACCCATTGAAGCCGTACCAATAAGGATGGTGGATGAATTCTATTTCTTGTCCAGAGAAGAGAGAGAACAAGCTTTGGAAGCACAAAGAATCAGGGATGAGGAAATAAAGCAAACTGAGAATGATCTTGCTTTAGCAACAAAATTGCTTAGAGAAGACTCTGCAAGAGATAAGGCGACTCAAGAACAATTGAAAAAGAGTGAAAGGGTCGCTGAAGCTCTAGTACAAAAAGAACTTGCACAAGAGCACATAAATGTAGATCCAATTCTCGCTCAACAGAAGATCCTAAGTGCACTCACCTCTGAAGCCACTAAGCAGAAAGACAAAGAGCTTGACTGGTGCACTGACAGGCTGAAATTTTGAAGATCTGAAGCCAAAATCATTCATGCAACTATCCAAGGGCGACACTCCAACAGAGGTGGTCCAAAGGTATATGTAAGAATAACAAGGACGAACAGGACAGAGAGAGAAGAAGCCAAATTCTTAGAAATTTATGGATACACTGAATGGCTAGAAATCAGAGACGCCACTCAGGGTTCTAAATCCAAGTTCACGAACGTGGTGGACAGTGTGCTGAATCAGTTGCTGCAAAGAATGTCACAACATGTGCAAGTTCCCCCTCTCCCTGAATCTTCCAAAAAGAAAAGATCAAACGCTGAAGGAAGTTCAAGTGCCAGAAATGAGCATGAAACAAAGTTTGATTATCAAAGCATTCTTGGTCACCTTGAGCTCCCTGATATATCAATGCTTTGTACCTCTCTCCCTCAAGATCGAAGATACGAAGAAGACGAAATCATCTCACTGCCTGAACCTGGTATGATATTCTTGGATAATGAAGGATTCTTAGGACTCTTCAGAAACCAAGAAATTCATAAGGCCCCATCCTCTCTCATAAAGATTATGCTTTGGCGCTGCTGGTCAGATACTCCTCTGATGAATCAACAGAAGACGCTTTATGAGAATGACCTACAAAGAAGAAATGAGAATATCTCTGACTAGTCATAGTTTTCTACTTCCTTTGTAATATTTCTTCAGTGTACAAGTACTTTACCTTTATAATTGTAATTTCATTTCGCTGTAATTCTTCAGATTATAATTAATGAAATTCAAAGTACTTTACTCCATCCTAGTACTGAAAAGATCCCTGAAAATAGTAAAAGGGACAATGAACATAAGAGTTCTATTTTCGTTACACTATCTTTTACTCACTGATCTTTCACTCTGAAAATTCAATCAGTGAATGTACTTTAAGCTTATCTACTTGTAAAAATTGTTCTTTCATATCCTTATAAATGAAACTCAATTCAGATAATAGACTAGCTGAAAAAGACTTTACAGATTAGCACTTAGAAAATTTTTCTTTAATATTTCCTAAGTCCTTTACTAGTCTCTTAAAGCAATTTTCCTATGTTGCTTAATCATAATCAAATAGGGGGAGATTGTTGATCATAACTCCTCTCAGTGATTTGAATATGATTCCTTTACTATACTTAGTGAAATTCCATAGTTAAGCTTCTTTCCAAATTCAGCGGTAGCACACGCTGATTGCTATCAGCGATCGCTGAAGATCAAGGAACTATGAGCTTATCACTGAAGACCTGAAGATCAGTTATCACACCAGAAGACCATTCAGCGACAGTCGAAGACTCTAGCTGAAGAAAGAGATAACTTGACTAAGTGAACTGAAGCGGTTCAGCGATAGCAGCGATTGTCTACTCAAAGTGTGAAGTCTTGTGAAGCCTCAGCGACACTGAAGATTCATCCTTGAAGATTCAGTATCAGCGATCAAATGAAACTTCCTGTGCAAGATTAAAGATTGATCTTATCCTCGATGCATAAAAGTCAAACCTAGAACCATGTCAGAAAAGGACGTACGACTTGTCTCTTATGTCCCCATCATATCTGATATGGTACTGTTCATATTCGGCCAAAAGCATGGTTGTCTTATTAACAAGGACAAGCTTCCTATCCAAGCTTGACACATGGCATATACCTTTTGTCTTGTTTCAAAGACAAACGGGTATAAATAAGATGAAGATATCTTCTTTATCTGAATGCATGCTTCTGTCTAACTTATACCCTCTATATTCTTTCTTTCATCTTTTTTTGCATCATACTTCGTGTTTCTTAGTTACAATAGAATAGGTTTTAAACTTGTTCTAATTCCGCTTGTAACTGTAAATTTGTTTATCTTAATAAACTCATTTAAAAACTAAAAATCTGTATGTTTGTATTCAACCCCCCCCCCCCCCCCCCCTTTACAAACTGTTCTCTCTTGATTGAACTCTTGTAGACCCTTATTGGGACCAACACTGAATAATAATATATTCACTATGAATATTGCATAATATTCAGAGTGAATGAAAAACCAAGCTTATTTATTCACTATGAATAAACTTACACTGTTATATTCAGTCTGATGTAATTGTTTATTCAGACCGAATAAAACTAGTACATTCATGTGAGATTAAAAAAATGTTATTTTATTCAGTCTGAATATTATGCATAAAATGTTTGTTCAAACTGAATAATAACATGTAAATTTATTCATACTGAATAAAAGGCAACAGATAGAATATATTATATTCAGTCTCAATAATAACCATTATTCAGACTGAATATATTTTGATATTTTGTTCTGACATGAATGTAATAGTTTTATTCAGACCGAATAAAACTTGCACTTTCATATTCAGTTTGGATAAAGCTATTATTACTTTATGTTATATCAATTTTTATGCTTACAAATTCAGATTTCAAGAAACGTTTCCATGATCTTATATGGGATGAACAGATTGATGCTATTCAATTTGAAGAGAGATGGACTACTTTAATGTTTGATTTTGGTCTTGTTGGGCACAAATGGCTATCTTATATGTTTCAAAATAGACGCAGATGGATCCCATCATTTTAGAGGGATATTCCAATGGCTCGTTTAATGAGAACGACATCAAGATCTGAGAGTGAGAATTCCTTTTTTGCACTATTTTTTCATCATGGTGCAAATCTTATGAAGTTTATGGATTCATTTGATTCGGCTATGGACAAACAACGCAACAATCATAGGCTGCTGAACCATAAGACAAGAACAACAATACCAAAGTTTATCACACCCCTTCCAATTGAGGTTCTTGCTTCTAGGATATATATACGCGTGCTATTTTTTGAGATGTTCAGAATGAGATAAAGGAGTCTGTTTGGTCGTGCTTTCAATCGTCTATGAGTTTGCTGGATGGTTGTGATGTTATTGTTGTTGTTGAAAGAAGAAGGTGCAAAAGAATGTGAATGATGCTGAATGCAGTGCCAATCCAGGATCTTATATAAAACAGTCTCTGAGCACAAGGTACATTTACTAATTAGTTTTTTAATCAGTTATATTCACTCTGAATAAAACACAATCTATTTAGAACCAAATTATACTTTTAAATATTCAGCATGAATAATAACAGAACAAGTTATACTTTTAAAACAGAGCTTATACTTTAACAAGTTATATTCAGTCTGAATATAACCTGTTAATTTATTCATAACATGTTATATTCAGACTGAATATTTTAATATTCAGCCTTAATAATAACATAACAAGTTATACTTTTATATTCACTTTGAATATATTATCATTCATTGTGAATAATCAAGTTTTTTTAAATTATTTTCAGGTTGTGCATAATAAGTGCACTGGTTCATTTGATTGTAGATGTTTATTTTTTTTCATCATTATGGTATATTGTGCGTCATATATTTTGCGTATTGAAGAATTTTGGCATTGAAGAGATACCGTTGCAGTATATAGTGAAGCGTTGGAGAAAAGGTCTCATTTCTTCTAACTTATCTTTAAAATGATGCCCAAGCTGCCTTTGATCATTGTATTGGTTTGGTAGTTGATGATATGGAGAAGCTTCAAGACTTTGTTTTGAAAATGCAAGAGCTGAAGGGTAATTTGGAGGCAAATGGTTGTAGTGCTCTTCGTCGTAATACAGAAGATACGATGGAGTCATTGCTTGGGGTGTCAAAACCAGATGTTATTGATATTCAAATCCTAAAGATATAAGAAAGAAAGGTTGTGGTACTGGCAAGAGGTTGAAGACCGGTAAAGAAAAAGCGATTGCTAAGGAGAAAAGATTATGTAGGTTGTGTAATGAAATGTGTAACCAGAACTCACGTAATTGCCCATCGAGAAATGATGTTAGTTGATTGATTTTTTTTGGAGTTGCAAATAGTGGTACTCATAATCAGTTTGCAAACAGTGGTACTCATATTCAGTTCATTTTTTTTGTTTACAATGAATAAAAGTTAATATTCAGAATGAATATACAATGTTTTAGTCTTCTCCTTTAACTTCATCCCTTTTGTATTTGGTTTGAATAATTTTAACTATATTATTCAAAGTGAATAAAGTTACATGTCTTATTTACAAATAAACAGTTTTATTCAGTCTGAATAAAAGGCTAAATTAAGAACAACTAATATTCAGTCTGAATAAATTGTCTGTTGAACAAATAGGAGGCGTGGGCCACAGGTCGCACATAAGCCGCCGGGTCGCACGACAGAAGAACACCCAACATAAAGATGCACACTCCTCCATGTGAAATATTCATCTTCATTGGAGCTTTTTTGTAGTAGTCGTGACCAACAGCCATCAGCTGTCGGCTCGTCGGTAAGGTGAGAGCTTCAAGCCCGATTTCTGGTGGCGCACCCCCTTCACCCAGTATTTTAAAAAAAACGTTTTTTTTTCAGACTGAATAATAACATGTTTTCAGTAAAACCTCTTTTATATTCAGAATGAATAATAACATAACATGTTACATTCAGACTGAATAATAACATCTTTTCAAAAAAATCTTTTTTATATTCAGACTGGATAATAACATTTCTATATGCTCTGTTATTATTCAGACTAAATAATAACATGATTTCAGCAAAACTTTTATATTCCCTGTTATTATTTAGACTGAATAATAACATGTTGTATATGCTATGTTATTATTCAGACTGAATAACAACATGCTTTCAGTAAAACTTATGTATGCTTTGTTATTATTTGGACTAAATAATAACATGTTGTAAAGAACAATGTTATATTAAGTTTGAATAATAGTGACTATTAATGAAACTGAATAAAGTCTTAAGTTTAATTCATGCATTCAGGCTCGGCAATTTAGTATACATCATGTATCAAAAATATACAGAAAAACCTTAAAACAGTTGTTCAATACTACTACAAATTAAAACCATCATTCAAACATATCTTTCAGGCGTTCCTCCTTATAATGTTCTGCTAACTTTTTAATCTTATCACGTTCTTCTTTTGGAAGTAAGGAAAATTCACGTGCCTCGTCTAATACCCATTTCTTTGTGTTTTATTCAGTAAGAATAGAACATAGGATGTATTAAGAACAAGCTTTATTCAGTCTGAATAAAGCTATAACATTCAGACTGAATATAACATTGTTTTAATAATATTCAGACTGAATAATAGGTAAATAATAAAACATATAATTATATTCAGTTTGAATGATGGTTAGTAATTGATTTTTGTAAAGGTATTTGTTTCATACCAAGTCAAACTTCTTCATCTTCTCTAATGATAAATTGTCAATAATTTTTTCATTAAAATTGGCTGTGAAAATCCTAACGTATGTCTTCCAATCAAAGTTTGGCTGGAACACATCATCTGCCTGTTGAAAATGAATAAATGTTAAACTAATAACATTTTGTTAAGTTATAATTTAGATTAAAAAAGATTAGTGATCTTACAAGAATATCTGTGGTGCATAATAATATTTTTGGTGAGTCGTTGTTCTTCAGTCTTTCTTCTTAATTAAGTACTGCAGCCCAGTTGTCGATTACATTGGAAAAGCTTCTAATTCTTCAATCATGCTTTCAAATATAACCTTCAAAGCAATTTTTCCCGTGTTTCAAACACAAGTTCCCTGTTAAAACAAATTATATTTGACAATATTTATAACAAAATTTATAATACACAAATCTGTTTATAGTCAATCTGAATATTAACATAACTATTACACAAACACCAAATTACAGGTTATATTCAATCTGAATATAAACATATCATTGTAATAATACAAAAATATTTATATATTCAGTTTGATTATTAACATTACAATTATACAAACACCAATTTGTAGGTTATATTTAGTCTGAATATAAACATAACAGTGTAATAATACACAAATCTGTTTATATTCGGTCTGAATATTAGCATAACAGAGTAATAATACGCAAATCTGTTATTATTCAGACTGAATAATAACATAACATGTTATTAATACACAAATCTGTTATTACTCACTCTATTATTATTCAGACTGAATAATAACAATACATGTTATATTCAGATTGAATAATAACTTGTTTTTAACATTTTATTATTCAGACTGAATATAAACACATTTCTGTATTATTACAATGATATGTTTATATTCAGACTTAATAATATTAAATTCATTTTTAGATTTACAACTTATGTCCGCGCAATGAGAATATCCAATCTCCAATCCTCTTCCCTACTGTATACAATCCTTTTGTAACATCAACTTTCCTTTCAACATAAGGTGATTTTAGGTATTCACGTATCTTCTCAATCCTCTTCTCTTTTCCTTCAACTTCAGCTTCATCTTCAGCCACCTCCTTATCCTTTTTTTAATTCTCGCTACAAGTGAAACTTTCTTTGTTTGATCTTTTTTGGGGGCTTCAGGTGTATCCATTTGTGTTATTCCAAGTTTGAAACTTGGAATATCTGGAGGAGATTCTTCAGTAATATTTTGGTTCTCTCCTTCTTCTTGTGTCTCCGTCTCTTGACTTTTGTTGCCCTGCTCACTTTCTTCTACTCTCTTCATTTCTTCTCCTTTCTTTTCATTCTCTCTTTTCATTTGTTTTCTCAATCACAATCTCTTCCAAACACTTATGTTTCTTCTTTTCCTCCTCTTCTTTCTTCTTTTCTCCTCTTCAATAAAAATTTCGCCAAGATTAATGCATTTAACCACACTTTCTATTGCTATTGTAGCTTCAGAGTTTTCTTTTTGGTTTTCTCTTTCTTCTTCATTCAATCCAGCATTCAACATTGATGATTTTCCATCTTCATTCATTTCTTGATATCCACTAGCAAACATACTTTCTTCATTTTCTTTTCTTGTTTCTTCATCTACATCAAACTTGAAATTCACTGTAAACACTATGAAGGTGACCTTCACAAATTTTTTTTACCTCACAATGTTCTGCTAGGAAGTTTTAAATGTAAAAATGTACTGTCATGAGAATAGACTGGTCTCACATGAACCCAACCCTAGTAGCTAATATATATGCAAGCTTGCTCATAGATCATAGATGTCATATCGCAACAGGGACGGACCCAAGAATTTTTTTAATACGGTGGCACCATACTACATAGGCAAAAAATGATTATACAAAATACGGTTTCTATCGACGTACCTTTACGTTTTTACAAAAGCTTATATCTTTCAATGTGTTTAGGCAAAAAAAAAATAATTATACAAAAAACGGTTTCTATCAACGTGTCTTTACGTTTTTACTAACGCTCATATCTTTCGATGGTGTTTTCAACCTATGTCTACCATTTCGGGTTTTTTTTTTTACTTTTTTTGCTTGATTTCGAGGATTTTTTAGTTTTTTATCCATTTCGATCGACTTTTTCGGGGTTTTTTTGTTTATTTTAAGAGTTTTTTTTGGAAATTTTAAGCTTTTTATTGATTTCAAAAGATTTTTTCGGTTATATTTTGTTGATTTCAAGTGTATTTTTTCCGGTTTTTAGTATTTGATATTGATTGTCTTTAATAATTAAATGCAAATTAAAAATACTTTTAGAAAATTTAATGATTAAATATGAAATTAATAGTGTTTATTAAATTATACGGTTTCTATCGACGTACCTTTACGTTTTTACAAAAGCTTATATCTTTCAATGTGTTTAGGCAAAAAAAAAAAATTATACAAAAAACGGTTTCTATCAACGTGTCTTTACGTTTTTACTAACGCTCATATCTTTCGATGGTGTTTTCAACCTATGTCTACCATTTCGGGTTTTTTTTTTACTTTTTTTGCTTGATTTCGAGGATTTTTTAGTTTTTTATCCATTTCGATCGACTTTTTCGGGGTTTTTTTGTTTATTTTAAGAGTTTTTTTTGGAAATTTTAAGCTTTTTATTGATTTCAAAAGATTTTTTCGGTTATATTTTGTTGATTTCAAGTGTATTTTTTCCGGTTTTTAGTATTTGATATTGATTGTCTTTAATAATTAAATGCAAATTAAAAATACTTTTAGAAAATTTAATGATTAAATATGAAATTAATAGTGTTTATTAAATTTTATTTAAGTACCAATGATAGAGTATTTACTGATGGATTTTATGAAAGAGAGAGAGATGGACAGAATAGTTTTATTATTGTTATGCATCTGCAGTACATGAGAAAGGAAAATAAATAGGGATGCTATAACCAATCATCCCTTAAAAGACTCCTCTAAATAAGGATGCTATAATCGACATCCCTTAAAAGACTCCTCTAAATAAGGAGAGGATAGCAAGCAATAAAAGTATAAAATTCTATATTCCCCCTCAAGATGTAGCATGTAAATTTTTAATGCTAATCTTGCCAAGAAGAAATTGAAGTTGCTGTGCAGTAAGTCCCTTTGTTAACAGGTCTGCTATCTGCATCTTGCTGCTGATCTGCATGGGAATTATTTCTTTGGACGCAATACGTTCACGAACAAAATAACAGTCCATCTCGACGTGCTTACACTACTAGAAAATTGAGTATTTTCAACGGAAATTAATTTTCAACGGAAAATGTCGTTGAAAATTATCTACGAATTTTAGAGGATTATTGACTGAACATAAATTTTCTACGAATTTTCAACGAATTTCCGTTGAAAATCTCTCAAAAACATATATGCATTTTCAACCAAAAAATTTTCAACGAAACGTCTCGTCAAAAGGTTTTTGGTTGAAAATTTATTTTGTGAGAGATTTTCAACGGAAATTCGTTGAAAATTCGTAGAAAATTTATGTTTTGTCAATAATCCCTTTAAAATTCGTAGAAAATTTTCAACGACATTTTCCGTTGAAAATTTTCGTTAAAAATACTCAATTTTCTAGTAGTGTTAGTTCGTTCGTGAAAAACCGGGTTATTGGCTATGTGACGAGCCGCTTGATTATCGCAAAATAAGGGTGTTGGTGACGAAATATCAACTTTCAATTCGCTGAGTAACCATCGAACCCAAATGACTTCACTAACCCTGGAGGCCATGGCTCTATATTCCTCTTCTGCTGAAGATCGCGATACAACAGATTGTTACTTGCTTCTCCAAGAAATGGGAGTCCCCCTAGTAAGAGGAAGTAACCGGTACGCGAACGTCTCGCATAGGAGCATCCTAACCAGTCAGCATCACAATACACATTTAAGACAGGATCCCCCGCTCGGGAAAGAAGGATGTCTTGTCCTGGTGTAGCTTTTAGGTACCGAAGAACACGATTTGCTGCTTCCAAATGATTGTTTCTTGGGTCAGCCACAAACTGGCTTAGGATATTAACCGAATAAGTAATGTCTGGTCGTGAGGCTTGAAGGTACAACAGCCGGCCAATCAATCTGCGGTATTGACTTGCGTCAACACTGGGTTCATTTTCACCTTTCTCTAGTTTCAAGCCATGTTCGATGGGAAAGGAACTTGGTTTGCAACCCAATTTTCCGCTGTCCTTTAAGATGTCCAACGTATACTTCCGTTGGCTTAGAACCAGGACATCGCTAGTTTTGGTTGCCTCTATCCTGAGAAAGTATTTTAGTGGACCAAGATCTTTGACACTAAACGCTTTGTCAAGTTGTTTCTTGATTTCTTGAATTTTGTTAAGACAACTTCCGGTAATAATGACGTCGTCCACATAGATTAAGGCAACCACCGTGATACTTTTAGTTTCATAAATGAACAAGGAGTGATCAGCCTTGGACTGTTTGAAACTTAAGCTTAAAAGGAAGGTGGTGAACTTGTGATACCAATTGCGTGAAGCTTGCTTTAACCCATATAAAGATTTTCTTAGACGACAACTCGAGTCTCACCATCCTTAGAAAAGCCTTGAGGAATTTTCATGTAAACCTCCTCATCTAAATCACCATGCAAAAAGGCGTTGTTCACGTCAAGTTGATGGATGATCCAATCTCTCTTCACGGCCACCGCTAATAAAGTTCGAACCGTAACCAATTTAGCCACCGCGTGTCATGATAGTCCACTCCTTCCATTTAAGTAAAACCCTTTGCAACTAAACGAGCTTTGTATCGTTCAACCTCGCCATTTGGTTTGAATTTGATTTTATAAACCCATTTTGAGTCTATTGCTCTTTTGCCTTTGGGTAGATTCTCCAAGGTCCAAGTTCCATTTTTCTCTAGTGCCTTGATCTCCGTTTGCATAGCTTCACGCCAACGAGCATCTTGGGCAGCTTGTTTGAAATGCTTGAGCTCATCGTTATTATTGATGGCCGAGAGGAAAGCTTTATGATTAGCCGAAAAACTATCATAGGAAACAAAGTTAGAGATAGAATGGCATACCGTAGAGGTGACTTGATTGGATGTTGAAGCCGGGTGATTGACCGAAGGAGGGACTTGTACCACGAAGTCTTTGAATCTTGATGGCTGTGTTCTTGTTCGAGTAGGCCTTGTCTCGAATTGGGCTTCTTCATTTGGTTCATTCGTCTCGGATTCATCATTATTAGGCTCGCCTTCATCGTTTGCTTGGCCCACTTCATGCTCATCATGAACTTCATGTGAGCTGTTCGGCTCGCCTTCATCGTTTGTTTGGCCCACTCCAAGTTCATCCTGAACTTCATGTGAGTTGTTCCGCTCACTGACCTGGTCACGGTGCATTTGAAAATCTTGCTCTATGGGGTTTTGTACTTCGCTTTGTGTCAAGATTGATTCATCATGGCAATGACAATCGTGACATATCACCGGTTCTGCGGTGTCCTTTTCATGGTCTTCTTGGACATTTTTGAAAGGGAATTTTCCTTCATGAAAGTTGACATCTTTACTAATTATTATTTTTCTAGTCTAGAGATCAAAGATTTTGTACCCTTTAGTTCTAGGGGGTATCCAAGAAAGACCCCTGCCTTCCCCCTTTCCTCAAACTTGTCTCCTTTTGTATCGGTGTTTTTAAAATAAACAAGACACCCAAAAACCTTCAACAAATCATAATCCGGTTCTTTGTTCCAAATTAATTCAAAAGGGGTCTTGTTTTTAATGACCTTAGAAGGAAGGCGATTGATAACAAAAGCTACGGTTAAAATGCATTCTCCCCAGAACCTTTTAGGAAGATTTGCACCTATCCTTAAGGCACGAGCGGTTTCGAGTAGATGCCTATGTTTCCTCTCGACGACGCCATTTTGTTGGGGAGTATGGGGACATGTGGTCTCTAACAAAATTCCCTTTTTGTTGTAAAACTCGATCATATTGGTGGATGTGAATTCCCCACCATTATCACACCTGATTCTTTTGATCTCTTTCTCAAATTGCACCTCTATTAGTTTGTGAAATTTTTTGAGATATTGACTTGCCTCACTTTTGTGTTTAAGAAGAAATATCCAAACCGCTCTACTAAATTCATCAACTATTGTAAGAAAATAGTTGGCTTTTGTATAAGATGGAACACGATATCCTCCCCAAATATCACAATGAATTAATTCAAACGGAGCATTTGCTTTAATAAAACTAGAAGGAAAAGGTAATCTAGTAGGTTTTGCTTTAGCACAAGAATCACAAAAATTACCCAAATTATTAATACTAGTTTTGAGAAAATCTACTCTAGCAAGCTTTCCTTTTGAAGCATGTCCAAGTCTTTTATGCCATGTCTCAATGGTAGCACCCATGGCCTTTCTTCCTTGAATCATCGTCATCCGGTACAGTCCCCCTTGGCATCTCCCCGTACCAATCAAGTTCCTCTTCAGCAGCCCCTGCATGACACAAAAGTCAGGAAAAAAGGATATGCAACATTGAAGGTCGCGACTAAGACGACTGACAGAAAGGAGATTGCATTTAAAATCCGGAACATAAAGAACTCCATTCACTTTTGCTCCTCCAAGAAGAACATAGTCCCCTTTTCCTTTAACTGGAATGGAGTCTCCATTTGGAATGAGCACAGGAGCCTCAAAGTGGGCAGCTTTCTTGTTAACAAGAATATCAGATAAGTAAGTAATGTATTCGGTACAACCCGAATCAAGAATCCACTCACCTTCTTCGTTTTATTTATGAGCCATATTAGCTACGGGTTTAGTACCGTCGTTATTACCTGCTCCAGAAAAGTGCTTCAAGAAAAGTTGGTAGTTTTCGTTTGTCAAACCTGGAATCGGACTTGTCTCCGTCTCGACACATGCGGCCTTTCCCTTTGCCTTTTCTCCTTTCTTTCCAGGCCACCATTCTGGGTATCCGATCAGTTTGAAGCAACCCTCACGTTTATGGCCATCTCTGTTGCATTCGGTGCAATGTTTGATAGTTTTTGTTGCGTTCTTCTCTTTGTTCGAACCTGCAGAAATATTACTCCTTTGAAAGGCCTTGAATGCAGCCGTCTCAAGCGGTTTATCATTTGAGACGGCTCTTTGCCTTTCATCCTCAGCCACCATGTGGTACGCTGTCCCGAGAGAAGGGATTGGCTTTGTAGCTAAAATTTGGGTTCTAATGACTGTGAATTCGCCATCCAGCCCCATCAAAAATTCATAGAGGCGTTCCTTTTCCTGATGTTCATTTAGTCTTTTGCCAACATCACACTCACACTTGTTGCAAGAACATCGAGGAAAAGGGTATATGGATTGGACTTCATCCCATATGGATCGCAACTGTGTAAAGTACGTGGAAACGGAAGCGTTACCTTGTCGAATAGAAGCAATCTTTTGTTTTAATTCATACGCTCTAGGAGCACTCTCCTTCCCAAAGCGTTCATTCAGATCTGACCATATCTCCAACGCCGTTCCTGCGTACTTGACGCTGTTTCGTATGTTCTTTTCCATGGCGGTTTTCAACCAACCCTTTATCATAGCATCAGCTCGTATCCAAGGCATGTAATCCTTGGAAGCCTTTTCGGGTTTCTTGATCGTTCCATCAACAAACTCTATTTTGTTTTTAGCAAACAAAAAGCTTGTCATCTCTTGGCTCCAATCGGCGAAGTTATTGTCATTGAGGATCTCGTTCATGTGTAGCTGTTTTGGGTAATCGGATGGATGAAGGTAGTAGGGTGAGTCGTACGTAATCCCACCGCTAGACCCTTCTCCATCTTTGGTTTTGTTTTGCTTATCATCTATTGCCATTCTTCAAGATCAAGAGCTAGGTTTGTTAGACCTGCTCTGATACCATGATGGATTTTATGAAAGAGAGAGAGAGATGGACAGAATAGTTTTATTATTGTTATGCATCTGCAGTACATGAGAAAGGAAAATAAATAGGGATGCTATAACCAATCATCCCTTAAAAGACTCCTCTAAATAAGGATGCTATAATCGACATCCCTTAAAAGGCTCCTCTAAATAAGGAGAGGATAGCAAGCAATAAAAGTATAAAATTATATATTTACTATGTCATCAATTGTTATATAGAGTTGCTATCCAAAAAAATTAATTATTTGCATCAATGGGGGATTGAACCTGAGACCTCCTCTATACGGAGTTTTAATTACTTGGGAAAAACGACTACACCAGGTGCCCCATCTGTGTTACAGATTCAGTTTTAAAATATATATGGTGGCACACAACGAAACGATACGGTTGCACTTTTCACAAAACGAAACCCTTTATCGAATTGAAGACATTTACAACTCAAACACTATTTTAAACTTGATAATATGACTTTTATCTCTCATATTTGATGAACAACATATATGTATAATTAGCATTTGAGCAAATATTAATTTATCATCATGCTTAATTAACAAAGAACTTAATTGTAACAAAAAAAACGTAGATGCATTTTGTTCCGCTTCGAAACCCTTACAAACATCTTCAACATGTTTTCATCACTTTAAACGTTACTTTCCCGTGGACGGACCTAGAGTAGAGCCCACAGTGGCATGTGCCACGCCGTTCATTCCACGGTCGTATAGTGTAAAAAATTATAAGATCGTGAAAAATGTCACGTGTATAAATTTGTTGTGTGTCACTGTATAGATTTTGAAACTACAACAACGATATACAAGTTTCCGTTGGTAGGGTTAGTTTACAAGACTTTTCTTCCACTCCAGACCAGAGTTTGAATCCCATTAGTGTCACTTAGTTTTTAGCTTTTAATTTCAGATTTATTATGGTTCTGAAATTTTTTGCAATAAAAGACTTGAACGCAAAACCTCACATATGAAAAACTATGAACTAACCAACACACGAATGGTGATTTTATGAAAAATATCCTGTCGTTAATCGCTACTAAAATGGAAGATTTTGCCTACGACTTTTCCATGGGAAATCCGACACTAAAAGGTAATTTGTCACAAAACTGTCACAAAAGTTGGTGTGTAATTCAAATTAAGGACCGATTACACAGGTATCTGGGTGATCTGTTGGTATTTTCTCGAAAAACATCGGATTTTACCAGATCATTGGTATTTTTTGGGCACGCATCACCGACCAAAATTTCAGTCTGTAATTTTTATGGATAAAAGTCATTTGTTTTGTAGTATGTTTCTTTTAGTCAAATGGTCCCACTGTTTGAGAAAATTCCTGGACCGGTCCCTTAACTTTCGTTTCCCTAGGGGCGGAGCCAACATAGAGCCAGAGGTGGCCTGGGCACCCCCTGATTTTTTTTTAATGATATAGATATAATTTAATAAATTATCCTACAATATCATTTAATTTAATTTAATTTAAAAATAGTTCCTTGGATCAATTGGCTTGCATGCCTTATATGTAGGGAGATGGTTCTAGGTTCTAATCTCCTCCAATGCATTTTAATATGAAATATTTTTTAATTTAATTTATAGTTGGACCTTCTTACTTTGGACCTATTCAATCTTATTTAATTGGGCCTCCTAAAAGTCTAAAACCAACAAAGGCACTAACCAATTAATTGTAATATTATATTTACCTCCTAAAATCTTGATTTTTACACTAGCCACACATCGTCAAAATCTGAATTCAATCATATTTACCTCCCAATAATGAAAAGGAAGTTTTTACCAAGGTTGAAGATATCATAGATAGGTTTCACAAAATGAAAACTCGACGATGTCATTGTTGATTTTGTAAAGGTCTAAATATTATGGTGAATATAATATCATTATTTTGCTATTTATATTTTAACTTGTACTCCCTCTCATAAAAAGTTTCTGCTCCTCCCTTGCTTTCCCTCCCAATAAATATATACGTACCACCACCTCACTTCACATTACTCATTAATTATTGCTTTCTGATCAACAAAGATTAAAACTCACCGTTTGATTCTTGAAATTAATGGGTGATTCGGAGGTTATACTGTTAGACTTCTGGGCCAGTATGTTTGGTGCTAGGGTCAGAATTGCTTTGGCTGAAAAAGGTATTCAATATGACTACAAAGAAAAGGAGGTGGGTAACAAAAGCCAACTGCTCCTTCAGATGAACCCGGTTCACAAGAAAATCCCTGTTCTCATCCACCATGGAATACCCATATGTGAATCGAACATAATCGTTCAGTACATCGATGAGGTTTGGGAGAACAAGTATCCGCCATTGTTGCCTTCTGATCCTTATCTTAGAGCTCAGGCTAGGTTCTGGGCTGATTTTGTTGACAAGAAGGTACCCTAACCTTTTTTTTTCTTCATATATTTGTTTAGAACTTGTTGGTAATTAGGTTAAGTGGTTGAATATAACTTGGATAATCTTTTAGATCCTCTTTGAAAATCACTTTCCAGATACTGTATTTCACCCCTATATATTATGTCTTAGGTTTACACAAAAACGGCATAATCTAGAAAATTCATACACGCAATAAGGCACTGATCTCATATATGTACGTACTCACATCACAAATTATGTATTTATACCAGAGATCAATAGTTATGGCAGTTTAATAATTATAACCGTAAATGGATAAGGTCAAAGGGTGCTTACAACAAAATCTGATAACTGAAACATGTAGGTCCGTCGAGAGCCTCCTCTGGAAACACTTGGCCAGAGGTAGGACGAGACGGCTTGCCCGTTCAGAGCCCCGACCATAAACCCATCAAATAAGTGGGGTGATTCCTGGGACTATTTCCTGGGAAATCTATCCCTAAAGGGATGATTCGTGACAAAACCGTCGTAAAAGTTGGTGGGTAAATTGTTTGTGGATAATTCAAATAAGTGACAGATTACCCAGGTATATATTCTTTGGGTGATTCGTTGGTATTTTCACGAAAAACATCATATTCTACCGAATCATTGGTATTCTCTGGGTGATCCGTTTGTATTTTCATTAAAATCATAAGATTGTACCCACCATTGGTATTTTCTGGGGTAATCCGATGGAAATCTTCATAAGTAGTTTTTGTGGGTAAAAGACATTTGTTTTGTGTGGTTCAGCCCCTTGGAATCCCGCAAGGGGCGCGGCCCCCTTGACCCTTGCTCTATGGCAACTAAGGTGATAATATATGATAACATTTATGTGTGCACTCCGCACCTTCTAGCTAAGTCACATATGTTTAATTAAAAAACCTCCATTCAATAAACCATTGTTTGTGTGTGTTGAAAAAAACAACTCTCAGATATATGATGCTGGTAGGAGGATATGGAGCACAAAAGGGGAGGAGCTGGAAAAGGCAAAGATGGAATTCATAGATTGGTTGAAGGTATTGGAAGAGCAACTTGGGGAGAAGCCATATCTGATGGGTGAGAGCTTTGGGTATGCAGATATTGCAATGGTGCCTTTCTACTGCTGGTTTAATGGATTGGAGACAATTGGAAAGATGAATATAGAGAAAGAATGTCCAAAGCTGATTGAGTGGGTTAAAAGATGCATGGAAAGAGAGAGCGTCTCAAAGTCTCTTCCAGATCCCCACAAGGTTTATGAGTTTCTGGTGGAGTGGGTGAAGAAAACTGGTTAAAATTACTACCATATATATATATATATATTATATGTGTGTGTGTATTGAATAATGGTAACATTTTAGTAATAATAGTAATAAGAATAAGGGGTAGGTTTCCACTCACAATTCATTTTCTATCTACCCTCTACCTTACTCACATACCATTCACTTTCTACCCCTCTACTCACTCACATACACCCTATAGAAGGGGGTATGAATATAATTCCCCTAAGAATAATCAAAAGTGCCCCCCAACCTTTAGGTGACTGCCAAAAAAATATATTTCATAGTGGTGTCATTGAGAATATTATGTTGAGTTACTTTCAGTTGTCAGGTAATTTTTATACAAATTATTTAAGCATTTTAATAGTTTTGAAGTTTATAGAACCAAAATATAAGGCGTTATATCTAAAATTTTAACAAGTTTTTTAGGACACTTTTAAAATAAGTATCTTATTAGCTATTTTATAGGAAATTTTTGAGAAGTGTCCTAGGATGCTTACATTTATAGGACACTTTTTCAAATAGTGTCGTATAAAATTAGTTAACATGACACTTTATTTTAAAAACGTCCTAAAAAAACTTATTACAGCACCTAAAAGCGTCCTATAAACTTATTATAACACTTTTAGATATGACACTTTTTGTTTAGTCTTATAAACTAGCGTCATATAAAATATTTATTAGGACGCTTCTACATTTTAGGTGTCCTATAAAGTATTTTTTAGGACGTTTCTACATTTTAAGTGTTCTATAAAATAATTTTTTTTGTAACAAAATAATAATTAAAAGTATGCTACACATAGTCTCTCTCTCTCTCTATATATATATATAGAGAGAGAGAGACATATATAGAGACATCTTCATTTAGAAACCAGTCAAAAAGGTAGAAACTCGTGGAAACCAATATAAAAATTAATTTATATATATATATTTTTTTTATCAAATTTTATAATTTAAGATATTGTTTCACATATGTTTGTCTCATAATATGAAAGTTTAACATGTATTTGTTCTCACCATCTGAATATTTGTTTCATATGTGAAAATGATGAACCAACATTTTTTATTACGTTTAATTGTTTTTTATATAAACACAAACTTATGTGAAACAATATCTTAAATTATTGCATTTGATAAAAAAAATTATGAAAAAAATTATTTTTATATTGGTTACCACACGAATGTCTACTTTTTAACTAGTTTCTAAAATAAGGAGTCTCTCTCTTTCTCTCTCTCTCTCTCTATACATACATACATATATATATATATACATATATATATAAGGGTAGGTTCAAACGAAAACGCTACCTATTTAAGAAAACATGAAAAAAAATTCATGTACAAAATCATATATGATTAGCCGCGACTTTTCCTGCGACTTAACTCGCGGCAAAAGTCGCTTGTGTCCATTTTTTCATGTTAGTACAAAATCATAAGTGATTTTGTGCATGAAAAAAAGTTTTCTTGTTTCTTTAAACATTTAACGTTTTCGTTTGAACCTCTTTATATATATATATATGTATATATATGGGACTAATCAAATAATAACTAAAGTTTAAATTGATAAATTTAACATCTCATAAAACCCAATATGCTAATGTGTTTGGAATTTGAAACTCCAATATTCCATTCGTTTCTTCACAGTACACCGTCTTCATCTTTTCTTCCTCCTTTCTTTATCCTTCTCTTCACCATATCACCTTTCTTCATCCTCCATTTTTTCACAGGATCATTCGATGACACCTTTTTTTCACCGTTTTTTCCCAGAACCATTCTTCACAACACCCTTATCGATGGCACCTTCAATGGAGGTCGTGGCGCCGTCCTACCGAGAAGCTGTGCACCATTCTCGCCGGCCACTGGACAAGAAGGAGCTGATTATGTCGCCGTCAATGGTGTCCTAAAATTAGTCACTGACATCGATCTTGATCTTGTTTATGAAGTCTTCAACGAATCTAGATCTCCATCTCCATTGAAATCAGATATGAAAACTCTAGGTATCGAAGGCCTGCATCAAAGAAAATTTCCGAAAAATCCAGATCTGAAAAATCGAAAAATCGAAGATTCTACATCAAATCAAACCAGAAATGGTATCGTAGTGGTATGATAATGGTATCGCAGTGTGTATCACATTATATTTTGTTATTTTTCGAAGTGTATCACATTATCGTACAATGTGTATCACGTAAAGGTATCATCACGGTGGAATGTGTGGAATGTGGATGGAGAGAGTAGAGAAGAGAGAGAGGGGAGTTTAAAACTACCTAAAATGCCCTTTCATTAAAAAATTTGATCAAAATTACCAAAATTATAAGTTTTCTAATTTAACCATTGAGTTGTGGTTGAGATTGGTTTTACAGTTTCTACAAACTATCAGTTTTTCCTTGAATTGCCCCATATATATATATATATATATATATATATATAGAGAGAGAGAGAGAGAGGGAGGTTCAAGGGAAAACGTTAAAAAAAGAGAAAACTGAAGAACACCCTAGGAGGCTTCCATGTGGACGATATGCACTAATGCATACGGGTAATTTTTGTTCATATGCATCAATGCATCTATTATTACACAGATGCATTGATTAATATTCACTAATGCATGTTACAAGTTACCGATATGCATTATTGCATACCGTCCATATGGAAGTGATGCGAATCCTATTATTTTAGCCCAACAAGTCCCAAGCCCAAGAGTACTTCAAGTATATTCTAGAAGGCCCAAAAGGGCAAATCAGGAAAGTGGCTGAGTTTTCTGTTAGAGGAGTAAGAAGAGAATAAAAAGGCGTGGGAGTGAGTGCATGGGGGATATGAAGAATTATGCTTTCTATTGGCTCTAGCTAGATAGCTTGGAGAGAGGGATTTCCCTGGAAATACTGTATCGCTTCTTTTCTTTATTTACGATTCAATCAAAAATTCCATTAGCCTCTATTGATGTGTTCTATTATTTCAATTCTATTTTTTTGTTTGCTATCATTGGTCCGACCTACCTCGACCTGTCGTTCCTCCATCATGGTTCAACCGTCCATGGAAACACGCTCTCAAGCTGCTCGATTAGATCAACACGATGAACAGATCGCTCAAATTCAGTCTGATATCCTCGCAATCAAGGCCTCGATGGACTCCGAACGTCTTGAATCGATGGAATTCCGGAAAGTTATGTTGAGCTGGGTGAAACAACAGGAGAAACAGCCGGTGTCGTCTCCTGGGGGTGCGTCCGGAATCGATCTGATTACCCCATCGGGTGTGTCCCCGAAGGAGGGGAAATCATCGGATTTTCGACCAGGGTTACCATGGGCCGTGAAGAAGATCAAGTTACCGGAGTTCTGTGGTTTCGATCCTCAGGGCTGGATTCAGAAAGCCAACCTATACTTCGAAATCAACGGTACTCCTTCTAACTTACGAATTCGATTGGCTCAATTAAGTATGATAGGGGTTGCCCAACATTGGTTCACAATCGTTAATCAAATTTACGATTCCCTAACGTGGGAACAGTTTCAAATTGAGCTGTTACAACGTTTTAGTGGGTTGGAAATCCAAAACCCGTATGAGCAATTAGCGACTATCAAGCAAGGGGCATCGATTTATGATTATATAGACGACTTCGAATATTTGCTATCATTGGTCCCCAAATTATCGGAATCACAGTCACTTGGGTATTTTATTGCCGGATTGAAGGATGAGGTCAAACGTTGGGTTCGACTACATCGACCCCAATCACGTTTAGACGCTATGTACTTAGCCAAGGATATCGAAGTCATGCTTCATCCTTCGTCAGCAAACCTCTCGCTATCTAGATTTCGCTATCAGCATGGACCGAGCCGTGGGCTGTCGAATGACGTTAGGCCCATTTTTGGGGAACGTACGGATCCAATCAGGCCCAATCTTTCTCTTTCTTCTGATCGAAACCCTTCGTTGGGACGACCAGAGAACCTCCGCCCCTCTTCTCTTCCACGACCACCGGGCTCTTCTTCGACCGAATTTGGCCAGTTGTTTAATCGTAATCGGGGTTTCAAATCTCTCACCCGCACGGAGTGGGAGGATCGACGGAAGAAGGGATTATGTTTTCGGTGTGGTCACCAGTTTGGTCCAGCACATAAATGCCCGGAGGGAAAACTACGGGTCTTGTTATTGGGCGATGATGAGTCAGGTGACGAGGATGGGTTGCTCACCAACATCGAAACTGACTTTATTTCAGAAATCCAACCTGCAGATGAAAATTCTGCTAGTTTGTGTGTGGCAGTTGGGTTTCTCGGGGCTTCGACGGAGTCTGAGTCTACTTCTGGTGGTAACACCCTCAAATTAGAAGGAGCCATCGCGGACATACCAGTGGTCATTTTGGTAGATGGCGGGGCTACTCACAACTTTATTTCTCGCAAATTAGTAAAATCTTTGGGCTTGTTGGTGGAACCCTTTGTCGGTCTTAGCATTCAACTGGGTGACGGTCATCGAGTTTTCATCAATCAACGTTGTCCTCGGTTGAAAATTCAAGTGGGACCGTGTGAGTTTGTAATATCCGCCTTGGTGTTTGATATGGGTCATTTGGATGTGGTTCTTGGGGTAGCATGGTTAGCCACATTGGGTGACATGCTTCATAATTGGGAGAGACCGTCAATGAAATTTGTCTTTCAAGGAGTTCCAGTTCATCTACAAGGATTGACGAAGACAGATTATTCTCCGACTTCCTTGCAATCATGGTTATCCCTACCGACTCCAAAGGTCGAAGCTTGTCTTGTTTTTGGGACAGCCACAAGCTCTGACGTCAAGGAACTCTCGTTGAACCAACAACAACAGGTTCAAGACTTATTTGAACGGTTTCATGAAGTATTTCGTGAACCAACAGGGCTGCCTCCGTCTCGATCACATGATCACTCCATTTCCTTGGTTTCCCCACATGAGTCGATATGTGTTCGTCCTTATCGGTATCCCCATATTCAGAAGTCTGAAATCGAACGTCAAGTTCAGGAATTGCTTAAGTTGGGCATGATTCGACCTAGTAAGAGCTCGTTTTCGAGTCCCGTTATCTTAGTTCGCAAGAAAGATAAAACTTGGCGCATGTGTGTCGATTATAGAGCTCTTAACAAGGCCACAATTCCGGATAAATTCCCTATTCCAGTGGTTGAGGAACTCATTGATGAGCTTAAAGGAGCCAAGGTTTTTTCCAAATTAGATTTGAAATCGGGTTACAACCAGATTCGAATGGACCCAACGAGTATTGAGAAAACGGCTTTTCGTACGCATGACGGTCATTACGAGTACCTTGTGATGCCTTTCGGGCTCTCCAACGCGCCGGCAACCTTCCAAGCAATCATGAACGACATCTTTCGACCGTTGTTACGCAAAACGGTGGTGGTTTTTTTCGATGACATACTCATCTTCAGCCCTTCGTGGGAGCAGCATTTGATGGATTTAGAGGTCGCTTTAACGATTTTACGAGATAATCATTTTGTGGTCAATCAGAAGAAGTGTTCATTTGGCCAAACTTCGGTAGAGTACTTAGGTCACATCATCACTGGCAAGGGTGTGGCTATGGATCCTAAGAAAATCGAGGCGGTGTTGGATTGGCCGGTTCCGCGACACATTAAGGGTTTAAGGGGATTCTTGGGCCTCACCGGTTACTACCGGAAATTCATAAGGCATTACGGAAGTATTGTAAGGCCACTCACGGATTTGACAAAGAAAGACGCGTTTGGTTGGAACGATGAAGCACAACAGGCTTTTGTGTCTTTAAAGGAAGCTATGGTGACCGCACCTCTTTTGGCTCTTCCGGATTTTCAGTCACCATTTGTAGTCGAATGTGACGCTTCGGGGCGTGGAATTGGAGCTGTCCTAATGCAACAAAACAGACCGCTGGCCTATTTCAGCAAGGCACTTAGTGATCGAAATTTGGCCAAATCGGCGTATGAAAGAGAAATAATGGCTTTGGTATTAGCCGTTCAACATTGGCGTTCATACTTATTGGGCACCCGGTTTGTGGTTTTCACATATCAAAAGAGCCTCAAGTTTCTTTTGCAACAACGAGTTACGACCCCTGATCAACAAAATTGGGTGGCCAAACTATTGGGATACGATTTCGAAATTTGTTATAAGCCAGGACGTGAGAATCGAGCGGCCGATGCTTTATCCCGGAAAGCTACTGACGAAGAATTTAATACCGCAATATCGACTCCAATTTGGGTGCAAGGCTCACAGCTGCTGGACGAAATTCGTGGGGACACGGGAATTCAGCAACAGTTGGCGGAATGTGTGGCTGACCCGGCTCGTCACCCGGGATTCTCTATTCGTAATGACATTCTATACTACAAAGGCCGTCTGGTTATCTCTCGCCACTCCAAATTCATTCCTATGTTGTTGAACGAGTTTCATCGGTCTGCTTCAGGTGCGCATTCGGGATACTATCGCACTTATCGTCGTTTGGCGGCAAACATTTATTGGCCCGAGATGATTGCCGCCGGTTCAGGATTTCGTTAAGGCGTGCGATGTCTGTCAAAGATGTAAAGCAAGTTCCACGGTTCCGGGAGGTTTACTTCAACCCTTATCCATTCCTAATGCAATTTGGGAAGACATATCGATTGATTTCATTGTCGGGTTACCTAAGTCTCGGGGTTTTGATGCGATTTTGGTGGTGGTAGACAGGCTGTCCAAGTACAGCCATTTTCTATTATTGAAACATCCTTATACAGCTAAGTCAGTGGCTGAAGTGTTCGTGCGGGAAGTGATCCGTCATCACGGAATTCCGAAATCGATTGTAAGTGATCGAGATCCATTGTTTCTTAGTGTGTTCTGGCAGGAAATCTTTCGATCGCAAGGGACGAAACTAAATATGAGCTCGGCCTATCACCCGGAATCTGATGGCCAAACGGAAGTCATAAATCGTTGTTTGGAATCCTATTTACGGTGTTTTGCTGTTGATCAACCACGCTCGTGGTCTATTTGGATTCCGTGGGCGGAATTTTGGTACAATTCGACTTTCCATGGATCGACTGGGAAGTCTCTTTTCGAGGTGGTGTACGGTCGTAAACCACCCACGGTGTTGCAATTTGTTCCCGGTGAAATCAGAGTTCAGGCGGTGGTGCAAGAGCTCCAAGATCGGGATGAAGCATTAAAACAACTTAAACTACATCTGTCCAACGCCCAATCAGTGATGAAGGAACAAGCAGACAAAAAGAGAAGGGATGTTAATTTCCAAACAGGCGAGTGGGTGTACGTGAAACTGAAGCCTTATAGACAAATATCAGTAGTTCATCGGATTCATCAGAAGTTGGCAGCAAAATTTTTTGGTCCTTTCAAGATACTAGAAAGGATTGGTCCGGTAGCTTATAAGTTAGAATTGCCACCTTCGTCAAAAATACACCCCGTCTTTCACGTGTCCTTGTTGAAGAAAGCTGTTCAGACCCCTACAGAGACAATGTTACCGCTTGAATTGGAGGTAGGGGCAGCTGATATGTCTTTTCCGGCAGCTATTTTGGCTTCACGAGTGATTTCGGAGCATAACGAACAAGTTCGACAGTGGTTGATTCAATGGAAGGGACGTCCAGTGGAAGAAGCAACTTGGGAGGATACGGTAAGTATTCAAAGTCAGTTTCCAGAAGCAAGTCTTGAGGACAAGACTTCTCTGGAAGGAGGGAGTAATGATGCGAATCCTATTATTTTAGCCCAACAAGTCCCAAGCCCAAGAGTACTTCAAGTATATTCTAGAAGGCCCAAAAGGGCAAATCAGGAAAGTGGCTGAGTTTTCTGTTAGAGGAGTAAGAAGAGAATAAAAAGGCGTGGGAGTGAGTGCATGGGGGATATGAAGAATTATGCTTTCTGTTGGCTCTAGCTAGATAGCTTGGAGAGAGGGATTTCCCTGGAAACACTGTATCACTTCTTTTCTTTATTTACGATTCAATCAAAAATTCCATTAGCCTCTATTGATCTGTTCTATTATTTCAATTCTATTTTTCTGTTTGCTATCAGGAAGCCACCTAGGGTGTTCTTCGGTTTTCTCTAGCGTTTTCCCTTGGACCTCCCTATATATATATAGGGAGAGATCATACAAGAACACCCCTCATTTAAAAGAACACGTTTAGACCACATATAATATGGGTCCCACACAATATAAAATTATATCTGATTCAATGGGGCCTACCATTGATTCAATGGGACCCACATCAAACGGCGTGACGACGAGATCAAGCGTTAAACCTTACACATTACGACGAGGACACGACATTTTTCAAGGCGTGAAATAAGGCTAGCGGCAAATTTTATTTTATTTTGGAAGAGTGTCCTAGGCAATGTCTGGACTAATCCCGGAAAATTGTGACTACAAGAAAGCAACTCTGATAAACGCGGTGGCCACAATGTTGTGTACCTCTGGAATCAAACCCTGGACAGATGGGATATTCCACCACATCCCCAGGACCTCAACCACTAACCAAACAACTAGGCACTGATTAGCCAACAAATAGCCTAAAATGAAAGTAGAGGCAGTCCAAAAATTGAATAATAATGCTATTGTCACAAACTAAAACGAAATATAAACTGAAAATTTAATATTGATACACAAAATATAAATAGACAATTTAATTACCGCGAATTATAACCAGTTTAAAGCATAACTTACAGTTAAACTACATCCAATACACATACCACCCTAAAAATATCTACAACAATTATCACAATTGTAACACAAAAAGAATTAAGATTAAGCCAAAACAAAGTTGTACAACATATATTTAATATATTTTTACTCTATAACACACTCTAAATAATCAGTCTAGTATATAATTATACGGGTGGGTTATTTTACAACCAATGCAATTTAATCACAACCATTAAAACTAGTGTTATACCCGTCCGTTGGTCGGGTACACGATACGACTTTAAACATATTCCAAACATCCCTAAAATAGACCTTAAAAGAAAGCAATGATTGTTAATGAGAGTGACAGTGTTGGATATTATTCCAAAGAAAGAGGTGGTTTACCAAACGCTTACCCGGGGAGTACTTACGAAGTCACATTACCTTACCCGCGTAAGAGTGGGGCAAGGACCTCGAGTTTTACCTGGTAAGTTAGAGCGATGACTTTCTTTTAAGGTCTATTTTAGGGACGTTTGGAATATGTTTAAAGTCGTGTCGTGTACCCGACCAACGGACGAGTATAACACTAGTTGTATATGATGTAATGTAGAGACATCTTGTGGTTCACCCGGAGGTCATTCAGCTCTACCCATCCTGATTTAAGATATTTGCAAGTATAACATTAGCAACTACTTCTGCTTTCGAATTCATTGGCTCGTCATAGAGTGTGCGTTTAAACATGTCATGCAACATGCTACTTACAATACCTTGTTACAAGAATCTTTTCAAATAGTATCATAGCAAACAGTTATTAAGACACAATTTGAAAAATGTCCCAAAAAACTTTTTACACAAACGCGTCTGTAAAATTATTATAACACTTTTAGATAAGATGATTTTTTGATTGGTCTTATAAACCTAAGCCTATAAAACATTCTATTATAACATTTAGCTATTTTAGGCATCCTAACAAACAATATGGTTTTAATTAGAATTGGAAAGTCACAAGCCTAACAAACAATATGGTTTTAAAGAGATTTCAAACCTCCTTAAAACAGACTTTCAAACAAAGCAACAATTTATCAACTTGAACAAATCTATAAATAATGAGTTTTATTGTAGATCCTACAAAGCAAAGATTCCAAATCAGTTTCATTCCAAATCGTTCCAAAAATCCAAATTTCTCAAAAACATTCCATCAAACCAAACTCGAGGTACAATATCTATATATATATAAAGCATAAACTTTGTGAGGTCCACGTGACAACTCCAGAGTCCATGTGGCACCTCTATTCTGTCTTTTTTTTTTCAATTTTTTGAATGTTGAATATGTTAAAGACATTTCTACCCCTATAAAGAAAATGTGTAATTCATTATTAATCCGGATTTTTGATAATTTTGTATGCCTAAATTTAACCTACAATTCTTGATTTGCCTTCATTTACTTTCTCTTTATTTGAACAAAGTTGCACCACCCGTCCAAACACATTACAGGGGATAATGTACAAAGTTGTCATGAAAAATTTAGTTTTATGGTATTTAGGTTTATTTTATAATGTACAAAGGTGTCATGAAAAATGATTCTCTTTCCGGATGTTGTATCTACTACAATAAAATTTCTAATGTCGCGTGAAATTATCTAGAAATTACCCGTCATTGCTACCATTACCATCTAGGAGTTATCATCTAAAAATTATCCTTCATTACGTTCTGAAATTATCTAGAAATTACGTTGTAATATACTAAGATTTGCAGGTTAAATGTACAAATTTAAAAAAAGAAATTGATGGCTAAAAAATAGTTAAACCAATACCGCCATTTAGATTAATAACCCTAGATATTATACACAATCTACGAGAAAGCTAAGAAAAAATATAGAGATTCTGCAATATTAAGACACTGTTATCACCATGGAATTGGATATGCAAATTCATCGTATGAAAATTGGGAATTTAAAGCATATCATCACATCACACTACAAACAACATATCTGCATTTCGAGTTTACACCTCGATTGGCTCAGGCAACGCCTCCGCTGGAGCTCTGTTGCTACCGTTGAGCACCGTCACATTTCCGTCGGAATCGACATCAACAATTACCAAATCACCCTCCTTAATTCCCCCTGCTAGCATCTTCTCTGCCATGCTGTCTTCTAACAGCCTCATGATCGCTCTTCTTAGCGGTTGTGCACCGTAACTCAGGTTGTATCCTTCCTTGACTACCCGATCAGTCACTTGAAGCTTGATTGTTGCAATGATAATTCAGTCATGAAACACATAAATCCTATTCATGGTTAACGACAAAGTTAACAACTACCATGATCAGCGAAGAACAACATGAATTTGCACAACATTTTACATCAATTCAATCATTAAAAAAGATCAATTATGGGTACTGTAATATATGATGTGATGCATATTCATAAAGGATAGGGAAGACCCAATCTTAACTTGATTACAGTTTGTACCGAAAGAACATCATAATACAAGCAACACAAATCGTCACCCGGGGAAGTGACTGGGTGAACTACGACCGGGTTAATGACTATAACCGGCCCGTTGCAACCCGGCCGGGTTTCACAAAAAAACGGTTCAACCAGAGTTGAAACCCGTTAAAAACCCCGATTAACCCGACCGAAATAATAAAATTCATAAAAATTAAAACAAATATACTGAATCAATCACTCCTCTTTAGCCCTAACTTGTTGTTTGTGTATTTTTAATGTTGGAACTTATGGACATCAAATTATTGGTTTTATATATATATATATATGTATATACGCAGGAAAATGAAAAAAATATAAGGGAATTATTGAAACCGGTTGAACCAATTAACCCGGGACCCGGTCGCCACACCTGGTCAACTAAAAACCCGGGTTTTAAAACATTGACTGCAAGTTCTTTTCACTAATATTGTGAGAATATGTCAACTTATAAAGCACACAATCCAATAAGGCATTTTGATGACGTACCTAAACAAATATGGCCGTTGCTATAAATGTGTGGAGCAGGATGCAAAAAAATCACCTGTGTCATTCCATCAAACAAATTATAAGCACATTCTCCAAAAGAAAAAAAACAAATTATAAGCACATTCTCCAAAAGAAAAAAAACAAATTATAAGCACATTCTCCAAAAGAAAAAAAACAAATTATAAGCACATTCTCCAAAAGAAAAAAAACAAATTATAAACAATAAGCCAATATGAATGACCACAAGCATCAAGCATCCATTACAAAGACATATTATGGACACACTTAAAACTTCAAATTTAGATACTATCCAATATCCATCCATTTGAGGTGCTTCAATAGGATAATTTTCTGAAAAGTTGACTTGAGTTGGTATTTTTCATCTTCATAAATAGTTCCCTAAGCTCCATTCACTTCAATCACCAACCTTTGCAAATAACAAATGCCTAAACACCATATTTCACAAAAAATAATAATTAAATTTCATAATTTTGGAACATCTAAATTTCCAAGAACTATAGATTTGAAAGGACATTCCAGATGTAATTTAATAGTGGCTTAATGATACGGAAAGTGGCTTATTGAGTAAGATTCTAGGGATTAGCTTTACGCTGAAAGCAAAGTTTTTTTTCCAAACACGTCCCTCCCAATTAAAAAACATACTCGTTTCGTTTAAGAAAAAACTCTCCCAAATAATTCTTTTTCACAATCTATCCAAAAAGATGAATTCAAACAGACAGTTTTATCCATAAGACTTGATGGCACCCAACCAAACTGCCTCTTACCGAGTGTATAACACAATTTAACAAAAGCCAAACCAAGTAAAGAGGAGTTTAAAAACAGAAACCTGCGTATCGAGAAGTATGATCCTTTTAGAAGTAATTCTTGGTTCATTCCAACATTACAATGCTTCGCCATCGCCTTGGTTTCTACAACTTCTAACTACAATGAGCTTCTTTACAAGTACTACAAGTCTAAAAATATGAGATTGTCGGTGATAAATTGGTAAGAAAATCCATCTGAAAGGATCAAAACATATATCTCAACATCAAACAAAGGTGCAAAAAACCATATTCACACCAAATGTCAATTGCAATTTCTTTTTCAGTGAGTATGTAGGTATGGAGAGACTACCATATTCATCTTCGCCGACACATTTCCAATTCAATTTAGGGTTTCAATTCATCTCTTTTCAGAAAAAAGCACAATCATAGAAGCCAAGCTAAACGTAATCATATACAAATCCATGTATCAAACCAAATTCCATCACGAATCCAAAGTATCGACAAAACGTTGTTCATCAACACGAACAAAATACAAAACAACTTAACAAAAACAAATTATAGAAGTAGATTAGCGAGACTCACATCCATTTTTAAGATTTCCTTCCCTTAACTGCTTAGGTATGTGATCGAGAGATTTATCCCCCACCGCCGCAGTCACCGGAGACCTAAAACATCGTCCCCTAAATTGCTATTACCGGTTCAACCTTGTTACATGGTGTTCCATATACGAAGCTTCTTTCAATCATTCTCTTAAATTGGTATTACCGGTTCAAAACCTTTTATCGGCCATTAACAACCTGTAAACAAAGGAAAAGCATCATTCGAAGCATCACATTATAACTTCTTTCATGGACTACGGATTCAAACCTAATTCAAAGAGGATCGATACCATTTAAGCTAAAATACTTGACGATTTCCAATCAAAACATTCGGTTAATAGTAAATTCCAATCTTTAAAAGAAAATAAATAGTTTTTCTTTGAGTTATCACTTTTTTCTAGTTTTCTTTATAGTCTGCCAATCTTTTTTTTTGAACCGCAACATCAAAAAGCTCTTATTAAGAGTAAACCAACATTACATCCGCACCAGACAAGCCCGACAAAATCACAGAAAACAAACACGGAACCAACAAAACAACACCAAAACTATCAACGGAAGGATTGCTTACAAAGAATAAACAGCCCCCTCCCTTAATATATACCCTGCCCTCGATCCACCCTAATCCCATCGACCCCGATCCAAAGAACACCATCAACAAAACAGTTCTGATGCCTCTTTTTAACTTTGATTAGATGCAGTTTGCTGTCAAAAAAAGTTGTCAAAAAAATCGATGCAGCAACCTCTGCTTTGAACTGTGCTGTGCTCCTCAGATTCGACTAAATGTTGTCAAAATGCTGTCAATAAACGATGCAGTGTTAGAACAAATTAATATGTTCTTTGAGGAATTTCAACAAACATATGATAAGCAATAAGAGTAAAACTTGAAAAGGAACAAAAACCACAAAAACTAAATCGATTCTCTAAAATCAAATATCAAAACTTCATAAAAAATTGATGAACGTAACACGTTAAAAAGAAATATCAAAATGAAATCGAGATTGTCAAAAAAGAAGTAGAAACCTGAAAGTGATTGAGTAACCGATCAAAAAGACTATTTTCTGCAAAATGAAGAAAGGTTACATAGCTGACAGTAAGGCCATATTTGAAACATTTTAACACATCAGAAGCAGACAGAAAATGGAGATCGTCGAATCGGACAAAAATCGAGAGATGGAGACAAGCTTGTCATCTGATTCTCCTTACCTTTCTTCACTTTCGTTAACATGTAATCAGGGGTGGCCCTAGTGCTGGGCGAAATGGGCGGCCGCCCAGGGCATCAAAATTCAAAGGGCATGACGGGGCAAAATTCAAATAGGGTTTAGTAGCCTCATTATTTGATTTTTTGCCAAAAAATGTTACCGTTCTTGGTCTCTCGATCTCACCTCTTCCTTGCACGACTCTGCCAATGCCCACAATTTCTCTCGGGAGTCGTCTCTCAGCCTCTCACCTTGGCTCCGCTTCTAACCTCCGGTCTTGGCTCTCATTCTCGGTTCTCAAATTACAATTAGTTTTTTCAAGCTTGAAACCTATATGTTTTCTTTCTTAGTTTCTTATTTACCCATCTAGTTATTTAATTTGCTTATTTTACTTGAATCTTGATGTTTTCTTTTTTAGTTGCTTATTTGCTTTTATCTTGATAATATGACTATTTGAGTGATTTCCTTAAGCCTATTTCACTTATTTAAGTGATTTGCTTGTTTGATTAAATCTCGACTTCTCGTTTTCATGTCATAACTACAACGTGTTATCAGTCAAGAATGAAAGGAGATATTGTCATGATATGTGTTGTACCTCGGTTGTTAGCTACTCATAGTCGTTAAATATAAAATCTTGTTGGTGCACCATTCAAATGATTCTAGGGTCTAGATCCAATCCCGGGATTCCTGTTTGTCTTGGATCTACTCTCCCCCAAGAAAGGTAGTATCTCCCTATAAATCTGTATGGGAGTCCGACTAGGTTCCAAATCTCTCAAAATATGTTATATGTTTCTTGATTAGGGGCATTTTTTTACTCTTCGCCCTGGGCATCCAAAACCATAGGACCGACCCTGCATGTAATGCAACTAATCGAAATCCATTGCTACTCTATTTGGAATGAATCTGTCCAACTAAATAAATAAAACCCTTTGATTCAGTAAAATATTCATCAAAACCGATCAAAACCCTCGATTCAATAACAAATTTGACAAATTTAAAGAAAAATAGTGAATTAAATCGAAAGAATCATGCAAAACAGAAATTGGGTGAAGAAGAAAGATACGAAAATCAGATAAATGGAACATAAATTAAAGAACAATAGATTAGAGAAAGCTTAAGAGAGATCATTAGTTGCTCACATTGCGATTGAAACAGAGAGCTTTTGTGATTAATCCGGTGGAATTTGGGAGCGAGTGTTTTCATGTTGCTGTTGGATGAAATCCAGATTCCAGAGGGAAGTTTAAGTCAGACTCAAGAGGGATGTCAGGGAAAAGGGCGGACGTGGGATGAGTGGGCTGATCCAGACGTGCATAAATTTGGGCCAAAGGTTGAAAACTTGTAACTGTAAAATAAGGAGTTTAAAGGGTTGAGATTTAATCTGGAAAAAAGTTTTAACGGTCCAGATGAATTAGACCGACCTGCATCCATATATATATATATATACACATATATATATATATAATTTTGATTGACGGTTACGATTTTAGCGGTTGTAATGTGGAATTCAATTATAATTTTGATTTATTTTTTAAATTTAAAAGCTATATTAGGGGGTTTGGGAAATATATTTCATAATTATTATCAAGCAATAAACTGAAAATATGGTTCATCGTTGTAGAATTCCACGATTTATGCTCGATGCTCAGCTAATCTCCTGGATCGATAATCCTTGAATATAGAGGAAGGTATATCAAGATTGGATCATGCATGAATCCAAGAGAAAAATGCAATTTGAATAGAATTCTTATACTCGGCTTCTTTTGGGTTCAAAATTTTTTATTTGGGGGTTTTTCTGGGTTTTTTGGGTTTAGAACTTTAGATCTTCATCCCATCCCTTCCCTCTTCATCATGATCTCCATGTTTCTTCATAGCTTTGATGCTTATAAACTGTTTTTTTTTTTTTGGTTTTATGAATCTGCTGGTCCTAATTTAGATTCAGAATTGATTTTGACTTCGGTTTAGAAATTTGGATCTTGATCTCCATGCTTCTTCATAATAATTGATTATGTGTTATGATACTATGTATCATATTAGAGAAGTCATATTTCATTCCATGGAGGTTTTGAGGAACATTTATTTATGGGAAATTGGCTCAAATGACCAATTCACAAAAAAATGTTGTATTTAGTAACCATCTTTCTCCTCATTTGACAAAAATGATAAAAACCTCCGTTAAAAATAACTGAAACCTCCGTTAAATTAACGGACAAGCAAAACGACGTCGTGTTTAGGTGAATTAATGGAGGTTTGCAAGAAAACCTCCGTTAAATTAACGGAGATTCCCAAAATCCCATTTTATTTTTAACGTATAAACCTCAGGTAAATTTAACTTAAACCTCCGTTAATTTCGTATAAACCTCCGTTAATTACCCTAAACCTCCGTTAATTACCATTAAACCTCCGTTAATTACCATTAAACCTCCGTTAATTACCCCTTAACCTCCGTTAGTTGCCCTTAAACCTCCGTTAATTACCCCTTAAACCTCCGTTAAATCCAACTAAACCTCTGTTAAATCACTTTATCAGACTAATTTTAATGTCGCACTTTCACTTTATCAGACTAAATTAAATGTATCACGTCCACCACAATTTATCACACTTTTTACCATTTGTTGTACAGAAGTACTTATATAAATAGTAATAACACTGTATTTTCAACAAAGTACTGATATTAATTGCTGAAAAGGAATCAAAGATGTACAAAGGCTCCAATATTCAGTAACTTTTATCATATTATTTTGTTTGCACTCCACCTACTGACATTGAAATAAAATGTCAATCATTAAATGTTTTATCAGATTTTTTGTTTTCAAATTTTTTAATAATTGTAAAAGAATTTGAATTTTCTATCTATAAGAGGCACTTTCTCATTCAATTAAAAACCACATTCTTATTCAATTCTAGACAACCAACAACCATTTTTTTCAATCTTTCATTTTCTTGTTTATTTGATTTACATCATGAGTTCTTCAAGTTATAAAATTAAGTTGCGTATTTCTGGTGGGGGTTCGTGGCAACAAATTAATCAAACATGGGAGTATGTTACTGAGAAACCGTTGCACCCGGTCAAGGTGTCATCCAGAATGACGCTTTCGCAGTTGCTTGAGTATGCATGCCATAAATGTGAAGTTGTCAATTCAGTTGGTATGACTACAATTGCGTACAAGTTAAATAACGGCGATCATATTTATCGTTTGAAAAACGATGATCATGTTGCGGGTTTCCTTGAGTGGGCTGCTAATTTAAATAAAGCGCCAACAATTTATGTCTATGATGTACCGTATCATGGTAATGACGAAGAAGAAGAAGAAGAAGAAGAAGAAGAAGAAGAAGAAGAAGAAGAAGAATTGGACCCCGATTCATATGTTTTCTACCTGGGTATAAGTGATAGTGATGAAGAACCAACAACAAAAAGGAAATCAAAAATGTTAGTTGCCGGGAGTAATGATTGTTTTGATATGCCTCATCTCCTTCCAACACCGGAAACCGTCATCACACCCAACTTATCTACACCTTATATTCGCAACAAACGAGTTAAAGTGGGGATGTTATTTAAAACGAAAAATGAAATGAAATTTTGGCTCTTTCGAGGAAGGTCATTGACGAGGGTTTCGAATATAAAGTGCATAAATCTTCCAAAACCAGGTTTGAGGCGAAATGTTATCTTGGAAGTTGTAAATGGCGTATGACGGCAACGAATGTCGGTTCCACGGAGATGTTTCATGTATTAAAGGTGGATGACGTGCACACCTGCTCAAAGACGCAGTTGCATCACAGGCACCGTCAAGCAACCGCAATGGTGTTAGGTAATTTAATTTTACCTAATGTGCAAGATAGTGGCAGGAGACTCCGTGCAAAATACATCATAAGCGATATAAAACATCAGTATAATATTAATATTTCGATCTGGCAAGCATATCGAGCGAAAGATTATACAAATATGGTGCTACAGGGTGACCCGGGCGATTTGTTTGCCCGACTTACTAAGTTTTTCTATAATTTAGAGCTCCGTAATCCTGGTACGGTGACAAGGATTGAGACAGATAGTCATGGACGGTTTGAGATGTGTTTTGCTGCTCTTGGTTGTGCGGTAAGTATAATTTTTACATTTTGAATAAAATTTTGCACAACTATGTAGTTTAATTTTCTAACATGTGAACCACTTAATTTTCAGATTGAGACGTTTGTATCGTATCTGTGTCAGGTTCTTATAATTGATTGTGCTCATTTGAAGGGGCCTTATTTGGGAACAAATGTACTTAGCGGTTGCTATGGACGCAAATAACCGAATCGTGTCGGTCGCTTTCGGAGTGGGTAGATCCGAGAATGGAGAGGGGTGGACTTAGTTTTTGTCCACGTTGAAGCAATGTATTGGAGAACTATCCGATTTGGTTTTCATATCAGATAGACATGCTGCAATAAACCAAGGAATTACCACTGTGTTCCCAAGGGCACATCATGGATTATGTTGTTGCCACCTAGAGATGAACATAAAAACCAAAGACCCCAAGATTAAGCATAAGAAGAATCTATATTGGAAGACCTGCCAAGCGTATACGTTTGACAATTTCGAAATGCGTATGTTAGCTCTACGAGCCGCTTTACCCCTAGGATGTACAATGTTGGACCGACTTCCTCCAGAGAAATGGACAAGGGCACATTTCAAAGGAGAACGCTACAACATAACGACTTCCAACAGTGCCGAGTCGATCAATGCACTGTGCCGTTATGCTCGAAAGATGCCAATTTGTGGCCTTTTCGAGTACTCTCGAGACTTCCAACAAGAGTGGTATTCTAAACGCCGTACTAAAGGAGGTTAAAAACGTTTAAATTTATTTATTTTATGTACTACTACTACTTTTGATGCAATCGATACTAACGAAATAAATATGTTTTTTAGAGACGATGACCAATGCTCAAACCCCGTGGGCGGAGAACAAAATTTATAAGAGAGCCTACAAAGCTGCATCGTGGACGGTACATGAAATTGGCCAGGGTGGCTATGAAGTGCGTGATTATCGTAGAAACGAAACGTGTAATTACCCTGGAGGTACTTGCACGTGCTTGAGATGGAAAAAATTTGGCTTACCTTGCGGCCATGCAATCGCTGTTGCTACAAGTCTAAAATCCGCATACTGCAGCAATTTGGCATTGCCTTTCTATAGGGCGAGTAATTTTCGAGCAACGTACGCACCCCTCATTTATCCGCTTGGAACTGAATAAACATGGGTTGTTCCAGAGCAACCACTTATGATAGTTCGTCCACCGCTGATAAAGAGAGCTGCTGGAAGACCTAGTGAACATGTTCATATACCTTCTCGTGGTGAGGATCCCATCCGGAAGAAATGTAGTCGGTGTGGTCAAAGCGGGCATACTAAGAGAACATGTACAAATCGTGCATGGGCAAATGTGGATAGTCAAGGAGCATCAGGAAGCCGACAAACCCAACCACTATCGACCCCGGATAATCATGGAAGTCGTGGACATTATACTTTTGATCTCAACGATGATCTAAATGAGTATTAAACCATGGTTGTAACCTTTAAGGTCAAAAAAATGATGTTTACTTTCACAATTATATGAATTATGTTACTATTGTCGAATTAAATAACATAAAATAACCAAGCTTACGATATAAAAACAACAATTTAGATAGAGAAAACATTTATATTTCGTCGAAATTAATGGTTTACGTCTGACAACAAACAAACAACACCGAGAAATAAGAACATGAAAATGGTAGTAGTGCACGCATTTAAAACAAACAAATAACACGGAGAAATTTAGTAAGGATAGATATTCTGGCATTGGATGATCCACTTAGCCTTTTCGTTGATCTTGTCCTCCAAAACATCGTATTCTTCTTTGATTTCCCTTACCAACATTTCCTCTGTACTGATTGTTTGCTCTAGAACTGCAAGATCTGCTTTACTTTCACAATCAGCGCCTCTTTTTCAAATTGTATATCTCTATTCGTGTTCCATTTCTCCCCAAGCGCTCTGATCTCCTCGTTTGCCTCCATAATAGCGGCCTTCAGTTTCGCCGGCATGACTTGAGAGGCCGGAGGGTTCGGGTCAGGGTTAGCAAATATGTCTGAATACAAGAGTCGTGCATTGTATGGAGGTGTGTTCATGTAGTTAAAACATGCATGTTTGTAATCAGCGCGCTCCTCTTTGGTTATTGGATGCTCGGCGTTAGTTCTCCGATACATTGCTCACTCCTCTGTCGTTGACGACACTTTCCAACTACGCCTGTACTTTCCATCATTCAAAGGTAATGCTTGTTTTATTGCAGAGCGAGAACTTCCAGCCTTTCCAGATCGGTTGTTTGCAGACATGGTGTTTTCCAAATGTTCTAAAAGATAGGAAACGATTGATAGCAAGTTGTGTGTTACTACTTCAGTACATACCACCTATTTATAGTTGTGAAAAGGTTAAACTGGTAATTTTCGGATGTCGATTTGGTCAAGATTTACCTAATAAAAGCTTCAAGATTCGCCTGGAAAAGCCTCAAGATTCGCCTAGAAAAGGCTGACAGATTCACCTGAAAAAGTCTGAAAAAGACGACCGACAAAGGCTGCAATATTCGCCTGATAAAAGGCTGACAGATTTGCCTGAAAAGGGCTGACAGATTCGCCTGTAAAAGACTGACAGATTCTCCTGAAAAAGTCTGAAAAAGTTAAAGTGATTCGCCTGATAAAAGCTTCAAGATTCGCTGGTGCTATGATGACCGATTCGCTTTATAAAAGCTTTAAGAGTCTCATAGTTTTTTGTTACTTTTCTCACATGGCTGGCAACGTATCATCTTCGAACCCCCCCTCTTCACAGATGATGCAGGAAAGGATGAAACGATCGGTACAAAAAGCAGAAGCTGAGATCGAAGAAATCTCCGAGAAGTGGAAAAAAATGCTGAGCAAGAAGGAAAAACTACTGCAAAGGATGGAAGCAGATAGTGCGGACATACATAGGTTGAAGAGGGAAATCAAAGATAAGGAACAGAAAATTAACCACGACAACCTAGAAGTCGACAAGATTGTACGAGACTTCGCCGTGCCTCAAGCGCAGGTAAACGAGAAACATAGTTGGATCGAGCAATGTAACGCACTCTACCCTTAAATGGTGTTATCGTACCTTAATTTCGTATTTTGGCTGCAACATGTTGAACTTTGCTTTATAATAAAAACGGTTTGATTTATTTTGTGCTCTTTGTGCTATTAATAAAGTCATAAACATAATCTCTCATTATTGAACATGAACATAAAAAACGATTACACGTGAAGAGAAACATAAAGCCCAATAACATACATCAATCATCAGCCAGTTGTTAAACTCCTTTCCGCTTCACCCGAGGTTATGCTTGCACCATCCCTTTCCAGGTACACTTCAAGCGAGATAGGTTCACACTGAAAATAATTAGTTATATCCCAAACAGAGTGGTCATCCACGAGTTCTTTCAATCAAGTGTCCAAGTCTGCTTCTAATGGTTTGAAATACATTTTAATTCCAGCTCGTTCGTGTTCGTCATAACCAAGTTGAGCCATTAATTGATGCATGTGTTCCAAACAAATACACTGACCATCTACTAGGTCAACAAATATTTCCATGCCGTTCACATACGACCTACCGGGGGGTGGTGTGAAAGTTCCGTTATGATGGACCTTTATAATAAATATGAGAGGACCGTCGTCTGTTGAAAAATTCGTCATACATAAAAAAAAGTTAGAAAATTTTGAATATAGACAATTTAGTTATGACCGTTAAAAAGATTTACTAACACACGAGGTCTTCTATCCATTGCGGCAGCGGTTCAGATGTAATTCTAAGTCTCCAAAAGCGTTGTATTTCAAAAGGCATCTTTGTAGGTAGGAAAAGTAGAAGGGAGGAAATGCTAGTTAGGAAGATGTGAATTACTACTTCATCATAGCAGCTACTTATAGTCTTGAAAATGTCCATATGAATTCACGGGTGTGTATTTGGTCAAAAGATTCGCCTGAAAAAGTATACAAGATTCGTCTGAAAAAGTCTGAAAAGGCCTACAAGATTTGTCTGAAAAAGTATATATTTTTATAAATTATAATATACTTTTTATAAATTATAACAAATAAAAAATCCGTAAAGTTACAAATTTAGAAATGTCGTAAACACTACAAAATGCCCTAAACACGCATATCCCAAAACACATCAGCCATTTGGTAACGCATTTGTCTCGACGTTTGAGTCATTGTATCATGGGATGGGATAAGCTCATTCACCAACAAAGAGATCATTTGACACGCCAAAGAACCAGAATCGCCGAGAAATCCGTGTTGTGGTACGTTAAGCGCCTGGCCATTTGGTAACGCATTTGTCTCGACTTGTTTCACCAATAATGAATAAAAACTCTTCAAGACGGACCCCAAAAGCAGCCAACCATAATCTCAATGCCCTTTTATAGGTGTCGCCGATGTTGGAGTCGTATATTGTGAGTTTCATTTCATCTAAGTTCAACTCACCGACCACCCAATGTTCTTTCAGGAGACATATTGGCATTATGACTCGGAATAAAAAACGTTAGAACTCAAAATTTGTGAATCTAATTGATAACTATTAATAAATAAATAAAAGTTATTTTAGTTTCAATACCGAATGAATTTTCGCCCATGCTGGCCATCCCTCTCTTGTCATTCTACCACCAGCCTGTGGAATGGCTGAACCGGCATCGTGCTCCCATAAGTTCTGAATGAAGTCGACAGACATAATCGTCCATCTACTGAGATCATTTCGACCTGACTGCACCATTTTCGTCCACGCCTCTACATGCTATTAATAAAACAGAAAATATTAGACATGAATTACGTATTACAACCAAATTTATAATTAAAACTATAAAACTAACCGAGCTTAAGTACATCCCTTTCCCTTCCTCTCCCAGTAATGCACACCACCATGCCGGAGTGAGTTCCATCGGTAGTAACGAAATCCTGCATGTTTGTGGCAACCCTTCCGACCTGTATACTCTAAGGACTTCTGACTCAATACTGGTCTGAAGATTTTGAACTTGGGTTCGACCTCTAGCATTACCTCTAACTCCAGGTGCACCTCTAGCATTGCCTATAACTAACTCTCGGTGCACCTCTATTTCCTCTAACTCTAGCGACAGGAGTAGTGGTAGGCGGTAATGTTGTATAAGGGTCCTGTTCAAATCGGCCCCCTCCAACTTTGCGGTGCGGCTTGCCCTCTATCTCCGGAGGAAGTCAAATCCGAGCCGGAGTCTGAAACATGTCTGAGCCAGACATGAAAGGCATGCCATGCGGCATGGATGAGCTAGGCATGCCATGCGGCATGGATGAGCTAGAGGCATGAACCGGATGCGTAATGTAATCGACATAACGTAAATGAATTGCTTAAAATCGGTTGTATAAGTTACCGTATGGGAGTACTATGGCATGGAAAACGGAAATTGGGAGCTTGAAGGCGTGTCCTCCGAAACCAGCAAATCAAGGAAGCTGGTTTCCTTGGGTGGTGGTTGTGGCGCTTCGTATGTTGGCATCTATGCACGAATAAAAATAGTTAACTAATTTGTATATATTGTTTTTTAAGTTTGTAAATTAAATATAAATACTCAAATAATGCATTATTAAAAGTACATGCATGTGCTCGAAAACGATCACCATATGACGTGAAACGGTCCTCAACCGACTTCCTCCACTCTTGAAGACCATCCAGGGATATTTGTTGAGTTTGCTGAACACGCTCAAGCTCTGAAATACGACGAATACCAGGCACGTACTCATTCAACTCAGACCATGATGTTTGATGAACTTGCTGAATACCCTCAACAACCACCAACCTCTCCAGATACTGGGAATGAGGGTCTGAGTGATGTGATCCATGGTGCTCAGATCCCTGGCTCTGATACCCCTCATGATGGGATCCATGGTGCTGAGATCCTTGGGGCTGATGAGTGTCGTCCTCATCCATGGCGTCTTCAACGTGGATGCCCGTACCCGCCCTAAAATAACTGAGGTTATCGACATACCACTGTGATGCAAACTCCATGCCCTCTGGTTGGAGATTGTAGAGTGGTTGCATATCCTCCTAATATATTTAAAAGAAAAATGATGTTACAATAAGAAAAAGCTAACCAAATTATTCTTTTTCAAGAATATTGAAAAAACATACTGTCGACACATCAATGATCCTCATGAGGTGGCTAAGTTTTAACATTTTTTGCAACCGGGTCCAACGAAATGCCCTCGGGTACACATTATTATTTTTATTGAAGTAGTAGTTGCAATATAGAAACGTTTCTAAAATCCATATCTGTGAATTAAAATGTCAACAATAATTAAATGACAATAATTAAATATGAAATACATGTAAATTGTATAAATATTTAAATGACAAAAATTTAACTAACCTTCAAAGCAAATAAGAATCCCATCATCGTCAATTTTTTTATTTGTCGATGTCCGTCCTCTTTTATGTAAACAATTATACATCTTATTGATTGTAAATTTCCAAATAACAGACCTCCATGGATAATTGTTCCAAAAATCTATATTTTCTATCGCCATCAACACATATTTAGAAACTTTCATAGTCTTCTGGCGGCCAAGAAAGAACATATCAACTACCGGCATCAAACACACCCGGACGACATCGTTGTCATCTATACCGTCATTCTCTTCAATACCACTAAAAAATGCCCACACCTGGTCCACTTAGGCGTATTATCACCAAAAACCCTATAAACGAAACCATCCCTAACCGAAGGTTCCATCGTAGCACTTCCAAAACGAAGCCCCGTCACCAAACTGAACTCCTCCCGACCAAAATGAAGCCGATGCGGTCCAATCTGGAAATACATCTCTTCCTCACTTGCACCATGGGGGAAGACCTGATGCTGAAAATTTTTATAGAGTAACACAGGATCCGCAGTAGTGTTAGATAGATCCAACCATGGACCAAAACACGTATTATTGAATATGATCGCCCTTTCATGGTTTAACTTCTCCTTAATCTCCTTCATGAGGGATACCTTTGCCTTCACAGTAATCGAAGGTACACTATCTCCTCGGCCTGCATAAATATTATTAAAAATCTAATTAGTACATTTTGATTTGTAACTTAAATTAAAAATATTATAATTGTACATTTTGAAGTAAACGTAAATGTCATTGTTTTCAATTTTTATATAATTTTAAACATAAATGTCATTGTTTTCAATTTTTATATAATTTTCATTTTTATATATGTTTAAATGTAAATGTCATTGTTTTCAATTTTTATATAATTTTAAATGTATATGTAATTATTTTCAATTTTTATATAATTTTCATTCTTATATAAGTTTAAACGTAAATGTAATTGTTTTCAATTTTTATATAATTTTAAACGTATATGCAATTGTTTTCAATTTTCAATTTTCAATTTTTACATACACACACACATATATATATATATATATATGCTACTTTATACACTTTATACACCTAAGACACATAATTATATGTTAACTAAGATACATAATTATATGTTAACTAAAATACATATTTTCCTTCAAATAACATATATACATTTTCTAACACATTCCTATATAACATACAAAAAACATATATAACATACAACCACCTATATAACATACAAAAAACATTAACCTAAAAATATATAATTACATGAAAACACACGAATGAACAAATATTAAGTAAAACTAATTAAAAGGACCCATTGTCTCATTTGGAGGAAATGGAAAAGGTGTTATAAAAGGTTATGGTACCATATCAAATGGAACCATCACTTTCTCAAAAGTGGCTCATGTTGAGGGACTAATGTACAACTTACTGAGCATCAGCCAAATATGTGATTTGGGATATAAAGTCATGTTTCAACTGTGTGTTTGCTTGGTCTTTGATGTGCAGAAGAAAGTTGTACTGGCAGGTACCCGAATGAATGATGTGTACATCATCAACATGAAGGAAAGTGCAATTAGTGAAGCTATGTGTCTTCTCTCTCAAGAATTAGCTAAACAAAGTTGGCTATGGCATAAAAGGTTTTCACATCTAAACTTTAAAACCTTGAATAAACTTTCCAGCAAAGATCTAGTTGTTGGTATGCCAAAAATATCTTCTGAAAAAGAAAAGCTGTGTGGAGCATGTGAAAAAGGAAAGCTTACCAAAACCTCCTTTAAAACAAAACAATGCTCATTTATCTCTCAACCTCTTCAAATGCTTCACATGGATCTGTGTGGACCAGTAAGCACTCCTAGTCTAGGTGGTAAAAAGTATATGCTAGTAATTGTTGATGAATATTCTAGATATACTTGGGTTTTCTTTCTAAAACACAAGAGTGACGCTGCTGAAGAAATCATTCGACTTATCAGGAAGATTGAAAATATGAATGGTCAACTTGTGAAGTCTATCAGAAGTGATAATGGCACTGAATTCAAGAATGCTGTTTTGGAAGAATTCTTTGACATCAAAGGAATCTCTCAGAACTTTTCTGCCATACGCACTCCTTAGCAAAATGGTGTTGTTGAAAGAAAGAATCGAATGTTGTGTCAAGCTGCAAGATCAATGCTGAGTGAATCCAAGTTGCCAACCTATTTTTAGGCTGAAGCAGTTAATACTGCATGTTTTACTCAAAATAGGTCTATTATTGTCAAAAGGCATAGCAAAACTGCCTATGAAGTGTTTCATGGTCGGAAACCTACAGTTGACTTTTTCCATATATTTGGCTGTGCATGTCACATGTTGAATGACAAGGAACAACTTGGAAAATTTGATCCAAAGTCTGATGATGGACTATTCATGGGTTATTCTCTCTCCTCTAGAGCTTTCAGAATCTATAATCTCTTAAGAAAATGCATTGATGAATCTATACATGTAAAGTTTGATGATTTTGAAACATCTTCATTATCTTGCAATGAAGAAGAACTCAATCAATGGATAAAATCATGTGTTGGGGAAATTCCATCTCATTCTACTCAACAACCTTCTCAACCAAGTCAAGAAGATAACAACTCTCCTCAGCCTCCAAATAATACAACCATATCTTCTGAACTCATTCTTTCTTCCCTATCTCCTGAAATTGACTCTTCAGGAGAACTTACTCACCTAAACACTATACCTTCCACAACTAATCTACCCTCACCATCTCAAATCCCAACATCACCCATCTCTATACCTCCTCCCTTACCTCCTGCTTTAAAATGGACCATGAAATTCCATCTCATTCTACTCAACAACCTTCTCAACCAAGTCAAGAAGATAACAACTCTCCTCAGCCTCCAAATAATACAACCATATCTCCTGAACTCATTCTTTCTTCCCCATCTCCTGAAATTGACTCTTCAGGAGAACTTACTCACCTAAACACTATACCTTCCATAACTAATCTACCCTCACCATCTCAAATCCCAACATCACCCATCTCTATACCTCCTCCCTTACCTCCTGCTTTAAAATGGACCATGGATCACCTAACAGATCAAATTATAGGTGATCCATAAGTCGGTATCCAAACAAGAAGAGGCATCAACAATTTGTGTTTGTATGTCATTTTTGTGTCTATTGTTGAGCCAAAACAGATAAATGAAGCACTAGCTGATCCTAGCTGGGTGATTGCCATGCAAGAAGAACTCTTACAATTTGAGAGAAACAAAGTCTGGAACTTAGTTCCTCGTCCATCCCATAAAACCATTATTGGAACAAATTGGGTGTTCAGAAATAAGATGGATGAAGAAGAAACTGTCATACGAAATAAAGCAAGGCTGGTAGCTCAAGGATATCGGCAAGAGGAAGGAATTGACTACGATGAAACTTCTACTCCTGTTGCCAGATTGGAAGCTATATGAATTTTTCTTTACCATGCTTCTTACAAGAACTTTCGGGTATTTCAAATGGATGTCAAAAGTGCCTTTCTGAATGGTGAGTTAGCCGAAGAAGTCTTTGTGAAGCAACCACCTGGATTTGAAGATCCAGTCCATTCATATCATGTGTATCGATTAGATAAAGCTTTGTATGGACTGAAGCAAGCTCCTCGTGCCTGGTATGATACTCTCTCCGATTACCTTCATAAAAATGAGTATGTCCGAGGAAAAGTTGACAATACTCTCTTTTTCAAAAAGTCTAAAGGTAATATCATTCTTGTCCAAATATATGTTGATGATATTATTTTTGGTGCCACTGATGAATCTCTGTGTGATGAGTTTAGCTCTCTAATGCAAAAGAACTATGAGATGAGCATGATGGGGGAGCTTACTTTTTTTCTTGGTTTGCAAGTAAAACAATCTCCAGAAGGTATTTTCGTTAACCAAAGTAAATACATTAAAGACCTTCTGAAAAAGTTTCAACTTGATACTTGCTCTACCATGAAAACCCCTATGGCTCCACCTCTTAAACTTGATTCTGATCCTGATGGTGTGTCTGTCAATATCACAAGTTATAGAGGCATGATAGGATTTCTACTTTATCTTACTGCAAGTAGACCTAATATAATGTTTGCTACTTGTCTGTGTGCTCGATATCAAGCAAATCCTAAGGAATCACATCTAGCTGCTGTGAAAAGGATTTTTCGGTATCTGAAAGGTACCATAAATCTGGGTCTTTGGTATCCCAAAGACTCATGTTTTGATCTCATCGGGTACTCTGATTCTGATTTTGCAGGTTCAAAAATAGACAGAAAGAGTACAACTGGAAGTTGTCAACTTCTTGGTGGAAAGCTTGTGAGTTGGTCAAGTAAGAAGCAAAATTCAATGTCTATATTTACTGTTGAAGCAGAATATGTGGCTGCTGGAAGTTGTTGTGCTCAAATATTGTGGATGAAAAATCAGCTGTGTGATTACAATCAGATTTTCTCAAAAATCCCAATACTGTGTGACAACTCAAGTGCAATAGCCATTGCAAACAATCCAGTGCTTCAATCAAGATCTAAGCATATTGATATCAGGTATCACTTTATAAGATCATGTCTCTAAAGGTGATGTGGAACTTCACTTCATTTCAACTGATTATCAATTAGCTGACCTCTTCACAAAGCCCCTTGATGAAACAAGATTCAAGTTTCTAATCGGTGAACTAGGTATGATAAATATAGATTAATATTATGTAAATAAATAATAATAAACATATTCTATATATAATATAAATATATAATCATAATTATATATCGAAAAGTAAAAAAAAATAGATATGTATATATATAATCGGTGAGCAGGTACTCTACCCACTCACCGACGTCTCTCTCTCTCTCTCTCTCTCTCATACATCTCTATATATACTCACCGACTCTCACTAATAACGTCTCCCTAAACCCTATACTCACTGACGTCACCTTAACCCTAAACTTTCCGATATCCTCTTTCATTCTACACCTTCCGACGTTACTCCCACTTTCCGACGATTACCCTTTACTCACACTACCCGACATTTCTCCTCTATATACTAACCCTAGACTCACCGACACTAACCTTCCAACCCTAGACTCACCGACATTCTCTTATAAACCTTCCGACTTTCCGACGTCTTTCTCTTTCCACTAACCGACATCTCTTCCTATCTACACACTTTACGACGTCCCCTGTCCTTATACACTTTCAGATTATCTTCTCTTTCTGTTTCGTATGGTTTCTTATATTCTTATCTCTTAAAAGGATAACTCTTAAGTTTCCATTCTTGGTGACTAAGTATTCTTTGTATCTATTCATATGACATCAGCAACGTCATTAATGTCAGAAGCATGCGCCGAAGTCCACCTGCAAACCCTTCAACTTCTGACCTTTCAATCACCTCTTTCATCATTCCCTTGATTTTCAAATTTCCCTTATTTACCTCCTATAAAACCTCAACCATACCCCTACATTCTCTTCTTTAACTGCCTCCACTATTCTCTCTCTCCTTCTAGAATTCAAAATCCAAAACCTGCAACTCTCAAGTTTATCAATGGCGTCCTCAAACACCCCCCACGAAATTACCCAAGGCATCTGAAGAACAAACTCTCACATTTGGATCTCTCACATGGTCGCATTGGTGTCGACAAAGATCATCCGGAGTATAATGTGGTTTGTTGGTTTCTTCAAAGGTGTCCTCTCCAATATGCTATCACTGCCAAACCTAAGATGAGCAAGTTTCTCTTGGGAAACTTCTGATTAACATGTGCTTATGATGATTCCTGCAAAAGCATATGTGCATCTGTTCTTACTGATGATGAACCAGACGTGATCTTCGATGTAAATGATGTTCGTACCATTCTTCACATTCCTTCATACGATTCATATGAAGTCTTCCCTCTTGGGAATGAACATCAACAGGTGGTTACTGCTCTTAACTATTTTGAAGACAAAAGGGGTCCAAAATCCAAAGGTTCGGGTACTTTGGTAAGGAAGAACATGGGTAATATCTGGAACTTCTTCTTCTCTCATCTCATTCAATATTTGAGTAAGAAGACAGGTGGTCCAGATTAATCTCCATGACAGGTCACCGAGTTGGCTCATGCACTGATATTTCAAAGAAGGGTCGACTTTACAGCTTATTTCTTTAAGGAAATGGTCTCATCCTTTTCTCCCATTCGGCGACCTCAGGTACCGTTCCAACGTCTCTTCTCTCTAATCATCAATGCCAAGTTTGCTGATAAGCTTGAAAAGAGGGATGATATTGCATATGATCTTCCCCTTCACCAAGTCGGCAAGCAACTTTTATCAAAGGGACCATTGGCCACCGATAACCCTCTTAGACAAGGTATGATCGATTTTGCCCAAAATGCAACTTTAACTTGGGGCGAAAATGAGCCAAGGATTCGGGGACCCACAGTCACTAAATCCACCACCTCTGCCACATCACAACCGAGAGTAACCGATGTGCCCAAATCTCGCAAGAGATCCAAGGCGTCGGGCACATCTACCTTCGCACCTTCCGATACCACGAAGCCAAAAGAACCTTTGGCTTCTACCCCGGCAAAGAAAAAGTACCAAAAGCGGAGACACTCAAAAAGCCCCCCTAGGACTTCCTTAAAGAAGTCCAAGGATGCCAAAAGGGTAACAACACAAAAACCACCTACCGATTCCCAAAAGTTGGTGGGTGTTGAAGATATCCCCAGTAGACCCAGGGAACAGCTTAAAACCCATCCTACCTCCTCCATGAACTCACAAAAGGACATGGTTGTACATAGAGATACCCAAACTATGCCTTCACCAACTTACTACTTAGTTGATGAAGATGACTTGGAGTCTCCCATCCAAGGTGCATCTACTCCACCTCTTAAATTCTCACAACTCATTTCCCTATCTCCAAATGAAGTTGCATCAATACCAGGTGCATCCGAAGGAGAAACCCACTTTACCGATACTACACCTTTGATGCGTACGTCTCCCGTACAAATTCACAGGGAAGTTGAGGAACACATTATTGAGGAATCCCCTCCTAGTCACTCCCCTCATAGTGTCTCCCCTACAAACTCTCAACCTTTGGAGCATATGATGTCTCCCCTCAAAACAAAGCCTCCATCTCCCATCCATATTTCGGACTCCCCGAAATCCCTCCCCCCAACCAATAAGACAGGTCTGGTGGATTACTCGTCTTCATCCTCTCTAAGTGAAGATAATAATCAACCACCTCCAAAGCCAAAGATTTCAACCATTCTTGATCTGCAAACAGACTTTGCCAAGCAAGATTTCGACATTGCTTCTATTCTCAAAAATCAAAAAGAAATTTTGGAATCACTTGCTTCTCTTCATACTAAGGTTGATAAATTACCGACTTCCCTACCCACTTTCGAAGTTGATGCAAGTGATGCCTTTTTCACGAATGAGGATCGTTTTATGGTTCAACGGATTTAACGCAAATTGGGTAGTTTGAGTTCCGATGTTGAAAGGATCAAGTCTTTTCTCTCTTCAATTGGTTTCAAGGGCTCAACCACCAAGGGGGAGAAAACCAAGAAAGCAACAAAAGTCACCGAGGTACCACTTCTTGTGGTCACCGAATCGGTGACTGCGGTGGTTTCCGATGAACAGTAACAACAACCACTACTAGTCACCGATCAACAGTAGATTCAACCACCACCTATGGTCACCGAGGCCTCAGTCCCCGATGTACTGGTCACCGATACAACTGCCAATGAACCTCTAGTACCCGTTAACACTGGGTCATCTAGAGATGAGGCTATAAGACAAACTGGAGCATCAACCCAGGGGGAGGGAGTCAGTGCCCGAACCCTTGAAGAATCTGAAGAGGAAAAGAGAAGAAAAGCCAAAGCTGAAGGAAAAAAACCTCTAACTTATGAACATAAGTTAGCTGAGAAAAAAAAAAAAAAAAATAGAGATCCTGAAGCTGACTCTCTCCAATTACAACCTGCCTCCAAATTCACCGAAGATCCTCTTGGGATTGTACTTTCCAAAGCTGAAAGGGAAAATGCAATCAGGGCTCAACTTGAATATGATCAAACAAATGTACTCAAGTTAGGTCAAGATGAAGCCATCAAAGCCAAAGTCACCGATCCTTTCCAAGCTCAGAAAGATGAGCTTGAAAGTTTAAGGAAAAAGTCTGAAGCAATTAAAACTGTAGCAGAAGCAAAGAAGGCCAAGGAAGTAGATTGGTTCAAGAGAAGACTCAAAAATCGGAAAGATGATTCAAAGATCATTGGTGCTTCTATTCATCCTCCAACCGTGAAATCTCCTAAGTTACTTAACACTTTTAAAAGAGCGGACTCTTTTAACAAAACTTATGAGATTGAGTGGTTGGAAGTTCTGGGGATCACCGAATGGATGGAGATTGGTAACCATATTTCTAAGGGTAAGAGCAAATACAAAGATCTTGTGCTCAACACTCTTAGAAAACTTTTCATAAAAATGGTTTAGGTTCAGAAGGATCACAATATAGCGGTTACAACCATTGAAGGGAAACAGATGTTTCTCATTCAACAAGGCCTTACAAGAGAAGTCATTACAGCTCCAAAGAACAAGAAAAAGGGTCATTTGGCTTCGCTCCATGAGAAAGGGGTCAAGATAGATGCTTCAGGCATAAATTTCTCCATTCCGACTCCGGTTGCTTATCCGGAGCAAACTATGCTTTCCGAACCAGAACTTGGTGTGTTCTTTGATGACATCTTCGGAAACATAGGGTTCTTCAGAGCCTCCGACATTCCAAGGGCTCACTCTTCCTTTCTTACTGCTATCTTGGGTGTGCCTCCTATAGAAGACAAAGGAATGTGTCGACTCATCTTGGATAAACTCAAAAGAAGAGAACCCACCGATTCCTAGTCACTTACTCTTAGTATGAACTTTCTTAATTTATGTACTCTGTGTGATGTACTTATCCTGTATGATGATTAATAAAATTTCATATTATCTTCATTCTATACTTGTTCACATTTTAAATTTTTGCACATACTTATACTTACACTTATACTTATACTTATACTTATACTTATACTGTACAAACTCAGTTTAAAAATAAAATAAAATATATATCTGAGTAAAAAGAACCCAAAAGAAAAATAGAAAGGGTCAAAAGTATTTCTTTCTAACATACAGGTATCATCATCAAATTGGGGGAGATTGTTGGGTCACCAATGATTTGGTGATGAACCTTCTCCCTTTGATTGTTGATCTTTTATAGGTTCTATTGAAGGTCTGGAAAATACTTTAAGTATTGGAGAATCGAAGACTATCCAATTAAAGGTAGTATATCAAAATGTGGAAATTATGATGTACCAACCAACATTAAAATCTAGACCACTTGCTGAAATCAAAGAAGTTGAAGTCTCCGAAAAAGTTGCACTTGCCGATCCTAAGGTTGCCATACAGTTGCCGATCTAATACTCTTGTACAGTTACCGATTCAAGTGATAATACGGTTGCCGATTTAAGCATCTATATAAGTTGCCGATCCTAGGATGCACTAACCGATGTGATACATCCTTGTATGTATCACTTAGAAATTTTCAAAGACAAGTTCTCGTGTCACAATAAATGCAAAATGTGTGCAGGAAGAATGTGGGCATCAAACCTTAAATTCGGACATTCTCTTTTATTCTTATAAAAGGTTTGTTTCTCTTTAGCTAAAAGGTGTGACATGACTTCAAAGGGCATGGAGAAAAGGGGCTAAAGTAATCTGACATTGCATATGGTTCAACCATTTATCTAATACAAAAGGGAGTGGCATCACCGTTTGTCCAACCGATATACTGCAAGCAAATGAAATCTTGACAGGTGTCCCCATGCATCCAATGCATGGACACTATAAAAGGAGATGAAGCTCTGCCCATAAATCTCACGCTTTCAACAAATCCTCTTAGTGATCTTTTGTTTGATTCTGGCATCCTGAGTGTTTTAATAGTTTATTTTAGCTTTCTTAGTGTTATAAGTTAATTACTGTTAGTATGTGTTTCATGTGTTTCATGTGTTAAAATTGTTAGAATAGAATGTTATCTATTCTTTTCCGCAACAATCTTATGTGTGTAAAGTTTTTAATATTTATATTAAAAAATTTTAAAAGAAGTTAAAATTGTGTGTTTGTATTCAACCCCCCCTTCTACAAACTTTTACCTACTAAGCCATCTCTAATTAGGGACCAACACATATATCTGGTGGAAATACACTCGTTTGAAATTCATCACAAATTTAAAAAAAATGTCAAATACATGATTAATTTGATTCTTATTCGAAATAATAATTGTGAATTGTTCGTCACAATTAAATTCTAATAATTGTTTTTCGAAACACTGTGCTTATTGAGTCAATCTATTTAGCGTTCCTATTTGTTTCATTGACATTCCAAAACAGAAATATTCATGTTTAGTTTCTAAACAGTTCAGTTTAGAACATGTTTTTCATTTAGCTTCTGAATACAACTGTTTAGAACCTGTACTTCATATGTATGACTTCTAAACATTTCAGTTTAGAACTCCGAGTTAAATGTTTATGCTTCTTTTAACATCAATATTTCAGCATATGATATATTTTCATGTGTGATAAGAATTTTAGAGTTTCTATGGTCAATCCAGAACCGAAAGGACCTACCCAAGAAACATGCCCAAGGCTAGTCATCAGTAAGGGGTCTAGATGCTAGCTGAGTTTCTTGATCATTGGGATGATCTTGAAAAAGGGTGTGTTTGAGATAAAACGGAAATGAGAGGGAATCTGAAGGGGTAGAGTCTCAAGCTGAAAAGATAATATCTGGATTCCAATCATTATCAAATGTGATTGAATATGAGAATGAAACGAGGGAGTTTTTTGTTGAAAAATTTATGCGAGACAAGTGCTAGTGAGCTAAAATAATATGGAGAGTGTGAGACAGGATCAAAAGAATAAAACAATCCTCACCAAACCGAGTCAGTAATCCGGGCTACCACATAAATTATTCATTCTCACCCTTTGGAGATGAATATTAAAAAATACATGGACCCAGTGTCGGCTACTCGTGTCACCCCACCTAGCTACTCAAGTATCTCACAAAAGATATTTCTTTCATATATCACAGAGAATGAGCATATCTGCTATCTTTTCTTCACTCGGAAGATTACGATATTGAAAAAGGGAGATACTGTAGGATCTTATATGCCCACGTCATATGAAAACACTATTGACGTCAGATGAACCTAGAGGGGCACGCACATAAGAGTGTGTAGATCACGAATTAACCAAGTTGGTTACAACCCGACAAAGTTACAAGTTGTAAAGTGTAGAATTATTATTCTAGTAGAATAATAATTAAAGTGTGTGAAATATAATTATGTTAATTATATAATTTAATTATTAAGTTAATAATTAAATTGCGCTAATTATTATGTTAATAATTATAGTCAAATATCCATTGGGCCTAAAAATAATGTTTTATTTAAAAGCCCAAAGGGTTAAGTAAAGTTTACTTAAGCCCAAAGCCCAATTGGTTAATTAATTATTAAGTTAATAATTAATTAAGATATGGAAAGTTTTTATTATGTCAACAAAGCCTTGCGGGCTTTATTGAGCCCGGTCCGATAATGAAGGAAAACTATATAAAGGCATGTTGTCTTATTACTTTCACATAACATCATAACACAATTGAGAAACCTGAAAATTTCTCCCCTCTCTTGAGATCGACGGCCACACACAACCACAAGGAGAAATCGATTTTCTCTTTGTGTTCTTCAGGTATTCGGGCTAGCAACCATTCGTGATCGGATTCACATTCGCGTGGATACCGCTAGAAGGAATCTACTTTGATTCCTAATGCTTGATCTTGATCAAACAATCCAACCATTAAGGTATTGTTCTAAAATCTCTATGGTTATGTTTAATCCTAAAAGATGTTCGTAACGGATCTGGACTATCTAGGGTTTTCACCGGTTATTGTTTTTGTTTCCGCTGCGCATGTTTATTGTGATCCCGATATCAAAACCCTATAGTGGTATCAGAGCCCCGTTACAATGACTTTAGGGTTAGAATCAATAGAAAATTGGTTAAACACGTGAAACCGGGAAAACCACCACAATCGCCGCTGCCACCATCGCCGTCGTGTGCGCCGCGCCGCCGCTGCCGTGCGCCTCCACTGTCGTCGACCACCTTTAGGTGGAGCGTTTCCGGTTTGTTTGGTGGTTTCCCCTTTTTATTAATTGGGCTTTTAGGGTTTCACAGTTTAGGCCCGTTTGGGCCTAATAAGGTTTTAACCTATTTTGATTGATTCGTTGGGCTTGTTAATTATGTTTAATTGGACCCAAGGCTGTTTGGTTGTTTGCCGCGATGGATTCGATTTAAGCCCAAGACCCGTGGTTGTTTTATTTTTCATGTTGGTTAAATTAAAATGTATTTAATTCATGGGTTATAATTTTTGCGATCTGCGTATTGTTTCCGATTTCAACGTATAGTAATAGTTATGTTATGTTAACCTAGTATAGTTTTTATAAATCGGAAGACCGAAGGAATCGAAGACGGCGTCCCGAAGTCCACCTCGGTTGGCGGAGCTAGTGGGAGTCGACATGCGGTGTCTTTAGGTTTTGGACCGGGGTTTTCGTGTGGGCTCACAAAAACCTCATAATTGGGCCTAATCGAATCTATGTTGTGTTTTTGCATGTTTGCATGTTTGTGGTTGTTTATTTCCATATTATTGCGTTTAATTATATGTTATAACTATTGCAATGGGTTTTTAAGATTGAAAATTTTATCACAATCACTAATATCGGTAAATTGTTAATGCTTTTACAAATTAATTTGATAAGCTATCAAACCAATACTGATTGGATAAATTGTAAATGTTTTTACAAATAAATTTGATAAGTTATCAAATAATGAATTTTAATAAATAAATTGGTACCGACTCAAAATAGTTTTAAAATTAATTAAAAGGTAAAATTGGAATGAGATCGGTAAAACCCTTCATGATACAAAAATATGAGTTCTTCACCACCCATTTAAAACGGTTATCGAGCGCATAACTAGTCGATTTCGGGTGAGCATTGGCGAATCTGGGTCGGAAAAGTATGTGGTAAGATAAAGTGTCGACTCACGAGATCATTCACGTTGTGTATTTCCCTCCTGTAATGATAGTCGTGACCCGGACGATCAATTTTTGAGTTGTTACTCGGAATAAAAATTGTGATGTTTTAGTATGGTCAAGCTCACTTGAGGTATTTGTACATTGTGTATTGCCCGTCTACAAATGATCTCAAGGTGAAGAAGTGAGAATAAATATGTCTTTAAATTTAAAGAATCTCACGAAGGATCTAAGAGTTGTGATGATCACAATTGGAAGTTGCCTACCTAAATAATTAGTTTTCACCATTTGTGTATTGCCCAATCGTGAAAATTAATGAAATATGGATCTTAGCTAAAATATTTGAACTTTAAGGGTTATTCAAAATTTTAAATTAATACTAAAATCGAACTTTAATTTCTACAGATGTCTGCTAATCAAGAAAACACAAACTCAAACTTATCTCAGTTCACTTTCCGGTCTATTTTGGACAAAGAAAAACTGAACGGACAGAACTTCTTGGAATGGTTCCGTTTACTAAGGGTCGTCCTTAGAAATGAAGAGAAGTTCTATGTTCTCGAGAATCCCCCTCCAAACCCCCCAGCTAGGAATGCTGCTGAGAGTGTTCGGGCAGCTTATGATAAGCACCTGAGAGACTCTCTGAGTGTGTCCTATCTGATGCTAGCCTCAATGACCCCTGAACTCTTAAAGGAGCATGAGGAGATGACAGCCTGGGAAATCATTACCACTCTGAAGACCTGGGAAATCACTACATGCTTGTATGATGCAAGAGGGGACATCAGTCAGTGCCCACGTCCTGAGGATGAAGGGACATATTGACCAGTTAGCTCGATTGGGATACCCCCTTAGTCAAGAGTTTGGGGTTGATTTGGTCCTCAACTCTTTGACCAAGTCATATGATAGCTTGGTGCCAACTATCACATGAATGACTTGGACAAAACTCTCCCTAAACTGCATGGTATGCTTAAAACTGCTGAGAAAGGAATTAACCCCAAGCCGGAGAAAACCAAGCCTGTCTTGATGATCAAGGCAAAGGGAGGGGTAACCAAAAGGAAAGGGGAGACTGGTAAAAGAAAGCCAAAGGCTGGAAGTTCCAGCAAGGGGAAGATCCCCACAGATGCAGTTTGCTTTGAGGGCTCTGAAAAAGGGGCACTAGAAGAGAAACTGTTCGGTTCTGATTAAAAAGGCAAAGAAGGAGAAAGCTATGATAGCCGGACATTCAGGTATGTTTACTATCGATTTATTCACTTCTGATTATGATTGCTGGGTATTGGAGACCGGATGTGGAGCTCACATATGTGCTTCTCCATAGGGATTAAGAAGTGAAAGGCAACTGCGACTAAGCTAGTTGGAGCTCAAGATGAGCAACAAGGCAAGAGTTTGATGCTGTATCCCAAGGGAAATATGATATGACCCTTCCAAATGGTCTAGTCTTGAAACTAAATGATTGTCTTTACGTTCATAGTATCGTTAGGAACATTGTTTCAGTTGCACGTTTGAGACAAGATGGATTTATGTTTAAATTCCTTGATGATGGATCTATTTCTGCATGTTTGCATAGTATATTATATTTTATTGCGAGGCCAGTTAATGACATTTATGAAATAGATATTCATAGTAATCTCAATTCTAAATCGATATATAATGTGAATGCTAAAATACTTAAAAAGAATTAAGTCAAACATATTTGTGGCACTGTCGTCTTGGCCATATAAACAAGAAGCGCATTGCCAAGCTCCAAGTGGATGGGATCTTGGAATCAACGGATGATTCTTTTGATAAATGTGAATCATGTTTATTAGGGAAGATGACTAAGGCTCCTTATAAAGGAAAGCCCGAAAGGGTAAATTAGTTGTTGGGAGTGATACATACTGATGCGTGTGGACCTTTCAACCCAGCCACAAGAAATGGTTGTTACAATTTCATTACATTTACTGATGATTACGATAGATATGGATATGTTTATCTAATGAAGCACAAGTTTGAAAGCTTTGAAGTTTTCAAAGAGTTTCAGAATGAAGTAGAGAACCAACTAGGCAAGAAGATAAAAGCTCTTCGATCTGATCTAGGTGGTGAATATCTGAGCCATGAATTCACTAAGCATCTTAGCAAGTATGGGATAGTATCCCAACTTACTCCACCAAGAACACCCCAGCATAATGGTGTGTCCGAAAGGAGGAACCGTACCTTGTTAGATATGGTTAGGTCTATAATGAGTCATACCAAGTTTCCTATGAGTTTTTGGGGATATGCTTTGCAAGCAGCCGCCAAAATACTAAACAATGTACCAACCAAGAAGGTCTACAAGACTCCATATGAGATGTGGACTGGGAAGATCCCAAGTCTATCTTACATGATAGTCTGGGGGTATGATGCTTAGGTTAAGCGAGAAGCCTCTAGGAAGTTAGAACCCAGATCTGAAAAGTGCATTTTTATAGGATATCCTAAAGAGACTATTGGGTATTATTTCTACAACCCCGGTGAGAACAAGGTGTTCATTTCACGCAAGGCCGAGTTCCTAGAAAACGATTTTCTAACTAGGCCAAGCGATGGGGATAAGGTGGAACTTGAGGAAGTTCGGGAAACAACTAATGCACAGGTTGACACTAGCGCTCAACAAGATGTTGAACCTCATCAAGATGCTGAGAATACCAACAAGAGACAAACGATCCACAGGTCGGGGAGGATTCGTCAAGAGGTAGATACCTAGGGTCTCTAATAGGCTGTGACGATACGGTTGATGATGAACCGTTAACCTACCGACAGGCTATGTCAGGTTCAGAATCTGACAAATGGCATGCGCTATGAAAGCCGAGCTTCAATCCATGGCTGATAACCAGGTCTGGGATCTGGTGGATGCACCCAATGGCTGCAAAGTCGTAGGGAGCAAATGGGTTTTCAAGAAGAAAGCCGACATGGATGGGATCATGCACACATATAAGGCTAGGTTGGTAGCAAAGGATTTCACACAAACTCATGGTGTAGACTATGATGAAACCTTTTCTCCAGTAGCCATGATTAAATCCATTAGGATTTTGCTTGCTATAGTTGCATATCACGATTATGCGATATGGCAGATGAATGTCAAAACCGCTTTGCTTAACGGAACGCTAAATGAGGACGTGTACATGGTATCTTCGTTTGGACGAGAAAATTAAAGTGTGCAAGTTGCTTAGATCCATTTATGGACTGAAGCAAGTGTCTAGAAGTTGGAATCTTCGTTTGGACGAGAAAATTAAAGAATTTGGTTTTATAATAAACGAAGATGAACCTTGTGTATACAAGAAAGCTAGTGGGAGCATTGTTGTCTTCCTAGTTCTGTATGTTGACGACATACTAATCATTGGAAACGACATCCCAACACTAAAAGGTGTAAAATCCTGGCTAGGGAAGTGTTTCTCAACGAAAGCTCTAGGAGAAGCTGCCTTTATCTTTGGAATTAAGATTTATCGGGATAGATCAAGGCGCTTAATTGGATTAAGCTAGAGTACATATATTGACAAGGTCTTGAAATGCTTCAGGATGGAGAGTTCCAAGAGGGGGAACTTGCCAATGGTATATGGAGCACACCTGAGTAAGTCTTATTGTCCTTCAGGGAAGGAAGATATAGATCGCATGAATGGTGTTCCCTATGCTTCAACTATTGGAACTATAATGTACGCCATGATATGTACTCGACCTTGAACATGACTAGTAGATACCAGTCGAACCCTGGTGATGCTCACTGGGTAGCAGTAAAGAATATCCTCAAGTACTTGAGAAGAACTAAAGATATTTTCTTTCTATACAGTGGTAAAGAAGGAGATCTGTGTGTACGAGGATACTCAGATGCTAGCTTCTAAACCGACCATGACAACTTCAAGTCACAATCGGGTTTTGTGTTTACACTCAATGGTGGTGATGTGTGTTGGAAGAGCTTCAAGCAAAGCACTATAGCAGACTCAACTACTGAGTCAGAATACCTAGCAGCTTCGGATGCCGGGAAGGAGGCCATATAGATGAAAAAGTTCATAACGGACGTAGGAGTAGTTCCTAGCTTAGATGGACCCATCGAGATCTATTGTGATAACGAGGGTGCCATATCACAAGCGAAGGAACCTAGGTCACACCAAAGGTCCAAGCATATTTTGAGGAAATATCACATAATCCAAGAGATGATCAATCGGGAAGATGTGAAGATTTGTAAAGTTCGTTCGAAAGATAATCCGACAGATCCATTCACTAAACCTATAAGTCAGAGTAAGCATGACTGCCACACTAGCTCAATAGGTTTGAGGTTTTTAAGTGTTTGAATTGATCTGTAAATTTAGTATGACCTTTTGGAACATCAAGCAATGAAATTTTATCTGTTATTGGCATACTGGTATGAGTAATTACATTAATTCCATTGTGTTCTATGTTAACATGTTTAGATCCAAGACTATATGATATGGTTTAAACTATCCATAGTCACTTATCACTAGGGGAGTGGTGATAAACTAAGATCATAATGAAGTTTGGTTAAGGTCAAGTTGGGCCAGCATGTTGCGACCAAAGTCACTTGCACTTGTAGGTTCAAGTGTTGGAAGACCCATTTTCAAGATCACTTCATAGATCGGTGCCATAAAGTGATTCTTGAAGATGATAGTTATTCATTTTATCCTTTGACCTAAGATGTATATTGGGACCTCGAGCATAAGGAGTGTTGTATTTTGATATATGTCTAACGCTGCCTTTGACCGGGTGATTATAAGGACTATGTTAGGTGTAATACGATCTATGTAAGATTCGTATACATGCAATATGGAATTTGCTCCTCACAAGATGAGAGAGAAATCTCTGGGGGCCTCGATGATATTAAAATAAGAAATGTATGGTCGTATACAAGTAGATTGATTGAATCAATAGAACTTGTTTCTCATTAAATGTCGGGATCGAGAAACATAATAATTGAACAATCAAAGATGAGCCAGATCTATGCCTTGAGTTCAACTGAGATATCGTGAAGCAGAGGGATAAGGAATACAATGATCATCACATTGACTGTTGTCAATAGAACCTAAAGCTGAAGAGAATTCATTCATTTAACTTTGGAGGCAGTGGCGCGTTGCTAGACACATAACCACTATCTGTGTTTTATGTGGCGTGTGCAAGTGGGAGACTGTAAGATCTTATATGACCACGTCATATGAAAACACTGCTGACGTCAGATGAATCTAGAGGGTCACATGCATAAGAATGTGTAGATCACGAATTAACCAAGTTGGTTATAACCCGACAAAGTTACAAGTTGTAAGTGTAGAATTATTATTCTAGTAGAATAATAATTAAAGTGTGTGAAATTATATAATTCAATTATTAATTTAGTAATTAAATTGGTCTAATTATTATGTTAATAATTATCATTAAATATCCATCGGGCCTAAAATAATGTTTTATTTAAAAGCCCAAAGGGTTAAGTAAAGTTTACTTAAGCCCAAAGCCCAATTGGTTAATTAATTATTAAGTTAATAATTAATTATTAATTAAGATATGGAAAGTTTTAATTATGTCAACAAAGCCTTGCGGGCTTTACTGAGCCCGATCCGAGAATGGAGGAAAACAATATAAAGGCATGTTGCCTTATCACTTTCACATAACATCATAACACAATTGAGAAACCTGAAAATTTCTCCCCTCCCTCTCTCCTCTCTTGAGATCGACGACCACACACAACCACAAGGAGAAATTGATTTTCTCCTTATGTTCTTCATGCCACGGGCTTAACGTGGCGTAAGACACAAGCCTTGGTGCCATGGCGCGCCACGGCGCCTGTGTGGCGAGCTTTTTAGAACATTGGGCTTGCAACCGTTCGTGATCGGATTCACATTCGCGTGGATGCCGCTAGAGTGAATATACTTTGATTCCTAACGCTTGATCTTGATCAACCAATCCAAACCATTGAGGTATTGTTCTAAACTCTCTAAGATTATGTTTAATCCTTAAAGTTGTTCGTAACGGGTCCGGGCTATCTAGGGTTTTTACCGATTGTTGTTTTTGTTTCTGCTGCGCATGTTTATGGTGACCTCGGCAGCAATACCCTACAGACACACCTCCGGTCTCCGAATTTCATATTCAATGCACATTGAGTCAGTGAATTTTTTTTCACATTTTAAGCTTAAATAACATATAATGCTTTATTCTTTGACACATGCACGAGTCTTCGTGATTCCAATGCTATCTTCGTGGTATTGCCGGAACAGTTTGAGAAGTTAGTTTTATAACTTTACTTCAATGATAACTGGAAGTCCTATCAAAGATTCATCATTGCCAACTCTGAAAATAGGCCACTCAATTGAATTTATTTTCGATTGCAGTGATAATAGTTGCTAAATTTGCTTCTATGTTATCCGATTACCCATTTGTTCTACCGAAACAATTTGTTCTGAAGAAATCTATTTTTAAGGGGGAGCAAATTGTTATAACGGAGACATCTTTCTAAGGGGGAGCTAACAGTTGTGTCATACATCTATAGTGATTCAGTCTTTGATTGTTCATGATGCTCAGGATTTTCCGTATCATCATGAAGGGGAGAAATTATATATCAAAGACACATACACACACATGAAATCACTTGCGAAGAACTAATAATGAAGTCACATGCGAAAAGATTATTCAAAGTCTTAATGTTGGCGTTGAGGGGGAGCTGATAGAGCTAACATGTATTTATCTTGAAGATTATTATTGTCAAAGCTTGTTGGTTGTCAATTCAAAGATACATGAAGATTATTATTGAAGATTGATCATGAAGTCTTTTGCGAACAAGATATTGTAAGTTTAATTCTGATGTTGAGGAGGAGCAATTAGAACGAAATATTCATATGTTTAAAAGTTTTGAATTCAAATCTATGGATTCTAAGGTTGAAAAGCCGTTAGATTCAAATATTGTAGATTGAGCAAAAGAGTAAGGTTCAGATTAAAGCTGTTTGACTTTGATGAAGATGTTTCATGATATATAGATGACAAGCTTAGTACACGTAGTGTTAAAGCTTTTTGCTGCGACGACTAGGGCTAAAAGAAGTTTTCAATCAATGAGTACCTTTTTTCGTCGTCTAATAAAGATTTGCTTACGTAATATATAAGAAGCTGTTGTTTGTCGTCTTCTCGTATTAAGACGGTACTTACAGATGTTGGACTACCAATAGGTATAACTGTAGTTCTTCTCCGTCCTTCGGTTTTGATAGTAAGGGTGGTGACGTCATGTATTTTTTCAAGTCTTGCAAGGCTCATTCATGTCCGCTTGTCCATTCGAACCCTTTGTTTTTCCTTAAGACATTATAAAACAAATGACATTTATCTTAAGAACTAGAGATAAACCTGTTTAATGCGGCGACTCGGCCAGTTAATCGTTGGACTTCTTTGAAATTTCTGGGCGATTGAATGTTAATGATTGCTTTAATATGATCGGGGCTTGCTTCGATGCCCCATCGTGTGACCATATGACCTAAATATCTCCCAACGTATACTTCGAAGGAGCATTTTGTGGGGTTAAGTTTCATATTGTACTTCTGAAGTATGTCGAACGACTGCTTTATGTGGTCAATATGGTCCAATGCCTTTTTGGACTCAACGAGCATGTCGTCGATATATATAATTCCATTGTGTTTCCCAAATGTTCTTTGAACATTCGATTGATTAATCGCTGATACGTTGAACCTACATTTTTCAGTCCGAAAGGCATAACTTTATAACAATAGATACCTTTATCGGTCATGAAGGTCGTTTCTTATTGATCGTTAAGATGCATCAGGATTTGGTTATATCCTGAATAGACGTCCATGAACGTGAGTAGTTCATGACCTGCTGTAGCGTCGACCATTGCATCGATATGAGGTAATGGAAAAGGATCCTTCGAACATGCTTTAGTGACATCAGTAAAATCAATGCACACTCGCCATTTCCCATTCTTCTTATTCACGACAACGGCACCGCTCGATTCTACTGCCTAAGATGTCCCTTCTGGTACCTGCTTGAGTTAGCGTAAGCGGCTCGTAAGACCAAAGAGTTAGCCACCTTCCGGGTGAGAGGAAAACTAGACCCGGCTAACCACGTTTGCAAGCCAATCCAGATAATTGACTTCCCTGATTTTTCCTGTTTTCAATAAATTATCAATTTCGTCATTAATTGCCTTGTTTCGTTCGGGAGAAAATTTTCAACGCTTCTGTTTCACAAGTTTGAACATGGGATCAATATTGAGCTTGTGTGATATAATGGTTGCATCAATCCCGAGTACCATATCTTCGTGCAACCAGGCAAAGTAGTGTGAGTTATTCCTCATGAATTGAAGAATTTCCTTTTTGATGACAGGGTCGAGGGATGCCCGACGAAGATCGTTCGATCAGGATGACTTTTGTATAAAACGATTTCTTCCAATTGTAAATTGTCGACAGAGTCTTCCTGGTTCTATAATTGCTAGATGTGTTCTTTCTTGGGTTTCATTGCCCTTTTGTAGCATTCTCTCGCCATTTTTTGTTCGCTTTTTTTCTCTTAAACGCCCCATTGCGTTGGGATTTTAATGGTGTCTGATGATAGGTCAAAGAAACGGCTTTCATCTCGTGAATCCATGGTCGCCCTAGGATCACATTATAGGCCGACAAGCAATCGATCACTTTGAATCGAATTTCTTTATTGATCCCTTTGGCGTAGATTGGCAACGTTATTTCTCCAATCGTGCTTGTAGCATCTCCATTGAAACCAACCAAGACCGTTGATCATCGTACGATCTCTGATTGATTGATTCCCATGATATTCAGGGTATCGAGGAATATGACATTTTCTGAGCTCCCACTATCGATGATTACTCTTTTAGTCAAACGTTGATTGTGGATAATTGATCATAGTCACGGGGATATGACGTGGATAATCACCGTTGTCATTAGTTTTGAGCTGCTGTCGTTAGTTCTGGACATGGTTTATAGTTGTTGTCGCTAGTTCTGGCAGCTGTCACTAGTTCCAGACGTGAGTTATAGTTGTTGTCGCTAGTTTCGGCTGTTGTCACTAGTTTCAGGACATGAGGACAGAACGTGAGTTCCGATGGCTGGTGAATATTGGGAGAATATGATTCGGGTGAATTGGTTGTATATCTTGTGTCCCTTTCCCTTTCCCGAATTTTGTTTATATATGATTCACCGTCATAAATGTGCCTTTAATGTGTAACAGTTTTTGTCATCAATGCCCTTAAATGATAGTCTTTGGTTACGCTTCTATCTTTTAATTCTCTTCAATGTGATTCTTCGGTTACATTCGTTGCATAAATGATAGAAGACCTACATTAAACATTATAAAACGGTCGTTTTGTCGAGAGTTAATAGCAACAAGTGTATGTCGTGAGAAACTCATGATCGTCACTAGTTAGTGATGACTAGTAGCATAATTATTGTTAAATGTTGATCAGACATACAATTGTTATAAACAGTGAAGACCGTTAGTTATAAGATCATCGCTCGTGAGAAACTTGTGACCGACGTCAGTTAGTGTTGACAAATAGTGTAACTGCTGATCGGATCTACGGTTGGTATCAATAGTGACGACCATAAGTTTTATGGTCGTCGGTCGTAAGTTCTTATGTCGGTCATGAGATCTTGGTCATGAGATATTGGTCGTGAGATCTTGGTCGTGAGATCTTGGTCGTGACTTTTCGGTCATGACTTTGAGATTATCTTTTAGTCCCTACAAAATCTAAGCTCCAAATCATCAAGTTTATCAGGTCCCTCAGACCTTCAAACATTCAAAGTTGTCGGAACTCAAAGGACTTCAATGTTGTCGCATCACACTTCACATAGTGTGATGTGAGTTCCTGACTTAGCCAAATTTTAGAAGAACTTCTCGTGCCCCAAAACCTCTTGGTTCTCGAATCATCCGACATTTTTTCTCTTCAATTTTTCTTGCCAACCACTCTCTAATGCCCAATGCATCTTTTTGCTAATGCACTATTTACAAATTCCCAATGGCAGCTAACAGAGACCCAAATGCATCCGATTAAGATCATCTGCCCCAAGCGTCATCTGCCCCAAGCGTCACTACCGGCAATCCGGATGACCGATTCATACTCCAAAAGGACATGAAGGACTTTGATTCAAACAGCCATCGACTAGACTTTCGTATGCGACTCCAACATTCGGTGATCATATTGGAGCTCATCAAAGGCCACCCTCTCCGACACGCATTCAACATGACGGCTCAAGTACCGACACTCTACCTGCAGCAATTCTGGCACACACTCCGCTACTAAGCGGTTGAGAACGACTATCACTTCACAGCACAAATAGAAGAATGCGAGACTCGTCTAACCCCTTCTCGCCTACGTCGCGTTCTTCGGATCCCAGCCATGAATGCGTTTCCCAGTCGCCAAGATTATGAAGACCCGGCCTCCGAAGAAGAAATATGTCGCAACTTCTGGCTTTAGGATACAAAGATATACTCACCAGTTTCGGGCAATTCATACGCATGCACCTACCACCTTTGTGGTAAACCCTGTTTTCCCTTGTCAACCGCTATCTCATGTCTAAACACACTTGTGTCGACATGTCAAACCGCATCTTTCATGGGATTGCTTTCAACCGCCGCTACGACTATTCCATCCTCATTTGGTCTGACCTTGTAGAAGTAGTCGAGAACAAAGGCACTGGCCGAGAACGCAAGTTTATTCCTTTCGAACGCTTCCTGCAGCTAATCATCAGCAACAAGATGGCCTCCCAGCAGGACATTCCTCTCCGAGACGGTACTCCCCGTGGCCCTTACTTTGTACAACATTTCTTAAAACTTCCTAATATGAGGTTTGAATGTCAAATACCTATCCCTGAAGCCCTTTTGGCTTACGTTGATCATAATGCACCTAGGGTGATAGCTTATAGGGAAGAGCATGGCTTAATGGCCCTTCCAGTACTGGAAGGGCATCCCTAAGAGCCGCCCCGTGAGGAAAAAGTCGAGTTGGGTGAGGGTCCTAGGAATCTAGACGAGCAGGTTCAGGATCTTGGGGGTCCTGAACAGGGTGTTGAGCGAGAAAATGAAGTAAGGGGACTTGAAGTGGGTGGTGCATCTGATCAGCCGATCCCAACTACCACCGCAACTACCACCCTATCCCAATTATCTCTAAGGCCCCATGCCTGAAAGTTCTTGTTCGCCGCCGAATCTCACGCCAAACCGCCTTATCCTCTTCGGAGTCTGAATCCGAAAAAACTGCTGATCTACACCTTGACGACACATCCGATGAGCCACGTCAAACTCGCCAACCAAATGAAGATTCCGTCTTTGCACACATTGGCCGACAACATTCACTTACCTACACCTCATCTGACAACACTGAAACCGATTAACTGCTCAAACCGACCCCCAATCTATGCCGAAAATTGATCCCATGCCCAATATTGGAGAAATAAGGAGAGAGGAGGGAGTTTTAGTCGAAAATATTACAGTGAGCTTGAATGAAGGGATGGAGAAATTGTTGAGAGTGGGCATTCCAAACCATTAAGAGTCAGGTAGCCACATCTTCTATGGACACTCATTCGTTGGATGCCGGTGTTGAAAAAGACGTTGTGGACCCAATAGCGCAATTGCACGCCCCGCCTAGCCACTCCGACATCTCTCAACAGATGTAGGTTTCAAACATGCTGGCAGGTTTAGCTCCATTTCTAGTGGATATCCATTCGGGACAAGGCGCTATTGAACATAGAAGACATTACCTGCAGTCTTCCACTTCATTTGAAAGCACTTCGAGTCTAAAGCCTCCACCTTCTAGGACACAGGTCACTACATCTACCGATAACCTTTGTGGCACGGTCAGAAGTTCCATAGTGATGTCGTCTATTGACGCTTCGCGAGTATTGGAAGGAAATCCAATATCGCTAACACTGAACGTAGGTCTCACATATAAGTCAACTGTGATGACAATAGGTGCCCTTTGTGACCCTGGACTTACCCCGGTTATATCCACCGCAGTTCGCTTATAATGGGAGTGGTGACCCCATTATAAACATGCCATATCGACCTACGCGGCTCCATACCCTCAATGGTAAGCGGGATAGAAAAGTTAAAGAGAATCAAATCTTTTTCCATCTCACTTATACTTGAGGGGAGGTGAGCGGAGTGAGAGAGGCCCTCGTAGTATGATCTGTGTTAAGCAAGGTAGTCTGGGTTAGTGGTAAGGCTATATAACCATCATTCATGGTATCTTCATAAATCCGTGAGTTTGTCAACATTCCTCTTCAAGGCACACAATCCTTACTCTCCAATCACATTGACGAAATCCGGCAACTCCTGAAAGGAAAATCTTTAGCCGAAGCAATGGCAGAATCAGCTAGCGCACGTCAATCCTCACCTCCGACTCCTCCGACACCTCCAACTCCTCCTCCACCTCCATCGCAGTTCAATACCGATGATCTCATGTCTATGCTCTACTCTTAGCTACTCGAACAAGCCGAAGCCATAGGTCAACCTGAAGATGATTTTACCGGCCTTCTTCGTCGCAACTTACAGATTCCGACAGTCACTCGTCACGAGTTTGACTGCTTTAAAGCCGACGTGAAAAAAAGCTTGCTAATATGCAGTCCCAGATCTCCAACTCCGAAACCAACGTCTTAGGTGCAATCAGTGCCCTTCATGAAGAGATCCGTCAGAACTGTCGTCCTTGTTTTTCCTCCAAACGACCACACAATGAACATGGCGATCAGGATGATACTAATCACCCTGAGGGGGAGAAACGCAAGCGGACATCGGAAAAAAGTACGACAGCTACCACTGCGACCACCACAACAACTATTTCAGTACACAAACAGCCGGTCCCTCTTCACCTCCATCCTAACAATAAATGTCAATGCCAGAGTTCAACTATGAGAACATCTCAAGAGTCGTTGATCCAGATAATGATGAGCCAATCCAAGTGAACGTACAGAGCATGCAACAAGACGTTAGAAGCTGGTTTAGAGACTCGTATGCTCCGGTACTCGGAGATGAAGACTATAAAATCATCCATCAACAAAACAACTCTATCGTACCCGGATCGTCAGCAAAACGCCTATTGCCTCATCAAGCCAGATGGGAGAAGATCATCGAAAATCATAACCCAAAATTGGAAAGAGAGCAAATCCGAGTTCCCTATCTGGCAGAGACAAAGCAGAAGCTCTTCGCCGAAAAGACAACTTCTAAAGACTTGGCTCACATTTACCGCGTCCCGGAAATGTCGTCTCGAGAATTGATTGAGTATGTATTTATGCTTAAAGCGGTAATGAAACCAAAAGAAGAAGTGAATTCCAAGAAGAAGATCGTTTTCATCAAGGATATTAATTATGATTCACTCAGTCAAGTCAATTTCCCAACATTCAAGGTTGTGCGCGAGGATGCAAAAGAATGCGAGTTCTCTAAAGCAGACTTTCCAAACTTAGAGATTGATGATCTGGGATTTATTTACATTGAACTTAGATATAAAAGAAGAAGATCAATAGACGAACAAAGAGCTTTGAGAGCCGTCGTCATATTTGTTTAAAAGGAAATCTGATTCAGTTATCTGCACGATTTCCAACGTGGTCTCGAAAGCAAGCAGAAAAAGATCTTCATCACCAAATCAAATCAAGACACTTCGGGCTTGGACAAGCTCAAAGTTCTCACCATTTTAACCAAGCCAACTCATTGGATTGTCTTTCTCAATCATACCGGTATCAAACGATTCATGCGCTTCAACGAAACTGTTGCTTACTGTGATGGAACTCTAAAAGTTGTTCGTATACGACTATCTACGGAAATCAGTTCTACAGAAAAGGAACAATCAAGCTCAACCCGATTCAACGACACAAGATCATTGAAGCTATGGAAATCATCGACAAATGGTTAATCCACCGACAGACTCTGCATAGATTTGAAGGGATGTTCGAAATCCAGTAACTAGCTCATTTTACCACAAAGGGGAAGATTGTTAGGAAACGAGTTTATTGTGACAAAATAAGGAAAGAATTGTTTTCTATAGAAAAGGCAAGTATATAATGCCTTATTCTATAGTTTCCTTTTATTGTGTTTTCCTAGAATATAAATTGAGGGTTAGGGGTTCATTAGAAGAAATAGAGAGAATACCCATATTGTAATCGACATTTGTCTTGTACGACATTCATTGTAACTCGATTACAACAAGTGAGATATATGACATACGTTCTCTCCTATTCATCGTGTTCTTCGGTATTAGCTTAAACTATTCATTAGTACTCGATAATCTGGGATCCATATTATTTAAATGCCATCAACCCGGACAACCCATCCCATGAGCAACCCTACTAGAAAACTACTTTCATAAGAACAAATATTGAAATTCTACCTTCACAAAAATCACTCAAATCATGCTTAGATGCAGAAAACCAAAAGACGAAAATAACCCTCATTTACAAAAACTGCATATTATTAGCTATGTCGGATCAAAAGAGAACAAATAGGGTTAGGTTATGATGAAAAAAGTCATTTCTGTGAGAATAAGTGAATGTACCATTATATTATAAAGTTATGATGTGATATTGTGAAGGTACCCTTATATTTTATGAGATTATTACAACATCGAAAACGCATGCATTCACAACATACAATTAAAGGATATGTAAAAGTACAATTTTCACACAGTATAACGTATATTTTCACACATTAGAAGTACATATATTTATATGCTTTTGACATTGATCATCATAGTTTTGAGGCCATTAGCACCATAAGGAAGATAAACGGTTTAGCTCTTTTACTAAGAGCTCAGAGCTTAGCAATGGCATGTGAAGGTAAGTTTGACCTAGGAGGGAGTTTGAGATCTTCCCAATCTTCATCGTCCATTTCTACAAAATATTGATCAACCATATAATTGCTCACACGCTCGAGTTTCGAAGGTTCCCACTAAAAGAAAGAAACCGAAATGACCAAATTAGCAGATATTATGTTTATGAATAGTAGTTTTGAGTACAGGATGATTGAACACATATAGTGTCTTTTACCTTTGGGTTTTTATCCTTGTCTACCAGTATTGCTCTGAATCCCTACATTTAGAAAGAGTTATGGTTTTTTGAATAAAAAACCCAAGTATAGTACCATATTCATTGCATAATATACAAGTGATATGTAGAGAGGTACAAAATCTTGTCTTCCTAGATTTACAATTCTTAACTTGCAGGCCATGTAATTAAAAGCATGAAAATCAATGTTCTAAAAGGCTTGCCGCAACGTTGTCATTGTGCGCCATGATGTAAGGCTTGTGTCTCATATCATATTAAGCCAGTGGCACGCTATAGCCTAATACACGGTTTTTGTAATGTGTTATTTGATGTTTTTTACCCTTTTAATGTCTTATTTGTTAGTTTTTAATATGTAATCTAATTTAAATTGTTTAACGTCATTGACTCATTGAATAATAGTAGAACATATATGTTTATTGACGTGTATTGAGATTTCAATACATAAAGCACATATTCATAGATTTATTTTATATATTTCCCATTTTATATCCCAACTTGAGTCATGTTATTGTCTTATTTTTACCTTTTAGTATTTGGAGCTAAGTATTTGATTTTACTTGTCTTTTACACTTTTTGGGTAGCTTGTGTGATTTTTAGTGCAGGTCTGTTGGATGCTGCAGCAACTTGCAGCAATGGAGGAAAGTGATATTAGCAACATTGGCTAAATCAAACGAAGACCTTTGGAAACAAACTAGTATTTAGCTTTTAATTAGTATTTTTATTTCAGCTGAACCTTAATTATAGCAAAGCATCTTTGTGTTGGGAATCATTTTGATAGTTGATGTAATAGGAGATGCTTTGTCTTGTACTTTGACATGGCCCTTGGACTTTTAGTCCATAATTTTTTGGCTTCTTTGTGACACTTCCTAGTATAAATAGGGGTGTTGGGGTCTTGGTAAAAACACACTTGATCAGTTCTAAGCTGATCAAAGACAATATATTTAAGTTTTCTTTAAGTTCTTCATCATCTTCATCTTGTTCTTCATGTTCTTGATATAGCATATTGCTTTACGTTACTATAGCATTGCATTTTTACATTATTATCATTTACTTACTTGTTCTTTACATTATTATTATTTACTTTCAAGTCATTTACTTTCTTGCACTTTCATTTATTGTCATTTACATTTCAGTCATTTACTTTTCTTGCACTTTACGATTATGTCTTTATTTTCAGTTATTTACATTTCTTGCATTTTTATTATTGTCATGAGTAGCTATTTTTTATTAGCTTGGGTGTAAGAAAATGGTGAGGCTTTAAACCAAAGGAAAGTGACCATTGTCCTTCAATGATGATGTTCCACTATTTCATTCAAGTCATATAAATTCAAACGACACTTCTTGACGGGTTGATCACTTTGATAGTGTTAATGTGTCGTGGACTCAGGCATGAGCCACGATATGCATGTCAATCCGAATGATATGGGAAGTATACTTGGAAGGGTTACAATGTTGTTCTTATTGATTATTCTTGACAAGTTGGTCGCTTATCAAAGTGTCGTGGACTTAGGAATAAACTATTGAATGCACACCAACTTGAATGATATCGAATCACCTCGGAAGGGGGATCACTTAGGGGCGTTTGGTTCGCAGAATGGAATTGGATGGAATGGAATCTGTCAAAATAATTTGACTTTGAAGGAATTGGAATTGGAATGTTGTCAGGTTTGACCAGCTGTTTGGTTGGCAGAATTGGAATAGAACTGTTGAAAGAATTGGAATCTGTCTGTTTGGTTCACAGAATGTAGCTTTAGAATTTGAATGAAATTCCAGTAAATGACTAAAATACCCTTTTTATTAAGTTTAATTTTTTAAACTAAAATTAGTTTAATAAAATAATTATTAGTTACTTCAATTTTTTTAACACCAAAAATAATTTGAGCTTTTTTACAGCTAAAAACTGCATAAAACATCTAAAAACTACAGAAACTGCTAAAACAGCAAAAATCATATTTTTTTTACAGCAAAAATAGCTAAAAACTGTAAAAAAAAAAAAAGCAAAAACCTACAGCAAGAGAACATCTGTTAGGGCAAGACATGTTTTAGTTGTTGCAGGAGACGATAGAGAACCTAACTGCTAGGGGTGAGGAAAAACCGAACTGAAACTGGGAAAAAAAACCGAGAAACCGAAAAGCCGAAAACTAAAAAAACCCCTGAAATACAGAACCGAAATCGAAAACCCGAAAATTGAAAACAAACCTTGAAAAAACTGAACCGAACCGAAATCGAAAAACCAAAAACTGAAAAAATCCCCGAAAAGTCGAACCGAAAATCCAAGTGAATGGGTGTCGGCTTCAATTTTAAGAGATTAGGGTTTAGTTATTTTTTTTAGGATGAGGGTATTTGAGGTATTAGGAATATATCAAATTCAATTCCGTAGAAATCCCATGGATAACCCAAGGAATCTCAAATGCCCATTTTTTGGAATTCTTTGGAATTTAACAAATTCCAATTCTTGAAAATAGTGAACCAAACAAAGGAATTGGAATCTGGTCAATGGAATCAGATTCCAATTCCACCAGATTCCATTCCATTCCGGCGAACCAAACGCCTCCTTAGACAAAGCAATTTGCTAAAGACCATCTATTTTGAGAATACCATGTTGCTATCACTGGTCTTGATACCACATAGGAATATGGGTTGATAGCTAAACATTAGTATACTGTTACAAGTTCGGAAGGAATACTCAAAATAGGTAGTGGAACTAATTATTGTAGACTCAATTGTAGTAGCATTCCTACAGCACTGCCCACTACTGGAATTTGTGTTTAAATCTCACCATGGATCTTACACCCATTCTATTTGCTTTATTATGTTATTAATTTGTTAAAGTAACCCACAAATCAATCACCAATTGAAATCTTCAAGTTCACCATCTGAAGTTAGTTTGTCATCTCGAGATCTTGCAACTTAAGATACCTGTCCCTATGGAGTACGATACTTGGTTCTTACCATTTTATTATTTGAAAGACGATATTTGGACTTTATTGTATACTTGCTTTTGGTTCCAATTATCACATGTCTGTAGGTGTGTAAAAGCTCCTGTCATTTATATATATATATATAGAGAGAGGAAAGTTCAAATGCGAACTCAAATTTGGTTGTGAACGTGAGGACAAATGAGAACATGACACGTGTCTAAATATAGATATTCAGACCGAAATAGTATATATTCAGTCTGAATATACAAAGGAATTTTCCGACTGAATATTTCTTTATATATTCAGACTGAATATAGTATATATTCAGTCTGAAATTTTCTTTGAATGGGACACGTGTCGCACTCTCATTTGTCCTCACGTTCACAGCCAAATATTTGAGTTCTCATTTGAACCCGCCCCTATATATATATATATATATATATATATATATAAACGAGAATGCTAACTATGTAAGAGAATTCGAAAACGGTCAAATCACGTACAAACTCACGTGTGATATTACATTAACGATAAAAAAAGGTAAGCGTGCAGCTTTGAAATTACGTATCGATTGTTATCACTACAAGGAATGGATGATCCTATATATAGGCAGGTTTGGTTGAGAACCTGATTTTCCTGTTGTAAATGGGAGGACCAATAAGAGCTTCATATGTGTCTAGGACATTCATCATGAAAAGATCACATCCATCCATCTTTCATGATGAATGGGACACGTGTTGCACTCTCAATTGTCTCCCGATTCACAACAAAATATAGATTTACAATTGAATTTTCATCTCTTTATGTGTAGTATGTGTGTGTGTATATATATCACCATGTGGTAATTTTTTATTTCTAAGAAAATGGGATGAAATGGAATTCAATATACAAGACTGTTGTATTCCTCAGGGGTATTTTAAGACTTGGTTAATAGAAAAATACTTCTATTAATCCATTTGTTTGATCAAACATTCAAATTTTATAGGCATATAAAGTACAAAATTGGTACCTCAAAGAAATCCCTGCTGAATTCTCCCCGCATGACAGTAGAAAGCATTCGGTATTCACGAATAAGACATTGACCAACTCCTTGAAGTCTCCCTTCTCTAATCTGCACACCAAAGGCATTTAGCTTTACGAATCAAGCAATTTGTTTACATTTTTGAACGTATATAATATATATATATATGGCAAAACTCACGTACACTCCTCACTTTGACAAGTACCAATGGGCCCATGGTCTTTTGGTGATTAAATTATTTATCTTTTACCATAGAAAGCGAAGATCATTTATTGTACAATCCTCTTATTTCTTGATATACATGGTGAATCCTTACCGAGCGAAGAGAAATTTTTAGACTGGTTGGCGACGCTTTATTTAAACATCGGATAGTCCAAGAGATCCAATCATCCATGTTTTTAGAAGCCTCTTTCTCCTAGCAAAAAAACCACCATATATACCATCTTAAATAAGTCATAAGTAAAAACTACGAAAAATAGCAAATAATACTTCCTTCGTCTCGTAAAGATTGGGACAATACATTTCTACGTACGAGCTCTAGTAATAAAGACAATAAATATGTACAACGGTCTTGAGGGCGGTTCATTTGATCCGCTAATGATGCATTAGATAGGAACATATATGATAAACATCGACAACTATCATATAGACTATTAGAATGGAAATATCCATTAGCTAATATTTTTTAAAGTATATAATATTTATATACGGCAAATATCTTGGGTAATATTTCAATACTTTTGATGAGATTTGAACCCTTAACCTCTATCTTGGGTACCACTAGGCCACTAACTCTTTGGTTAATGCAAGATTCGTTTTTTTGGAAAGGTGTCTCATGCTATGTCTGGACTAATCCCGACAAATTATGACTGCAATAAATCAACTCTGATAAAACTCAGTGGCCACAGTTGTTGTGTACATCTGGAATTGTGAGCATAATGGCATAGCCTGATTGACTATAAGAGCGGCTCATCAAACAAAGACGAAACCCGTTCATGATCATGATACATGAGAGATTAGCCTCTCGAAATCTAGATGTCTTTACTCATTCAATGAAATATGGTTGAAACTCTTTCAACCATGGAACAATTAATCTTTCCTTCCTCTCAATTAATTATGTTTACAAGACAATTCTTAGCACATTTTACTTGAGCTATGTGTCAAAGTCATATATTGCAATTTCCATGTGAATGATTGAATAATATAAGGACAAAAATGTAGTCATGCAACGAATGCATTACATGAAAACATTTCATGTTGGTGTGAATCAACTCTTGAACTTACAAGTGCATAGATAATCTCTTCAATTGTTCTCTTTGAGAAACACCTATTTATCGTTTTCATCCTGCAACATAGGGTAGCAAAAGTCGATTCAGGAATATCACATATCGTATATGCATTTAAGTTTGATCATTTACAACACCATAGTGAGCAAACATAACAGCTAGAGGTGGCCCATAAAAGATTTTAAGTGACGACGCAATTTAACTATAAGAAAAAAAATCAATAGAAAGTTATTACTAATTAAATTAGTCTTGGTTGGTTCCTTGTCTATGCACAAAATAAATACTTATTGGAGTCATGTCTTCAGTTTGTTTAAAAAAAATACAAAAAGGTATATAAAAAACACCAACATTTAAGTTCATAACTAAGGAATTTGACAAAAGGGGAACTGGATGTGGGCATTTGTACAAAGACCACAACATTTACCAACTCCGCTATTAAAGACTTGTATCAATAGTTTAGTTTCAAAAAATATAACATCCAACAAAATAATACGTTGGCAGTCTTCAAAATGTTAATTCTTTTCCATTACGGTGACACCATGAAACGGTATCCCATGCCACTGTATGCTCCTTGTAGGTCCGCCTTTGGTTCTAGTGTCTAAAGTTTTAGGAGGTATTTGGTTCAATTTTCAGTGAGTGCTACTGATTCCTTTGAGGGTCAAGCCCATTGGTTGGAATGGGCCAGAATTTGCCAGTTCATGTAGATGGTGCAACTTTTTTGGAAGGATATCTTAGGCTATGTCCAGATTAATTCAGAAAATTGTGACCGAAAGAAATCGGTCTTTATAAACTCAGTGGTTTTGTACGTCTAGAATTGAACCTTGGGTAGATGGGATATTCCACCATATCCCCAGGATCTCAACTAATATGACACAACCCTTGCAGTTAGATGGTGTAACGTTGCATGAATTAAGAGAGAGAGAGAGAGAGAGAGAGAGAGAGAGAGAGAGAAAGAGAAAGGAACAAAAAATATAAAACATGAATATGAGTGAGTATACCGAAAATATTGACTCTTCTCTTTCAACTTTGGAGTGTCTGAGAACCCATTGATAGTACTGCAGATAATTTTCTGATCGCCAGTATTTGCCTTGCATAATGCATCTTCTAATAAGGATAATTTCTGTTCATTGATAGAATATGTGTCACGCAAGTAATCAAAACAAATTTGAGCTCTAGAAATGATGAATATGAAACCTAAGGGTCCGTTTATCAAACCCTTATTTCGGACCTAGAATCTTACCCACTTATAGATGGCATAGACTGCAAGTTACTTGGTAAGTGAGTGAGGGTGACTCTTATTCGGCTAGCGCTTATCGGATTAAATGTTGCATACGATGTCGTTCTGATTGACTGAAATATTATCCGGTAAGTTAAATATTAGTGAGGACTCTCACCGGTAAGCGCTTACCTTGGGTAAACGAACCCTAAATATTCAAGTCAAATATTGTACTACCTTCGTCCTAAAACTAGTGTCTACATTATTATTTTAGTTTGTCCCAAAACAAGTGATTTCTTTCAAAAGTAAATGCATGCTTTCCTATTCTACCTTAATTATGTTGAATCCTTCAATGTATGTAGAAACAAATGAATGGACTCCCCTACTCCCACTTATTCCTACCTCTTCTTCTGCTACTCTCTCTTTCCTTTCCTCCCCGTCGCACAACCGTATTACTCCTCGACCTCCGAACACACCTATAACTCGCATCACTTTACCCGCCTTTCTCCAAACTAGACCTAGACCACCAAGAACTAGACCTAGAACATCTCCCATAGATTCTCTAAAATGGAAAAAGTGAAGAGTTTGAGGATTTTTGGCTTGTTTTGGGCTCCATATCAGGTTCTCCAAAAATGGAGAAAACAGGAAATAGAGGGTAAATTTCTCCAAATTTGGAGAAATCTCTAAAAATGATTGTTAACGAGATATTTTCGAGAAAATGATTTTTCTAGAGTTTGGAAAGGGGCACAGTAGGACAACGATGTGCAAATGTGGCATAGAGTAGCCCACACTATTAGAGTTATGGCCAAGAACACACTGGGAAAATGCTAATGGAGGACTAGGGATACAACAAGGAGTCTGGGTGGTGGAATGAAGTCGTTCAAGCAAAAGTTAGGGTGAAGCAATCTCGTTTGAAGGACTTTGTTGGTTTTGACAGGCTCTTCACGAGACTTCTAAAAAAACCAAAATGACAAGAAGAATTTACAGAGGACACAATTTATGAGGCAAAGGTTTTTGTTATTATTCAGTTGGAGAGGATGATTTGCAAAACACACAATACCAGGGGATTTAAACAAAAGAATTGCAGAAAAAATAGGAACTACCCACTACTTCCTAAAGACCAGGTATCACAACTGATACGTGGCTTTGATTTATTCTTCCTAATTAACAAAACATAAAAATTAAATAAAACTTCTGAATTACTTTAACATTCTCCCTTAATTCAGAATTGGTGATTGGCTTCACTCCAATCAGGTCTCGCATTTCTTCATGTTTCACTCTTGCCATTGTCTTCGTGAGGATGTCTGCTTTCTGCTTTGTGCCACACACATGACTTACTATTATCTCTCCATTTTCCACACATTCCCTAATGAAGTGGTACCTTATATTGATGTGCTTGCTACGCCCGTGGAACACCGGATTTTTCATCAAATCAAGAGCTGAGCGATTGTCAACTAACAAAGCTACAGGTGGTACCTTTTGCCCAGTTATTTCAGTAAGAAGTCGACGAAGCCAAATACCTTGACAAGCTGCTATGGTTGCAGCCATAAACTCTGCTTCACATGATGATAAAGCTACACTTCGTTGCTTCTGTGAGGCCCATGTTACCAGGTTGCCATTCATGTAGAATGCTGTCCCACCTGTACTCTTCCCATCATTTACGTCTTTTCCAAAGTCACTATCAGAGTATCCTGTGAGAGTGACTTTGTTCTCTCCTCTGGTATAAGTCAAGCCATAATTCAGTGTACCCTTTATGTACCTAAGTATTCCTTTTACTGCCTGAAGATGTTTCACTGTTGGTTTTTCAACAAAGCGACTAACTACACCAACTGTGAACGAGAGATCAGGACGTGTGTGTGTTAGATACCTGAGTGCGCCAACAATACTTCTGTACTCAGTGGGATCTACCAATTCTCCTTCTTCATCTTTAGACAACTTCAACTTGTGCTCCATTGGACTTTTTGTAGCATCGTTGTACCATCATCCGAGTCTTATTTAGGATGTTCTTTGCATAAGCTTCTTGTTTCATTGTTATTCCTGTCTTATGTTGGCTAACTTCGATCCCCAAATAGTACGTCAACAGGCCAAGATCACTCATTTCGAATTTGGCTTTCATCTCCACCTTGAATTCCTCTATATCATTAGTACAATTACCAGTGACCAGCAAGTCGTCAACATATACCCCTACTATCAAAATCAACATATACCCCTACTATCAAAATACTTCCTTCCTTCTTCCTTGTGTACACTGAATACTCTTGATAGCACCTTGTGAACCCCAAACTCTTCAGATATTCATCTAGACAAGCATTCCAGGCTCTGGGTGCTTGTTTTAACCCATACAGAGCCTTTGAGAGCTTGTACACTTTGCTTGCTTCGTTTCTTTTCTCGAACCCTTCGGGTTGCATTACATACACTTCCTCTTCCAATCTTCCATTCAAGAAAGCTGATTTCACATCAAGATGGTGCACCCACCATCCATTCGACCCTGCAAGTGCTAGAATCACACGTACCGTCTCAATTCTTGCTACCGGAGCAAAAACTTCTTCATAGTCAATCCCCTGTTTTTGTACATACCCTTTTGCTACAATTCTCGCCTTATACTTCAAGATTCTTCCATTTGGGTCTCTTTTCACCTTGTAGACCCATTTTAGGCCGATCGCTTTTCGCCCTTTTGGAAGTTCGACGAGCTTCCAAGTATTGTTCCTTTCAATTGAAGACAGTTCTTCCTTCATTGCGTTGACCCAATCACTTTTGTCTTTTGCTTCTTGGTATGTGTTTGGTTCTTCTGCATCTTGAATCATCGCAATTGCTCGGTGTTTTCATATAGATCCGACAAGAGTCGATAGCGCTTTGGGGCTCCTCCACCGTGGAACTTGAGGCGGTGCTTGGAGAGTTATACCGACGGAATCGGGGAATTTGGAGTGATCCGTGAATTGGGTGTAGCGGGTGAAGTGGGTGAGTTGGGCGTGCCTCGCTTGGTTTACGGGTGTACTTTGTGGACTCGGAGAGTTAATGGGCCGTTCTTCTCCCGTCCGGATTGCTACTTTGTGGACTCTCTTGAGAGTTCAACGGAGTGTTAGTGGGTCGCTCTTCTCCGGTCCGATTCTTTGTCAGTCTCTTCTTCCTGAAACTCATCAAAATGAAGGCCTTCGACTGTGAAGCTCATGCCTGGAATCATTTTGATCTTGGTTGTCTTCTCCCAATTCCAAGTTTGATCTTCCTCAAATTCCACATCCCTACTTACGTACACTGATCCTGTAACAGGTCCAACAATCTATGAGCTTTAGACCCCCTTTCGGTTCCAAGATACACGACCCTTCTGCTTCTATCTTCCAATTTCTTCAGGTGATTCTTGACAATTTTCATGTGAGCAGTACATCCAAATACTCTCAAGTGACCAACGTGTGGCTTTCTTCCAGTCCACATCTCATATGGAGTGGAATCATTTAGTGCTTTTGTACTCACCCTATTTAGTATATAGACAGCATGATTCACAGCTTCTCCCCACAATACAGTCGGCACATTCATCGTTTTTAGGCAGCTTCTAACCATCTCCAGTACTGATCGATTTCGCCTCTCCATTCTACACCGTTCGTTGTGGAGAGTAAGGTGAGGTGTAGTGTCGATCGAGCCCAGTGTTTCTGCAATACGTGGTGAATTGATTCGAAAGAAACTCTCCACCACGATCTGTTCTAAGAACCTTCATTTTCTCCTGTTTCTATTTCAACTTTTGTTCTGAAATTCTTGAATGTTTGAAAGGCTTCATCTTTTGTCTTCAATAGATACACCCACATAACCCTGCTGTAATCATCAACAAGTAACAAGAAGTATTGATTACCAGCAGGTGTTGGTGGTGAGATTGGTCCACACAAGTCACCATGGACAAGCTCCAATCTTTTCTTTGCCCTGAAGCTTGTACTTGACGGGAACGAGTGACGGGACTGTTTTCCCATAAGGCAACCTTCACAAGGTTTTGAAGGAACCTTAATTTTTGGAATTCCTTCTATTAGGCCCTTTTCAGACATCAATTTTAGTGAGGTAAAGTTCACGTGACCTAACCTTGTGTGCCACAGCCATGTTGGATCTCTTACTTCAGCAGTCAAGCATCTCGAATTGACTTCTTCAAGTTCTATTTTGTAGAGCCGATTCGGTGATCTTCTGACCTTCATCACCAGTTTGCCTGTTGCATTAAGAACCCACATAAATGGATCCTTGATCTTGATTTCATCGCCTCGCTCTGCAAACTGTCCAAAACTTATTATGTTGCTACATAAGTCTGGAATGTAGTAGACTTCATCAAGTTTCCAATGTTCACCATTCTTACACTGAAATACGATTGAGCCTTTGCCTTTGATCTTCACCTTTGATTCGTTCCCAAACTTCACGGAACCCTGAACCTTTTCGTTCAGATCATGAAACTTATCTTTATCACCAGTCATGTGATTACTGGCTCCTGTGTCAAGATACCAAATGATCGTCTCATCTCATCTCCTCGCGTTCTCAGTTCTGGAAATACTTTTTCTTCATTTAAGAACACTTCACCAACCTCTTCATCGTTGTCAAGCGATGCTAACAGAAGTGCCGGCTCATTGTCATCTTGTTCTCGAATCAAGTTATTCTCATGGCTTCTTTCACGTCTTGGGTTTGTGCACTCCGCTGCATAGTGACCATATTCCTGACAGTTGTAGCATTGAACTCTGCTCTTATCTTGATTATTTGAAGTGCCACGCCCTCCATCTTTCTGGTAGTGTGATCCTCCTCTTCCACGAAACCCACGACCACCATAGCTTCTACCTCTTCCTCTTCCTCGACCACGTGAGCCTCCAAACCCTCCTCGATTCGATTTAGATTTGGAGTCTCCCTCTGTCTTCTTCTTGTTTCTCTCTGACCATTCTTGATGAGTCAAGAGAAGCCTTCTTTCTTCATTATCGCCATGCCCTTTCATTCTCTCTTCGTGAGCCTTCAATCTTCCGATCACTTCTTCCACGTCATTTTGTCTAAGTCCCCAAATTGCTCAAGGGTTGAGGCAATACGAAGAAACTTAGATGGTACCGCCTAAGTAGCTTCTTCACTACGTAGGCTTCATCCACCGTATCCCCCAGGGTCCGCATGGTACCGACAATATTGCTCACTTTCACGCCGAACTCATCCACTCCTTCGCATTCTTTCATGTTCGGCGATTCAAACTCGGCCTTTAGGGTTTGAATCCTCGCCGTCTTCACTCTATCCGCCCCCATGAACATCGTTTTTAAAGCCTCCCAAGCTTCTTTGGCTGATTTCTTCTCGGCTAATGATAAAAGCAAATCTTACGGTATCCCTTGATAGATGGCCGCCGGTGCCATCTTATCCTTCTTCACCTCCACGCCGGTGTTTGATGTTCGGGCTCCACCGCATCCCAAACTCCTTGGGCTTGCATAAATACGCGCATCTTGATCGCCCAAGCTGCATAGTTGTCTCTTGTTAGCATCGGATAGTGGAGAGTAATTTGACCATCTTTCTCGCCATTGCCATTGCTTCCTGCCATCTCTTCACGAGATTGATATTTTGGCATGCACCAGGTTGTGCTCTGATACCACAATGTTGGTTTTGACAGGCTCTTCACGAGACTTCTAAAAAAACCAAAATGACAAGAAGAATTTACAGAGGACACAATTTATGAGGCAAAGGTTTTTGTTATTATTCAGTTGGAGAGGATGATTTGCAAAACACACAATGCCAGGGGATTTAAACAAAAGAATTGCAGAAAAAATAGGAACTACCCACTACTTCCTAAAGACCAGGTATCACAACTGATACGTGGCTTTGATTTATTCTTCCTAATTAACAAAACATAAAAATTAAATAAAACTTCTGAATTACTTTAACAGACTTGATGGTGTGTAAGGAGATCGACAAAATAAGTAGGCAGGTGGAACTATAAATGGAAGAAAAGAGAGAGGCAAAAAAAAGTGTTTATGGCTATGTAAAGAGACCTTCAAGAGGTTAGATATAAAGGATAAAGATATTGGAATTTATAGGTTGGGCAAGGAACAAATATGCATCGAGGCTTAGGAAACATAAGGTGTATAAAAGGATGAAAATGACCGGGTCTTAGGAAATTGTGAGAACATCAAAGGAAGATGAGGTAGGTATTTTCGTAAGTTATTTAATGACGATAGAGAAATGAGAAGCGGGTAGGGGAAGTAGGGTGACACCAAAGGCCTTGAAATATTTGCTTTCGTCGGAAATTAGTATAAGGGAAGTGAAAGGCCAGATCCCTATTGAGGCGAGAATGTGTCTAGTGAGAAGGGGCATCAATGGCTAACTAAAATCATCAACATCACACTAAGGACTTCCAAGATGCCAGTAGAGTGAAGGTTTATTGTGGTTGTATATAAGAATATAGGTGGCATACAACAGTGTGGTAACAATTGATGTATAAAGTTACTAAGACACACTATGAAATTATGGGAGAGAGATATTAAGATGAGTGTAGGCGTGATATGGAGGTGATAAAGAACCAAATTTGATTCATGCCAAGGTAGTCGATGGTTGAGGCAACCATCTTCTTAGACAAATCTTGGAGAGTTATAGGGAACTAGGAGGGACATGGACATGTTGTTAATCAATATACAAAAATCTTATGCGAGCGTTCCATAAGACATGATTTGGAGCAACTTGGAGAAGAGGGGGATATCATGGAGATATGTCAAGGGTTGAAGTCAACATTAAGGGAAAAATGGTATGTTGTTCGAAGATAAAATACATTTGCTGCAATTTCAGCAAGGAGTGCCTTAATGAAAGAATGGAAGTCGACATTAGGGGACAAATGATATCCTAAAAATGCAACCTTAATGTAGGATCTGTAAATTTTATAACCTTTGTAACCCCTTTTGGCCCATTTTTGTGTGAAGCTATAAAGAATTATTAGTATTCATGCTATAGAACCTTCCCATGGCTCAAAGTTCAAGAAATGGAAAAGAGTGTGTGAAATAGTAGTTCATGTGCGACCTGAGGTGCAACCTAAGGGGCCGACCAGGTCCTAACTCACTGTTTACACAGACCAGGGATGCGCGTGGCTTTCTGTGCAATGTGAGTCGCGCAGGGGGGGGGGGGGGGGGGGCGCAATGACAGCGGCTTAAAAATTGTTTTTACTCATTTTGACCTTATTCCTCATCATTTTTCTTACCTGTCTTCTTTTTCTCTTCTCTCCCTTCATTAAATGCGATTTTTCAAGTGGTTTGGTAAGCATTAAAGATCAAGGAACTTTATAATTTCAAGATTGAAGGTTTCCACTCAAGATTTAGAGACCAAGTGTTGATTTCTAGGTTTTGGTTAAATTTCTTGGGTTTTTATTACAAGGCGTACTAAGGTGATTTCATTTTACTTCCAAATCACTATATACATTTTAAATATTCATTTATTACATGTTTACAATTTTGCTCATGAATAACTCCACTAAGGGTGTTCATCGGTTGAAGTCCAATGGATTTAGGTAGATTCGATCCAATCTAACTAACATTGGACATTCGATCCAATCCAATCCAATAGAAGATTGGATCAATTCAATTCCATCCATTGGATATTACTATTGGTTATCCGTTGGATTATATTGGATTAATCCAATGTTTTGATCCAACTTTCAATCAACTAATCCACCATTACAACCAATTATTCATATATATTCTTAACTTATTAAAAAAAACAATGCATATAAATATCAACTACAAAACAATATCGTAAAATGTTGATAATTATATTATGTTATTGATTGGATCGTAGTTGGATGATAATTGGATAATCATTGGATGGTCATCGGATTGGATCAGTTCGGTTTTATTGGATGTTGGATTGTCATCCAAAAACCGACTTATCCAAATTAGATGTTGAAATTTTGGATCCCGTTCCATCCAATTACAATTGGATATCTGATCATGGTCGGTCGGTATAAACCCCTAATCTCCACAAGTAAACATTTATATTGATTTTTGGGATTTTTGGGATTTTTGACCTAAGTGGTAAAATGGGTCATTGAGGGATAAACTTCTTGGTTCTAGATACTTTGCTCTATAAATTGAAAAGGATTTCCATATTTGGAGGTTTTGATCTGAAATATGAGTTTATTCATTTGCTCAATATCGTAAATGAGTTGTAACAAGAACAACGAGTTCATATATAACCTATTGTGGGAATTTAAATTAAATGTACAACTTTTAGTTTGCTTTGGGTAATCTCTTGAAAAATATGCATTTGAATATTTGAGTAGATAAGATTATTCCGAGTAACCAAGAAATGCTATTGCCTATAACTTGGTAGAATTTCGTGTCAGTACCATTGTGTTTATTAAATCCCATCCTTGGTTTTTATGGTAATACCACCCTTATGAATGAGGGTTGTGGATTAGGTGTTATCAAATAGGATATATTGGTTCCTATCTTGAATACTACAAAGTGGACACTAAAGGTCAAATGGGAGCCTTAAGGTGAGACTAACTAGCTAAAGGGTCTGCACTAAGATTCATTAACCTTTAGGTGGAACTCTCACAAGGAAAAGGTATTTGAGGATTTGAGGTGACCCCAATTTGAGGAAAAGGTACTTCGTGCAATTGTTACCAGTTCCACGTAAACTCATTTATATCTACATCTTTCGACATATTGGTTTATTGTTTCAAATTATAGTGTTTGCACTCAGTAGGAGAAAGCCTAACACATTTTATTGAATGACATGTTTGTCAGGTCTATAAGTGGCGATTTAGAGTTGTTTGAGGAGGTTGGTGCTGTTTAGAAGCATCCCGGGGGGGGGGTAATCTTTAGAGACAAAACCAGACTTTTGAGCATTTAGTAATACCCGGTCATAATTTACTCAATTTTAGAATTAGATTAGTAGATTGTTAACTTTAATCTTATTGATTATTGTACTTGATTTCAATACTTACTCTTATCGGATTAGAGCTTCACATATATTTATGGCATTATTCAGGTTTTGGAAATTATACTTTTGGATAACTTTAAGGTGTTACACTTAAGTATTTAGACTCCACGATTTAGGAGGGCGAGGATGACATATCACATTGCATCAAGAAAGATCCTACGAGGCTGTTGTGTGACAAGAAGATCACACTAAAATTGATGGAAATTTTTTACATTTTAGCCATCAAACCAACTAGGTTGTTACAAAATGTTGGGTGATAGAAAGGGACATGAGAAGAAGATGAAAGTTGCGAAAATCAGAATGCTTAGATGTACCTGTGGTAGAACCATTTCTATCACATAAAGTCGAGGGAGGGGCTACTATGGTGCTTTTTTCATGTTTTATAGTAGACAAATAACATTGGTAAGAAGGATATGGAATGAACAAGTAGGGTATACATGGCAGCTTTAATTAGGAAATTCCAGCTGGGACGTGACGTTTGAGAGAATCTTGTGGGAACATAGGACTAGGAGTAGGGAACTGTGTAGTTAGAGTAGACAGAAGACTAGGGTGTATTGTGTCCTTAGAGCATCTTCAACGACTAAACTACATTTTCTCTAAAATAGAATATAAAAAGTCAAAATTTCTAAAAAAATTTACATCTAACTCCAACAACTCTATTTTAGCATTTCTAACATAAATTATATTATTAAAATAAAGTATTAAATAATCATTTCTCTCTCCATTTAGAGATTCTCTAAATTTAGAGATTTTTTCTTCTTTCTTCCCATTTCTCTATTTTAGCATAAGGAATACCACAGCTGTTGGAGCAATAACATTGCTAAAATCTTTCTTTTTTCTATTTTAGCATAGCTGTTGGAGATGTTTTTAAATCGGTTATAATTTTCTTGTACCAGCCTCTATTTGTATGTTTTTATTTCCTCTTAGCCAACATTTTAAATCTTTATCGTTCCTCGTTCTCTCTCTTTATCACACTTTTCACAAATTGGGGGTCTTCACGAAAACAACCCTAATACCCTTAGGGATAGAGGTGTTTTACCCTAAGGGGTAGAGGTAAAGTATACTTAAATCTTACTCTCTCACGACACATGTGATATATTGGGATTGTTTTAGTTTTGGTTTGGAATTTCCCAACACATTTCTCCTATGATTCGGTGTGTATATATATATATGTGTGTATGTGTGTTTGTATAAATATACGTAATATATGTAAAACCAAACCAACAAAAGAAAAAAACTATTTCTCAAATCATACATTTGAATATAAAACAGTGACCACATACTAAGCTTATGACTCATTTTGCTCTTACTTTACTTGATGCATCCACATTTGGCTTACTATGGAGGAGAAACTCTTACTTTGCATACTATTGGGGATAAATGATTCATTGTGGTGTCTTGGCTCCTTTTTTTGTTGTAGGCATACCACATGAGTTTTACTATAGCGTAATGAATTTGCAAAAATAAAAGTGGAACGTACCTCTAATGGGACAAAGTGGGTTGCAAGACCACATACAAGCATTTCTGCACCATCCAATCTAGCACCTGTAAGACCCACATATTCTCCTGCCAGAATATAAACTCACATCAAAATAATATACGCATAAAGATCAATACATAATTATATTTATTGAACTTAATTTGGTGAGGTCAAGAGTAACTATGGAATTCATTTGAATTATGATAACAATCACTAGTTTTGGAACCGTGTATATGGCTAGTGCTTGTGAAAGTTTCAGACTTTTGTACACGGTTCCACAACCGTGTATGAAACTCAACTATTATACACGGTTCCTAAACCGTGTATAAAGACCAAAATAACGGTGTATAAAAGTCATTATCATACACGGTTTTTTAGATAAAACCGTTTATAAAAGATTAATAACCGTGTATAAAAAGACACAATCTTACACGGTTTTTACAAGAAACCGTTTATAAAATGATTAATAACTGTGTATAAAAGCAACCATCTTACACGGTTTTCATAACAAAACCGTGTATAATGGTGACCATATATAAATAAAATGATACTTTTGTGCGCGGTTTTTTACTAGAACCGTGTATAATGAGTTATATTTATATTTGTAATATTTTCTTTGATTCTTTTACCATTCATTATCCAGTAATCTACATTTCCAAATACGATTCAAATTAGAGTGATGAAACATTTCAAATACAATAATAAATACAAAATCAACAAGACACGTAAATGTAACATCTCAAAGTAATTAACCATTAATCATTAAATTTTAAAATCATCAACGTAAAATAACATCTCAAACTAACCGAACAATCTAATACTTTTGCCATGTAATCCAATCTAATAATTTATAAGATAATCACCCCTATTGATTACTACATTTTGCCATCCATCATGCGCTTCAAAGTAATTGTTCTCGCGATCGATATTGCAAGCTATCTCCTCTATTTGTGTAATTGTGAAAGGATATGTGGTCGTCCATATGTCCTGTTTATATAAATTTGAAAGTAGGAGTAATTATAAACAAAATAAAGTGTTTTGTACAATATATAAATAAAATGAAATAAATTTAAAAAATACATACGTTGAGAGAGGAAGCATGTTGGTAATCCGTCACAAAATGAAAGATTTGTTTCACAACATAGTAACCACATTCCCAACCCTCTTTTTGTTGATTACACTACAATGTAAAAAAAGTAGTGTTAGACAACTTAAAATACGAAATAGATTGTTGGGATATATAAATTATACCTTGATTAATCTCCATGTAATCGGAGTGATGGCTTTAGAAGATCCTATGGCAAAATTGTATTTTGTAATGGCCCTAAATGAAAAATAACAAAAAATTTGTGTTAATTGTCTATTAACTATATAAGTAAACATATATATAGAGAGAAAGAGAGAGCAGATATACTCGATTAAATAATACTTGATTAACTGAAAAAGAGTAAAGATTAAATAATATTTGAATGGACATGGGATTGTCCCTACTTGTTTGCTGGTTCAAAACCTCCATGGCATATTTGCCGTTCAAAATCTCTAGGCCGGTAAAAAAAAATTAAATTGCCGGACGACTGAAGATGCTCTTATATGATTAGGGAACATGTTTCAACTTCTTCTACCATAAACACATATGTGAACTTCTTCCAACCATACAAATATTTGGTATTTAACATGTTATTTTTTTATGGATGGTAGGACACGAGAGCCACCAATATTGCATACAATTTCATTATGATTTAACAAGATCATCAAACTTAAATACCTAATTAATTAAAGGTCACCGAAAAGTTAAAGGTCATTCTTAGGAAAGCTTGGCTCGTTGATATGAACGAGTTTTATTTTGTGTTCGAGATTGACAGTTATACGAATAAAAAACATGATGTTAATGAATATAGAATTAGTGATTAATGAACAATTTGTTTAAAACGATGATCATACCTTACTTTTTGCGAAGAATAATGCCAAAAACGATCAAAAAACTCCAAAGAAGAGCAAAAAATCGCAAAATTCGAGAATGAGCCGTATGGGTACAAAAAACGGCACATATATCTTTATCTAATATGGAAACCCTAGGTTAAGCCTTTTATACACGGTTGTGTATAAAAAACCGTGTATAAAAGTGACCTTTTATACACGGTTGTGTATAAAAAACCGTGTATAAAAGTGACCTTTTATACACGGTTGTAGGTAAAAAAACCGTGTATAAAAGTGACCTTTATACACGGTTGTGGGTAAAAAACTATAAAAGTCAACTTTCATACACGGTTCTCTTATACACAACCGTGTATAAAGGTCACTTTTATACACGGTTTTTATACACAACCGTGTATAAAAGCAAGATACCTTTCTACGCGGTTTTTTATACACAACCGTGTATAAAAGGTGACTTTTGTACACGGTGTTTTCGCTGCAACCGTTTGTGATTGTCAATTATCCTTTTTACACGGTTTGTTTACCAGAACCGTGTATAAAACCTAATTTTTAGCAACGGTTCTATTTCAACCGTGTAAAAATCCATCTTTTATACATGGTTTTAGTAAAAACAACAAAAAGCGTGTATAATTAGGCGCGTATAAAAGTTATATTTGTAGTAGTGAATTATGGTAACTTTGGAAAACACCAAAAACAAAGGGGCATAAAATTCTCATGATGGCATAAATTTCCATTATATGGTGGTGATTAGTTTACCCCTTTCACCTATTTTAAGATAGATCAATATGCCATGCAATTCCTTTATACATTAATCAACTTCCTATTTTAAAGCTAGAGTACAAACCATATCCTGACATTTGAACATGGGGATCACACAAACCAAAGTAAGCGAGAAAGTAAAAAATGAAGTGACTCAAATTTCTAAGTCCATATAACTAACTTGTGTACCATCCAATGAATATTTTAGACAATATCTCACCACTGAAAAATGGATCTTAGCCATCAGGTTATGCTGAGTGTGCAATATGTTTCCTTATTTAGGCCTAACATCATGTATATATTTGAGGTGATCACCTCACCGATAGTGAGGGACGAACCTCTAAGATTCCACCACCATCTTCTAGTGCATCATAACCTAGTTTTCCCTCGTATCTTAGGTGTGGTGAAACCATAGGCATGTCACCTCCATTGCTTCCTATGTGACAAACCCCCTAGCAGTCGTCGTTGAAGTCACCTTTGGTGTTCCACTGTCGTCTTTCCGTTTACCTGTTCTAGTGCTACTTTATCACCTATTCGTTGGTTTTGTCTAAATTAGTTTGCTCATGGGAGACAAAAATTGAATTCAAAAATCAAAGTGGAGTGACATTATAACTCAAGGTATAATAAACTATTTTGTTATTTTGGAGATTCCAATTAAACTAAATTTTGTGAAGTCAACTAAGTGGAGTATTTTTGCTCAAACGACTTTGAGAGCTCACACAAAGATTATTATTTGAGTCAAGACGCCCCAAACCCTAAAACCCTTGTATGGAGCTCAATGATAATAGAATCTTGATGTCCCTATGGACAAATCCTAAGTATCACTCAAAACAACCCTACCATAAAGAAGACAAGGGTACACTTGTAGTTTTCCATCATAGCCTCTTTTGGAATCCATGTCTACAATACGTGTTTGGGTCCTACTTTAGATGTGAGATCTACATGAGTACTACACCAGACTATTGAAGTTCTCAGATGAACTTCGAGTTCTCTTCCCTATAACGCTGTAAGCTAAACTTTAAGAGGGGCAATTGGCGAAAATGGATGGGGTAACATTCATTTTATAATTGTATCCAAAATGCTTCCAGGTCACATAACATCTTAGTCATTAGCATCCTTGTATTACCTTGATCAGGAAATGTACTTGAGTAATTCACCATCATAGTTGTCTGAGACTCTAATATTAATTAGCATTTTCAGCTTTAGTGCTAGAAATATTGAAAGGAGATCGAATGCTTCTATTGCAAGGATTATCGGCACACCAAGTATAAGTGTATGAATTATTCTAGTTCTAGACTTGATCACGATTGCACCTCACCTAGGCTAACGATGTTATATCTAACTGACCTTTTATCAAAGAAGAAGTCTTAGAGCATAGATTCCCCATTTTGAACAATACAACATTGATTATAATATTAAAATATTATGTCTCTCTACATATTTATTTTCAAAGCTTTTTATTGGTGCTCTCAATTAGTAAATCATTTTTGGAGTGATCTCTATGTTAACATAGGAGAAAAAATCTTTCTCTCTCCTACTTTCTCAATTTTGAAGATAGTTTTGAGAATTTGTTGGAGCAAAATATTGGCTCAAAATCTTCATTTTCTTCATTTTTCCCATTTTGAAGAAGCTCTAGCTTGAAGATGCTCTTAGATTCCAACATGGTTTATCAGGTAGAAGGTTTCTCTAATGGTTTTCTATTCATTCTTAATCAATCTTACAACATCAATATGATTCATGTAACAACTAGAAAATTGAGTATTTTCAACGGAAATTAATTTTCAACGGAAAATGTCGTTGAAAATTTTCTACGAATTTTAGAGAATTATTGACAGAACATAAATTTTTCTACAAATTTTCAACGAATTTTCGTTGAAAATCTCTCACAAACCTATATGCATTTTCAACCAAAAAAATTTCAACAGAATGTCTCGTCAAAAAGTTTTTGGTTGAAAATGCATTTTGTGAGAGATTTTCAACGGAAATTCGTTGAAAATTCGTAGAAAATTTATGTTTTGTCAATAATCCTTCTAAATTTCGTAAAACAATTTTAACGACATTTTTCATTGAAAATATTTAATTTTTTAGTAGTGTGTATTAAGGAGGCTCAATGTCAGCTAGGCCTCCTTTTTTTACCTCCTTTTTTTACCTATTTTGAAGCAACTAAGATAGTATGTCTCATCTTTTCATGAGTGAGCCTATAAGTCGTGTCATGTGAGCTAGATAAATGAAACATCTTCCTTATCCACCTAAACATTGAAATTCTAGTCGAATCATTCAATACTTTATTATTGTTAGTTCATATATATATATATATATTATATATTTATGTATATCATATATGGACCTTGTCCTATTACTTGTAATAGTGGTTATAAATATATATTTTTTATTTGTTGAAGACTTCTCGAGTGCAACGAAATTTTCTTGCTTAAACATGTAATCAAATATTTTGTATATTTCGTGACTTCTATGCTTTTCACAACCTAATTTGATAATTTCCGTTAAAACATTTCGATATGATAATGCAGAAGAATATTCCTCATCAAATTTTACAAGTTTTGTGTTGTGTCTAAATGTTGTATGCTACATGAACCATCATGTAGATATACACCCCAACAAAAAGACTTTGTTGCAAGACAAAAAACCGCCCTTAATTATCAAATCGCCCAACAAAAAGACTCACTATAGTGTACCACAACAGTAATTATCAAATTAATCGTATTCATATCCCGTCTATAATTCTTGATGGAAAACCACCCTTCCCTACGCTATTTCCAAATGATACGCCTTTATATCTAATTCAAAAAATATTTAGTTGTCTCCTATTGAACCACATGTTGTCAAGTGTGTACATATTCATTGGGTATTCGAGTGTCCAAAAGGGTTATCGTTGTTATAACCTAAACCCTTCAGATATTGAGATTGAACCACATACTATTACTTGTTCTGATGTTACATTCATTTAGTTGAGTCCTTTCTTTGCCAAATCACTAGCTAGCAATCTCTCTTTTTTAGTCTCTTATTACATGGGTCTTATGCACTATTTTAGAAGCACCATTGTCCATTTCCATACAAACGATAACGGATACTTGATTCACAAATGTGTATGTTAGACAGCGCTTAAGACAGGTGATAGAGATCTAAGAGACCTTACCTCTGCAGCATGATTATAGTGAGTCTCGAATTCCCTCACGCGGGCGATACACACATACCATCATATATTGTGACTGATCCACATACTAAGCCATCACCTAATACTCTTCTACTACAACCTCCTAAGAAAATCCAAGGAGCCTTTATGCACTCGCACCTCATTGAGATCTACCTAAGGTGAAGGCGAGTGTACTTTGACATCTTTGTTGTGTAAAATAAGTATGAGTCACTTGATGAACTTTAAAAACCCTACTCTTCGATGCATTCGAGTAAAAATTTGTAAACATACCATGTATGGATAAACCTCAAAATAAGAAAATTTGAAGTGATCAATACTACAAGGTTACGACTTAGCTAGGGAGCATTCAACATTATTCTTGCTACTTCAAGACCAACACAAGCATGCCTACAGCGCGCTTTTCTTAGATGAAACAAGATTTGTGTGAAAAATGAGAATACACAACATTTGGATGCTCAACGACGTAGTGTACCTTACACAACTAAATAAAAGACTTTTGTCTACGAACTTTTCCCAAGATAAATCTGCCGCTAAAGAGTGATTCGTCACAAACCGTCACAAAAATTAATTGGTGGCTATATAAAATTAATTACCCAGGGATTCTTGGGAGATCCATCGGTATTTTTTCCAAAAACATTGGATTCTACTGAACCATTGGTATTTTCCTGATGATTTGTCCGTAATTAGGTTTTTGTGGGTAAAGATCATTTGTTTTGTAGTACTAATTTCATTCTGTCCTAATTAATGTAATATCATTCATGGACAAAATATTCTTTTTTGGAAACATCACTTTATAAGTTTATATCATAAAATGCAAGACACAATATGAGTAGAGATCAAACTTGAATTACCAAAGAATCCAGGTAGTCTTGATAGGTAATAAGAGGCACCTACATCTGGGAATAACCCTAATGCATTCTCTGGCATGGCGAAAACCTACCAAATGTTAGAATCAAATATGTTAACAAAAAGTTGGTTCTTATAAGAAAGATTACTACACTTATGGAAGGTTGTAGACAATGAACAAAAATTAAGCAATGAATATATAACTACAACTTTAGCGCGTAGTGATAAGAAAATACCATAATGTATAGCAAATTAAATGAATACAAGTTTAAAACAATATGAATACACACATAGGATGCAAAAATTGACAACTGAAAAGTTTCTTTAAGTAGATGAATGTAGCAAGAGAGATACCGAATTATTTGTAGCAACTCGAAATCTACCATGTATTGAAGCACCTGCACCACCTCCCATCACAATTCCTCTAATTAGAAGTGACACCTTTAAGTATGATTTGAAGTTAACATAAAGATCATAAATATCATAGTCACTACATCAAAATTGAGCTTATAAGATGTTGAAAATGTCTAAGCGTCCTAACAGGATACTTTATAGCACTTAAGTTTATAGGACCAAACTACAAAACATCTTATTTAAAAGTGTTAAACTAGGTTTATAACGTCATATCTAAAAGTGTTAGACTAGGTTTACAGGATGATTTTGGACGTTTCAACAAGTTTTTTGGGATGCTTTTAAAATAAAGTGTCATATTAGCTATTTTATATGACATTTTTTAAGAAATGTTGTACAAACCTATCTTTTGATAGCACACAATTGTGTTTATACGACGCTTTTCAAGTATTGTCGTATAAACTAACTAATACAACACTTTATTTTAAAAATGCCCTAAGAAAAACTTGTTGGAACATCCAAAAACATCCTATGAACCTATTGTAACAATTTTAGATAAGATGTTTTTTTGTTTTGGTTCTATAAACATAAATTCTACAAGGTATCCTGTTAGAGTGCCCAAACATCTTAGACATGCTATAGACCTAATGTTTGTTGCAGTGTGTAATTAATGGTCAGTTAAGAATTTGCATGTACTTCTTGAAGAATCTATTTATGTAAATAAATGCAAAACCATCCAAGAATGACATGGCATATTCTTAGAGCATCATTTTCGACAGGAATATTTTGTTAAATTTTTAAAATTTTAATTATTTATTAACTACTGAACCCCCTTAATTTGGTAATATTCAGAAATTACAACTCTTACCATGTGGGTCAGTTTGATTTATTAATTAACTTTTTTTTGGACGGCATTTTAACACACTCACACATCCTAGGGTATCCGGATCCAAATGGGCACCGACTAATCCCCTGCGCCCATGATCCAGCCATATGGATTGGCCATGAACTCGCCTCTCTGAACCGGCCCAAAGTACCGGCCCAAGAGCTGGATACCTTAGAATTGTCAGGTGTGGGGTTCGAACACTCGCGGTATCCCTCCACTGGTGACTTAGGACGTTACCTAATACCTGCTAGGCCAGACAACCTTTGGTAATTAACTTTTATATATATATATATATAATATTAACTATATATATATTGTGAATTTATATTGTGAATTGCACCACTAGCTAGTTATGTTAGTAAAAAGAAAACAGTGATTTTGAGAGCTGCTTACCTGAGGTTTAGTGTATGTTGCCATCAAATAGTTCAATTTTAATTCTTCAGCAGAAAAACTTGCACCTAGTTTCCAGCTAACTGATACCCAAAAATCCCATCAGACAAACACCATCAACTCATTACAACATTAATTTGCAAAGCATCTTGATATTTGGATAAGTAAGTAGTGCACAGAAATGTATATATGTGGAGAGGAAACAAAGGCATTAACCTGTATAAATATCATGAATGACAGCTGTGACATCACCACCAGCACAAAAAGCCCTTCCTTCACCCTGCATGATCCACATTAATCCCTTGTTAGTCATAATTAAACAAATAAACACCATTCATCAAATGCAGCACTTAATTAACAATCCAAAACTAAACAAATGCCAATGACTTGAACCATGGTGGCAGCTCAACTTATTAATAATTAATTATATATGCCTTTAATCTTACAAATTATAAGTAAAAAGTATAGGTTGTTTTAAAAACTCTCATCGAAGAGACTTTTTATAAGTTACTCTCCTCTTTGCAGTGGCGGATCTAGGATTTTTGTCCACTGGGTCCTATTAAGGTAGATTAAAGGCACGTAAAATCACCCGACGTGTTTCAGGAAATTTTTAAAGTTTTTTAGTTGATTTTAAGGGATTTTCTTAGTGTTTTTGTCGATTTTGAAGGATTTTCTTAGTGTTTTGGTCGAATTCGGAAGATTTTTTCGGGTTTTTTTATTGATTTCAACAGACTTTTTTAGTGTTTTTGTCAATCGCCGGCAGGATGGGGTCCCTTGGAAAATTTTACTGGAACCTAAGGTTAAATTTAGTATTTTTGATATCTTTTAGCCTGTATAATTTTTTTTAACAATTCATTGGGGTCCTTGGACCCCCCCCCCCCTTTTCTATACTGCATCCTCCCCCTGCCGGCCTCTTTGGAGTTTTTGTACAAAAACCTTGTCCTTGGTTCTTCCTTTGGAAATATGTGAATGACATTTTATTAGTATGGAGGACCAGATCCTATTAATATTGTTCGTGGAGGGTACCTATGACCGGGCTAACAGAGGCCATCACACTTAAACTTATAATTTTTGCAATGAGACTCCATTTCACACGACCATAATATGTCGATTCAAAAGCTTGAAACGAGGAACATGCCCTAGGTACGAGATATTTGAGGCCTAATTAAAACGTCCTTTCAAACATGTTTCTTATTACTTTGAACACGTTTTTTATTTGGGCTTTTATGATAGGCTCATGCATCCACACGTTTGTACTTTTATTTATATTTTTTTTTCTGTAATTTGGATGGCCAGACTTTTAGTTCCTTTGAATTCGATTTGAAACTAAAGTTTGGTATTCGTTGAATTAACGAACTTTAGAAGAGATTGTTTGTGGTACTTGCAAAATAAGCAGGATCAATCTTTGTTTCACTTCTCGTATGCTGCATAGAGTCTTTTACATATTGCTTTTTATTTTTATATCCATAATATTAGTGTTAAAATAATATATACCTAGAGTTATACGATAATTCTTACTATCCATTACCATTATAGAGTTTTACGATAATTCTTAGTTTGCTGAGTTGGTAATAACGTAACAAGAAAATAATACAAAAAAAGGTTCTTAATATAAATGTCTCTATTAAGATATTGTTACGAAACTATGCTTTTATCAAGCATGCAATGGATGCTGCGTACCTTCATAATTATTAGCTTCACGTTGGGATCCTCCTCGAAGGCATGAAACAGTTCCAAGAGACGGGATACCTAGAAACATGTTATATATCATTACCATTTAAAGAAAGTGTCTGAAAGATAATTAGCTGGATTTCTTAAGTAATATATACTATATTATAAAATATTTGATAAAGCCTTTTAAAAAACATTTTTTATATAAGTAATCTATACTATATTATAAAACATTTGATAAAAAATTTTAAAAAACATTTTTTATGTATTAAGTAGTGTTTATTGATGCATATTACTTAAAATTCAAAATTACAAGTAAACTGTACGTAAGTTCAATTTATTAAAGCTTCGTCTTTTGAATTGGTGTAACTAACAATACAGATAAACATAATCAAATACAAGATAAACATCTCATTTTGAATATAAAAATCTAAAATATAATTAGGATAATTATTGAGTTTTAACCGAATCTAAATTAAATTATAATAAAAAAAACAAATTAAAGAAATTACATAAAAAAGAAAACTTTTAAATAGTTAATTTAATATTAAAATCAAAATATTTAAAAATAAAATATGATATTTTCAAAAGTTTATATTTTATTCGAAAATAAAAATACTATTGTTTTCTTAAAACCATATAAAACCGTATTATAACATCGATAGATACAAAGAATAAACTAAATTATTAAAATCGAGATGTATCTCGCTACGTTGTGCGAATATCCTTTTAGTTAATAAAAACACAAACACAATGGACTATAGCGAGATCAAGCCAAAAGTCTTACATGACACGTCTATAAAATATGTTTTTTCAAGGTGTAACCTAAGGCGGCAAGTTTTTATGTAATGTATGATAATATTTTCGGAAAAGTTAAAAAAACTTAACAAACTATCTCATATTGAATGATTAAATACTTGTACTGTTTTTTTTTTAATATAAAACCATTAAACTTTCTCATTTTGAATAATTAAGTCTTTAAACTATTTTTTTATATGAAAAGATCATTGAAATTTCTCATTTTGAATTAAAAAACCATTAAGCTTTCTTATTTTGGATGATAAAAATACCTGGACATTTTTTTCAAAAAATTAAACCATCGAAATTTTAGAAATTGGTTACCTACATCTTTTAAACCAAAAAAAAGTTATTTCTAACTGGTTGTCTTTTGATTCTCTCTCTTTTAATATATAAAAAAGTGTTCAAAATAAGGGAGATCAAAGGCATGGTCCAAAAGCGTGTTAGGCAATATGAAAAACGGACAACGTTGGGGCAATGAGGAGTGACGATTGGGAATGATACTTTATTTGCAAAGGGTATAATTGACTTAGGGTTTGAACACATATTTTCGCATTGGAAAATAGACATTTTCTTTCCAAGTTTGGTACCATCACTACAACAAAATTGGATTTATAGAAAGTCATCAAATTCTAAGCTTCCTAAGAGACTACTTCATAAGATTTAATTTTTAGAATAAAAAAAATAAAGCGTCATATCCACTACAAATCAAATGACTTTTACCTACAAAAATTACTCAGGAAAATTTTCGTCGGTGATTACCCATGGATCACCCATAAAATACTAATGGTTCGGTAAAATCCGATGTTTTTAGAGAAAATACCAACAGATCACCCAGAGAAATCCTTGGGTAATATGTTACTGATTTGAATTACACACCAACTTTTGTGAGGAATCAACCTTAAGTGACATATTTCACAGAGAAAAGTCTGTAGGCAAAAACCTTTCATTTAGTAGTGATCTAAAGATGTAACAAGTTTATAAGATACTTTTAGATGTCTTAACAATTTTTTTGAAACACTTTTAATTCAAAGTCTCGCATTAGCTATTTTATAGGACACTTTTACAAATAAGAGCTATTAACCCATCTTTTGATAGGACGCTTGTTTTTATAATTTTTTTTTTCAAATAGTCTCTATAAAATAGCTAATACAACGTTTATTATATAAAAATGTTCTTAAAAGCTTGTTACAACGCCAAAAAAACGTTCTACAAACTTATTACAATGTCTTTAGATATGACGTTTATTTTTTGATCCTACAAATTAAATTTTATAAAGTGGTCTATTAGAAAGCTTAGAATTTTTTGCATTCTATAAACCAAATTTTGATGTACTGGATATTTAATGTGTAAGTACGTGCGTGTTATGCATGTCGAAAGGAAACTATGGTATAACGATGCGTTCTCGAAACTCATTTTACGAAAGAATGTAAAGCAAAGGGAGGAAAATCTGAGGAAAGTGGAAAAAAAAACTCGTGTTCCCGAAACTTTTTTAGGAGAGAAAATTAAGAAAGGAAATGGAAGGAAAATAATGATTGGTTTTCTTCCAAAACATTCATCCGAAAATCTAGGAGGAAGGGGAACGAAAGGAAAAAAAGTGAAAATTATTTTAAAAAATCATTAAAAAATTACAACTATCCGATCTTTCATTCTAAATGACATAACGACATCTTAATTTCCTGACCTTTCTCTCATGTTGAAAAATATGAAAAACTATTTCCTTTCTAGAATGCAAATAAAAATTTCATGTTCTTTTATTCATTTCTTTTTTCTTCAAATTCGAGAACAAGGGAGGGAAAGCAATGAATCCAGTATATATGTTACCATTTCAAAGGAAAGAGCATTGAGTTGGTTTGGCCTGTTCAATATGATGGTTCTCACATGTGAGCTCTCTTTAACCAAAACCTGCCATATATATGAAAAAACTTCAAGTATCAATTAAGTTTAAAAGCTAAACAGATGACACACCAAGTTGATGGTTGATATATAATTGTAAAAACATAAACTTTTCCATGATATCCTCTTGTCCATAATACATTGAGCTATAAGAAAGTTAATATCCATTTAGTATATATATCATCTTCTTAAAAATATGAAAATACAATCAATACGGAGGTTTTTGTTAAGGTTTTTATAAGAACCTATACCGTAGGACATAAGAATCAAGGTGCTATTAAAATCCTTGTGGTCATGAAGATTCACCTGCGATGACTCCATAAAATAAACAAAATATATAATTATGTTGTTATATTATTAGGTTTAGATTTCTTTTCAGATACTTTCAAATATATAAATTAAAACCCAACCCGTATGGGTTGGTCGGGTTAATATGTAACATCTTAGGCAGATTCCATATCGGCCGTGGACAGGAGTGATGCTGGGTTCATAAGAAAACCTTGGCCTTGCTAAACACAACGCGTTTTGGGGCCACACGCAAGACAGGTTCTTGGAACTCTGTGGTTAAGCGTGCTTGGGTGGGAGTAGTACGTAATGGTGTAATTGTCTAATATATATTAATAAAGACTCAACAATCATATTAAATTAAAAAAATGAAATAATATCGGGTTCATCGGGTTGATTGGTTTCAAATAAAAGTAACCCCATATCAACTCAATACCTATGGTTTGAAAATTTTACAACTCGATTAGACATAGGGTTGCTTCAGATTGGGTTATTTTACATCGGGTTGGGTTGTGTTGATCGGGTTAGTCGGGTTTTTGAACACCCCTACTCTCAGTAGTCTTAAAACTATGGGCCGCTTTTTAATAAGGTGAGGTGGCAAAACAAACCTCCCATTGCAGATGCTCTAATTATAAACCAGAAAAAAAAACTATGAAAATATTAGTAAAATTGTCCCACGTTAGAAGAGATTCGAAAAAAAGATGAAGTTGTGTTACAACTTACATGAACAGGGGAAAGTGAATGGCGTTGTAACTTTGTCTTTTTAATGATGAAATTTGAGGTGCGTCTCTTGAGTTTTATAAATTTTAAGAGCTTACCTTTAAATTTATAATTTATAAGAAAGAACTCGTAAACTTTATAAATTTCAATGGGTAAGCATGTTTCAATCTTAATTTGATTCAAATTTGTGTTTGATTCGAACTTGATTTGAGCTCAAGTTCTAGTTTAAAAAATGCTATCAAATTCGAGTCAAGTTTACTTTTTAATTACTCACGGGTTTTCGAGTTGAGTACACTTATAAGTTCCTTTGTTTAAGGAGAAAAATGTTAGTTTTGATTGAAGGATCTTGTTGAAGTTTCTGTTGATTTTTTTTTGTAAGAACCTCCATTGGTTCTTATCCAATACAAGTTCTTAAAGAACCAAGGCGTTGTTTTTGTCTACATTTTTTTTTCTTTTTTCTTTAACCATTTTATGTTGTTTTAATAAACATATGAAACATATAAGTTGAAACGGATAAATAAAAATAGAGTAAATTACACTTTTGCGCTACTCGTTAGCAACTTTCGTCCATATTTCAAAATAATTACACTTTAGGTTACTGTCACTACAAAAACTACTACCTTTTGTCAACGAAAAAAATCCGTCGATAATCCATGGTTAAAATTCAGATCTATTAGTAAAAGTCGCTCGATAAAAATGTCGTGTGGAAACCATTACCGACGTATGACATAAAATTTCACCAAAAATCATTTTAACAAAAAAGAGACCACTATCTTAGAAGAAAAAAAAACATCACCTTAAAGGTTCTTTTCTTTTAAAGGAACTCCCCAAAAGCACACTCTCAATTAGGGGTGCTCATGGATTGGATTGATCGGGTTGAAGGTATTTCAACAACCCAACCCAATGTCTTCGGTTTGAAAAATCTCAACCCAACCCAATCCAAACCAAAGTGCAACCCAACCCGTGCGGGTTAGTCGGGTTGATCGGGTTGGTCGGGTTAACACTTTGGTACAACAAAATATTCTCCTAACCTTCAATATTTTGTTTTCTCTAGTCTTCTCATAATTTCTTTTTCACCGTCAGCCATTTGGTACAACATATTCATATTTCTTAGATCTTAAATATATCACATTCATCTCAATGTTATATATATATATATTCATATTTAATGGACATGTATACAAAGGAAAGTATATAGAGATGGAAAATAGATTAACTATATATATATATATATATATATATGAAAAGAGTACGTGATGGTGTAATTGTCTAATATATATTAATAAATACTCAACAATCATATTAATATTCAAAAAATAAAATGATATCGGGTTGATCGGGTTGGGTTGGGTTCAAATAAACGTAACCCGATATCAACCCAATACCTTCAGTTTGAAACTTTTACTACTCGATTAGACATCGGGTTGATTTATTTTACGTCGGGTTGGGTTAGGTTGATCGGGTTTGTCGGGTTGATCGGGTTTTTGAGCACCCCTACTCTCAATGCTAAAAGAACGGAAAATTTAAAGGAACTCCCCAAAAGCACACTCCAATCTTTATGGTATTGTTCATTTTTAGTCATTTTATAGGGTTTTCTTAAAATAGCCAACAATCTTTCTGGTATTGTTCATTTTTAGTCATTTTTATAGGGTTTTCTTAAAATAGCCAACGTTCTTAAAAAAAACATCACCTCAACGTTCTTTAATTTTTAGTCATTTTTATAGGGTTTTCTTAAGAATGGAAAGCCTTTACGCAGAAAGGCAGCCTTCTGCATAAAACCCATCTTCTCCAAAAAAAAGTCTCAATTTTTGAAAGTTTATGCATAAACCTTTTGTGTAAAGAATGTCCGGTTGGCAATAAAAAGACACGTCATGTTCCAACAAGACATTCTTTACGCAAAAAGTTTATGCAGAAACTACACTTTTTGCATAAACATTATTTTATATGTATTTTTTCAATTTTAAAAACTTAAAAAATTCTTTACGTAGAGAGTTCACATTTTGCGTAAACCTTTTGCGTAAATAATTTTTTTAATTTCCAAAATTAATATTAAATATTTTAATCTTTTGAAATAATTTTTAATATTAATAAATAATTTTTTATAATGTTAAATAATGTATCGTAAATAAAATCGTTTACGTAAAAAATTAATATTTTATGTTAATTTCTAACGTTAGGTAATTTTAATAATTTAATCTTTTATTATAATCTTTTATTTTTTTATTAAATAATAATTTTTATTTTTTTATAAAATTGTAAAAAGGAAAGTCATTTGCGTAAAAAGTTATGTCAGTTCTAAAAAATTATATTTGTTCAAAAAAAGTATATAAGCTGTAAAATATTATGTACTGATTTTGTCGTTATACAAAAAATAATTTACATTCTTAATCCCTGAAGTTATAAAAATTACACATTTAATTCCTTTAATTAGGCTGCAAATTTCGTCAGATAAAGACTACAAAACTTCCTGAAAAAGTTTATATAACTTTAATATCATATAAGTTCTAAATTTTTTAATAATTTAATATACACAAAGAATTTTCTTTTTCACAATTTTACAAATAAAAATAAAAGTTATTATTTTAATTAAAAAATAAAACACTTTAATAAAAGATTAAATTATTAAAACTATTTAATATTAAAAAAATAAAATACTTTAATGATGTGTCTTTTTGTTGCCAACCGAACATTTTTTACGCAAAGGATTACGTAGAAACCAAACTTTATGCGTAAAGGTTAAAAAAATGACACTATTTTGAAGATGTGCTTTACGCAGAAGGTTAGCTTTCTGCATAAAGTCGTAAACATTGACTATTTTAAAAAAATTCTCTAAAGAAATACTAAAAAAGTAAACAATACCATAAAGAATGGCTAGATCCGTCAATTTTCCTAAAAAACTATACTGTACAAAACTATATTAAATGAGACATAATCGTCAGTCGGTGGAATTTGTATGATATGATGTCATTAGGCCTTTGCAATTTGGATGTTGTCATTTGTTTTCTTTTGTTTCAAGTATATTTAATTTACTGAAATAATACAAAACTATATTAAACAAGACATGGTCGTGTGTTATATCTTATTTATTATAATGTACAGGGCCGGCCCTGGTCACGTGCAGCACGTGTGATCGTACAGGACATCAAAGCCTAAGGAGGCATTAAATTATCATCAACATTTGCATAGGACTGTAAATGAACATAACATTAAATCGAAAATCGATGAAATATAACAAAAATTGGAGTGAAATGAATTGCACAAAACACAATCACTTTATTATCTATAATTTGACATCCATTTTGATATATTTTTTCATCCGTTTTTTCGTGGTTATCCGGGTTTTTCCTCTCTCTCAATCTTTTTTCCCTTGACATTAATACGTAAAATCAATAATTAGATTAATTTTTTTGAATTCTTTTTTTCCCCCCTAAAGTTACCCGATTTTACATTTGTTATATAATCTTAGAGGCATTAAATGATAAGTAATATAGGTTGTTTTTTGGTCATTTGTGTCTGTTTGTTTATACTCACTTATGTTTATTTACGTTTGTTCATTTATTTTCGTTTAGCACCTTAACGAACGAACGTTAACGAACACATTTCTTTACGAACGAAAAAGAATACAAAAAATTTCGTTAGTTATCATTCATGTTCGTTCGTTTGTTTAGTTAAGTTTAAAAAAAAACATGACAAGCATTCGTCCGTGTTCGTTTGCAACCCTAGTCTTGCATATTGAAATTTGAAAACTGAAGTTTGTAATGCATATGAGCACATCACTGTCTCAGCACAAGCACAGTTGGAGAACGCTGCACAACAGTAAAAACATATTGTGATATTGCATTATCGACACTTGTTCTTTGCAATGCAGAGTAGTTTAATTATTAATCTTATAATTTATCATTGTTCTTTTGGCTTTTGTTTACTTTAATATTTGACATTACCGCATTAGATTTAGACTTTCGCCTTTGGACTAACTAACATGTAATTTACTATTTTAGTTAACACTAATTATAATTAACCACCTGTCTTTTAAGTTCCATATATATATTGAACTAAATATTCTATAGTGATAATTTCAACGTGGAAAAGGGAAATTTGGAAAAAGAAGGAAACACGAACTTAATTCAAGTTTTATTCTTTTATCATGCACCTAACTTGACTAGGTTTTAAACTCTTTTAAAAACACCGCATATTTCGTCGTTTCGCTTAAATAGGCATAGGTAGGGGTGTTCAAAAAAACCGGAAAACCGATAAACCGAGCCGAACCGTTTGATCCGAAACCGAAAAAACCGATAACCGAAAAATCCAAAATATAAAAAACCGAAAACCGAAAAATCCAAGTATTCACGGGGCGGTTTAGGTTTTGAATTTTAGATAACCGTGGGTAACCGAACCGAACCGGATATGATGTATATATAATATTTATTATTAAATATTCATTTTATTATTTGAATATTTATAAGCCCAAAGTTAAATGAGTGAAGTCTTTTACGTTTTAGTGTCAAAAATTATGGTGGATGATTAAATTTGATTGTATGAAGTTGTGAAAGAGTCGACATTAACGGAGAAATGGATTTTAAACAATTACATTTAATTTAATTTGTAGCATTTTTATTAGTTTTATTTATTTGTTGTATAATTATTTTTAATGTTACCATTTTTATAATGTAAATGGTTTTTTTATATAAATGCGGGTAACCGTGAACCGAACCGCGGGTAACCGCCTTATTTCGGTTCGGTGCGGTGCGATTTTTTGTAAACCGCGGTTCGGTTACGGTTCGGCTAGCCAGGTATCCGCCACATACGGTTTGGTTCACGTTTTCTCTACTAACCGAACCGAACCGAACCGTGAACACCCCTAGGCATAGGGGCATTATTTTAACATTTTCGTACAGGGCATCAAAAACCCTAGGAACGGCCCTGATAATGTAATATCAATAATATATTAAAATTAAATTTATAGTTATTATATTAAAATCAATTAACGATCAAACTATTTGTATTTTTTATAATCATCAATCTTATTTAATAAATTATTCATACATTTTTCATATATGTACTTTACAAAATATCAAAAAAAACATGATATGGCATAGAACAATTCGGTATGTACCCCATAAATTTTTATACTATGCTTTATCATATTAGCAAAAATTATCGATGTGAAAGTAACAATTACCAAATACCAATTTCTTACTAAGAAATCATACTCACAACGACCATAGTTGCTACTCACGAGATCATACATATCACTTAATTAGAAATCACATATAATTTACCGTAGTGGATCAATCCTTTAAAGCTTAATTTCTTTTATGACTTTGATGGATATCATGATTTCAATCGTTTGAGAGTTTTGTATATCACTTATTCTTAGTAACCGCAACTCAAATACCCAATGAAGACATCTTTAAAAAAAATAGGGGGGGGGGGAGGGGGTGGGGTTGGATCATTCTGAAATTAGGGTTACTCGCATTACTAGAAAATTGAGTATTTTTAACGAATTTTTTTCAATGGAAAATGTCGTTGAAATTTTTTTATGAATTTTAGAGGGATTATTGAGATAACATAAATTTTCTACGAATTTTCAACGAATTTCCGTTGAAAATCTCTCACAAACATGCATTTCAACCAAAATTTTCAACCGAATTTTTTTCAACAGAATGTCTCGTCAAAAAAAATTGGTTGAAAATGAATGTTGTAAGAGATTTTCAACGAAAATTGGTTGGAAATTCGTAGAAAATTTTTGTTATGTCAATAATTTCTCTAAAATTCGTAGAAAATTTTCAACGACATTTTCCGTTGAAAATACTCAATTTTCTAGTAGTGTCGAGTCAAATACTGATCGAGTCGAACTCAACTAGCTCACGAGTTGTCTCATTTCGTTTACATTTTTATAAACAAGAAGTTTAAATAATAAAAATGAAAAACAAAAATAATCATGTAACAAGCAAGAATGCACTTTCATTACACAAATAGTGAAATAAAAGAAAAAGGATATTTAATTAGAAGAAAGAAAGGATACCTGATTTGTTGGTGCCATGAATGTCAATGGAGATTCCTAAGAACAATGAGCAACTCCAAGTATAGCTACTATACAAAACACTATTGGAAATCCAAAGGCTGAAGTTTAGTTGAAAATTTGGACAAATGATTATCGACTAATTAAGCAAACAACAAATAAAGAAAGTGAATAACACTTTGGCCGGCCAAGACTCATCACCCATCAGATACGTTTTCTTCCTAAAGTAAAGATTTAAATATATCAAAATTGTTTCACGTGAGTGACATATTTATATACAGATCTTACCAAAAATGATTATTTCATGAAAATATATTCAACCAATTAGATATATCTTCATTAATAGAAAGATGAATATTCCTTGGTCATTATCAAACAACCACTTGTTCACAAATTACTTTATGACTGAAAAAATAAAGAAAGCCAAAGGTGTTTATACCTACTAATCCATCGTTACATTACATCCATTGTTAATTGCTTCTTTTTCCTTAATAATTATTTAATAGAAATTTACTTCTTTTTATTTTAATAGAAATTTACTTTATATGTGTTCATACAAGGTGATGAATTTGTATTGTTCTTTTCTATTAAAATTTTTGTTTGTAAAATATAATTTTGATTATATAATGTATCTACAATGTTTATAGATAATTATTTAGATTCCTTTTTAGATATAATATGTTACAGTTCTGTTTTTGTAACTTTTTTTTGTTTTTAATAGATGTGCCTGGGTTTCCCGCTAAAAAAAAATATGTATCTATTTATAAGTTATATATGATTGACATGTATTTTCATGATTTTAACAATGTTTTTTTTTTCTTATTTAAGAATTAAGATACAACTTTTTTCTTGTCTGAAACGACCCAAGTTATACATAACTTTTTGGTTATAATTGGTGTTTAATTATATATATATATATATATATACATATATATAGGGTTGGGTTCACGTGAGACAAGTCTGTTTCCGTGAGACGTTGAGACCGTGAGACCATCCTTTTACACTTGAACTTCACAGTAAAAACACTGTGAAGGTAAAAAAAATATGATAGGTTCACGTGAGACCAGCTTGGTTCCGTGAGACCCGTCGGAGACCCGTGAAACCACTTTTTTACTCTTGAAAACTTCACAGCAAAAACACTGCATGTGAAAAAAAAATCTGAATATTCACAACAAAAACACTGTGAAGCTTATCTTTACAGCAAAAACACTATGTATGTTACTTTCATAGCAAAAATACTTTAAAGATTCATATTTTTTTTTACCTTCATAGTGTTTCTGTTGTGAAGTTTCAAGTGTAAAAGGGTTGTCTCATGTTTCTCAGGAAAATAGGCTTGTCTCACGTGATCCCAAGTCTATATATATATATAGATAGATAGATAGAGAGAGAGAGAGAGAGGAAAGTTCAAATGCGAACTCAAATTTGGTTGTGAACGTGAGGACAAATGAGAGCGCCTCGTTGTGAACGTGAGGACAAATGAGAGCGCGAGGCGTGTCTGAATGTAGATTATTCAGACTGAATATAGTATTTATTCAGCCTAAATAATGCTACATTCAGACTGAATGTAGCATTATTTAGGCTGAATAAATACTATATTCAGTCTGAATATTTCTTTGATTATTCAGTCTGAATAATCTACATTCAGACACGTGTCGTGCTCTCATTTGTCCTCACGTTCACAATCAAATTTGAGTTATTATTTGAACCCGCCCCTATATATATATATATATATTTGGTTTAGTTATGGATTTTAGTTCCACAAGTTTTTGAGAGTTTTTGTTTCTGAGGTTTCAGTTGATTTGAAAGAAAGAGAAGAGTTTCAGGTAAGAGTTATGTTTTAGTCTATAAGTTTTTAACTCGATAAGTTTCGGGTTTATATCGATGTTTTAGATTTAATTGTATGTTTTATTTATATATCGTGTTTGATTGTTGCTGGTTAGAAGTCTTGGTGAGTTTCGGTTATTATCGTTTGAGGTGAGTTTTTACCACTGTTCTAAATAACTCGTTATGGCCTCGTTATGGCGCGTTATGGCGTCAAGGCTTGGGGTCGTCGCCGCGTTAACCCCTATGGCTCCACTCTAAGGCTTGACTTGTATTGTAACGCGTTATGGCTCGTTACAACACGTTATGGCACGTTACGATGCGTTATTTTATAAGGTGTGGGGTTACTTTAATATATAATGTGCACGATAAATGATATAAGAAATTTAAAAACTAAAACCGTAAATTGGTAACTGCTTAATGACATTCTCATACACGAAACATCAAACACAAAGTCTTTGAATATAGGAAAAAGTAGTGAGTAGAGATTCAAGATATTTAATCCCAAATTTGCACTCTTGATACAATTTTCTATAAACTCTATACGTTTGATATCAATGGTTTTTCATTTTTTTTTTAATTTTATTACTTTATATGAATTTAATATGTTCTAAAGTATTCAAAACGCTAAAAATACAAGGACGGGTAAGTGTTTATGTGTGTGTGTATATATGCCGCCTTAGGGCACGCCTTGACAAACGTCATGGCCTCGCCGTAACTCCTAAGGCTTGAGGCTTGACCTTGCCGCCACGCCACGGCTTACGCCATTTAGAACCTTGGTTTTTACAAAGCCTTTGTAAAATACGTGTTTTTACGTCACACATGATTTATTTTTTACAAATGAAATTATGTGACGTTAATTGTTAGTATTTAAAAAACTAACAAGTCGAGGGGTTGACCGATACTATTTGGGTCACAAAAAGTTGTGGCGGTATATCTGCGATGAGTGGATGGAGAAAACATATAAATGATTATGGGTGGCATAATTGATATATTGTGCTATCTATGATAACGTGAACTGAACTAGGCGCTCGTGAAGTTGGCGATGGTTTGGAAAGGATGAGAGAACTAACACTTATATGAGAACTGGTTATGCGAACCTCGCACTATATTTTGCAAACCTCGGATAGTGTTGTGCGCAGGAGGGAAGGTTTCACAAACCCTTTGTGCGAAGGTGTGCGAACCTCGTGCCTCGTTATGCGAAGGGTCTCACCCTCGCACCTTTGTCATGTGAAGCCAAATATCCTCGCACCCAGGTGGTGCGAGGGATAGTGATGCATATTTATACGAGGCCATGCGAACTTCACATAGGCTTGTGCGAAGGCTGAGGAACTTAAAGTATTTTTATACGAAAAGATTTTATGGTACGGGTTTATAAAGTATTTCTAAACTGATATGGTCTTAGTATTTTATCAGTTTTCATTTTATAACTGTTTACTAAAGCATGGATTAAACACGAGGGAAATTTCTCACTAGACCTTTCGGTCTAACCCTCATTGTTTACAAAACTGTTTTACAAGTCAGCTTCGCTTGGGAGGTAAAAGCAAGGAGAAGATATAGTTTTTTAATATTTGGCTTTTTAGGATGAGATCAGTTTCTTGTTAACCTGTTACTTTTGTTATGTACAATAGAACTGATCTAAATGTAATACATGGAACTCTTTGTTTATTTGGAATCTATGTGTTTTGGGAGTTTGGTTTATATGGGTTGTTACTTTAATCCACTACTACAGAAAGTGACTTTGTACCCCTCAAATATAATCAAGTTTTTTTTTTAAAAACCGGGTTACAAAACTATTTTTACGTTAATGTATTGAATGGCCTGGTTTCGAAGTGTCAACCGGGTTATATTTGGTGGGTTTTAAAAGAATATAAATGGTACCCGTTTTTTTTTATAGAAAACACGTACTATGAGGATAGTCATAATCGAATGAGACTCGGTCCACGCATTACGCGCCGGGTTCTATGCATAAATACCTATACAATACTACCCGGTTTCTTAAAGAAAACCGGATACCATTAGTAGGTTTCCATTAATTTAAAAGATTTAGATTTTTATCACTTCCAATCATCACATGTTCAGCCAAATACATGATACATCATCATCAGTCTACAATCTGTTCTAGCTTTTCATTGGAAACATCAACAATTCAACATCATCATAATTAAAAGGTATTTATAAATTTCTTTCTAGAAATGTACATCATGCATATATATATATATATATATATATATATATATATATATGGGCGTAATCAAATGAGAACTCGGTAATTTGTGATAACCGTGAGATTCAATGTGAACCAATCATTTAATTGTATTAATTTTATTTAATAATTAAATATAAAAGGTTATATTAATAATTTAATTCATTGACTTATTATCCCTAAAATTATGGCAATACCTTTCATCCCTAAAATCATGGCCTCAATTTCTACTAAGTCTCTCATCACCGTCTCATCCCATATTAGACGCCATAGCAGCAACACCTTCATTGCCCACCTTCGATCTCATCTCCGACCCACACAGTAGCACCCCCAAACCCACCTTCGATCTCATCTCCGACCACCGTAGCAGCACCGCCAAACCCACCTTCGATCTCATTTCCGATCCACCATAGCAATGGAAATCAGAAAATTGTGAAAGGGAATGCTAGATACAATACACATGGAATCTGGAGCTTCATACATTTACAAATTCGATTTTGAAGTTCCTAACGATATTGGAAATATTAGAGTTGTATCAATGGACAACAAATTGAGGAAAGAAGTGTTCTTCAAGATATATATTAAAATTTTGACTCCAAATTCATGTACACGCTGCGAGAACTACATGCATAAAAATTGATATTATAAGTTTATGCATGTAAATGGAGGTATGCTTTAAAGTCAAAGCTGGAGATTTTAAAATGTCAATATGGGGGGCTATAACACAGTGATTAAGGCGACTACTATATGTCTCCAAACCCATGAAAACTCGCGTCCATCACTCTTTGTTTTGTGAAAATAAAGCTCGGGCGACTTTCTCTCATCGTAACCGGGTTGAAACTCTCCTAAAGAGTTGTGGACGGTTCCATATGAATCTTAGGGTTCATTCTTCTTCTAATAAACCCGATAAGAGAATCTTCTTAATCGAAAGGGTTAATAACTGGGGTATCACAGTGGTAGTAGTGGGGTAACACAGTGGGTATCACAGTGGAATCATACTAGGTATCATAACGGTTATGCGTAGTCTAAAACCCATATCAGATCTAATTAATCTCAACCCATAATCTAAACGGTATCATAGTGATACCATAGTGGGTTTGCGGTTTACCGCTTATAAGTTTTTGGGTATCACAATACGCCAGATAAGTTTGGCCGGAGTAAAGTTCTCGGCCGGAGGAGGAGAGAGGATAATTACCAAAATTAATGTTTTTTTATGATTATTAATATTTTTGGTAATTACTAAAAGACTAATTTACCCTAAATATTATCCATAAAGTTAATTTTTTTTAAAATCAATAGACAATTACCAAAATTGATATTGCTAATAATAACATTAATTATTAATAATGTGTGATTGAGATTGGATCTCACAATTATCACAAACAACTCAGTTCTCCCTTGAATAACCCATATATATATATATATATATATAGGGAGGTTCATGCGAGGACGGCAACAATTTACGAGAATGCGATGACAATCCTCAGTCAATCATTTTTGTACATGAAAATTTTCATGTACAAAATCACATATCATTCATGTACAAGATTTTGTAGAAAATCATAAATGATGCGGACGACTTTCCATGCGACTTAAGTGGCCCTAAAAGTCGCCCGCTATAGTTAGTACAGAATCACATGTGATCTTGTATATGAAAAAAGCTTCTCGCATTCTCGTAAATTGTTACCGTCCTCGTATGAACCCGCCCATATATATATATATATAATCCTATAAACACAATAGTTCATGTACGTGAATGATTGATGTATTTAATTGTCTTTCTATAAATGTTTTTTTGTTAACTTAACGTTGTCTTATATGATAGGATTGTGAAAAGTCGAATTACAAATACTACTTTTCTCTCGTTTGATAAAATTGAATTCGAGTATCAAGGTAATTTTCTATCCCTTTAAATTTTTGTTTATTTTTTCATTGTCGAAATATATAATTTATTTAACATACTAACAGTGGCGGATACAGGATTTTTGTCCACTGGGGTCCCATTAAGGTAGACTAAAGGCGCATAAAGTCACCCGAGCGTTTCGATAATTTTTGTAAGTTTGTTAGTTGATTTCAAGGGATTTTTTAGTGTTTTTATCGATTTTGAAGGATTTTCTTAGTGTTTCTGTGAATTTCGAAGAATTTTTTCGGATTTTTTATTGATTCGAAGAGATTTTTTTAGTGTTTTTGTCAATTGTTGGCAAGATGGGGCCCCTTGGAAAATTTTACTGGGGGGGATCTAAGGCTAAATTTAGTATTTTTGATTTATTACCCTATATAATATTTTTTTAACAATTCAGTGGGGTCCTTGGACCCCCCCCCCCCCTTTTCTATACCATGTCCGCCACTGCATACTAACATTTGTTTAGCATAATCATATTGCATGCATATGCCTTTAGATTTATACCCATCCGAAATTAATCTATTAAAGATTAATTTCAGATAGTCGCCATTTTGGGACTGCTTTTTGAATACTTTGTCTCATTTAGGATGTGAATGTGTATTAACGGATTGGACATTTTAGAAAAATTCTGTAGCCTTTTTCCGTTGCTCCAACGAGTTTGTGTTTCACACGCATACTTGGGGAGTTGATGGAAAATGCTGCCGATTTTTTCTAAAATATCCAATCCGTTAATACGCATTCAAATATGAGACAAAGTATTCAAAAAGTGGGGTAGGATGGCCACCGGTTATTTGTTCTACTCATGCATTGCATATAATTGATTAATGATTTATTTTCTACATTACAGACGGATCGTAGTACTTGGTTGTACAAAATACCACGTGCCACTGTTGAATATTTGACGTATTTGGACAAGTTTTTAGAAGTCGTTGAGAATAACTGGGTGAAAAATGGAGAAAGTCACATTTGGTGTCCTTGTATACACTGTCAAAATTTTCGTAAGTTTACTGAATGTCATGTAATTCAAGGACATCTGATTTATCATGGGTGTTTGGAAGGTTATATGGTTTGGTCACGACATGTGAGAATTTTGATGATTGTAACCCAACTGTTCATGATTGTAATAATGATGAGAACGATGATTCAAACAATGACAATCATGATAGTTTAAATGACATGCTACACGATATGGAGGATAATGTTGATGATAATGATTATGAAAATTTTCAACAGTTGTTTGTTGACTCTAAAAAACCATTGTATCTTGGTTGTACAAAATTTACCAAACTCTTGGCTGTATTGAAATTGTTTAACTTAAAAGCAAACAATGGATGGAGCGATAAAAGTTTCACAAGCTTATTAGAAATTATGCATAAAATGCTTCCAGAAGATAACGAGTTGCATGTTTCTTTATACCAAGCGAAAAAATTGACATGCCCAATGGGATTAGAAGTTGAAAGGATACATGCATGTCCAAATGATTGTATATTGTACATAAACGAGTATGCAAGCCTATATGAAAGTGTTAAAGGCGGTACATCGCGGTATAAGAGGAAAAATATGCGGATGAAAACAATATTGAAATGAAGAATGTCCCCCAGATAAATTATTGTGGTATTTGCCCATTATACCAAGATTGAAACTACTGTTTGCAAATGCCAAATTGTTGCGTTGGCATGCCGAAGAGTGAAAAATAGACGGAAAAATAAGACATGTGGCTGATTCTCCTGAATGGAGGAATATCGAGTCTAATTTTGAAGAATTTGGTGATGAAATTAGATATATTAGGTTCGGGCTTAGTTCAGACGAAATTAATCCATTTGGAAACATGAGCAGTCGTCATAGTACTTGGCATGTTCTTCTATATATCTACAATATTCCACCTTGGTTATGCATGAAACAAAAATACATTATGATGTCATTGTTGATTCAAGGTCCCAAACAACTTGGGAACGTCATTGATGTGTATTTGGCTCCGTTAATTGATGACTTGAAAAAATTATAGATATGATAAAGAGAATTTTTTACTTCAGGACATGATATTTTGCACCATAAATGATTTTCCAGCGAAAGTATGGAAATTTTTTACTACAGGCCATTTTTTACTATGGAAATTTGTCAGGATATAGTACAAAGGGAGCGAAAGTATGTCCTGTCTGCAAAGATGATACACATTCGTTGAGATTGAGAAATTGTAAGAAAAATGTGTTCATGGGACATCGAAGATCGCTTTCAAGAAGTCATCCATACCATAAATTGAAGAAAGTTTTCGATGGGAAAACGAAACATGGAGTGTTAAGGCCACTATTAGATGGACCAACTAAATATTCTCGAGCTGAAAATCTAAACATTGTTCTCGAAAAAGGTGGTACAACCCCTCCCAAGAATATTTGGAAAAAAGGTCCATTTTCTGGGATTTACCATATTGGGAGCACTTGCAAGTACGACAATGAATTGATGTTATGCATATTGAGAAGAATGTTTGTGCCAGCTTGCTACGATTGCTACCTAACATTCCAGGGAAGACTAAAGATGGGGCCAAAGTTCGAAAGGACGGGCAAAATGGGAATTCGATCGCAACTTGCTCCTGTTGAGACTGGAAGTCGAACGTATCTATCACCAACTTGTTATACATTATTGGAAGCCGAGAAAAAAATATTTTATCAATGCTTACATGGTGTTAAGGTTCCATCCAGATATTTGACTAACATTAAGATGTTGGTCTCAATGAAGGACTTGAAACTACTTGGTATGAAGTCCCATGATTGTCATATTTTAATGACACACATGATTTTGATTGCAATTCGTGGAATCTTTCCAGAACGCATCCGTCACACGATCACAAAACTTTGTTTGTTTTTTAACTTGATTTATTCGAAAGTGATTGATTGTGAGGTGTTAGATTCATGGCAAAGGGATATTATCCTCACTCTTTGTCAACTCGAGATGTATTTTCCTCCTTCCTTCTTCGATGTCATGGTTCACTTGGTATCTCATACATATTTCCATTCGAGAGATATATGGATTTCTTAAAAGGGTATGTAAGGAATCGATATCGTCCAGAGGAAAGTGTCATTGAAGGATATGTTTCCGAAGAGGGGATTGATTTTTGTTCACTAGCTTCTTATTCTGCTTGAACATTGTTCTTTTTCCATTTTGGATATGGATTTGAAGATTTTGTGCTTTAATTATCCCTTTTGTTAGGAATTCTAGTTTTGTAGAATCCTTGAAAGATTGTGCCAAAAGTGTAAAATAAGGAATGGATAAGCTTTTGTAATTAAGGCACCTTTAGTTAACCTTAAACTCTAAACATTCCTTATACAACTCAAACTCTCTAGTATATATAGAGGCTTAGATCATTCATTAGAAAGTACTTCATATATTGAGAGAGAGAGCTATAGATATTTTGGTGCTTACATTGTATTCACATTCACAAGTAAAATATATGAATTATGAAGTTTTTCATTATTGTTCTTAATTGATTTGTATTGCTTTAATCTGTTTTCTTTCTTGTACTTGATACACTAGGATCAACAAGTGGTATAAAAGCCGAACGATCAGAGTTTTGATTGATTTCTAATCGATTTCTTGAAGAAAAAGGTACACACGGTTTCTTTTGCGATTTTAGAGATTTATGATTTTTTTATGTGATTGGTTATATTTGATTTTGATCTTGATTTATATGTGTGTGATTTTTTTGTGATTAAATCGATTTCGTCAAAAAGTTTTGATTTTTTAAGGATTTTTTTTCCCGAAAACGGTTACTTTTTCATTCCGTATCGCATCGATTTTGATCTATTTTGCCAAAACTCCAAACTTTAAAGTTGTTGGTATTTGTCTTGCGAAAAACATACTAAAATCTCATTAAAGTTGGACATATTTTGAAAAAAAAAATTCGGGTGAATAGTGATTTTTTTTTTCAAATCTGTTTTCAGTCAAACTTGCAAAAACTACTCTCGCTTATTTTAGCATTACTTTTGCCATTCTTTTTCAACATAAAACTCAAGGTCTCTGATTCCTGCAGCTTTTCTGGATAAAGAATCCTCTAGTAAACATCTTAAGCCTCAGGAAATTTGCAAGTGACCTTAATTGAGAAAACCGAAACACAAGAGCTTAGCTGTTCTTTTCCCTAAAAAGACTAGATAACTCTGTTACGCTAGATATTTTGGTCAAGAACCCTTCGTGTCTTAGCTTTCTAGTTCATCAATTAAAGATCAAAACAAATTTATTATTATCGCATCTGCTATAACCGAGATTCAAGAATTAATTTTTTGCAAACTTTCATTCAATAAGTATTATATCTTTAAAGTAAGAATTTTTATCGGATCCAACCAACCCGACATTCGAACTAACTCTAGTTTTTATCGCATTAAGTTGACCCGATATAAATTCTTACAAACTCAAACCTACCCGATATCTATCTTTTATCGAATCCCTTTTACCCGAAAAATTATTTTATCGCGCCCTTAGTAAACCGACATACATCCCTACTTTCACATTACCTACCCGATATCCTGCCATCCTAAATTAATATCGTAGGTAACCCAATTTTTGTTTATCGCTTCCTTTATACCCGATAAAACACTCAGAAAAATCACGTGAGATAAAATCTTAAATTCGCGAAATCTCAGAATTTTTTCAAAACTCACTGATCGACGATCACTTTATCAGGTAACAAGTACTTTATTTTTTAATTTTAAAGATAAGTCATAACAATCAAATTTCTGATCTCAATGCTGAAATTAAAAGGCTTGAAGCAAGATACACAAATAACATGAAAGTTCTTAATAAACTTTTAAGTGAACACGTTTATCTCACATCTAAGTTTCATAACTCAGAACAAACTAGAATAGAATTGAAAAATGATAAAGAGTATTTCCAATATCAACTCAACGAACTTCTAGGAATCCAAATCATACGAGGGATGAAGAATTGAAAAATCTTGAGTTGATAAAAATAAATTTTGAGCTGAAAAACAAAATTTCTGAGTTAGAGAAATTCAAAGATTCTGAGACTTAAGTGTTTCTCTTTCAAGTAAAATTTCTGATTTTATGATATTCGAGAAAGAAAGACTTTTAATTTCTGATGAAAAACACAAAGTTGAAATTGAGCGAAAAGATTTTGAAAGCAAAATTAAAACTTGTGAACAGACCATTCAAAAACTTTCTAAACAAGTGTCAGATTTTGAACAAGTTGTGATTTTAGAGAGAAAATCATCTGAAACGAAATGTCTGAAGCTATCAAAGCAACTTTTTGAGCTTCAGAAAATTCTAGATGATGAAAAAAAGTGTTTGAGGCTAATAAAACGAAATTCATCAAGAAAGGAACTTTGATCATTTCTAAAAGCAAAAATTTGGAAAAAGATTTTGAAAAAGAGAAGAAAGTATTTAAAGAGAAAATTGATAAACGTTCAAACAAATTATCAGTTTTAGAAACAAATCTTGTGAATGAACGAAAAATGAGATTCGATTCTCAAACGAAATATAATGTGATTATGAAAGAAAGAGATCATCTCTTGTGCAAAATTAGAGAACTTGAAGGTTATTCAACTACTTCAAGTTCAAGTCATAAAATGGATCCTCTTTCTACAACAAGTGTCTGTAAGAATAACTCGTCTTCTAGTGTCAAATCAAACAGTTATTCTAACAGTTCCAAATCATATAGTTCTTCAACTTCTCGGATTCATTATTCTAATTTACTTCACAATGATTTTGTTGCTAATTCCGGTAATTTTAAGAAGTTTACAATGGTTTGGAGGAAGAAATCAACTACAGATGATAGTGTTGGAAATATGCCACATACATCTCCTGTAGTTGAAACAAGATCATTTGTTTCCAAGACTAATTTGCCTTATTTTCTCAGATGTATCAATCAGCTAATTAGTCTAAGTGCCACAAAGATTTGTTGTTCTACTTGTGGAACAAATGATTTTGTCAATCAAAGTTTCATTCATAAATGGCATGGTACTTACAGTATACCATCTTCCCCATTTGTTACAACTAAAGCTAACCTCCGAGGACCCAACAAAGCGTGGGTACCAAAATCCTTTTAATCTGTTTTATAGGTACATCATGTGTGTTCTAAATTCCGCATATTCACATCACATGACAATCCTTCAAAAGGTAATGCTACATTTGAGGGGGAGTACCACATTTTTTATTATTATTACTTAATATTAGCTTCATAGCATTTCAGCTATGGACCTGCTCTTAATATTATTTTCATAGTATCTCAGCTATGAACCTGCTCTTAACATATTGACTTCTGAATACTTCAGTTCAGAACTCGGACTTAAACTGATTCACATTGATATAAGAAATATGTGTGTTAGGATTTAGAAGTTTAGATGGTCAATCCAGAGCCCGAAGGACCTACCCATGAACATATCCTTAGGTTAGTTATTTTGAAAGGGTATGAATGTGACAAAATTGAGTACTTGTGAGATAAAAGAAAAAGTAAGGGTGTGACAGGACTTAAAAGAAATTTGGTCCTTACCAAACCTAAACAGTTATCCGGGTAGCCACACAATCTATTCATTCTCAATTCTTTGGAGATGAATATTGAAAATAGACATGGACCCAATGTCGATAACTCGTGTCACCCCACCGAACTACTCAAGTATCTCACAAAAGGTGCTTGTTTCATATATCACGAAGATTTAACATATCATCTATCTATTTTTCACTCGGAAGATTTTACCCATTTTTTCACATCCGCTTATTGTCTTTGATCATTCATAATGCTTCGGATTCTCCTTATCATTCTGAGGGGGAGAAAAAGTATCAAAGACAAATGCCATTATGAGGGAGAAAAGTCATCATCAAAGGCACATACGAAGAAAGAAATGAGAAAAGTAATCGCATCATCACATCATATGAACTTGGAAGAAATTAGGATCGTTTCTCATATGAGCTTATCGACTCCACTTGGCCCGACATCATTCTTTATCGCATCAATGCCTAACCAGACAACAACAATGATATCGCGACATTTTGATCCGAGATTAGGTCATCATACGACAAGTTCAAATTGAAGAAATCTCATCATGCCTAATCCGACAAATTCAGTTCATCGCATAGCCTAACCCGACAAACTCAAGCTATCTTTCATCAAACGACAAGTTCTACTCGAAGAAAGATTTTACCCTACGACTTCACGGCTTCTTCAACAATCTGTTATTGAACTTCATGTTATGGGGGAGCTACAAAGCTTATTAAGTGATCATATTCGTAGGGGGAGCTAAAGATTTCAAAAGTATATTTGTTGACAAAATTTCATCGTCTTCAAAAGTGTTGATTTGATAAAATTGTAATCTTGAATACAAAGGGGGAGATTGTTAGGTCTAAAAATATTGTATCCGAGATGACAACTATTGAAGACATGAAGAACCAAAAGCGTGAAGTCAACAAAGTCATAAATATGGAAATGTTTAACAATTAGAGTTATGGTTGAATTAGAATTGTGTTAAATAAGGAAAGGATAATTATCTTGTAATTATGGCAATTATATAATGCCTTAAACTCTTATAGTTTCCTTATCTCATTATAACTATTAGCAATATAAATAGAGGGTTAGAGCTAGCATTAGAAGTAGATTATTAATTCATATCAGTAGAGAAAGAGCTTATTGAAAGATTACTTTGTAATCGATATATTCATCAAGTAAGATATCCGACTTCGGATCTTCATTATTCATAGTGTTCTTCATGTTCTTGCATACATTCATCGTTACCTGATCATAACTGGGATCAACACTATTAATCCAGACTTTGATCTCATTGCTTTTAAACATTCCGATTTCTATCACAAATATCGTTAGTTCAATGATAAAATCTTGTATAGGGATGCCTATGACGAGATGGTGCCCATAACCTGTTTGCTAAATTGTCTAAGTTAGTTAAATGTTTCAAATCTTCATAAATTGGATATGGAGACAATGTTTTGTCATCCCTTCCCATAACAGCTTCTAAAACGACACCTAAATGACGCTTTGAACATGCCAAAACAACACTTAAAAACAGTCCCAAAACAACTTTCCAACAGTTTCTTATGCTGCTGTTTTTCGGACATATAACAACATTTACGCTACTATTTTTCTAGCTCATTAGCAGCCCTTAGCAGCTGTTTTTCGAGCGAATTAACAGCCCTTTGGCTGTTGTTTTTTGACCCAATTAACAGCCCTTAGGCTGCTGTTTTTAGAGCTAATTAACAACCTTTACAATGCTGTTTTGACCCAATTAATAGCCCTTTGGGCTGCTGTTTTTTCGGCCATTTAACAAGCCTTAGGCTTTTGTTTAGAGTTCATTAACAACCCTTAGGCTGCTGTTTGTTGAGCAAATTAACATTTCTTTATGCTGCTTTTTTTTAGCCAATTAACAACCTTTAGGCTGCTGTTTTTCGGCCAATTAACAGCCCCTTAGGCTGCTGTTTTTAGAGCTAATAAACAACCTTTACGTTGTTGTTTTGTGACTCAAAAACAAGGCAATACAGTCCCAGACAGAATGTTCTTGGTTTCTCAATCTGTACACAACATTGCCATAGATTTTGGGGCTGCACAGGGTCATAGTTGTAGGTTATGCTGTTGTTGATGCCGCTAAGTGTCCAATGCATTATTTTTTCCTTGTATTGTTATGTATACTTCAATTATCCCCCCCTCCCTCCCCACCGTTATTTGTATTGTTATGTACACTATCAGTTCAACCTTTTCTTTTTTATTTCTATGCAAACATGTCAGTCCAACCATCGTCTTCCGAAGAGAGTTATGGTTCTGCCTTGCAATCGTCTTCCGATGAGAGCGATGGTTTTGAGCAGACATCACAACCAAGACGTAAGAGAAGCGTGACCCTACTGACAAAACAAACTAAAAATACAGATTAGATGCATATTCAATTTGTGAGTCCAATAAACCTACGGGAGATAACTACGCCAAATTCGTTAATTGGGTAGGAGTGGCAACTAGATCGGTGATTGCAATAAACGAATCTGCTTGGGATAAACTAAAAAAGACAAAGTAAAAAGAAAGAACTTGATTTGTTCTGGATGACTATTAAGGTATGATACATAATAAATGATGCATGTGCTTTCATGAAATATAATATTTAATGACAACCATCATTTTTATATCTTCGACTAACTTTACAATATTTGTTTTGGGAAAAAATAGACTAAATGGCATATTGAAGATGACAAGGCCAAATCCGAAGTACTAACAATTACCAACAAAGCTTGGAAAAATTTCAAGAAGAATCTTAATTCCAAGTTTCGAAAGAAAGGTTGCAATCCGTGTGAGCCTTACCCATATTTGGATCAGAAAGAGGGGGAAAAGTTTGTGAAAATCAAATCAACTCCGAAATCTGAGGTTTGTTCGAACTTAGGTTTATATATGTTATTATGATGTTGAATTGTTTTTAATTGCTATTATTCTTATGTAAAGGAGAAAAGTGAACAAGCTAGGAAGACTGCGATGCTAAACACGAGTATAAGGAGAAACAAAAGTTACTTAATCCCGAGTATAAGGAGAAACAAAAGTTACTTGATGCCCATTTTGATGAGAAGAGAAGGACAATACTTGCAGAATTTGAGGGGCAGAATAAGTTACTTGATTCTAAGTATGAAATGTTAAAGAAAATGGCGTACAAGAATGATGGAATAAATGATGGAACCAAGCATAGGGGCAAGGAAGAGTGGTCTTGGCGTAATGCCTTGTTTAGAAGAATTTGGTAACGTACAAGTACTTGCTACATACACACTGATGCGGGTCTGGGCGTGGAGGATCGGGCCTTAATATTCTTGGAGGCTTATGATCGGGCCACCAAACAGAGCCGCACTTAAACGGCCATAACTTTTGCTCCGGGTGTCTGTTTCGGACCGTCGACCAGTCGATTCAAAGTACTTCAGAGGAGCACGCCGTGGTTAGTAGCCCCTGGCGACTAACCGACTTTTGATCCCCGAAAAGGCTGTTTAAGTGGACTTTTTTGACGTTTTACTGTTTTTTCCTTATTTTGGGCTTCTTTTGTTGGGCTTTTTCTGTTTGGCCCATTGACTTTTTTAGGCCCGTTTTAATTTAGTATTCATATTTAAGCGTTTCTAATGTAATATGGATGGACACTTGATGAATTTAGAGACTTTTGATTTTCTCCATATTTTTGAGTTCTTGAGAATTCGTTGTCTGAAGCCTAGGGACGGTATTCATTGAATCAACGATTCCTAGAAGAGATTACTCACGGGCATTCGCAGAATCAATGTGATAATCTTAGTTTTCAATTTTATACGCTGCATCACACACTTACATATATTGTTACATACTTAAATGTATTTATTTGCACTATACATATATATATATATATATATATGTATACTTACGTACTTATTTATTATTAGTTACCCGCCCCTTGCCAATTGGTAGTAGTAGATGGTGATAATAATTTACCTTGTGCGAAAGGGGTAGTACATTCTATAAGGAATGGGTTGTGTCATTTTGTTTCTGTGAATGAGGATTTCGTAAAGGTGCACGTGGACCAGGTCGTAAAGGATTTTGAGATATATCCCCTTCCGGCGCCAAATGAAGAATTGACAAACCTTGGTCAAGCACAAACTAACTTTATCAAATGGCCACGTGGTGCGGTTGTTGTCACTTAGGTTTATTTTACATTAATCTTCACTTTCTCAAGTATATATTGTAGTGAGATTTTGTTGATTACTTACGTTTTGTCTTAAAGCATACCAGGAAAAAATTGACTCCTAAAAAGCAAACCTTGCCCGTGAAGAATGCAATTCCGGTGCAAGTTTTGAGTAAGAGGCCGAAAGAGTTGCAATCGCTTTACAAGCGGTTGGAGTCCGTCCCAGATCCAAGAGGGGTTCATATTCCTCTCGAGCCCGGGGTATTTGGATCAAAAACTTTTGACTTTATGATTTTTCGGATGTACATCGTTTAGTGAACGATGAATTGCTCGATCACACCATTATAACTTGGTTCCAGATGTGAGTTATTCCCTATGTTCAATTATATATGTATATGTATATATATATATATTATTGGGAAATGTTCAAAAAAAACCCAACAAACTATCCCATTTTAAATGGTTAAGTCCTTAAACTATTTTTTTGATTGAAAAAATATTTAAACTTTCTTATTTTGAATTATTAAGTCCCTGAACTATTGATTTGAATGAAAAAACCATTAACTTTTCTCATTTTGAATGATTAAGTTCGTAAATACTTTTTTTTTGAATAAATAAACCATTGATCTTTTAAAAACTAGTTACCTATATATTTATTTTAAAATAAGTTACTTGTAACTAACTAAAAAAGGTTTAAGGTAAAATAAACTTAAATCGGTTTTACCGTTCCAAAAAGCATACGCAATTAAAACCCCTAACAAATAATGGTATCGCTCCCCCTCGTCACTCCCATTACCCCAACATCGTATGTTCTCCATTTCGCCTAGCACGTTGTTGGCCTCTGCTATCAATCTTCCTCTTTTTGATCTATTTTTTATCCATCATAAGAGGGATAATCAAAAGATAACCGGTTAAAGATAGTTTATTTATGTTTAAAAGTTGTAAGTAACCAATTTTTAAAAATTCGATGGTTTAATTTTCTTGAAAAAAAAAATCAGGAAGTTATCATTCAAAATAAGAAAGTTTAATGTTTATTCTATTCAAAATGAGAAAGTTTAATGGATTTTTCATCCAAAAAAATAATTTAGGGACTTAATCATTTAAAATGAGAAAGTTTAATGGTTTTTTCATTCAAAAAAATAGTTTAAGGACTTAACCATTCAAAATATGATAGTTTGTTGGGTTTTTTCAAACATTTTCCTATATTATTTTATCATATTTTTCTTTTTTTAGATATTTACATGGCATTATGCAAAAAAATGAGAAGAACCGATGTGGTTTCATTTTCCCCACCTCAATTTATGCTAAAGAATGCTAATTAGACGGTGATTCAGTTATAAGTAATATCGCTAGTGCAATGTCTCACAATAAAATAATGTGGCTTTTCCTTGCACCATCAAAGGTATCATTTGCATACCATCATCTCCATTATTATAGGGCTTATGATTTATATGTTCATTATTTACACTAATAGTTTTAAACCTTACTAGCAACCATTAGACTCTGCTTTTTATTGTTCTTCGTCGTCTCATTGTTTATGTTTTGATTCGTTGATGAGCAAAGAAAAGAGCGAGGACACTTACGTCATTAAACCACACGTGGAAATGTAAGAAATTCTTAAATTGTTATCATTCTATATCTTTCTATTATTTTTAAAACTAGTATTGCTTATGTTTTCTTGTAGGGCTATTACAAGATATTAAGAAGAAGGAGAGTCATGCGATACTGATAAATCGAAGCCTATTAGATGGGAGCTCGCATGGGTAATTCATCTATTTGTACATCCACAATTTATTTCTTTTCTTAATTTGTCTAATACACTTTTTTTTTTCCAATTTATTGCAATAAACAAAGAGTTGGCTGGGAATGTGGGTATTATGTTTTGCACTATATGTTCAATTTGGTGTTGGATCAACAACTACTATTCCCACATAAAGTATGTAGTTGTTATATTTGTTTTCATTAATTATGTCTATTGCACTCTACTTTGCGGTCAAATAACAATTTTGGTTTTAATTTTCAGCTAGATACCATGGCATGATACAACTTCTCTTACCGAAAGAATATTAAATGAGATTGCTGGGACACGGGCAACTCGATTTTCAAGTGCTTATCTGAAGCACTTGAAGAACTAATATTGGTTAGTTGCTTGTAACTCATTTTTGTAGCTTTAGTTGACCTTAATTTAAGAGCTTAGTTACTTCCTCTCATAAAACACGTCATTCTTCTAATTAATATGTATGTGGCTGCATGTTCTATGTAACTGTTGAACCACATTAAAATCTTTAATTAGTTATATGAAATTACGGGGCTGTTTGGTTGGTTTTTCATCAAGTCATGTATGGATAAAGTTGTTTGTGTGGGTTAATCTATCTGTAGAGATTGGGAAGGCTTTCGTTTAGGAGATTTTTTCATAGATGCAAGGAGCGTGTTTTTTAGTGGGAGGAGCAAGTTCGGGAAAAAAACTTGACTTTCTGCATAAAATCCCCCCTAAAAGCTTTAGGGGTTGTTTGGTTGATTTTCCTAGTAAGTCATGTATAAATAAAGCTTTCTGAATGGAAAAATTTGTAGATTTGTTTGGAGAGTTTATCGTTAATGGAAGGAGCGAGTTTTTATTTGGGAGGGGAAGGTTTAGAAAAGAAGATGGCCTTTTTGCATAAATCTCCATCCTAGAAGCTTACTGAATAATTCATTTTTTATATTATTAAGCCACTACCAAACAGTCATGTATCGTTGACGGACTAAGTTGCAAGCCCCGTTAAGCTCATTCAGCTGCCACCAAATAGACCTTACTAAACAAGTCACTCTCTGTATCATTAAGTCACTACCAAACAGATATGTAGCTAACCAAATAAGTTGTGAGTCCCATTAAGCTTATTAAGCCGCTAATAAACATACCCTACATATACTTGATGAATATTGATTAAATAAAAAGATTATAATGCATCACCTTTGAACTATTAATTTATAGTTAATTTATTTATGTTTGATTTTATAGTTTATTAGTTGATATCTTCGTAATGAAATTGATTGTTATACTTGTCATTTCCAGGGATGTGATGCATAGGTCTGCTGAACATGCAGTTCCTTGTGTGCATACCTTTAATCTTGCAGTTGCTAGTCGAGGTTCCAACTTTGTTCTACCAAGCTCGCAAACTTTATATCTAGGCATTATACATATATATATATATATATGCATATATGCAATGACGTGTGTATTCGGATTTGGTTTTTGAGATATGCAGCTACTATATTTTTGGTTTTTTGACTTGCGTTATCTGAATTTGGATATGTTGAATACTACTGTTTTTGGTCTTTTGACTCGGAATTTAGATATGTAGAAATATTGTTGTTCTTGGTCTATTGACTCTAAATTTGGATATATGCAACTACCGTTTCTACTGTTTTTGGTCCATTGATCTCGTGTTCTCCAAATACGGATTCAATTTTATATAATTGTAAATCAAAGTTTGTTGGTTGGGTACCAACAGATTTAGATTTTATATAATTAATTGTAAATCAAAACATTAATATAATCAGGTTCAATGAAAAAAGTGGGTAAAAATTGTAAGTTGTTTGTATGTTATTGTACCCGGTTTATTATTAAGAACAGGGTAGCATTAGCCAAATATTACCCAGTTGTTTAACCAGGTACCATTACACATGCCAATATATCCCCCCTCAGATAGTACCAGGTTGTATACCGGGTACCATTTGGTTGTTTAACCGGGGGTAGCATTAGTAACTATGTAGTATTGATTTAATATTCATTTCGATATTGTTTTTTTCAAAACTTTAATCTAGGTTTCAATTACAAATATATCTACATACGTGTTTATATATACTAATAGTTTTATTTATTATTTGAAAGGTAGCTGATAAACTAAACTGTTGGCTAAAAAACTAAGGGCTTGTTCGGTAGTGACTTAATGGGCTTAATAGCCTACATAGCTTATTCGGTTCGGGATTATTGAAAAAGATTTGGACTTATTCGCTCAACTCATTTACTTTACTATATACTCTCAATCGTCCAAAAGATACATCTTACCCCTCATCGCCTTCCTCTTAAAGCAATCTTCGTTCTCTTGCTGCCCCTTCAAGTTTTCCCGATGTACTGCAGTCCATCTTCTCCGACCAAAGATGATAATGATGTGATGACAAAGCCCCTGAAGTTGTATACCTTCTTGAAATATCAAATACTACTGCGAATATCTTCTTGAAGCTTTGAAGACCACTGGTAATACATTCTTGAAACTTCAAATACTACTAGGAATACCTTTTTAAAGCTTTGAATACTACTAGGAATACCTTCTTGAAGCTTCAAAGACTACAGGTCCATCTTCTATCGTTCTTCCCTGAATTGTCTTCTTTACTGACTCCATTAAATTTGGGTATCCTCCAATATGGGTGTTCCTCCCTAAATTGTCTTCTTCATTCTACTGAATTGAGATTGCAAAAGTCTAGATAGGTGTCCTTTAAAAATTAAATAATTTGTTGCTAATTACGGATTATTTAATTTTCAATTCAGTCGGAAATCCTTTGGTAATTACCGACGGAATGGTAATCCGTCGCTAATTACAACGGATTTCCGACAATTTTTATAAGTTTTCCGTTTTCCAAGTTTTTCTTGTTCATATGAGCTTTACTTTGATTTATTTTATATTTCTTATGTGTACATGTGTATATGTATATGTATGTATGCATGTGTCGTATATGTTACTTGATTGTACGTATATATGTATATGTATCCATGCGTATATGTTTACAAGTAGTATATATATATACATGTGTATACGTACATTTACGTATGTTATACGTATACTATGCACGTATGTGCTGTATATGTATTTGTGTATGTCTACATATCTATGTATGTGTTGTATATGTACGTATATTAATTAACGTTAGTTTGATCGATGACTACTATATATATATATACGTATGTGTACTTCATCATGATGGAGATATATGCATATATGTATATATATGATATCGTCGATATATATATATATATATATGTGTGTGTGTGTTTATAGATCGAGCTATACGTATATGTATGGGTGTCATGTTATTTATTAACCGCATATATATATATATATATATATATGATGTGTGTGTCTATATGTATACAGGATTCTAAATACTGTGAGGCGTGGCGGCGAGGTCCCTTAAGGCTTAGAAACCACGACGAACCATGACGTTTTTCAAGGCATGACTTATGGCAACAAATTTGTACATCATATATAATATTATGTATATAAACTTTTGTTTTCTATTGTGATTTAATGATTTAATTAATGATATAAATCAATTTAAGTTACGATATATTTTAAAAACAAAAAAACAAGACACTAAAAGGGTAAGAAAAATCAAATATGGTGTTACCAAAAATCACGCATTAGGCCATGGCGTGCCACACACATAACGTGGCGTCAACCACAAGCCTTAAACCACAACGCGCCATGACGGTTGTTGCGGTGAGCTTTTTAGAACATTTTACGTATATGAATGTACAAATATCATCATTAAACTTTGAAAACTCGAATCGGTCTGTTATGATTATCATTTCATAACGGTTGGTTCCATCATCTTAACGACCGCTAACTTTTTCTGTTAAGTTCAATAAAATCAAGGGTATTTAGTCACTTTAGGCAATTTTCCGGTTTATTCAGTAACTTCCCGGTTAAATGAGGGTGTTTTCGTTAATAAACATATACTTAAAATGACTAAACCCCTCTATTAATCAAACTTAATGGAAAAAATTAACGATAGTCAGGACGAGGGATCAAAACTGTTATGAAATGTTTGTAACCTCATAACGGTTTTGGTTCTTTATCGTAACTGTTAGTCCCTGTTTAGAGATGGCTAACTAAAAGAGAGTTTGTAGAAGGGGGGGGGGGGGGGTTGAATACAAACACACAAAATTTACTCTTTTTAAATTTTTTAATATAAATATTAAAAATTTACACACAGAAATTTGTTGCGGAAAAGAACAGACACACTATTCTAACAAACTTAAACACATGAAATTAACTTATATACTAAGGAAGTTAATTTAACAGTAATTGTTGGTTCCAGATTTCTTCTTCAATGATTAATCAATAAATTCATATATCAGAAAGTAAGCGGAAGCAATTAATATTGACTAATCAACAGTAATAAGAACAATAGAAGAATTGAAGAACAGATCAACTTTGAATAATAACCTGAGGATCGATTACAAGTACGCAAAACTATTCTTCATTAATGATCTTCAAAATCGACAACTTTTACATTAGAGAAAAGATCTATTTATACAATAACAGAATGTAAAAGTCAACATCCTAACCTATTACAAACTGACACGTATGAGATGGGAGCACTCCTCTAATACAATGGGATTTCACACCTGGCGAATCTTTCACTCTACCTCCTCTTATTAAGACTATAGAATGTTCCTGCCGTTATGAGTTTAGGGCTAGAAACTTGAGGATCAGGTAAAATCGTGTAACAAACTAAATAGTTGTAAAAGGGTAGACATGCTGGAAGTATGTGCCACATCATGTTCTTCATCTTATGATTCATACTTTCAATGTGTAACAATCTCCCCCTAAGTATGAAGTCAGAAGAGTGGCTTTTGTTCAGAAAGGCGCAACTTCAGATACGACCTTTGCAATTTTGTTGATGACCTCTCTGATTGATAATAGGTTGTCAATTTGATTATCTTTTCAAGTACTTCTGGATGGTGTTCATTTGCACTGGTAGAAATGTAACATTTTGCAATGTATACAACTTCTGAAGAGTATCGATGTGCATCTTTTATTCTGAAAAAGCTTCTTCTGTCTGGTCTTCTAAAGATGACCCCTTTTTCTAGTTGTAGTAAGAACTTACCAACTCTAAACGAATTTATGTTTTCTAATTCTTCATTTGGTGCAGAGATGGCAAGATTATCAACGTTGAAGTTTAGCCCTATCTGGAAGTCGACTTGCCTCTTGTATCTTAACAAAGACTTCATGCATTCAATGATTCTTGAATAGGCAACTTTGTCTTGGCTATCAATACCTCTGGCCACTTGGGCTTTCATAAAGCTTTCCAGAAACAGAAGATCAGAAGGATGAACAGATAATAAATCATTATCATAGAAGTACCTGGTTTGATTGTCGTCTCTGATTACTTCATAGATCGTGTACCAGATCTCTGTATCTTCAAATTGTGAGTGCTTTATGGCAGAGATCCGTTTGATAGGTACAGAAGTGTAGACATCCTTTCTTGCTTGTCTGTGTGCCATGAATTTGTCTTTTACAGCATCACTTACATTATAAGCATTAGAGAAGTTGGGCAGCATTAAATAAATCTTTTGATCGTTTAGAGCATACATGCTGTTTCTGATAATTTCAAGTTTTGGAAGATCAAGATTTCCCAATCTCTGGGTTGCTTCTTCACGGATAGCCCTTCTCTGGGCTTTTTCTTGTTTTGACTTCTCTCTGGCTTTCTTTTCTCTCTCTCTCTCTCTCTCTCTCTCTCTCTCTTCTTCTGCTCTTGCCTTTTCTTTTTCAATCCTTTCTTTTTCTAAATCAGCTCGTCTTCTGGCTTCTTCTGCTTCAGAATTTTCTCGGTCTTCTTCTGCTTTAGCTTTTAACTCGGCTTCTCTCCTCTCTTTATATAGGGCTTCGACTCTAGCTTTTGATGCATCAGCTCTTGCCTTAGCATCCTTTTCCTTGGCTATTGCTGCGTGAGTAGATGATGAGTATGGCTCTTTCCTTGTATTGCCAACTACTTCTAGAATAAATTTGGCTATTTTTGGGTCTTTTGGAAGAGGCCCAAAGTGAGTGGCTAATGGAGTTGGAGTCAGAGGAGTTTGTGTGTGTGAAGGTTGAGAATAATGAGTTTGCTTCTTGGAAGATGATTGGGGTTTGTCAGAAGTAGATGGAGACTTTGTTGGATTTGAGCTTTCAGCATTGGTAGTGGGTTTGGCTTTCTTGGCTTCTTGTGCTTTCTCCCCCTTCTGAGAATCAGGATCCTGATCCTCAGACCTTTGTCGTTTAAGTTATGCTTTTCTGCAAGCACGCTCCTCTTTAGCCTTTTTCCTGGCGTTAAATGAATCAGAGAGAAAACTTACCAGACTTGTAAGTTGAGAGAGAGAGAGGTTTCTATAGATGATAGCTTTAAATCCACATTTGAAGTGCATGCAGTTGTTTTGGAGACGTCTTTAGAGGATAGAGAATTGATTCTGTCAAGCATGGCCTTCTGGAAAACAGCCATGTCGGATTTCTTTACCAGAGAGGACTCAGAAGTTTCTTCAGAGCGATGAACAACTTTAATAATTTTGTTGAGATCTGCCATTAAAGAACTATATTCATCAACCGAGATGGTGACCTCTGGAGTTGGGATTGCATCAGGGATGTAAAAGATAGCCTCAGAGTTATCCTGGATGCCTTTATGCAAAGAAGAGAAATGATCAGAAGCTTGGTTCTGATGAGCTTCTGTGGTTGTAGAAATAAGCTCTCTGAGCGCCTCCAGAGTTTGTGTATGCTGTCTTTGTTCGTTCTGAATTGCCAGAAGAATGGTATTTTGAGAATCCAAGGAGAGTTTTAGATCCTCCACAGATCTCTGAATTTTATCACCAAATGCCTGAAACGCTGCATTGGTGACAAATTCAGAATGTGTAACTGGTGTTTCTCCAATACATGGAGCCCCTTCATTCTCGCGTTCAGAGAGGCCCTCATTCACACCTGTTTTGACGTTGAGTGTGGAGGGACTTCCATCCTGTCTTCGAGGGCTGTGATTAACAGGCACCTCTTCGGTTGTTCTGATTTTCTCAACAGAATCCTCATCATCATAGGATGAGGTGCTGAAGACAATGTGCTTACCTTGATGAAGTGTAAACACTCCGGTAAGTGGTGCGTCCTGTGGCTGTAACCCCTCTGATGGGATTTCCTCAGCTTCTAAACTATCAGAAGATATGGACTTATCTTCTGAGGTTCCTATGACTTTGTTGGTCACAGAGACATCAACATTGTGTGGGGAGGTTGGCGAGTTCTGGGGCAAATGAACTCTTATATTATCATCATCATTCTGTTGAGAGAATGATGAAGAAGAGGTTTCCCCGGTTGTGCTTGATGCAGAGGATGAAGAATTATCCTCTGATCGGATGGTTTCTGGGTGGTTTGGACTAGGTGGTCCTTGTTCAATGAAAGTAGATGTGTTGACATCCAACTCAACAAATGTGGGATCCCTTTGGATAGAAGGAGAGTTACGCTCAAATGTGTCTCTATGGACATCTTCAGTACCCTCTTGCATTAAGAGGTCGGCATGGGTAGAAACACTCGGATTTGCACTCGTATTCTTTTCAATTTCAGCCTCACTTGACCCCTTACTTCCTACATCTGGCTCTAAGAACTCTGGGGTAGATATTCTCTGTTATGAGAATACCATAGAGCGTTTATAAGATTGAAGATAAAGAGAGGTGGAAGGAATAAGGTCAAGCATATACCTGGAGAGTTCCCTTGGAGATGTATAGCCGTTGATGTCGATGGTTGGTTTATGGGAGCACATTGAAGCAATTTTGCAGAATGGTTGGATCATAGGAGCTTTAAGAGCACCAATCGCTGGATATGTGAACAGAGACAAAAACCTTGGAAACATCAAAGAAGGTAGTGGTTTTCCTTGATTCTGGAGAGATACTTTGGTGTGAACAGCGACTTTGATCTCTTGAAAGACGAGACTTGCGTAATCCAGAGGACGGTTGAAGTTAGGGGTGCTCATGGGTTGGGTTGATCGGGTTTGAGGTGTTTTGACTAATCAACCCAATGTTGTCGGTTTGAGAATTTTTCAACCCAACCCAACCCAACCAAAAGGTCAACCCAACCCAACCCAACCCGTTCGGGTTGATCGGGTTAATCGGGTTGGTCGGGTTGATAGTTTGGTATAACAAAATATTCAGCTAACATTGAATAACTCACAATTTCTTTTTCATCATCTGTCATTTGGTACAACTTATCTATACTTCTTGAAGTTGAAGTATATTACATCCAATTAATTTTTCTCAATATATATACTAATATATACAAATGATTTATGTAAAGATAGATAATAGATTGAAAATATATGTATACGAGAAGAATGCATGATGGGTGTAATTGTTTAATTTACATATTAATAGAGATTCAATAATTATATTAAACCCAAAATATAAAAGGATATCGGGTTCATCGGGTTGGTCGGGTTCATATAAAAGTAACCCGATATCAACCCAATACCCACGGTTTGAAGATTTTATAACTCGATTAGGCATCGGGTTGCTTTGGGTTGAGTTATTTTGCATCGGGTTGGGTTGGGTTGATCGGGTTGGTCGGTTTGGTCGGTTTTTTGAGCACCCCTAGTTGAAGTACATTCCATACATAATTGTAAGGATGTTTCTGCTGGTTTGGTCTTGAGAGCCAATTTTGCATGTAAGGTTTTTGTTGAGAATGGAGATAAGGGTATTCCACATAGGGGGCAGTTTCTTGCGCTTGAATTCAGAAAGTTTGGATAATTGCTCATTGTAACCCAAAAATTGAATGAATGAGAGCAAGGCTTCAGGGGATGGATTCTGGTCTAGGGCAGGGTTTGGCACAATCTCATCATGATTTTCAAGTGTAGAGGAAGGCAAGTGAAAATACCTGGTAATTTTCTTCTTGGTGATGGGTATTTCCACAGCATTTTCAGGGGTATTTGGATGACTAAAGTTTCCACGCAGGGTTTCTTCATTAGCGATATACATGGATTGCCACACTTCTTGGACATAGAGCTCAGGAACATTTGGATTTGTCAGGGTTAGAGCACGGTTCAGTTGATGTTGTTAAAGAAATTCAACTAGGATTCTGAATTCAGCCAAATAGGTGTTGGGATCGAGTAGAACCTGCACATTGTTTGCCTTCAAAGGCAATTTGACGATTGGAACATTGTCAGCGGTGGAATCAACAAGACGACCTTCATCGTCATTGACATTTGTGTTTGCAAGGTGGGAGGCCATTGAAGATTGGTTAGGTAGCTTGTGGAAGAATTACTGTGGGGAAGCAAATACTGTAGAAATCGCGAGGAAGAAGACGAGATACTGTGTATAGGGTTTATATATGAGAGATGTTGAAAGCTAGAGGATTTTGGTGGAAAGGGAAGGGTTTTTGAATTTGGGGAAAAGAGAAAAACGATTCAGTTATGCTTAGGTAAGCACTCAGTCGTGTAGTCATGCAATCACACGATGAAAGACACATGTAAAGCATAAACCGCGTGATGAGTCACTGAAAGGTTTATTAAAGATAAACCGTTTGATTATCCCAAAAAAAAAATTAGAAACAGAATAATAAGAAAATTAAATTAATTTGATTAAATCAATTTTGTTATTAATCATTTCTAATGAATTTAAAATCAGACATTGGGAAAAAAAAATTTGAATCCAAATGAAAGTTTAAGATTTTCATAGTCAAATGTTTCTTAAGAAATTAATAAATAATAAGAAATTTTTTAATTAACCTTGACGGGAAGAGTTAAAAAAAATAGACTTATTTATGTTTAAAATTTCAGAAGAAAAATAAGATGACAAAAAAAAATATTTGACCTAAGAATGTCAAAAGAACAAAATTTTCAAGAAAAGATTAAGTTAAATTTGAAAATTCTGAATAACCTTGACGGCAAGAGTTAATTAGAAGAAACAAATCTAAAATAATCATTTTAAGAAAAGAGTGTTCAGAGGACAGCTAACAGAAGTTAGACTTAATTTTTCTCCCCTTTGAAATAAGCTCGAAGCTCCCCCTCAGAAGTTGTACCAATCTCCACCTTCGCTTTTCAAGAGATGCTTCCTTTCTGTGATCACTTGGATATAAAGGAATAAGAAACTTCAACAGAGATGGTCAGAGGCTTCTGAATGCTTCTGGATAAAATCATCAGAATCAATCAGAGGTCTTTGATCCGTTCTGAGTAATAAAAGGAATTAAGATTTACATGTTTATCATTCCCAACTTGCTCATCAAAAAATAAAAACGCTTCTCATCCAGAGCTTTTGTAAAAATATCAGCTAGTTGATAATCAGTAGAGACAAAATACATTTCAATTGTGCCCTTCTCTACATGATCTTTGATAAAATGATACCTGACATCAATGTGCTTTGTTTTGGAGTGCTGGACTGGGTTTTCAGTAATGGCAATGGCACTTTCTGAATCACATAAGATGGGAATTTTATCATATATTAGTCCATAGTCTCTGAGTTGAGTCTTCATCCAAATAACTTGTGAACAACAACTAGCAGCAGCAACTTATTCAGCCTCTGCAGTAGATGTGGATACACAATTTTGTTTCTTGGATGTCCAACTAATAAGTCTATTTCCCAAAAGTTGACAACTACCAGAGGTACTTTTTCTGTCCAGCTTACATCCTGCATGATCAGAATCTATATATGCCATTAAATCAAACCCATAATTTTTAGGATACCAGAGACCCAATGAGGGAGTTCCCTTTAAGTATCTAAAAATTCTTTTAACAGCGGCCAAATGAGATTCTTTTGGACTGGCTTGATAACGAGCACAAAGACAGGTGGCAAACATAATATCTGGCCTACTAGCAGTTAAATACAGAAGAGACCCTATCATACCTCTGTAGCCCGTGACATCTACTGGTTTCCCAGAAGGATCAGGACCTAGTTTCATACTAGGAGAGATAGGTGTTTTCATAGGTGATGAATTCTGAAAATGAAATTTCTTTAACATGTCAGAGACATATTTAGTTTGATTAATAAAAATACCAGAGGTACTTTGCTTAACCTGGAGTCCTAGAAAGAATGTTAGTTCTCCCATCATACTCATTTCAAATTCAGTTTCCATCAATTTAGAAAACAAATCAACTTCTGTTTGATGAGTAGAACCAAAAATTATGTCATCCACCTAAATTTGAACAATAGTTAACATACCTTTGCCTCTTTTGATGAAAAGTGTGGTATCAATTTTATCTTTTTCATACCCTTTGCTGATCAGAAATTTTGATAAACGTTCATACCAGGCTCTGGGTGCTTGCTTCATGCCATACAGAGCTTTGTTAAGGAGATAGACGTATTCTGGATGTCTTGAATCTTTAAAGCCAGCAGGTTGTTCAACATACACTTCTTCTTTGATATTTCCATTTAGAAATGCACATTTAACATCCATTTGATAGACTTTAAAGTTTTTGTAAGCAGAGAATGCCAGAAAAAGTCGTATCGCCTCTAGTCTTGCAACATGAGCAAAGGTTTCATCGTAATCAATACCTTCTTCTTGACAATAACCTTTTGCCACCAGACGAGCCTTGTTTCTGATCACAATTCCGTCTTCATCCTTTTTATTTCTGAAGACCCACTTAGTACCAATAGCAACCTTGCCTTTTGGTAATAGTACTAAGTTCCAAACTTTGTTACATTCAAATTGAAGTAACTCCTCCTGCATTGCTTCTACCCAACTAGGTTCAACTAAGGCTTCATGAACTTGCTTGGGTTCGATCATACTAAGAAAGTTGACATAGAAAGCTTCATTTGCTGTAGCAGATCGTGTTTTGACACCCTTAGAAGGATTACCAATGATAAGATCTGGAGAGTGTGATTTAGTCCATTTCTTCATCCTTGTTTGTGGTATTGGTTGAGCCTGAACTTCTGTGTCAGAAGATGAAATAACTTCTTCTGGAGATACTAATTCTGAGTTTCTTGCTTCTGTCTCCCCCTCAGATGATGGACCAGAAGAAACTTCTAGACAATCAGATGGAACAGAAGGAAAGAAAGAGTTTGGTTCAGAAGAAGTAGGACCAGAAAGAGTTATGCCAGAGGTATGAAGAACTTCAGGTATGCTTAAGGATGGAGTTGGTTCGGACAATATTTCTTCGCCCAGAAAATCTTGAAAAATAGCATCAATCTCGGATTCTCTGGATCCTGAAAGATAGTCAAAAGTGATAGTATTAAGTTTGAGTTCTGAAGAGGAATATTCAGAAGTCAGTTGTGTTTGATCATCAAAATCAATGTTAATGCTTTCCATAACTGTTTTAGTTCGTAAGTTAAAAACACGAAAAGCTCTGGAATTTAAAGAATATCCTAAGAATTTAGTTTCATCTGATTTTGGATCAAACTTGCCAAGTTTGTCTCTGTCATTTAAGATAAAACACCTGCATCCAAAAATATGAAAGAATTTGACAGATGGTTTTCGTTTGTTAATAAGCTCATAAGAGGTTTTGAGATGCCTCTTGACGGTTATGGAACGATTCTGAGTAAAACAAGCAATGGCTACAGCTTCTGCCCAGAAGTAAATGGGAAGTCCAGAAGCTGCAAGCATCGTTCTGGCTGCTTCAACCAAAGTTCTGTTGCGACGTTCAACGACACCATTCTGTTGGGGAGTGCGTACAGCAGAGAAGTTATGAGTCATTCCATTTTTAGTAAAGTAAGCTTCAAGTTTGACATTCTTGAATTCAGTACCATTGTCGCTTCTTAGCTGTTGAATCTTTTGGTGTAAAAGAACTTGGATTCTGGTCATCATATTCTGGAGTACGATTGGTACATCTGACTTCTGTCGAACAAAAACAAAGCCAAGTATACCTGGAAAATTCATCAATAAGTACCAGTATATATTTTTTACCAGAAAGACTCTGAATTGCAATGGGACCACAGAGATCGACATGTAGCAATTGTAGAAGGAATAGAGAAAATTGGAATTCCATTTGAATGTCTGGATGTATAAAAGTTTTTCGTTTTTCAGAAGGAATAGAGAAAATTGGAATTCCATTTGAATGTTTCTGAACATTCATACCAGATGCTCTTATCTCCAGAGATTCATTTGTAAATAAAAATGGGGCATCTTTATTTTTAATAACCTCTGGAAATTTAGCATAGATAGGAGATTGGTGTTCAAAATGAGAAAGATATGTTTCTGAATTGTCCAAGAAATCCTCACTCTGATCATCATTTTCCCAGGGATATGTGACTTCTTCTAATTCCTCTTGAACTTCAGCTAGATTTAAATCAATTATGGAACAAGGAGATATCTCTGGATTGTTTTCTAACTTTTTTTGTTTGTCATTTTCAAGTTTAAAACAATTATCTAGAGTCAAGAGAAGATCATTTTCAAAACTAAGTCTTAATTTTTCCTCTGCTTGAATAGGAATAAACGCATCAGCCTCTGGATTCCATTTTATAAGAACACTTGAACCAAACTTGAAAATATCATCTTTCTTCTGAACTTTATTTAAATCAATATTAGCTTTTCCAGACGAATATATAATATTTTTAAACTTAAGTTTTCTCTGATGATGATTATTATCAAGTTTAGATCGTTTAAAGCATGATTGTTCATAAAGAATTGGAAACACAAGCTTCTGTTGTTTTCCCATATGAAAAACAGAGTTTAAACAAGACTTCTTTTCACACGTGTAGGGATCTAAATCTTCAAACCCGATTCCAGACCTTCCTACTTGTGTACTAATTTTCTCATGAACTTTTTGAGCATCCAGATATGTTTTGATCTGGTGCGTTTTGTTTTGAAGTTCAATATATAAAAATTCTCTCTCTTTTTGAAAATAGTTTTTAAGTGCTACATAATTTAATCTGTCACTTTCCTTAATTTGAATTTCCTTATCTTTTTCTTTCAGAAGTTTCTTAAAACTTAAGCGCTCCTTTTTTAACAAAACTTCTGTGTCTTTCAAGTTTTTAGAAATCTTCTCTTTTTGCGTGTCAAGTTCCAGTTTCTCTTCTGTTAAGATATCCATTTCTCTTTTGTAAATATCTCTTTCCCTTTGTATTGTGGAAAGAGTTTTCTCAATACCTTTTCGTAACTTCTTTTCAATTGTGAGCTTTTGTTTAAGTTCCTCAAAATTATTTGACAAAAGAACAATTGTATTCTCAAGTTCAGACGAGTCAGAGGAATTACTAACCGGTGACTCAGAAGGCTGTTCTTCTGATTCATTTGTATTTGCCATCCCACAGAACATGCCCTCATCACTGCTGGACTCATCTCCGAGCCAGTTCTCTTTCTCTGCATAGTGGGATCTTTCTGTGACATTATACTTGTATTTGTTTTTGTAATATATTTTGTCTTTATCCAGAGCCCCTCTGCAATCTTTCGAGTAATGTCCCGGCTTGCCACATCTGTAACATACATCTTTCTTTTTCTTCATTTCTTCTTCCTTCTTCTCTGTTTCTGTCTTTTCAGATCTCTGAACCTCTTGCTTAGAATTTTGAGTAGAAGAACGATCAAACCTTCTATTTCCTTGAAAATTCCTATTTCCAAACCGATTTGTAAACTGTTTGGTTATAAGAGCCAAAGAATCAGCAAATGCCTTTATATCATCATCAGAATCAGAATCTTCTTCTAGAGCAGCTTTTGATATGAATGCCTTGCTTTTCATTCTTCTATCTTCACTTTTTCTTCTGATCGTTCCCTTTGATTCAGAAATCAAAGCCAGAGGACCACCTATTGTTGTTTTCTTTTGTACAACTTCCTTCTCATGAGCTTGAAGTGTTCCAAAAACGTCATGTAGAGACCATTGCTGAAGATCTTGATTGGCTTGTAAAGACATGGAGAGGTTTGACCATTCTGGATTTAATCTCTTCAGAAATAAGACATTATTGTCTTCCTTTGATCGAATGATATCACATCTTTTGCATAGATTTATCAGATTGTTAAATCTATGAAAAGTTTGTTCCAGAGATTCATCAGAAATGGCCTGGAAGCTGTTGTATTCATTCAGAGCCTGAGCTCTTCTGTTTTTTTTCATTTTAGCACCACCTTCCAGAAGATTTTCTAGTTGATCCCATAATTCCTTGGCAGTATCACAGGAATCCAGAGATTGAAAAATCTCATTGTGAATGACCATGATAAGAAGAGTTTTAGCCTTTTTGGCTAGTTCAACTTTGGCTTTTTTTTCATCAGACCAGTTTCCCTTTAGCTTTGGAACTTGTCTGGCAAGAATTTCATCAGTATTGGTCGTTGCTGGAATTCGTGAAATAATAGACATAGGAACCAGAGGACCATTTTGAATGATTGGAAATAGATCAGCATCCAGTCCCTCGTAGAAATTCACCATTTGAATTTTCCATTGAGGATATTCATCACGTATGAGAGTAGGAGGGTTCGTCAACGATCCAGAAGTATAAACAGAATTCAGATTTGAATTTGCCATTTTGTTCTTAGAAAGCAGAGAATCGAGAAGAATATAAAGAAAAATTGATTTGAAATTTTAAACAATTAAACTTCAATTGAATTGAATAACAGAATGATCGGCTTACTAATTCTTCCAAATTTTAACTACAATTACCACTGTTTTTGGAGAAAATTACTATGAATTAATAAAATCTCATAAAACAGGGTAGAATTATGAACATTAGTTAAAACAGAAAATTACTGCAGGAATGAAGAGAGAAATTTCCAAATTAGGAGATCTAATAATCAACAGATTGATTAGATGGCTCTGATACCAATTGTTGGTTCCAGATTTCTTCTTCAATGATTAATCAATAAATTCATATTTCAAAAAGTAAGCGGAAGCAATTAATATTGACTAATCAACAGTAATAAGAACAGTAGAAGAATTGAAGAACATATCAACTTTGAATAATAATCTGAGGATCGAATACAAGTAATTAAGAATTGTGCGCAAAACTATTCTTCATTAATGATCTTCAAAATCGACAACTTTTACATTAGAGAAAAGATCTATTTATACACATAACAGAATGTAAAAGTCAACATCATAACCTATTACAAACTGACACGTATGAGATGGGAGCGTGTAACAAACTAAACAGTTGTAAAAGGGTAGACATGCTGGAAGTATGTGCCACGTCATGTTCTTCATCTTATGATTCATACTTTCAATGTGTAACAGTAATTAACTTGTACACTAAGGAAGTTAATATGACACTGTTAGAACACACAGGATTACCGGAATCAAACAAATGAACACACAGAATATTTGTTGAAAGCGTGAGATTTATGGGAAGGAGTTCATCTCCTTTTATAGTGCCCATGCATGGGATGCATGTGGACAGCTGTCAACGATTCATTAGCTGGAAGTATATCTGATGGACAAAGGAAGAGGTCACTCTCTTTGTACTAGGATAATGGATGAACCATTCTTTGTAGCACGCAATGTCAGATAACTTTATCTTCTTTTCTTCATGCTCTGTGAAGTCCCATCAAACCTTTTAGCTAAAAGACAAACATCCCTTTTATAAGAATAAAAGAGAATGTCTTTATTTAAGGTTTGCTTCCCAAGTTCTTGCTGCCCACATATCTTGCATTTATTGTGAGTCAAGAAATTATCTCTGAAAATTGCTAAGTGATATATGGAACCATGTATCAAATCGGTTAGTGCCTTGTAAGGTTGGAGATGATAAGAGTACACATTGCTTGGTGATCTTCATTTTTCACTAAGTGTTGGCAAGTGTACATCCTTGTATTGGGGACTTGTTATCACAACCTCAAGTAAAGGCAACAGCAATTTTCGGTGACCATGTGTACATTATCGGTGACCCAATGTATGAATCGGTGACCCAATTCATCGGTTACCCAATTATACATCGGTGACCTTATCTATCACTTCGGTGACCTTCATCCAAGATCGGTGACCCAAACAGTCAGGTCGGTGACCTGTCTGATGACCCAATCTGTTAGGTCGGTGACCAATCTACATTGGTGATTTCGGCAAGTGATCTGAATATTAATGTTAGTTGATACATCAAAAAATCCACATTTTGATGTACAACCCTTGATTGAATAGTCTTTGATTCTCCAATACCTGAAGCATATTTCAGACCTTCAAAAGAACCTGTAAAAAGATCAATTAAATAATAGAGAAGGTTCATCACCAAATCATCGGTGATCCAACAATCTCCCCCTATTTGATGATGATACCTGTATGTTAGAAAGAAATACTTTTGACCCTTTCTATTTTTCTTTTGGGTTCTTTTGACTCAGATTTTTTTTAAACTGAGTATGTACAATATAAATATAAGTATAAGTATGTGTATGTGCAAAGGAAAAAATAAAGTTATGAACAAGAATTAGGATGAAGAAAAGTATGAACTTTTATTAATCAACACACAGGATTGTACAACACACAGAGTACATGATTAATAAAGTTCATACTATATGTAGAATATTCAAGGAGTGGGTTCTCTTCTTTTTTGCTCATCCAATATAAGCCTTGTGATTCCATGGTCTTCAACCGGAGGCACACCTAGAATAGCAGAGAGGAAAAAGCTGTGAGCCCTTGGAATGTCAGAAGCTCTGAAGAAACCTATGTTTCCAAAGATGTCTTCAAAGAACACCCCAAGTTCAGGTTCAGTTATCATAGTTTGCTCCGGGTACGCAACTGGAGTAGGAATGGAGAGATTTATACCCGAAGCATCTATCTTGATGTTTCTCTCATGAAGCATAGCAAAGTGCCCCTTTTTCTTATTCCTTGGGTGCAGGAATGACTTCTCCAGTGAGACCTTGCTGGATGAGATACATCTGCTGCCCTTCTAGTCTTGTTACTGCAATATCATGTTCCCTTTGAATTTTAGTCATCTTGATAAAGAATTTTCGGAGTGTATCAAGTACAAACTCTTTGTACTTGCTTTTACTCTTGGACACATGATTGCCAATTTCCAACCATTCAGTAATCCCCAAGACCTCCAACCATTCTATCTCATAAGTTTTGTTGAGTGAGTCAGCTCTTTTTATGGTGATAAGCAACTTAGGAGAATTTTTGGTTGGAGGGTGAATGGTGGCACCGATGATCTTAGAATCATCCTTTCGATTTTTCAGCCTCCTCTTGAACCAATCAATCTCCTTGGTTTTCTTGGCTTCTGCAACAGTCTTCACAGCTTCAGAATTTTTCTTTATGATTTCAAGCTCATCTTTCTGAGCTTGAAGAGCATCGGCGACCATGGCATGAGTAGCTTCATCTTGAGCTAACTTGAGTACATTTGTCTGATCGTACTCAAGTTGAGCCCTTATTGTTTCCTCCCTTTCAGCTTCAGTAAGAATAACTCCAAGGGGATCGGTGAGTGAAGGGGCAGGCTGCAATTGAAGAGAATCTGCTTCAGGACCTCTGGATCTTTTCTTCTTCTTTTGCTCTTCACGCTGTTCATCATGAGAAAGAGGCTTCTTTCCCTTAGCTTTTTCAAGTCTTTTCTTCTCATTTTCTTCTTCAGTCTCTTCAAGGGATCGAGCACTGACACTCTCCCCCTCAATTGTTGCATTAGCTAACTCGGTGACCACGTGAGGAGTCACCTCGGTGACCAAGGGAGGGTCACGTCGGTGGTTGTGGCTGTGATCTCGGTGACCATAGCAGTATCGGTGGCTGTGGTCTCGGTGGCCATGGCAAGATCGGTGGCTGCAGCTGCTGGATCGGTGGCTGTGACTGGATCGGTGGCTGTGGCTTCTGCTTTCTCTAATTTCTCCCCCTCAGTGGTTGAACCCTTGAAACCCACTGAAGAAAGAAAACCCTTGATCTTTGCAACATCAGAGCAAAAACCACCCATTTTCTTCTCTACCCTTTGAAGTACGAACCGATCTTTATCTTTAAAGAAAGTGTCACCAACGTCAAGTTCAACTGTTGAAGGAGAAGTTGGGGCCTTTTCAATTTTCGAGTGAAGAGAGACAAGAGACTGCAAAATTGTCTGTTGGTTAAGAAGGATGGATGCTATGTCGGTGGCTTGTTTGTCAGAGGCATTGCAAAGCTCTTGGATAGAGGAAGTCACTGAAGCTTGACTTGAGAGAAATCCTTGCTGAAGATCAAGGGCATCCATGTGCAGGAGATCCAAGCATGTCATAAGAGTTGGGTGACTCACCGACAACTCTTCAACGCTTGATCTAAAAGTAGTAGAATGAGAGGTCATTCTTTCCATCTCCTTATTTGCATTATCTTCCAAAACTTCAACCCTTCGAATAGTATCACGAGAAAAATTGGTGAAAGCTTTGATAAGATCATCTCCTTGTTGAGAAGTCATGGGAGCAGCTGGTTGAGGCTTAGGTGGCTGATCATCATCATCATCATCATCACTAGAAGAGTAATCCACCAAACCTGTAGGTTTAACTGGGGGGGACCTCGGAGAATGAGGAGATGTGGGGGAGACACGTCTAGGAGAGTGTCGATGAGGGAAGTCCTCAAGAATGGGTTCCTCAATAGCCTTGTCATGTACGGGAGACGTACGTGAACAAGGTGTAGTCTCGGAAAATAAGAAGTTAGTAAAGTGGGATGCTCCATCAAGTGCACCTGGTTGTGATGCACTCTCATGTGGAGTTTGGAAGAAGAGCTGTGAGAGCTCAAAGGGTGGTGAAGAGACGCCTTGGATGGGAGACTCCAAGTCATCTTCATCAACTAATGAGAAAGTTGATGAAGGCCTAGTAGGGATATCCCTATGTACAACCGTGTCCTTTTGGGAGGGCATGGAGGAGCTGGGAAGGGTTGAGTGTTCCGTGGGTCTAGTGAGGATATTTTCAACACCCACTGACTTTTAGGAGTCGGTGGGTGGCTTATGTGTTATGACCCTTTGGGTACCCTTGGACTTCTTTGAAGAAGTCCTTGGGGGCTTTTTGAGTTTCTCCGCTTTTGGGGTTTTGATGCCTGGGTAGAAGCCAAAGGTGCTTTTGGGGTTTTGATGCCTGGGTAGAAGCCAAAGGTGCTTTTGGCTTCATGGCATCGGTAGGTACGGAGGTAGATGTGCCCGACACCTTGGATCTCTTTCGAGATTTGGGCACATCGATGACTCGAGGGGCAGAGGCTTCAGTGACAAAGGGTCTCCAAAGAAGGGGTTCATTCTCACCCCAAGCAAGAGTTGCATTTCTTGCAAACTCAATCATAGAAGGTCTAAGAGGGTTGTCAGTGGCCAAGACTCCCTTTTTCATAATTTGGTTGCCAACTTGATGAAGAGGGAGATCATATTCAATGTCATCCCTTTTCTCAAGTTTATCAGCAAGCTTGACATTTATAATAAGGGAGAAAAGGCGCTGAAATGGTACCTGAGATCGCTGATATGTTGAGAAGGAGGAGATCATTTCATTGAAGAAATAAGCTGCAAAGTCTATCCTCCTTTGAAAAAATAAGGCATGAGCCAGCTCGGTTATCTGAGATGGTTCCTGATCTGGACCTCCTGTCTTCTTGCTCAAGCAAAGAATAAGGTGGGCAAAGAATAAGTTCCAAATGCTTCCCATATTCTTTCTTAGCAGTGTACCAGGACCCTTGGATTTTGGACCCCTCTTTTCTTCAATATAATTCAGAACTGACACCACCTGTTGGTGTTCGTTCCCAAGTGGAAAAGTCTCATATGAGTCATAAGAGGGAAGGTGGAGGATTTTACGTACATCTTCAACATCGAAGACCACGTCAGGTTCAGCATCACTTAGGACAGATGCTATTATTTGATCTGAGGAAGCATCAAATGTGCAAGTCAACCAGAAGTTACCCAGAAGAAACTTACTCATCTTGGGTTTTGCAGTTAGAGCATACTGAAGAGGGCACCTTTGAAGAAACCAACATACATCATTGTATTCTGGGTGAGCTTTGTCTGTTCCGATTCGACCAAAGTAGTTGCATGCAGGGAAGGAGAGTGATCCAAAGGTGAGGGTTTGTTCTTCAGAAGCGTTGGGAGAGTTTGATGGGGACGCCATTGAAAAGCTTCGAGGAAGTTGCAGCTGTGTTCTTGAAGTTGAGAGATGGAGAAGAAGAATGCGAGAAAGAAGGTAAGTGAAAGTGGGGGGAAACGGTTATATAGGAGAGAAATTTCAACTTTCAAAAGCAATGATGATCTGAGGTGATTGAAAGGTCAGAATTCTAAGGGTTTTTATGGTTGAATTCGGCGCATGCTTTCTGACACTAATGACGTTGATGATGTCATTACGGATAAGTTCAACGAATCTTAGTCACCAAGAATGGTAATCTAAGGGTTATCTTTTAAAGGATAAGGAACGCGAAGGGTTTAAGAGGTGACGTCGGTGAGTGGTACAACGTCGGTGGATGATGGTACAAACGTCGGTGGATGGGAGAGACAGTCGATGAGTGTATGGTGAGATGAACGTCGGTGGGTGAGATGAACGTCGGTGGGTGAGATGTCGACGTCGGTGAGTCGTTACCGTCGGTGGATGGATGGACGGAGACCGTCGGTGGATGGTTGAAGTGGACAACGTCGGTGGATGGCTTCGATGGATGGCCTTGGTGGATAACCTCTGTGGCTATGCGATGTCGGTGGGTTGTTTAGAGGTAAACGTCGGTGGCGTCGGTGGGTGAGATATATGGTTTAGGGTTAGGGTTTCGAAGGTGTATGGATTATATATATATAGAGAGAGAGAGCGATAGTGAGGTGGAGAGAGAGAGAAGACGTCGGTGAGTGAGTTACTGACATTATGTATATATATATATTTATTTATATATATATAAATATTATATAATATATATATATATATATATATTTATTTATATATATATATAAATATTATATAATATATATATATATATAACATACATAAATGTATATAATATATATACATATAATATATATATAAATATAAATATACATATTACATATAATATATATATATATATTAGTCTATATTTATCATACCTAATTTACCGATGAGGAACTTGAACCTTGCTTCATCAAGATGCTTTGTGAACAGATCAGCTAATTGATACTCAGGGGAATAAAGTGTAGTTCCACATCACCTTTAGAGACATGGTCTCTTATAAAGTGATACCTGATATCAATGTGCTTTGATCCTGAATGAAGCACAGGATTGTTGGCAATGGCTATTGCACTTGAGTTGTCACACAGTATTGGGATCTTTGAGAAAATTTGAATATAATCACACAGTTGATTTTTCATCCACAATATATGTGCACAACAACTTCCAGCAGCCACATATTCTGCTTCAGCTGTAGAAGTAGACACTGAATGTTGTTTCTTACTTGACCAGCTCACAAGCTTTCCACCAAGTAATTGACAGCTTCCAGTTGTACTTTTTCTGTCTATTTTTGAGCCTGCAAAATCAGAATCAGAGTACCCGATGAGATCGAAACCTGAGTCTTTGGGATACCAAAGACCCAGATTTATGGTACCCTCCAGATACCGAAAAATCCTTTTCACAGCAACTAGATGTGATTCTTTAGGATTTTCTTGGTATCGAGCACACAGACAAGTAAAAACGTTATATCAGGTCTACTTGCAGTAAGATAGAGAAGAGATCCTATCATGCCTCTATAATTTGTGATATTAACAGAGACACCATCAGGATCAGAATAAAGTCTAAGAGGAGGAGCCACAGGAGTTTTCATGGTAGAGCAAGTATCAAGTTGCAACTTTTTCAGAAGGTCTTTAATGTATTTACTTTGATTAATGAAAATACCTTCTGGAGACTGTTTTACTTGCAAACCAAGAAAGAAAGTTAACTCCCCCATCATGCTCATTTCATACTCTTTTTGCATGAGGGAGCTAAAGTCATCACACAAGGATTCATCGGTGGCTCCAAAAATAATATCATCAACATAAATTTGAACAAGAATGATATTACCTTGTGATTTCTTGAAGAAGAGAGTGTTGTCAACTTTGCCTCGTATATACTCATTTTTAAGAAGATAGTCTGAGAGAGTATCATACTAGGCACGAGGAGCTTGCTTCAGTCCATACAGAGCTTTATCTAGCCGATACACATGATATGGATGGACTGGATCTTCAAACCCAGGTGGTTGCTTCACATACACTTCTTCAGCTAGTTGACCATTCAGGAAGACACTTTTGACATCCATTTGGAATACCCGAAAATTCTTGTAAGCTGCATGGGCAAGAAACATTCGGATAGCTTCCAATCTGGCAACAGGAGCAAAAGTTTCATCATAATCAATTCCTTCCTCTTGCCGATATCCTTGAGCAACCATCCTTGCTTTATTTCTTATGACAGTTCCTTCTTCATCCATCTTATTTCGGAACACCCACTTTGTTCCAATAATAGTTTTGTTAGATGGACCAGGAAGTAACTTCCAGACTTTGTTTCTCTCAAATTGTGAGAGTTTTTCTTGCATGGAAATTACCCAGCTAGGATCAGCTAGAGCTTCATTTATCAGCTTAGGCTCAACAATAGAAACAAAGTTAACATATAAGCACAGGTTGCTTATGCCTCTCCTTGTTTTTACACCAACTTGAGGATCACCTATGATTTGATCTATTGGATGATCCATGGTCCACTTTAGTGCAGGAGGCAAGGGAGGAGGCATAGAAGAAGATGAGGTAGGAATTTGAGATGTGAGGGTAGGTTAGTGGGAGATATGGTGTTTAGGTGGGTTTGATCTCCTGTAGAGTCAGTTTCAGGAGGTGGAGAAGAAGGAGAGAGTTCTGGAGATAATGTGGTGTTTATGGGAGGCTGAGAAGAGTTGTTATCTTGTTGACTTGAAGGATTGGGTTGAGAGGAGGATGGAATTTCACCAACACATGAGTTTATCCATAGATTCATCTATGCATTGTCTTCTCAGGTTGAAGATTCTGAAGGCTCTTGAGGAGAGAGTAGCCCATGAAAATTCCATCATCTAACTTTGGATCAAATTTTCCAAGTTGTTCCCTATCATTTAGCATGTGACAAACACAGCCAAATACATGGAAGAAGTCAACTTCATGTTTCCTAGCATGGAAAACTTCATAAGGAGTCTTGTCATGCCTTTTGACTATGATAGAGCTATTTTGAGTAAAGCATGCAGTGTTAACTGCTTCAGCCCAAAAATAGGTTGGCAACTTGGATTCACTCAGCATTGATCTTGCAGCCTCACACAGCGTCCGATTCTTTCTTTCAACAACACCATTTTGCTGAGGAGTGCGTACAGCAGAGAAGTTCTGAGAGATTCCTTTTGAGTCAAAGAAATCTTCCAGAGCAGCATTTTTGAATTATGTGTCGGTATCACTTCTGATAGACTTCACCAATTTACCATTCATATTTTCAATCTTTCTAGTAAACTTGATGATTTCTTCAGCAGCATCACTTTTGTGTTTTAGAAAGAACACCCAAGTATATCTAGAAAATTCATCGACGTTTACTAGCATATACTTTTTACCACCTAGACTAGGTGTGCTTACTGGACCACACAGATCCATGTGAAGCATTTGAAGAGGTTGAGAGATAGATGAGCATTGTTTTGTTTTAAAGGAAGTTCTGGTGAGTTTTCCTTTTTCACATGCTCCACACCCCAAAAACTATTTTTGGCATTCCAACAACTAGCTCTTTGTTGGAGAGTTTATTCAAGGTTTTAAAGTTTAGATGAGAGAACCTTTTATGCCACAGCCAACTTTGTTTGGCTAGTTCTTGAGAGAGGAGACACAAATATTCTCCAATAGCATCATGTTGATTATGTATACATCATTCAGTCGGGTTCCTGCTAGTACAATCTTATTCTGCACATCAAAGACCAAGCACACACATAGTTGAAACATGACCTTATAACCCAAATCACATATTTGGCTGATGCTCAGAAGATTGTACATTAGCCCCTCAACATGAGCTACTTTAGAGAAAGTGATGGTTTCATTTGATATGGTACCATAACCTTTGGTGACCCCTTTTCCATTTCCTCCAAAAGAAACAGTGGGTCTCTTTTCTTTTGAGAAGTTAGAGAGAAGAAGTTTGTTTCCGGTCATGTGCCTTGAACAACCGCTGTCCATGTACCATATATGATCTTTGTTTGGTACCTGCACTCAAAAACAAATTTAGACTTTTGGTACCCATTTTGAGGTCGGTCCTTTGGGATTTGAAGGCATTTTGTTTTTACGGATATCAAAATCTTTTGGGCAATTTTTAGCAAGATGGAGAGTGTTGCCACAATTGTAGCATTTCTTTATATTGAAGGCCCTTTTGAAATCCATATTATCAAAACTTTGAACAGAGGTTGATGAGTGAGAAGAGGAGGGGTGACCGACACCTGATCTTGGCCCAAGAATGCCTTTACCAAGATTTCTTGATTTCTTCAAGTTCACTGATCGAGGAATAAAATCAGTAACTATTTGAGATTTCCTTTTGGATAAAAAATTTCATTTAGAAATTTTTTTCTTTTAAGGAGAAAATCTTTTTAGAGTAGGGTACTCAGGAACATTTGATGACTCATGGGAGTATCTTGACTCATGGGAGTATCTTGACTCATGAACACTTAGAGAGTTTAAAAGTCTTTGGATAGGTTTGGGAGAAGAAGAAAAAGAGCTTGGAAGAGTTGAAACTTTTGAAGACTCAAGAGAGGATTCTTTAGCTTTAACAAAGACTCCAAACTTTTTGGCATTGGACTCTACTTTTAGCATGTCTAACAAATCTATTGAATGGACAAAAGTGGAATCCTCAGATGAGTAATCTAAAAGATCATCATCGTCATTGGAGAAGAAACCAACAAGAAAGCCTTGACACTCAGATGATGGAAGTGGAAGGTCAGAAGGTTGAGGATCATCTTTTCCATATCCAAGTCCAGACTTGTCCTTACAAGAGATTTGATCTAGAAGAATCTTTTCTAGATTTTTAGAAGATTTAGTCCATTTAAAAAGAACCTCCTGTTCCTTTTCAAGAGTATTGGAGATCTTTGTTTTCTCTTCAGAAAGGCTGTCATTTAAATACCTTAGGTTTTCTAGATCAGCTTTCATTTTGTCAAAGTCCTTGAGTTTAGAAAAGCAAGATAGAAGTTGATCATTTAAACATTTAATGTGCATGTCAGCCTTTTTCTTTTGATCCTTTAAATTGCAAAAGTCAATAGTTAAAGAATCAAAGGCATCAACATTTTGATCATCAGAGACAGAGGTAAAGGGATGTACCTGAGGCTTTGTTCCTGAAGCAGATCCCTCAGTAGAGACGAGAGCAGTGTAGAGTGACTTTTCCATGTCTTCCAACTCATCAATTTTGGCCATGAGGCACTTTGTGACATATTCACTCTCACTTTCAGAAGTTTGCTCATCTTCCCAGCAATGAGTCTCAGCAACCAAAGTTTTACCTTTACATTGGTTCCTTTCCTTTTCCCTCTTATATTTAGCTTTGTATTTCTTATACCTAGAGGTTTCTTTTGATTCATTTTCCTTAGAAAAGCGGCTATTTCTCTCTTCAGACTTCCTAAAAGATGATTTGGAGAAGTCATGGCCATAAGAAGAAGAAGATTTGAGATTAGAGGAAGCTTTGGATCTGCACTTAGAAGCAAATGACCCTTCTTTCCACAATTGAAGCATTCTTCATTTGCTTTGTCAAAAGAGAGTTTTGAGAAAAAGGTTTTCTTTGAAATTTAGAGCGATTTGAAGAAAATCTTTTATTCTTAAGGTTTCCAGCGATCATTGCCATACTATCAGAGAGTATGTCAATGGCTGATTCTTCTCCCTCATCATCAGCAACACTATAGTACGCATCTGATAGGTGAGATGAATCTTCTTTAATATCGTTTTCAGATTCAAAAGAAGGATAGGTGATTCTAGGAACACAAGAAGAAGATTTTGAATCACCTATTAAAGCAACAGAACAAGACTTGATATCTTTTATGAGAGATTTTCTCTGGTTCTTGGTTTGTTCATAATGAAGAAGAGTTCCATAGAGAGCAGTTAAAGGCATTATTTCTAAGTCCTTGGTTTGCTTAATGCAAGTACATATGGTTTCCTAGAAGTCTGGGAGGCAATCCATAAACTTGCAGAGAACCTCTTCGTTATCATAAATTTTTCCAAGAACCTTGAGATCATTTAACAGACAGTTAAAGCGATTAAAATAGACGCAGAGGGATTCTCCTTTTACATGGGAGAATAGTTCATACTTTCTAACAAGGCAGATTTTGTTGGATTTCTTAACTTCTTTCGTACCTTCATATAAGATACTCAAAGTGTCCCACATCTCTTTTGTAGTAAAAAGATTAAGAAGAGAATGATATACTTCATCAGGAAGAGATAATGCTAGAGTTGTTTTCACTTTGGTGTCTAATGCAACCAGACGTTTATCATCTTCATTATATTTGTTTGGTTGTTTGATGATATATCTGCCTGTTGCATCACTCCTATGTCATCAGACTCTATATCCTTTCCTTCTGTATCTTTTTGTGGGCCAAAGCGAGCCCATACTTTTGGAATGATAGGTCCCTCAAACAGAATTTTAGGATACCTACAATCGATCCCTTCCAAGAATTTTAGGATACCTACAATCGCCAAATGTACGATCAGACAAATGTACCAGCAATAGGATTTTGTAGAGCACCTTCAATAGATGGAGGGGTAGTAGCCATCACAGATCTAGTTTATTGAATTAAACTAAATACTCTGATACCACTTGTTAGTCCATGTTTAGAGATGGCTAACTAAAAGAGAGTTTGTAGGGGGGGGGTTGAATACAAAAACACAAAATTTACTCTTTTAAATTTTTTTAATATAAATATTAAAAATTTACACACAAAAGTTTGTTGCGGAAAAGAACAGACACACTATTCTAACAAACTTAAATACATGAAATTAACTTATACACTAAGGAAGTTAATTTAACAGTAATTAACTTGTACACTAAGGAAGTTAATATGACATTGTTAGAACACACAGGATTGTCGGAATCAAACAAATGAACACACTGAAGATTTGTTGAAAGCGTGAGATTTATGGGAAGGACTTCATTTCCTTTTATAGTGCCCATGCATGGGATGCATGTGGATAGCTGTCAAGGATTCATTAGTTGGAAGTATATCTGATGGACAAAGGAAGAGGTCACTCCCTTTGTACTAGGATAATGGATGAACCATTCTTTGTAGCACGCAATGTCAGATAACTTTATCTTCTTTTGTTCATGCTCTGTGAAGTCCCATCAAACCTTTTAGCTAAAAGACAAACATCCCTTTTATAAGAATAAAAGAAAATGTCTTTATTTAAGGTTTGCTTCCCAAGTTCTTGCTGCCCACGTATCTTGCATTTATTGTGAGTCAAGAACTTATCTCTGAAAATTGCTAAGTGATATATGGAACCATGTATAACATCGGTTAGTGCCTTGTAAGGTTGGAGATGATAAGAGTACACATTGCTTGGTAATCTTCATTTTTCACTAAGTGTTGGCAAGTGTATATCCTTGTATTGGTGACTTGTTATCAAAACCTCAAGTAAAGGCAACTGCAATTTTCGGTGACCATGTGTACATTATCGGTGACCCAATGTATGAATCGGTGACCCAATTCATCGGTTACCCAATTATACATTGGTGACCTTATCTGTCACTTCGGTGACCTTCATCCAAGATCAGTGACCCAAACAGTCAGGTCGGTGACCTGTCTGATGACCCAATCTGTCAGGTCGGTGACCAATCTACACTGGTGATTTCGGCAAGTGATCTGAATATTAATGTTAGTTGATACATCAAAAAAATCCACATTTTGGTGTACAACCCTTGATTAGATAGTCTTTGATTCTCCAATACTTGAAGCATATTTCAGAACTTCAAAAGAACCTGTAAAAAGATCAATCAAATAATAGAGAAGGTTCATCACCAAATCATCGGTGACCCAACAGTAACGGCTGTTAAATTTTTCCGTTAACTTCAATAAAATCTGGGGTATTTTGGTCATTGTAGACAATTTTCCCGTTTATTCAATTAATCAAAGTTTAACGAAAAATAATAATTTAATAAAATAATAATCTAAGAATAATGATCAAAATTTAATAATTTAATAATTTATTTGTCAATAAAACTTAAAATAACATAATCTAACAATTGAAGAATTAAAATTAAATTTTTCGGAAATCCATCGATAATTACGAACAAAATTTCAGTCGGAATTCCGTCGGTTCTCGGCCATTATATAAAAAAAGGGGCTTAGTAAGACTTTATTCCATTTCAAAAAAATTTGTTCAAACAATTTGCAAGTTATAAAAGGTCTTCCCGCCCGGATTCTTTCATCCTACTGAACATCTAGTGATACATTAGACACGTGAAGCTATAAACGATGGTCTGGTCCAATATAAGTGGATGTATCTTCATGAGAGGTAAATGAACTTTTCCTTATAATAACTTTCCTTAAAACATGTATGTTTATCACTCATTTCTTTTCCAACACATATTTCAACTGTTGTTTAGGAAGCTTGGGTTGTTGAAGAGAACCGTTATAAACAAAGCAATTTGTTGAAGAGAACCGTATAAACCGTTGTCTAGAGTTGAGTCCTATCTAGTCAATAAAGTCTCGACCTATTGCTTGTTGTATTTTTCATCCAAAGATAGAAACTCGACATAATCGTGAGTTAAGGAACTTTACCCCAGATATTCCTAGTTATTCGGGAACAGACGATCGACTGAGCATATTCAAGGTTTCTTCTCGTAGATTATTCGAGAAGGGTAGGAAACAGATCGTGCTAAATGAAGTCGATGTTCGCAAGATCCACACTTATGTGTTGTTGAACTGTGAAGTTCAACCTTTCTAGTGGACCTTTGATGAAGAGATACAACAAACAAAACCTCATCTTGACGCGGGTGCACGGGCACAATCTCGGGATGAAAGGTTTTTGCATGGTTCCTACAACACGTGAGTTTACCAATATATGAAATTTACACATGTAATAATATATATACATATGTGTTTAATTTCCTATGTCATTTTATAGGCCATGCTCGGTTTATGTGAATCAAATGAATAATTGCAATCATCTTGACGCGGGTGAACGGGCACAAGCTCGGGATAAAAGGTTTTCTGCCTGGTTCCTGCAACATATGAGCAAGTGTATTACATATCGTGTCCTTCGTGAACAAGGGATTTGAAGGATTGGTGGGCGGTAGTCAAGAAAAAACCTCGTGGATTATATGCACTTCCAAAATCTTCTAACGATGTCGAGGATGATGATAACATGGACGAAGAACAATTCTTTCAAAGAAATGAACGAGTAACTCGTAGAACATCCATATGGATAAATGAGGACCTCGATTTCGTCCCTGTTGTAATAGGTGAAGTCACAGTAGTGGCCACATATGACGTTGATGATATACCCGATAACGAAGCTAGCGACGACGAAGTTGTATCCGAAAATGAAGCTAGCGACGAGGAAGAAAAATTTGAAGACACAAACGATGATTTAGATAACGAATATGAACCTATGTTATCTGATCATTGTTCTGATGGTTAGCATGTTTTAGTTATGTAGACAATAGTTCACCATGGTCATATCTTTGTTTATGTATCTATATATATATATATATATGTATACTTATGGTTTTAAAGTCGTCTAAATCTTCTCTAATTGTTGTTCATTTATACATTTACACTTATTGTTTGAATTTGGAACATCAAACAATTTTCTTATTTAAGATGGGACGAGCTAATAGGAGTAAGGGGAAGGGTGTTAGTCGGGGTAGTAGCAGCCCTGCCGAGCGTGGCGACGCTCGTGCCAACGAGACAGAGGACTACGTTGATGCCACTTTCACGGAGGGACTGGATCAGATCCAGCAGATCCAGCAGGATGACGAGGATGTGGTCCCGACCTTTGGTTCAAATTTGAGGGTTCAAGGCTACAATATTTTTGCTAGAGACACTTAGACATCTGAGCCAGCAACTGATGATCCACGTGTCTTGTGGCGTGTAAGTAGCTAGATGTGGATAAGGTTTTAAGCTAGTAAGTACATATAATACTAACGAACACAATGAGTCACGAAAAGTCATACATTATGAAGCTATTTATCTTGAGCATTATAATCCTTTTTCTCCCATTGCCCTAATTTTTCTAAACTACCGGAACATGTTTCTGTTTTTTTCCTGTAATTGAACATAAAATGATTGTTATCTTGAAGTACTAGTTTGGGTACCCATGCGATGCGTCGGGATGACAATTTTTTTTGTGAATCGAGAGTGTTAAGTGTATGTATACTGTAAGTTTCAAAAATTTGTAATTAAAATACAATTTCATTTATAAAAACAATAAAGCCTAAAGTTAAATGTTATTTTAAAACTAAGAAGGGAACGCAAAATTAAATATTACTTTAAACTCACAGAAAAACTAATTTTATAGTATTATTAAATCTAAAGGTATTCAATATTAGATACATTGAAGGTATTGATGAGACGATCACAATAATATAATTAATAAAAAGAGAAATATATTTTTAATACATGATTATGTATTCTAATATGATAAGAGTGTAAAATGTAAAATGAAAAAGTAACGAATATAAAAGTTAATTAAATAACCATGATATATGAAATGTAAGTTTTAAAAATAATTCACTACGTATTTATATTATTTGATAATATGATTAAGTCCAAAAATATTCAATATTGTGCATTTTTTGAAGGTATTGACAAGACGATTATAATAACACAATTTGTAAAACAAGAAACATATTTTTTTAATGTAATTTGGTTCATATACAATTATTTATGTTAATATGATAAAAGTGTAAAATCAAAAATGAAAAAGTAATGGATATGAATGAAATCTAAAAACTAATTATAACATAGATTAGGGTGTAAAATGAAAAAGTAAACATATAAAATAAATTAAATAAATAACTATAGGGTATAAAATGTAAAAGTTCTAAAAAAACTCGGTATGTATTCATAATATATAATAATATTATTAAATCAAAAAATATTCTTTGTTAAGCTTATTTTGAAAGCATTGACAACACGATTATAATTATATAATTTGTAAAAATAAAGCCTTATTTTTTAATTGTTTTGTGATTCATATACGTTTATTTAGGTTAATATGATAAATGTATAAAATGAAAAATAAAAAAGTAAGGGACACAAAAGAAATTAAATAACAAATTATGAGGGTGTAAAATTATATAGGTAGTGAGGGAGGTAGGTGGAAAAATTTGGTGCTTTAAATATTGTACATCATGCATACAGTTTTGTACTCTTAATTTTCTAAACATAACAGTTTTTCATAATCAATATTTTATCTACTAAAATGGTTTATATTTCATCAACTAAAAATTTTATGAATCACTAAGGGGCTATTTAGTTGTATTTTCATTAAGTCCTGTCGGGATAAAGTTGGTTGTATGAATAAAGTTGACTGAACAAAATAGAATTCTTATTTGGTTGGTGTGCTTAATAATCTGTCTGAACGATGAAAATGACCTATTTACCCTCAATGCTTGTTTTCTCCATTAAACAGTGTTTTCTTTTGTTAATCTACTAGTAAGATGCCCGCGCGATGCGCCGGGTGTATCTCGAATCGCGTGTATCTCAATCAAAGCCGAGAGCTTAAGATGTTAATCACGTTTCATTTTTGTTCTATTTTATGTCCCTCTCCGTAGCCCCATACAATTCGATTCAATTGTGTAAATTTTGAATAGATATGATCAATAATACCCTAGTACAAATATATTTTTCTACAAAATAAAACATATGCGTGAATCCAATTTACAATTTTATGTAGAATGCGAGGATGAATAAATAAATGAAATCTTGTCTTCGTTACATAATGTATCTACATTACAAACATTGACTATGGTCAAAATGGCATGAACAAAATAGCTCTAAGAAAATTTTCGCACACAAATAATATCATGATGTTGCTCCCCTATGATATCGATTGCATCAAGGCGGAGTAGTGTAGTGGCGGGCCTGGAATTATTGTCGAATGAATACACCTTTAAAGTAGATCAATCGTCAAAGGGTCGCAAAGTTGTACAATGTGTTTTTAGCTAAATTCCACCGTGTTGAGAGATTTTGTAAGTTTCTGGGTTGATTTCGACGGATCTTTTTGGGGTTTTTTGTTGTAAAAAATCGATTTTTGGTTGATGTCCGTTGTATTTTCTAATATCTCGGAGCATTCTTTAAAGTTTAACCTATGCGCCTTTCATTCTACTTAAAAATCGGTTGAACGGAAGCACAGGACGGCACTAGGCCTTCATATCGATCTAAATTACAGAATCAATTACGAGCCATGTTTCAGTTACTATTTGAAGATTAGATATAGTCCTGCAATGGAAGAAGACACCAATACATGTCAAATCCTACCAAGTTATGTGTGCTAATTGCATAAGCATAAGCATAATACATGTTGTCCCTATTTGTAAAAAGCCAAAAAAGTATTACAGAATATGATGCACAACCGTAAATGCACATTATAATGTTAAAATATATTTTTGCAAAAACTGCCATTTTGTTTACAAGGAATAGCAAAACATGATGGTTAAAATAAAGGACAAATAACTTGTATTGGATTGGATTTCAAATACCATAAACATATGGATGATAATGAACGAATTACAAAATGTATGCTCATATTTATTCAGGAATCAAAGGAAGCACTTTATCCCTAATTAAGTTTAAAATGCAAACTGAAGTATTACTCCAACAAAAACATAACAACATACATATATGACTTTAAATTTCACTAATTCAAAAATTTCATCTAATTGAGCATGTTTTTCATATTTCTCATACTGATTTCCACATGAGATCGAGTTTTATTTTGCTTCCAAATTGACAAAGTGAAAGAAAGCAAAGAAGTGAAGTTCTTGTTAAAACTTACCATATAGTTCAAAAACGCATCTAATCTCCTTTAGTTCGTCTATGAACCGAGGAAACCTCAAAATTATGCTTAATACTGCCATTTTCTTGAGGAAAAAAAATCATATTTTTAGCCAGGAAGGTGATGAAAAATTAATACCAAAAAAGAATTGTGTTATTAAACATACATACCATCCTTGAACCATCCTCCAAACTCTTTTTTCTCAACAGATTCACATCAGTCAAAACTGTAACAACTTCTAACCGGCTCCCTCACTTGTTGGCACTATGAACCTGTTCGTTGTATCGATTATGAATTGAGAATCAGAAGAATCAGACGTTTTTTCATAATAAGTGAAGTTTTAGACAAGAAATTTTAGGACCTGCAATTGTTGACAACTATTGGTGTAGGCCTAGCGTGAATGCAGCAACCGCCCGCCTAAACAAAGTACCATAATTTTAGAGTTGTAGTACAAAAAAAGCAGTCAATGGACTTCAAAAAAATCATAACCAAAGTATCATAATTTGCACTATCTGCACATGTAGTAACATAAATTTTAAGAGACGACGGCATATACATAATTGAGCACTTACAATCATCAAATAAACTTTTTGTTTATCTAAGAAAATTAAAATATTTTAAGATAAAATTCTACCAGAGAGTAAACGAAAATGCGTCCATCAAAAACTTTCTTGGTAATTTGCCAAATAAAAGGTTGGATACACAAGAGAGGCGCCAAGTCATGTTCTACGTGAAGAATACCCAAAATTGTGTGGATACATATTGCCTGAGATGATAACCAGTTGTTTGCAAAGCGTTGTTGTTTGAAGTTGTACTATCAGGCATCATCATCAACTCCATTATCAGTTATGAAGTTGTATGAACTCTGCAATTTATGCATCAAAATAGACTTTGATATGATTTTTTGGGAAAAGGGAACGGAACTCCAGGAACCCTTATTAAAAATTTAAAAATGGCTTACAAAAAATTAAATGGGCAATATACCCATTTTTACAATAAAAAGACACCAACAAAGAAAATGTCTTTAAAAAAACACCAAAAGAGGCCTTTCCGTTCTTATCAAATCCAACTGAAACCAAAACTCAATTACGCTGATCAAAAGAAACCAGAAAGACAAGATGCACCTCACACACCTCCATGATAACTTTTGTATCTTATAGGCCATAATAACCCCAAACTGCTGCACCCCACTCTGAACTGATCATCCAACAACCAGACCTCCAAAACAGATAAAAAAAATACAAGGATCCTCATCAAACCAACATTTCTGGACGGGAATTTTTTTGACCAAAAACATAACCAACAACTATTAGTCCCCATTTGACATAGGGTTGGGTTCTGGTGAGAAGAGAAGTTATGGTTAGAGGCGTAAGAAGGGATTTGCACCGTTGGATGCACATTAGGATGACATGCATCGAGATGAGATACACCGAGATGCACAGGATCAATTCTCGTAAGGAGTGCAGTTCATGGGTGGGTGTGAGATTAAAAGTGATCAAGGGTTTAGACCCCTTCTTATGCTTCTCACCTTAACTTCACTTCTCGCACGATCCCATGCCTTTGATCATAAACCCACAGATACAAATACACAAAAATATCCAAAATTGAAACTTTTGAAGCCAAAAAAACAGGTTGTTATAGGAGGGCAGACAGACATCCAAAACACACCAAGAGCACCAGGAGAAGAAAACCACACAACACGAGAGTCTAGAAATCTTAAACTGGTGTAGATTATGATAACTTCAAAGAAAGAGTCATAATTCATAATCCTTGTAATTTGGCCAAAGACCATTGCATTCAAAAAACCAAACTCTGAACCTTAACACCTAGCAGCTGATATACCCAAATTCCAAAACATACAACTCATAAACTAATAAATCCTTCTACGCCCATGATACACGGATTCCAAACATAAGACAAAGGACAATTGCACATGAAAGACCAAAAAATCAACCTTATCCCTACAAAATACAAATTAACCTCTAAAGGCCAATTCACAACCGGATCATGTCCAATAGAGGGAAAATCCTAGCAAAGGCTAAAACTAAGGACATAAAAAATCAATAGTTTTCTTTTGGGGGGTAAAATAGATATCAACTGTTGACCTCAAGGACTCTAGATTTACAAGTCAATCAACACCTTTTCTTAAGAGAAACGCAAAAAACAAAAATAAATCCGAATGAGAATGAGAATTGAAGAGTACGATGACACCTACGATAATCCTAATGCTAAGTCAAGGCAAAAGGGATATGTTGGGTTGTTTTGAACTTGTGAAACAAATTGGTCTTAGTGATTATAATTGCTTGGAGGTTGTTCAGTCGAGTAAAAAGTTTAAAGTTCAAATCTATTATGATGTCAACATAGACAAACACAAACTATATAAAAAAAATTAAAATTATGAAGTTTAAGACCAACGATTGGAAATATTTAGTATACTCAGGCCACTTGTAAAAATGATCCGAAGCTTATGCAAATATTAAAAAATATTTAGTATTCCCCACTTGTAAAAATGATAGGAAACCGTTGCAACATTTACAAATATTTAGTATACCTCACTTATAAAAATGATCAAATTTTAACTTATTGATTTAGTATATTTGATTGTGACCACTTCTCTTCCTGTAAAATTTCATAGAATTACAAAGCTGATTAGCGGTAATTCAGTAGAAAAATCAATGAAGTTACATTTTTATATTGAATCAAAGTAATAAACAGAAAAAGTTGATTAGTGGTAGAAAAAAGACTTACTGATTAACTGAAAGATGGTTGAATTGGATACACAAGTTGAAGCCTAGATTAGAGAAACTGGTAAAAGCTGCATAAATCACACTGATACCTACAACAATTCCAAACATAAATTAATTTCTTGTTAACTAAGCTGCATAAATCACACTGATACCTACAATAATTCCAAACTTAAATTAATTTCTTGTTAACTAAGCTGCATAAACATAGTCTTTTCTACACATTTGCATATGCTTATATATGATTAATTCAATATAATTTGTATCTATGCATACCACGTTGACCGCTACAAATGAGAAAGTGAAACAATGATAATAATGGCAGGATGTATATATGATTGATTCAAAGCAATTTATATCTATGCATATTTTTATATTAATATACTTCAACCAGCCAACCCACAACAAAAGTATTATTGTCTCATGCTAAGTGGCTATTTATGTATATGAATGAAAACCAATTGAACAGATTGTTGTATAGTATTGTCAAATTAAAACCGCACTTGATAACAACAAATTGCTTTAAAATACTTATTAGGCATTACTGGCAAATTACCTGGAGAAGATCAAATAAGTTGGACTGTTGGGTTTCAATTTGAACAAGCTGATTGCGGATTAGAGATAAGTCTTCAGGATCTTGTTGAATAGAATTGATAAACGAATTGACATTGATGCCTGCAACTCTGGAACTTAACCTGCCTTCAGGATATTGAGATTCATACATTTTTTTCGTCAGATATTTCACTGAAGAGGACCCGTTTTGTTTCTTGTTTCGTAGATCTATGTTTGAGATGACCTCATCCTCAGCGACCAGAGAGGCAGGAGGAGCCACAATAGTGTCAAGTTTTTTATCATTCGGTTCCTTGCAATCCAACTTACGAAACATGGGTGGACTGGTTTTCCTACTACTATTTCCAAATGACATTCTTCTTGTGGCAGTGCTGGTGGAAGAACCATAGGGAAAAGTTCGCTTACTCATTATTTGAGGTGTCCTTTGGTGGATATCTTACATCACTGGCAACTTCTTCTGCCATATTACACATTAGAAACCAGATCATTTTTGGGAATTCAGACTACCATCAAGAACACAAACAAACACCCATACACATTAGAAAGCAAAAACCTAGGGGAATTAAGAATCAAAATGACTTGTCCATGTAATCACACAAATGCATATGAACTATAATTAAGATATGTAGTCATTAATTTGAGTTCCTCCATAAATTCTACGCAAAATACAAATTTGAATGGAGAAAACTGCTAGAGAAAGAAGGCATCTGCAATACAACTTTAATCAACAAAAAATATGAATGTCAGGTACGTTAATCTGACCTTGAAACCAAGAATTAAATGTTCTGCAATTATGCATATGTTTTGAAATTTCAGATATGATAATTCTTCATACTATCAGAAGGTTGAGATCGGGGCGGTGGTGATACCTCCTCCGGCACATATGGAATCGCATTCCAAGCTTCGATCATTTGATTCATCGCCGCCCTTACGCCTTTCACCTACAAAAACTGAAGACGTAAAGTTGGCAAAAACTTACAATTCTAGAAGAACACCAAATTGCAAGTAGAAATAGGTGAACCAAGAGGAAATAGCGATTTCTGATTATTAACAGAGCGAATTCCAAGAAAATAAAATATAATCCAAAAAATTTGAGAATGGAAATCCAAGAATTGTATAATTTGACGATGGTTGTGTGTGCGTGAATTCATCTTCAGTTTTACCAATTCACCCTACGATTCTTCTCGTTCCACCATCGGCCAGGCCTGCTCTGGTATGTCGTACAATACGAAATTGCTCCTTGATAATTTGGGTTTATGAGATTTCGACACCGGCCAGGCCTGCTCTGGTATGTCGTACAACACGAAATTGCTCCTTGATAATTTGGGTTTATGAGATTTCCACGTTTCAGGGTTTAGGTTATACAGAATCGAAGGATGAAATTGGGGGGGGGGGAGGAGAATTTAGGCAGTTTTGAGGAAGGTGGAGGCTGGAGGAGAACGTGGTTGAATAGGAGTTGTATATCGCTTTGTGTATTGTACATTTAGCTGATAAACTTGTAAGTCTTAAAATTCTAAACTAACCGTTTAAGGCTCTTTATATAATAGTATAGATATAGATATAGATAAAGGGAAATTGGCTCAAATGACCAATTCACAAGAAATGTTGTATTTAGTAACCATCTCTCTCCTCATTTGACAAAAATGACCAAAACCTCCGTTAAAAATAACTGAAACCTCCGTTAAATTAGCAGACATGCAAAACGACGTCGTTTTTAGGTGATTTAACGGAAGTTTGCAAGAAAACCTCTGTCAAATTAACGGAGATTCCCAAAATTCCATTTTATTTTAAACGCATAAACCTCCGGTAAATTAAACTTAAACCTCCGTTAATTACGTATAAACCTCCATTAATTACCCTAAACCTCCGTTAAACCTTCGTTAATTACCATTAAACCTCCGTTAATTACCCCTTACACCTCCGTTAATTAACCCTTAAACCTTCGTTAAATACTAAGACGGAGACACATGTCGCTACCCGGTTAACTCAGGTCAAAAACCCTAATTTTTTTATACCTTGGTCCGCCTCCATTGCAACAAACCCACCCCCCCCCCACGGTTGTTGTTTGTTTTTCTTTTCTCTCTTCTTGCTATCTTCTTCTACCCCACCATTTTTACTCTCATTTGTCTCTTCTTGCTATCTTCTTCCACCCCACCCACGGCTGTTGTTTGTCTTTCTTTGAAGGTCCAACAACAAAAAAGAAATTAGTATCATTTTTAATTCATTTATTCTCATCTTCACCATTTTTACTCCATTTAATCTCATCTTCACCATTTTTACTTTCATCTCCGACAACAAACAGAAAGTTAAAAGATTTGAGGACCACCTTCAATCTCATCTCTGCCACGTTTGAGGACCACCACGTGTTTTTGACAGCGAGGAATTACACACGTTTACGAAATGGTTAGTTTATGTTAATATTTACAATTTACATGTATATTATTTAAATTCTTTTGAGAAGTTTGATAGAAGAGATTTGTTTCCAGTCATGTGCCTTGAACAGTCATTGTCCATGTACCATATATGATTGTTTTTTGGTACCTGCACCCACAAACAAATTTAGACTCTTGGTACCCATTTTGAAGTGGGTCCTTTGGGATTAGAAGGCATTTTGTTGTTTCTACGAAGATCATTATCTTTTGGACAGTTTTTTGCAAGATGAAGAGTGTTGCCACAGTTGTAGCATTTCTTGATGGTGAAAGCCCTTTTGAAATCCGTACTGTCAAAATTTTGAGATAACATCGATTACTGGGAAGATCGAGTGACCGACTCCTGGTCTAGGGCCAAGAATGCCTTTTTTAGGATTTCTAGATTTCTTCAAATTTACAGAACAAGGAACAAAATCGGTGACTATATGAGATTTTCATTTGGAAGAAAAATTTGTTTTTGAAACATTTTTCTTTTGAAAGGAAGGAGTTCTTTCTGGAACAGGCAGTTCGGGAGTCAGAGATCCAACAGAAGAGTACCTTGACTCATGAAGACTTAGAGAATTTAAGAGATTTTGAATGGGTTTTGAAGAATAGCTTGGAAGTTTTGGATAATTTGAAGGCTCAGGAGAGTGATCTTTAGCTTTCACAAACACTCCAAACTTTTTAACATGAGACTCTATTTTAAGCATATCTAACAAGTCTATAGAGTGAACAGAAGAAGAATCTTCAGAAGAGTAGTTTAAGAGATCATCTAAGAGATCATCATCCGAGAGATGAAAGCCAGCTGGAAAACCTTGACATTCAAAAGATGGATTTTGAGATTCAGAAATTTGAGGATCATCTTTTCCATATCCTAAGCCAGTCTTATCATTATAAGAAATTTGATCTTGAAGAATCTTTTCAAGATTTTTGGAAGACTTGGTCCATTTTGAGAGAACTTCTTATTCCTTTTCAAGAGTATTAGAAATCTTGTTTTTCTCTTCAGAAAGACTATCAATTAAGTACCTTAGATTTTCTAAGTCAACTTTCATTTTATCAAAGTCTTTGAGTTTTGAGAAACAAGAGAGAAATTGATCATTCAAGGATTTTATATGCAAGTCAGCCTTTTTCTTTTGTTCTTTTAAGTTACAGAAGTCAACAGTTAAAGCATCAAAGACATCAATCTTTTGATCATCAGACATAAAAGTAAAAGGATGTACCTGAGGTTTGGTTCCCGAAGTTGATCCCTTAGTAGAGACAAGAGCAGTGAGGTGGAGTGATTTCTCCATTTCTTCAAGTTCATCAATCTTGGCCATGAGACATTTTGTCACATACTCACTCTCATTCTCTGATGTTCGCTCATCTTCCCAACAATGGGGTTCAATAACCAAAGTTTTTCCTTTACTTAGATTTTTCTCTTTTTCTCTCCTATACTTGGCTTTATACTTTTTATACCCTGAGATTTCTTTTGATTGAGAAGGTTCAAGACTTTCTTTAAAAGATCGGCTACTTCTCTTCAGGCTTTCTAGTAGCCGATTTAGAGAAGTCATGGCCAGAAGAAGAAGACTTGTGTTTTGAGAAAAAAGTTTTCTTTGAAACTTAGAACGGTTAGAAGAGAATCTTTTACTTTTAAGGTTCCCTACAATCATTGTCATACTATCAGACAGTATGTCAATGGCATATTCTTCACCCTCATCAGTAGCAGCACTGTAGTAAACTTCTGACAAATGAGATGAATCTTCCTTAGATTCATTTTCAGATTCTAAGGAAGGATAGGTGATTCTAGGAACACATGACGAAGATTTAGGCTCACCTACTAAAGCAATAGAAAAGGTTTTAATGTCTTTAATGAGGGATTTTCTTTGATTTTTAGTTTGCTCATAGTTCATAAGAGTCCCATACAAAGAAGTTAAAGGCATTTGTTCAAGATGCTTGGTCTGTTTAATGAAAGTGCATATGGTTTCCCAGAAGTCTGGAAGGCAGTCCATAAACTTGCATAAAACTTCCTCATTGTCATATACTTTGCCTAGAACTTTGAGATCATTAAGAAGACAGTTAAAGCGATTGAAATAAGCAGGAAGAGATTCTCCTTTCTCATGAGAGAAGAGTTCATATTTTCTTACAAGACAAATTTTGTTAGATTTTCTAACTTTTTTTGTCCCTTCATATAGAACACTCAGAGTATCCCACATTTCTTTAGCAGTAGAAAGATTTAGAAGAGAATGGTACACTTCATCAGGAAGAGATATACCAAGAGAAGATTTGACTTTAGTGTCTAGAGCAACTAGGCGTTTATCATCCTCATTATATTTATTTGAAGGTTTGATGATGTATCTGCCAGTTTTATCACTTCTTTCATCATCTGACTCTATATCTTTTCTTTCAGCGTCTTTTTGTGGGCCAAAGCGAGCCCAGATTTTAGGAACAATAGGTCCCTCACTCAGAATGTTAGGATACCTGCTATCGCTTCCTTCCAAGAATAGTAGCATACGATTTTTCCATAACCCAAAGTTACTTGGGTTGAACTTTGGAGGTTTGGCTAAGGAGCCTAAATCATATGTACAATTGAAAGGAGTTTGCAGAGTACCATCAACATTCAGAGGAGTAGTAGCCATCACAGATCTAGTTTATTAGTTTAAACCAACTGCTCTGATACTACTTTTGTTGGTCCCTAATTAGAGATGGCTTAGTAAGTAAAAGTTTGTAGAAGGGGGGGTTGAATACAAACACACAATTTTTACTTTTTTAAAATTTTTTTAATATAAATATTAAAAACTTTACACACAGAAGATTGTTGCAGAAAAGAATAGATAGCACTCTATTCTAACAATCTTAACACATGAAACACATACTAACAGTAATTAACTTATAACACTGAGAAAACTAAAGTAAACTGTTAAAACACTCAGGATGCCAGAATCAAACAAAAGATCACTTAGATGATTTGTTGAAAGCATGAGATTTATGGGCAGGGCTTCATCTCCTTTTATAGTGTCCATGCATTGGATGCATGGGGACACCTGTCAAGATTTCATTTGCTTGCAGTATATCTGTTGGACAAACGGTGATGCCTCTCCCTTTTGTAGTAGATAAATGGTTGAACCATACGCAATGTCAGATAACTGTAGCCCCTTTTCTCCATGCCCTCTGAAGTCATGTAAAACCTTTTAGCTAAAGACAAATGAACCTTTTAAAAGAATAAAAGAGAATGTCCGAATATAAGGTTTGATGCCCACGTTTTTGCTGCACACGTTTTGCATTTATTGTGACACAAGAACTTGTCTTCGAAAATTGCTAAGTGATACATACAAGGATGTATCACATCGGTTAGTGCATCCTAGGATCGGCAACTTGTATAGATGCTTAAATCGGAAACTGTATTATCACTTGAATCCGCAACTGTACAAGAGCATTAGATCGGCTACTGTATGCCAACTTTAGGATCAACAAGTGCAACTTTTTCGGAGACCTCAACTTGTTTGATTTCGGCAAGTGGTCTAGATTTTAATGTTGGTTGGTACATCATAATTTCCACATTTTGATATACTACCTTTGATTGGATAGTCTTCGATTCTCCAATACTTAAAGTATTTTCCAGACCTTCAAAAATAAACTATAAAAGATCAACAATCAAAGAGAGAAGGTTCATCACCAAATCATCGGTGACCCAACAATATGAGACGTGGAAATAACTAAATCAAAAAATATGAACACACGGTAAATCAAGAAGCGGATAAGAAACAAACACGAGTGAGTTTCTCAGTTTGAGTTACTGTGGATTGTTGAAATTCAACATTTTATATAATATGGTACATAAGATTTTTCCCTCAAAGATAGAAATTACTTACTCCCCCTCAAACCGATCAAGTCTGATCATGTGTTTGAATAATTGGAATTCAGCACGACACATGACAACCTGCAAAACAGATTAAGCAAATTTTGGTACCAATACCTTCATGGGTCCTTGCATGTTAGCTTTGGCTTGAGGAAAACTGTAAGTTCCAAACCATCTATTACAATTAGATGGTCTAGCAGTAGATCTTATCATTGGGGAATTGGGGATAGAGTACGTACTTACCATCTGTTGTCATACCTTTGGTTCAAAAAATCATTTGGTTCATAAGTTGACCAACTCATGTTCTTTTCATTGAAACTTATTAACTGATTGAAAGAGTAAACATAATGCTTTGAATAAGTTCTTTTGTTATTATGCACAACTATAGTTGATCTCTTTTTCCAAATCATCTTCTCCTGCATAGAACTGTTATTATATGAACCAGCAACAGAAGAATTATAGAAAAGATTTGAAGGACGAATCTGATTTGGTGAGTTGACAGATGGTTTTGAAGAAATCTTTGTATGACTATAACTTGAACCAGTCTTTGAATTCCACAAGCTTTGTCAGATAATTCAAGTTCTTTCTTTTGAATAGTGATCTCTGCTTGCAAAGATGAGACTAGGGCTGAGCAAAACCCGAATCAACCCGATAAACCCATCCTACCCGAACCAAATTTCTAGGGTCAAACCGAAACCCGATTTTAAGTAAAACCCGAAGACCGAAAACCGAACTTTAAGTAGGTTTGTAGGTTTCGGGTTGGGTTTAGATATCGTCCACCCGAACCCATCCGAAAACCCGAACAATATAAGGCCCATCTAAAAATTCTAATCTAACTTACGGTCCATCATTAATTCAATATTCATCCTCATCAATGATGCAGATTTATTTCATTATTCATTTATTTGTGAAGTAGAAGTTAGACTTTAGCGAATTTTTTCATTATTCATTTATAATTATAGTTTTACTATTCATGATTTCTTTATCAAAATTTCAAAATATGTTTTATAGTTTTAATTTTAAACACATGCAGTACTAAAATTGGGTGCAAGCATGAGGCAATTCCATTTATACTTTTTAATGTATAGAAATCCATGTACTTTAGTGATGAGCGTTTTAATAATTTAAAATATGTGGCCCATCATCCATGTGAATGGGTGAGTTCAATTTTCATACAGACATGCAAATGCAGTAAGCAATGCATTGACGTTAGTTATCTCAAGTCAAGTAGTCAACAACCTTCATTTTAATTCATTGTAAATTTGTAAACTATGATCTGCTTTGTGTCTGTATGACTTTATCCCAAATTTGTAATCTTAGCTCAGTACCTTATAGGGTTATATGGTTCTACCTTTATCTCATGTGGTTCCATACGTTTCTATGCTTCCATTCCAGCACATAAGCCGGTGTTTTATATCACGATGGTGACTAGTGATTAGAGAGCAGGTTTCCCATGATTTTTTTTTCAAACCCGACCAAACCGGTCCTAATCGAAATCCCCCGAACCTGACCAAACCGTACCCCGAATTTATGGGGGTCGGCTTTCATTATCCCTTCCCGAAATCTAATCGGGCTCAACCCCCCTCCACCCGAACCCGCCTGAACCCGTCTGATGCTCCCCCCTAGATGAGACTAGAGAGTTCAAATTAGTAGTAGACATCTGAAAAATAATCTTGAATAATCCTGTGAAAAATTCAAAAATAACAAATCAGTACTTGAATATATTAAAATTATAAACACTTGTTACCTGATCGAATAATCGTTGACAGAAACTTCGATTAGAAGTTGAAATTGTGCGAAAAAATTAAATACAAGGACTAAAAATGACAAAAATTAAAATTGAACGACTAAAAAACACAAGGACACAAGTACGAGGACTGAAAAAGTAAAATTTAAAAATTTCATGTCCAGGGGCTAAAAGTGACAAAACTTGAAACTTAAAGCCCAAGGGCCGAAACTATCAATATTTGAAACTTCAGAGTCCAGGTACTAAAACTGTCAAAATATAAAGTGAAAAAACTAACGAGACTAACAGAAAAGACTAACTTTATAAAGAAACTTAAATTTTTTTTAACTCTAACAGACTTAACAGAACTAACAGAAAAAGGACTAAAAATTAATGAAACTAACTGAGACTTAGCCAACTGTCGCTAAAGCTTACCAACTGTCACGAAACTATAATCACAAAACCACGATTTTTATCGTTCGAAAAATGCAACGTTCGATGATCGAAAAATGAAATTTTCTTACCGTCAGCTTTCAACGACAATGCAACAACAAGTATGTTATTGAAAAATCACCAATTTTTCACCGAAACCATACCGAAATCGCACCGAAATCAATGTTACGAAATCGCATCAACACTTATTGAAACACTATCGAAACTTATCGAAAGTGATCGAAATTCATCAAAATGATATTGAGACTTACCGAAAGTGATCGAAACACTATCGATATTTATCGCAAACTTTCTTCGAGACTTGTCGCGTTATACTTCGAAACGGTTATCACATGAAACTTCGAATGGTACACATCATCTTCGCATAAAAACAATATCAACTTCCGATGACAAATTAAAATTTGATTTCAAAATCAACTTTGGATTACAAATTAAAATTTGTTTTAACTTAAAAAGCCTCAAACTTCGCATGGACCTTGAATTGGAATTTGTCTTGTTAGAAATATGTAACCAAGTTAAAATGAAACATAGTTTTTAATTGACAATAATAAAATGCAATTTAAAATAGTGAATGTACTGAAATATATTATATGTAAATTACTTTCATGTAGTTCAAATCGCAACGTGCGCAAAATATTAAATATAATATAAAATCTAGTGATAAAATGTTAAAAGTGAATATAGATTAATTTTTTCATTCATGTTTTTAGTTTATGCAAGATGGAGAAAAGAAGCATTCATGTTGCACTTTAAAAAATTAGTAAAAACCTTTGAACTTCTTCAATCAGTCCCTTCATTTAAGTGCATTATTATCAAAGAACACCAAAAAAATACTAAGGAAGTTGGAATTTGAAAGGATATGTTGAGTTATTAATAAATATTGACAAATGCCTAAGAGAAAAAGAAAATACTATAAATTGAGAAAAAAAAAAAGAATTTATGTCTATATTGCAACGTGGGTCAAAATTTGAATTTATGGATGCGCCACTTGAACACGATTACATAGTATTGCATTCAATGTTTTCATTTTATCAGTTTCATTTTCAAAATTGTTTCAGTAACACTATTGATAGTGATCTAGATCTCATTAGTTTGTAGCAAAGTTTCATGGTTGAACTCTTAAGTTATATGATGTAAAACGTAAATTCACAAAAACTTAGCCTAGTATTAAACATGATTCAATTATTGAAGGTCAAGAAAACAACATCTGATTAATATTAGTCGATTTACATTGTCATAAAACTGTAACACTAAAAATATGTATTAATATATACATCAAATCAATAAGTGAATATAAAATGTAGGTTTACAACACCTTTTACGAGTAACAATGTAATATTTGAATAAATAATACACAAATACTCTTTTAGCTTTGTTGGTTTTGCTCCTGGAAAAAATATATATAGAAATGAGGATAAGGTAATAATACATTATGAAATTATAAAATAGACAAATAAAGAATAAATTGAAATTGAAGAATTAGTTGAAAGAAAGACTTACATGTAGTAATCCATATGTGTACCATGGTGATCAATAAAACTTGGATGATCTTCCGCATACTTCACGATTTTTAGAGCTTGTTTCTATTTATGTTATTTAACAAAAAAACACAACATAAAGATCATATGAACTCAACACAATGGCAAAGAATTTGACTATAAATAAAAAACCATAGCCTAACTCGATTTTTTTAATGAGAAAAAATGTGTTAGAAAAAATTAATGAGAGGTAGTTTGTATGACAAAGAAGTGAAAAAATCAATAACATATCAAACTAAAACAAAAACCTCACTTCTGCTTAAATAAGAGAAAATGAGATTAATAAAAATGAATGAAGGAAGTGTTATTGATTAATTAAAATTAATGAGGGAAAATGAATGGTTAATAACATAAAGATGTGGAATTAAATGTTTAGTTAACATAAATTATAATAAAACAAATGATTAATAATGTAATAGGTGTTATAATTAGCATGATAAAATATATAACTATATATATATATATATTAAAATATATAAACATAAAATCAGTGTCATATAGATATTTGATCTTTGAATTATGTCATTATTTAAATAGATGATGACGAATAAGTGTTATGTACATAAAACTAAAGATAACGGTCATTTTTTTATGTCACATATATAAGTGAAATAAATGTAAATAAATTGACTCGTAAATATTGTTAATAATATAATAATGATTTATAAGCATTGTTATATTATTAAATAAATAAATAAAAGTTTTGATTTATATTCAATTAAATATTGTTAGCTATAAGAAAACAAAAAATTAGATAAATAAAGATATAATTTAATATTTATTTAAAAAGTTTTTTAATTTATAAGCATTGTTAGCTTGTTAATAAAATAAAAATAAAATATACAAAATTATTTATTTAAAAAGTTTTAATTTATATATTGATTGTTAGCTTATTAAGAAAAGAGAAAATAAATTAAAAAATATGTTCTATTGTTAGTTTACTAAAAAAATATCAGAATACAAAAATTAATAACCGTAAAATACAATAATTTTTATAAATTTATTATTGATTTATAAATATTGTTAGTTTACTAAAAAAATAAGAATAAAAAATTTTAAAATGTAAAATACAATAATTTTTATTGTTTGTTTACTAAAGAAAAATTAGAATACAAAAATTATGAACCTTAAAATACAATAATTTTTATAAAAATTATTATTGATTTATAAATATTGTTAGTTTACTAAAAAAATTATAATAAAAAACTTATAAAGCTCATAATTTGTATAAAAAATTAGAATGCAATAAAGAACAATGAAAAGTTTTTTGGAAATTAATGATCGCATTTAATGATACATTTAATTTAAAAAAACTCAAAATTATAAGAAAAAAGAAAAATACCCAAATTGGTTCTTCATTAATCCTCAAAGCCACATCTTCCTTTATATATATATATATATATATATATATGTATATATATATATATGTATATATTGATTGTTAGCTAGTTAATAAAATAAAAATAAAATATACAAAATTATTATTTAAAAAGTTTTACTTTATATATTGATTGTTAGCTTATTAATAAAAGAGAAAATAAATTAAAAAATATGTTCTATTGTTAGTTTACTAAAAATAATTAGAATACAATAATTATGAACCGTAAAATACAATAACTTTTATAAAAATTATTAATGATTTATAAATATTGTTAGTTTATTAAAAAAATTATAATACAAAAATTATCAAAAGTTCATAATTTGTATAAAAAATTAGAATGCAATAAAATTTAATTAAGAAGAATGATTTTTTTTTTTGGAAATTAATGATGGCATTTAATGATACAATTTATTTAAAAAACACAAAATTATAAGAAAAAAGAAAAATACCCAAATTGGTCTCTCATTAATCCTCAAAACCACATCTTCCTTTATATATATATATATATATATATATATATATATATTGATGATTGTTAACTTGTTAATAAAATAAAAATAAAATATACAAAATTATTTATTTAAAAAGTTTTAATTTATATATTGATTGCTAACTTATTAAGAAAAGAGAGAATAAATTAAAAAATATGTTCTATTGTTAGTTTACTAAAAAAAATTAGAATACAAAAATTAAGAACCGTAAAATACAATAATTTTTAAAAATTTATTAATTATTTATAAATATTGTTAGTTTACTAAAAAAAAATTAGAATACAAAATTTTGAAATGTAAAATACAATAATTTTTATTGTTTGTTTACTAAAAAAAAACTAGTATACAATAATTTTTATAAAAATTATTATTGATTTATAAATATTGTTAGTTTACTAAAAATATTATAATAAAAAAATTATAAAGTTTATAATTTGTATAAAAAATTAGAATGCAATAAAATTTAATGAATAAAAATGAATTTTTTTTTTTGGAAATTAATGATCGCATTTAATGATACATTTTATTTAAAAAAAAGCTCAAAATTATAAGAAAAAAAAATACCCAAATTGGTCCCTCATTAATCCTCAAAGCCACATTTTCCTTTTTATATATATATATACATATATATATATATATATATATATATATTGATTGTTAGTTAGTTAATAAAATAAAAATAAAATATACAAAATGATTTATTTAAAAAGTTTTAATTTATATATTGATTGTTAGCTTTTTAAGAAAAGAGAAAATAAATTAAAAAATATGTTCTATTGTTAGTTTACTAAAAAAAAATTAGAATATAAAAATTATAAACCGTAAAATATAATAATTTTTATAAAAATTATTATTGATTTATAAATATTGTTAGTTTACTAAAAAAATTACAATACAAAAATTATGAAAGTTCATAATTTGTATAAAAAATTAGAATGCAATAAAATTTAATTAAGAAGAATGAATTTTTTTTTTGGAAATTAATGATGGCATTTAATGATACATTTTATTTAAAAAAACACAAAATTATAAGAAAAAAGAAAAATACACAAAATAAAATATACAAAATTATTTATTTAAAAAGTTTTAATTTATATATTGATTGTTAGCTTATTAAGAAAAGAGAAAATAAATTAAAAAATATGTTCTCTTGTTAGTGTTGGGTCACCGATGATTTGGTGATGAACCACCTATTTTATATGATTGATTTTTTATAGGTTCTTTTGAAGGTCTGAAATATGCTTCAAGGTTTGGAAAATCAAAGATTATCCAATCAAGGGTTGTACATCAAAAAGTGGAATTTTTGATGTACCAACTAACTTCAATATTCAGATCAAAATTGCCAAAGTCAAGATTGGGTCACCAATGTAGTGGGTCACCGATAGTACACCTCCAAGTCATCAAAGTATTGAGTCATCAATACAAGATGAGGTCATCAAGTTTGTACTCATGGTCATCCACACTATACTCTTGGTCACCGAAATTGCAGGTGCCAATTTTAAGGCTGTGATATCATGTCACAAATACAAGGTTGTACACTTCCAACACTTAGTGAAATTTGAGGTTCACCAAGAAATGTGTACACTTATCTACTCCAACCTTACAAGGCACTAACCGACATGATACATGGTTCAATGTATCACTCAGCAATTTTTTAGAGATAAGTTCTTGACTCACAAGAAATGCAAGACACGTGGGCAGCAAGAACTTGGGCATTAAACCTTAAATAAAGACATTCTCTTTTATTCTTATAAAAGGGATGTTTGTCTTTTAGCTAAAAGGTTTGATGGGACTTCACAGAGCATGAAGAAAAGAAGATAAAGTTATCTGACATTGCATGCTACAAAGAATGGTTCATCCATTATCCTAGTACAAAGGGAGTGGTCTCCTCCTTTATCCAGCAGATACACTTCCAGCTAATGAATCCTTGACAGCTGTCCACATGCATCTCATGCATGGACACTATAAAAGGAGATGAAGTCCAACCCATAAATCTCACGCTTTCAACAAATGTTCAAAGTGATTATTTGTTTGACTCCGGCAATCCTGTGTGTCCTAACAGTCTTGTTTTAACTTCCTTAGTGTATAAGTTAATTACTGTTATCTGTGTGTTTATTTGTTAGAATAGTGTGTCTATTATTTTCCGCAACAAACTTCTGTGTGTAAATTTTTAATATTTATATTAAAAAATTTAAAAAGAGTATATTATCTGTGTTTGTATTCAACCCCCCCCCCCCTTTCTACAAACTCTCTTTTAGTTAGCCATCTCTAAACAGGGACTAACAAGTGGTATCAGAGCAGTTGGTTTAATTCAATAAACCAGATCTGTGATGGCTACTACTTCAAATGTTGATGGTACTTTGCAGACCTCCTCAGTAGTACATATGATTTAGGATCTTTGGCCAAACCTCCAAGGTTCAACCCAAGTAACTTTGGGTTATGGAAAAATCGCATGTTATTATTCTTGGAAGGGATCGATTGTAGGTATCCCAACATTCTCAGTGAGGGACCTATTGTTCCTAAAATATGGGTTCGCTTTGGCCCTCAAAAAGACGCTGAAGGAAAGGACATAGAGTCAGATGATGAAAGAAGTGAGAAAACTGGTAGATATATCATCAAACCTTCAAACAAATTTAGCGAAGATGATAAACGCCTAGTTGCTCTAGACACTAAAGTCAAATCTGTTGTTGCTGTATCTCTTCCTGATGAAGTGTATCACTCTCTTCTTAACCTTCCCACTGCTAAAGAAATGTGGGATACTTTGAGTGTCTTATATGAAGGCACCAGAGAAGTCAAGAAATCTAACAGGATCTGTCTTGTTAGAAAGTATGAACTTTTCTCCAATGAAAAAGGAGAATCTCTCTCTACCTACTTCAATCGTTTTAACTGTCTTCTCAATGATCTCAAAGTTCTTGGACGAGTTTATGATAACGAAGAGGTTCTCTGCAAGTGCATGGATTGCCTCCCAAACTTCTGGGAAACTATCTGTACTTGCATCAAGCAAACCATGGACTTAGAAATAATGCCTTTAACTGCTCTTTATGGAACTCTTATCCACTATGACCAAACTAAGAACCAGATAAAATCTCTCATAAAAGATATCAAATCTTCTTTTGTTTCTTTAATAGGTGATTCAAAATCTTCTTCTTGTGTTCCTAGAATCAACTATCCTTCTTCTGAATCTGAAAACGATATTAAAGAAGATTCATCTCACCTATCAGATGCGTACTATAGTGCTGCTGATGATGAGGGAGAAGAATCAGCCATTGACATACTTTCTGATAGTATGGCAATGATTGCTGGAAACCTTAAGAATAAAAGATTTTCTTCAAACCGCTCTAAATTTCAAAGAAAACCTTTTTCTCAAAAACCCTCTTCTGACAAAGCAAATGAAGAATGCTTCAATTGTGGAAAGAAGGGTCACTTTGCTTCTGAGTGCAGACCCAAAGCTTCCTCTAATCTCAAATCTTCTTCTTCTTATGGCCATGACTTCTCCAAATCAGCTTCTAGGAAGCCTGAATAGAGAAATAGCCACTCTTCTAAGGAAAATCCTGAATCAAAAGAAACCTCTAGATATAAGAAATACAAAGCTAAATATAAGAGGGAAAAAGAAAGGAACCAAAGTAAAGGTAAAACTTTGGTTGCTGAGGCTCATTGCTGGGAGGATGAGCAAACTTCTGAAAGTGAGAGTGAATATGTCACAAAGTGCCTCATGGCCAAAATTGATGAGTTGGAAGACATGGAAAAGTCACTCTACACTGCTCTCGTCTCTACTGAGGGATCTACTTCAGGAACAAAGCCCCAGGTACACCCCTTTACCTCTCTCTCTGATGATCAAAAGGTTGATGCCTTTGATTATTTAACTATTGACTTTTGCAATTTAAAGGATCAAAAGAAAAAAGCTGACATGCACATTAAATGTTTAAATGATCAACTTCTATCCTGCTTCTCTAAACTCAAGGACTTTGACAAAATGAAAGTTGATCTAGATAACCTAAGATATTTAAATGACAGCCTCTCTGAAGAGAAAACAAAGATATCCAATACTCTTGAAAAGGAACAGGAGGTTCTTTCTAAGTGGGCTAAATCTTCTAAAAATCTAGAAAAGATTCTTCTAGATCAAATCTCTTGTAAGGACAAGTCTGGACTTGGATATGGAAAAGATGATCCTCAACCTTCTGACCTTCCACTTCCATTATCTGAGTGTCAAGGCTTTCCTACTGGTTTCTTCTCCGATGACGATGATGATCTCTTAGATTACTCATCTGAGGATTCCACTTCTGTCCATTCAACAGATTTGCTAGACATGCTAAAAGTAGAGTCTAATGCCAAAAAGTTTGGAGTCTTTGTTAAAGCTAAAGAATCCTCTCCTGAGTCTTCAAAAGTTTCAACTCTTCCAAGCTCTTCTTCTTCTCCTAAACCTATCCAAAGACTTTTAAATTCTCCAAGTCTTCATGAGTTAAGGTACTCCCATGAGCCGTCAAATGTTACTGAGTATCCTTCTCCAAAAAGATTTTCTCCTCAAAAGAAAAAAATTTCTAAATCAAAATTTTCATCTAAAAGGAAATCTCAAATAGTTACTGATTTGATTCCTCGATCAGTGAACTTGAAGAAATCAAGAAATCCTGGTAAAGACATTCTTGGGTCAAGACCAGGTGTCGGTCACCCCTCCTCTTCTCAGTCCTCAACTTCTGTTCAAAGTTTTGATGATATGGATTTTAAAAGGGCCTTTTCTTTAAAGAAGTGCTACAATTGTGGCAATACTCTTCATCTTGCTAAAAATTGCCCAAAAGATTTGGATCTTCGCAGAAATAAAATGCCTTCTAATCCCAAAGGACCCACCTCAAAATGGGTACCAAAAGTCTAAATTTATTTTTGGGTGCAGGTACCAAACAAAGATCACATATGGTACATGAACAACGGTTGTTCAAGACATGGAAAAGGGGTCACCAAAGGATATGGTACCATATCAAATGGAACCATCACTTTCTCTAAAGTAGCTCATGTTGAAGGGCTAATGTACAATCTTCTAAGCATCAGCCAAATATGTGATTTGGGTTATAAGGTCATGTTTCAACTGTGTGTGTGCTTGGTCTTTGATGTACAGAATAAGATTGTACTAGCAGGAACCCGACTGAACGATGTATACATAATCAACATGAAGGAAAGTGCTATTGGAGAAACTGTGTGTCTCCTCTCTCAAAAACTAGCCAAACAAAGTTGGCTGTGGCATAAAAGGTTCTCTCATCTAAACTTTAAAACCTTGAACAAACTTTCCAACAAAGAGCTGGTTGTTGGAATGCCAAAAATAGTTTTTGAGAAAGAAAAGCTGTGTGGAGCATGTGAAAAAGGAAAACTCACCAGAACTTCCTTTAAAACAAAACAATGCTCATTTATCTCTCAACCTCTTCAAATGCTTCACATGGATCTGTGGTGTCCGTTAAACACACCTAGTCTAGGTGGTAAAAAGTATATGCTAGTAATTGTTGATAAATTCTCTAGATATACTTGGGTATTCTTTCTAAAACACAAAAGTGATGCTGCTGAAGAAATCATCAGGTTTACTAGAAAGATTGAAAATATGAATGGTAAACTGGTGAAATCTATCAGAAGTGATAATGGCACAGAATTCAAAAATGCTGCTCTGGAAGATTTCTTTGACTTAAAAGGAATCTCTCAGAACTTTTCTGCCGTACGCACTCCTCAGCAAAATGGTGTTGTTGAAAGAAAGAATCGAACTCTGTGTGAGGCTGCAAGATCAATGCTGAGTGAATCCAAGTTGTCAACCTATTTTTGGGCTGAAGTAGTTAACACTGCATGCTTTACTCAAAATAGGCCTATCATAGTCAAAAGGCATGACAAGACTCCTTATGAAGTTTTCCATGGTAGGAAACCTACAGTTGACTTCTTCCATGTATTTGGCTGTGCGTGTCACATGCTAAATGACAGGGAACAACTTGGAAAATTTGATCCAAAGTCAAATGATGGAATTTTCATGGGCTACTCTCTCTCCTCAAGAGCCTTCAGAATCTACAACCTGAGAAGACAATGCATAGATGAATCTATGCATGTAAAGTTTGATGAGTTTGAAACATCTTCATTATCTTGTAATGAAGAAGAACTAAATCTCTGGATAAACTCATGTATTGGTGAAATTCCATCTTCCTCTCAACCAAATCCTTCAGGTCAACAAGATAACAACCCTTCTCAGCCTCCCATAAACACCACCTTATCTCCAGAACCATCTCTTTCTTCTCCACCTCCTGAAACTAACTCTATATAGAAGATCATACCCACCTAAACACCATATCTCCCACTAACCTACCCTCACCATCTCAAATTCCTACCTCATCTTCTTCTTCTCTACCTCCTCCCTTGCCTCCTGCACTAAAGTGGACCATGGATCATCCAATAGATCAAATCATAGGTGATCCTCAAGTTGGTGTAAAAACAAGGAGAGGCATAAGCAACATGTGCTTATATGTCAACTTTGTTTCTATTGTTGAGCCTAAGCTGATAAATGAAGCCCTAACTGATCCTAGCTGGGTAATTACCATGCAAGAAGAACTCTCACAATTTGAGAGAAACAAAGTCTGGAAGTTAGTTTACTTCCTCGTCCATCTAACAAAACCATTATTGGAACAAAGTGGGTGTTCCGCAACAAGATGGATGAAGAAGGAATTGTCATAAGAAACAAAGCAAGGTTGGTTGCTCAAGGATATCGGCAAGAGGAAGGAATTGATTATGATGAAACTTTTGCTCCTGTTGCCAGACTGGAAGCTATCCGAATATTTCTTGCCCATGCAACTTACAAGAATTTTCGGGTATTCCAAATGGATGTCAAAAGTGCCTTCCTGAATGGTGAGCTAGCTGAAGAAGTGTATGTGAAGCAACGACTTGGGTTTGAAGATCCAGTCCATCCATATCATGTGTTTCGGCTAGATAAAGCTCTGTATGAACTGAAGCAAGCTCCTCGTGCCTGGTATGATACTCTCTCAGACTATCTTCTTAAAAACAAGTATATACGAGGCAAAGTTGACAACACTCTCTTCTTCAAGAAATCACAAGGTAATATCATTCTTGTTCAAATTTATGTTGATGATATTATTTTTGGAGCCACCGATGAATCCTTGTGTGATGTGTTTAGCTCCCTCATGCAAAAAGAGTATGAAATGAGCATGATGGGGGTGTTAACCTTCTTTCTTGGTTTGCAAGTAAAATAGTCTCCAGAAGGTATTTTCATTAATCAAAGTAAATACATTAAAGATCTTCTGAAAAAGTTTCAACTTGATACTTGCTCTACCATAAAAACTCCTATGGCTCCTCCTCTTAGACTCTATTCTGATCCTGATGGTGCTTCTGTTAATATTACAAATTATAGAGGCATGATATATATATATATATATATTGATTGTTAGCTAGTTAATAAAATAAAAATAAAATATACAAAATTATTTATTTAAAAAGTTTTAATTTATATATTGATTGTTAGCTTATTAAGAAAAGAGAAAATAAATTAAAAAATATGTTCTATTGTTAGTTTATTAAAAAAAATTAGAATACAAAAGTTATGAACAGTAAAATACAATAATTTTTATAAAAATTATTATTGATTTATAAATATTGTTAGTTACTAAAAAAATTATAATACAAAAATTATGAAAGTTCATAATTTGTATAAAAAATTAGAATGCAATAAAATTTAATTAAGAAGAATGAATTTTTTTTTGGAAATTAATGATGGCATTTAATGATACATTTTATTTAAAAAAACTTAAAATTATAAGAAAAAAGAAAAATATCCATATTGGTCTCTCATTAATCCTCAAAACCACATCTTCCTTTATATATATATTGATTGATTAAACATTGTTAGCTATAAGAAAACAAAAAATTAGATAAATAAAGATATACTGTAATATTTATTTAAAAAGCTTTTTAATTTATAAGCATTGTTAGCTTGTTAATAAAATAAAAATAAAATATACAAAATTATTTATTTAAAAAGGTTTAATTTATATATTGATTGTTAGCTTATTAAGAAAAGAGAAAATAAATTAAAAAATATGTTCTATTGTTAGTTTACTAAAAAAAATTAGAATACAAAAATTAAGAACCGGAAAATACAATAATTTTTATAAATATATTATTGATTTATAAATATTGTTAGTTTACTAAAAAAAAAATTAGAATAAAAATTTTGGAATGTAAAATACAATAATTTTTATTGTTTGTTAACTAAAAAAAAATTTAGAATACAAAAATTAGGAACCGTAAAATACAATAATTTTATAATTATAAAAATTATTATTGTATTATAAATATTATTAGTTTACTAAAAAAATTATGAAAATTCATAATTTGTATAAAAAATTAGAATGCAATAAAATTTAATGAAGAAGAATGAAAAGTTTTTTTGGAAATTAATGATCTTATTTAATGATACATTTTATTTAAAAAAAACACAAAATTATAAGAAAAAAGAAAAATACCCATATTGGTCACTCATTAATCCTCAAAGCCACATCTTCCTTTATATATATATATATATATATATTGATTGTTAGCTAGTTTTTTTTTTGAATAAATTGATTGTTAGCTAGTTAAAAAAATAAAAATAAAATATACAAAATTATTTATTTAAAAAGTTTTAATTTATATATTGATTGTTAGCTTATTAAGAAAAGAGAAAATAAATTAAAAAATATGTTCTATTGTTAGTTTACTAAAAAAATTAGAATACAAAAATTATGAAACGTAAAATACAATAATTTTTATAAAAATTATTATTGATTTATAAATATTGTTAGTTTACTAAAAAAATTATAATATAAAATTTATGAAAGTTCATAATTTGTATAAAAAATTAGAATGCAATAAAATTTAATGAAGAAGAATGAAAAGTTTTTTGGAAATTAATGACGGCATTTAATGATACATTTTATTTTAAAAAAACTCAAAATTATAAGAAAAAAGAAAAATACCCATATTGGTCCCACATTAATCCTCAAAGCCACATCTTCCTTTATATATATATATATTGATATATTGATTAAGCTTCAGATGACACCATAAAATGTTTATAACGAAAACAAAGTTAACCAATGAGAAAGTCAACCTTTAGATGAAATTACTAAATCAGATTTGACCAATTCAAATTGACACCTTTGCATGGAACAAAAAGTAGCTTTCGGATGAAATTAGGGGTGGCAATGGGTCGACTTGGGTTGGGTTCGTGTTCAACCCATTTATTAAACAAGTCGAAAATCTCAACCCAACCCAACCCAACCAATTTAATTAAATGGGTTGAAATTTTCAATCCAACCCAACCTGCAACTTAAATAGGTTCAACCTGGGTTCGACCTGTTTACAAAATTTCAACCCAACCTGTTAAATAAATTGGTTCAACCTGGGTTGACCCATTTAATTTTACAATGCATAAAACTAAGTAGGCCGACAATATTCTCGCTGGTGATGTGGGTGGTACTATTGAGATGAACGAGAGAACTAAACGACAAGACAAAGATATGACACTGACGAGAGAAAGAGAAGAGATGGCGTCGACGAGAGAAAGAGACGACAGTCGTCGGAAGAAGACGAGAGCACAGCGCCGGACGAGAGAGAGCAAACTAGAGTTTTTTTCTTTTTTTGATGGAGGCGTTCTAAAATCTAAATGAATCTAGGGTTTTCTTATTTAGGTTCACTTTCGTTAACACTAAAATTTAAAATAAAATAAACTATATTAAGTGGGTTAAAATCATGTTATTAATGAGTTGTAAATAGCTTACTAATGGGTTGAAAATAGGTTACTGTTGGGTCACCGATGATTTGGTGATGAACCACCTTCCTTTGTATGATTGATTTTTTACAGGTTCTTTTCAAGGTCTGAAATATGCTTCAAGTATTGAAAAGTCAAAGGCTATTCAATCAAGGGTTGTACATCAAAAAGTGGAATTTTGGATGTACCAACTAACTTCAATATTCAGATCATATTGCCAAAGTCAAGATTGGGTCACCAACATAGTGGGTCACCGATGGTACACATTTAAGTCATCAAAGTATTGAGTCATCAATACAAGATGAGGTCATCAAGATAGTACCCATCCACCGACACTATGTATCTTGGTCACCGAAATTGCAGGTATATTTTCTAAGGCTGTGATATCAAGTCACAACTACAAGGGTGTACACTCTCAACACTTAGTGAGATTTGAAGTTCACTAAGTAATGTGTACACTTATCAATTCCAGCTTTACAAGGTATCCACCGATGTGATACATAGGTTCATGTATCACTTAGCAATTTTCAAGAGATAAGTTCTTGACTCACAACAAATGCAAGACACGTGAGCAGCAAGAACTTGGGCATCAAGCCTTAAATAAAAACATTCTCTTTTATTCTTATAAAATGATTTTTTGTCTTTTAGCTAAAAGGTTTGATGGGACTTCACAGAGCATGAAGAAAAGAAGATAAAGTTATCTGACATTACGTGCTACAAAGAATGGTTCATCCATTATTCTAGTACAAAGGGAGTGGTCTCTTCCTTTGTCCAGCAGATACACTTCCAGCTAATGAAACCTTGACAGCTGTCCACATGCATCCCATGCATGGGCACTATAAAAGGAGATGAAGTCCTTCCTAGAAATCTCACGCTTTCAACAAATCTTCTGTGTGATAATTTGTTTGACTCCGGCAAAGCTGTGTGCAATAACAGTCTAGTTTTAACTTTCTTAGTGTATAAGTTAATTACTGTTATCCGTGTATTTAGTTTGATAGAATAGTGTGTCTGTTCTTTTCCGCATCAAACTTCCTGTGTGTAAATTTTTGATATATATATTAAAAAATTTAAAAAGAGTATATTCTGTGTGTTTTATATTCAACCCCCCCCCCCCCTTCTACAAAACCCTCACTTGGTTAGCCATCTCTCTTTGGGGACTAACAAGTGGTATCAGAGCAGTTGGTTTAATTCAATAAACCAGATCTGTGATGGCTACTACTTCAAATGTTGATGGTACTCTGCAGACCTTCTCCAGTAATACATATGATTTAGGATCCTTGGCCAAACCTCCAAGGTTCAACCCAAGTAACTTTGGGTTATGGAAAAATCGCATGTTATTATTCTTGGAAGGGATTGATTGTAGGTATCCCAACATTCTCAGTGAGGGACCTATTGTTCCTAAAATATGGGTTCGCTTTGGCCCTCAAAAAGACGCTGAAGGAAAGGACATAGAGTCAGATGATGAAAGAAGTGAGAAAACTGGTAGATATATCATCAAACCTTCAAACAAATTTAGCGAAGATGATAAACGCCTAGTTGCTCTAGACACTAAAGTCAAATCTGCTGTTGCTGTATCTCTTCCTGATGAAGTGTATCACTCTCTTCTTAACCTTCCCACTGCTAAAGAAATGTGGGATACTTTGAGTGTCTTATATGAAGGCACCAGAGAAGTCAAGAAATCTAACAGGATCTGTCTTGTTAGAAAGTATGAACTTTTCTCCCATGAAAAAGGAGAATCTCTCTCTACCTACTTCAATCGTTTTAACTGTCTTCTCAATGATCTCAAAGTTCTTGGACGAGTTTATGATAACGAAGAGGTTCTCTGCAAGTGCATGGATTGCCTCCCAAACTTCTGGGAAACTATCTGTACTTGCATCAAGCAAACCATGGACTTAGAAATAATGCCTTTTAACTGCTCTCTATGGAACTCTTATCCACTATGAACAAACTAAGAACCAGAGAAAATCTCTTATAAAGGATATCAAATCCTCTTCTGTTGCTTTGATAGGTGATTCAAAATCTTTTTCTTGTGTTCCTAGAATCACCTATCCTTCTTCTGATTCTGAAAACAATATTAAGGAAGACTCTTCTCATCTGTCAGATGCATACTATAGTGCTGCTGATGATGAAGGAGAAGAATCAGTCATTGACATACTTTCTGATAGTATGGCAATGATTGCTGGAAACCTTAAGAATAAAATATTTTCTTCAAACCGCTCTAAATTTAATAGAAAACCTTTTTCTCAAAAATCCTCTTTTGATAAAGCAAATGAAGAATGCTTCAATTGTGGAAAGAAAGGTCATTTTGCTTCTGAGTGCAGATCAAAAGTTTCTTCTTCTCTCAAACCTTCTTCTTCTTATGGCCATGACTTCTCAAAATCAGCTTCTAGGAAGCCTGAAGAGAGAAATAGCCACTCCCCTAAAGAAAATTCTGAATCAAAAGAAACCTCCAGATATAAGAAGTACAAAGCCAAATACATGAGGGAAAAAGAAAGAAACCAAAGTAAAAGTAAAACTTTGGTTGCTGAGGCTCATTGTTGGGAGGATGAGCAAACCTCTGAAAGTGAGAGTGAGTATGTCACAAAATGCCTCATGGCCAAAATCGATGAGCTGGAAGACATTGAAAAGTCACTCTACACTACCCTTGTATCTGTTGTGGGATCTACTTCAGGAACAAAGCCCCAGGTACATCCCTTTACCTTTCTCTCTGATGATCAAAAGGTTGATGCCTTTGATTCTTTAACTATTGACTTTTGCAATTTAAAGGATCAAAAGAATAAGGCTGACATGCACATTAAATGTTTAAATGATCAACTTCTCTCCTGTTTTTCTAAACTCAAGGACTTTGACAAAATGAAAGTTGATCTAGAAAACCTAAGGTATTTAAATGACAGTCTTTCTGAAGAGAAAACAAAGATTTCCAATACTCTTAAAAAGGAACAAAAGGTTCTTTCTAAGTGGACTAAATCTTCAAAAAATCTAGAAAAGATTCTTCTAGATCAAATCTCTTGTAAGGACAAGTCTGGACTTGGATATGGAAAAGATGATCCTCAACCTTCCGACCTTCCACTTCCTTCATCAGAGTGTCAAGCCTTTCCTGCTGGTTTCTTCTCTGATGACGATGATGATCTTTTAGATTACTCATCTGAGGATTCTACTTCTGTCCATTCAATAGATTTGTTAGATATGCTAAAAGTAGAGTCCAATGCCCAAAAATTTGGAGTCTTTGTCAAAGCTAAAGAACCCTCTCCTGAGTCTTCAAAAGTTTCAACTCTTCCAAGCTCTTCTTCTTCTTCTCCCAAACCTATTCAAAGACTTTTAAATTCTCTAACTCTTCATGAGTCAATATACTCCCAGGAGCAGCCGTCAAAAGTTGTTGAGTATCCTTCTCCAAAAAGATTTTCTCCTCAAAAGAAAATTTTTTCTAAATCAAAATTTTCATCTAAAAGGAAATCTCAAATAGTTACTGATCTTATTCCTCGGTCAGTGAACTTGAAGAAATCAAGGAATCCTGGTAAAGGTATTCTTGGACCAAGACCAGGTGTCGGTCACCCCTCCTCTTCTCAGTCATCAACTTCTGTCCAAAGTTTTGATGATATGGATTTTAAAAGGGCCTTTTCTTTAAAGAAGTGCTATAATTGTGGCAATACTCTTCACCTTGCTAAAAATTACCCAAAAGATTTGGATCTTCGTAAAATTAAAATGCCTTCTAATCCCAAAGGACCCACCTCAAAATGGGTACCAAAAGTCTAAATTTGTTTCTGGGTGCAGGTACCAAACAAAGATCACATATGGTACAAGGACAACGGGTGTTTAAGACACATGACCGGAAACAAACTTCTTCTCTCTAACTTCTCAAAAGAAAAGGGACCCACTGTTTCTTTTGGAGGAAATGGAAAAGGGATCACCAAAGGATATGGTACCATATCAAATGGAACCATCACTTTCTCTAGAGTAGCTCATGTTGAAAGGCTAATGTACAATCTTCTAAGCATCAGCCAAATATGTGATTTGGGCTATAAGGTCATGTTTCAGCTGTGTGTGTGCTTGGTCTTTGATGTACAGAATAAGATTATACTGGCAGGAACCCGACTGAATGATGTATACATAATCAACATGGAGGAAAGTGCAATAGGAGAAGTTGTGTGTCTCCTCTCTCAAGAACTAGCCAAACAAAGTTGGCTGTGGCATAAAAGGTTCTCTCATCTAAACTTTAAAACCTTGAAAAAAATTTCCAACAAAGAGCTAGTTGTTGGAATGCCAAAAATAGTTTTTGAAAAAGAAAAGCTGTGTGGAGCATGTGAAAAAGGAAAACTCACCAGAACTTCCTTTAAAACAAAACAATGCTCATCTATCTCTCAACCTCTTCAAATGCTTCACATGGATCTGTGTGGTCCAGTAAGCACACCCAGTTTGGGTGGTAAAAAGTATATGCTAGTAATCGTCGATGAATTCTCTAGATATACTTGGGTGTTCTTTCTAAAACACAAGAGTGATGTTGCTGAAGAAATCATCAGGTTTACAAGAAAGATTGAAAATATGAATGGTAAACTGATCCTATGAAAATATGTGTTTGGCTGTGCTTGTCACATGCTAAATGACAGGGAACAACTTGGAAAATTTGATCCTAAGTCTGATGATGGAATATTCATGGGCTATTCTCTCTCCTCAAGAGCCTTCAGAATCTTCAACTTAAGAAGGCAATGCATAGATGAATCCATGCATGTAAAGTTTGATGAATTTGAAACATCTTCATTATCTTGTAATGAAGAAGAACTAAACCTATGGATAAATTCATGTGTTGGTGAAATTCCATTTTCCTCTCAACCCAATCCTCTAGATAGCAACCTTTCTCAGCCTCCCATAAACACCACCTTATCTTCAGAACCCTCCTTTCTTCTCCACCTCCTGAAACTAACTCTACAGAAGACCTTACCCACCAAAACACCATATCTCCCACTAACCTACCTTCATCATCTCAAAATCTTACCTCTTCCTCTTCTCTACCTCCTCCCTTACCTCCTGCACTAAAGTGGACCATGGATCATCCAATAGATCGAATCATAGGTGATCCACAAGTTGGTGGAAAAACAAGAAGAGGAATAAGCAATCTGTGCTTATATGTCAACTTTGTTTCTATTGTTGAGCCTAAGCTGATAAATGAAGCCCTAGCTGATCCTAGCTGGGTAATTGCCATGCAAGAAGAACTCTCACAATTTGAAAGAAACAAAGTCTGGAAGTTAGTTTCTCGTCCATCCAACAAAACTATTATTGGAACAAAGTGGGTGTTTCGAAACAAGATGGATGAAAAAGGAACTGTCATAAGGAACAAAGCAAGGCTGGTTGCTCAAGGATATCGGCAAGAGGAAGGAATTGATTATGATGAAACTTTTGCTCCTGTTGCCAGATTGGAAGCTATCCGAATATTTCTTGCCCATGCAGCTTACAAGAATTTTCGGGTATTCCAAATGGATGTCAAAAGTGCCTTCCTGAATGGTGAACTTGCTGAAGAAGTGTATGTGAAGCAACCTCCTGGGTTTGAAGATCCAGTCCATCCATATCATGTGTATCGGCTGAAGCAAGCTCCTCGTGCCTGGTATGATACTCTCTCAGAATATCTACTTAGAAAAAAGTATGTACGAGGCAAGGTTGACAACACCCTCTTCTTCAAGAAATCACAAGGTAATATCATTCTTGTTCAAATCTATGTTGATGATATTATTTTTGGAGCCACCGATGAATCCTTGTGTGATGAGTTTAGCTCTCTCATGCAAAAAGAGTATGAAATGAGCATGATGGGGGAGTTAAATTTATTTCTTGGTTTGCAAGTAAAACAATCTCCAGAAGGTATTTTCATAAATCAAAGTAAATACATTAAGGATCTTTTGAAAAAGTTTCAATTTGATACTTGCTCTACCATGAAAACTCCTATGGCTCCTCCTCTTAGACTCTTTTCTGATCCTGATGGCATTTCTGTAAATATTACAAATTATAGAGCCATGATAGGATCCCTTCTTTATCTTACTGCAAGTAGACCTGATATTATGTTTGCTACTTGTTTGTGTGCCCGATACCATGCAAATCCTAAAGAATCACATATGGCTGATGTGAAAAGGATTTTTCGGTATCTGAAGGGTACCATAAATCTGGGTCTTTGGTATCCCAAAGACTCAGGTTTCGATCTCATCGGGTACTCTGATTCTGATTTTGCAGGTTCAAAAATAGAAAGAAAAAGTACAACTGGAAGTTGTCAGTTACTTGATGGAAAACTTGTGAGCTGGTCAAGTAAGAAACAACATTCGGTATCTACTTCTACTGCTGAAGCTGAATATGTGGCTGCTGGAAGTTGTTGTACACATGTATTGTGGATGAAAAATCAACTGTGTGATTACAATCAGATTTTCTCAAAGATTCCAATACTGTGTGATAACTCAAGTGCAATAGCCATTGCCAACAACCCTGTGCTTCATTCAATATCCAAGCACACTGATATCAGGTATCACTTTATAAGAGATCATGTCTCTAAAGGTGATGTGGAACTTCATTTCATTCCCACTGATCATCAATTAGCTGATCTGTTCACAAAGCCCCTTGATGAAGCAAGGTTCAGGTTCCTCATCGGTGAATTAGGTATGATAAATGTAGACTAACATATACATATATTTTATATATTATGTGTATGTATATATGATATACATTTATGTATATTATATATATATATATGTTATATATTTATATAGTTATATGTTTTATATATTTTTATATATTATATGTTTATATATTATATACATTTATGTATATTATATATTTATATATATTATATATTTATATATAAGTAAGTCATATATTATAATAATAATATATATATAGAGTCGGTGTGAGAACCGACGTGGCACTCTCTCTCTTCTCCAAATAAAACCCTAACCCTAAAACCATACACATCCATCGAAGCCATCGTCTCAGCCACCGACACCCTTAGTCCCCCAAGCCGCCGATGGTCCACTTTCCGATAAACCACCATCCACCGACGACAGATCCTGCCACCATCGAACCACCATCCACCGACGACACCACAGCCATCCATCGACGTCACCTTCCGACGTCTACACCACCCTCAGCCACCGACGGTCCACCATACATCGAGCCACCGACGTTTTGCTGACGTCACTTTCCGACGATCGCCCCTTTCTCTTTCTCAAGCCACCGACAACTGCACTCTCAACCAAGCCACCGACGTGGCATCCACCGACGTTTACCCCTTTCACGAGCCACCGACGTCGATCTTTCTATTGAGTCACCGACGTCGTTCCCAAGCCACCGACGGTTACTCTCTCTCTCTCTAACCATCCACTGACGTTCAAACCACTCACCGAGGTAACCGTTACAACCCTTCACATTCTTAACCCCTTAAAGATAACTCTTGACTTACCACTCTTGGTGAGCAAGATTCTTTGTTCTTATCCTCAATGACATCATCAACGTCATTAATGTCAGAAGCATGCGCCGATTTCAAAGTCTAAACCCTTAGAATTCTGACCTTTCAATCACCAAAACTAATCATTATTTTTGAAAATTGAAATTCCCTCTCATATATAACCACTCCCCCCACTTCCTTACCACCTTTCTCGCACCCTCTCTCTCACATTTACAAGAGCATAACCTGCAACCTGCAACTTTCTTCATCTTCTTCAATGGCTTCTCCTTCAAGATCCTCAGAAGAACAAACAATGACCTTTGGGTCTCTCTCCTTTCCTGCATGCAATTACTTTGGTCGTATTGGAAATGATAATGCCCATCCCGAGTACAATGACATCTGCTGGTTCCTTCAAAGGTGCCCTCTCCAGTATGCTCTTACAGCAAAACCCAAGATGAGTAAGTTTCTTCTTGGAAACTTTTGGTTATCATGCACATTTGATGCTTCTACAGATCAAATCTTGCCATCTGTTCTCAGCAATGATGAACATGATGTGGCTTTTGATGTTGAAGATGTTCGTAACATTCTGAGGCTTCCCACTTATGATACATATGGAACATTTCCTCTTGGAAATGAACACCAACAAGTGGTGTTTGTTATGAACTATCTGGAAGAAAAGAGGGGCCCAAAGTCAAAGGGTCCAGGTACACTACTAAGAAAAAATATGGGGAACATATGGAACTTTCTTTTTGCTCATCTTATTCTGTGCGTAAGCAAGAAGACAGGTGGTCCGGATCAGTCACCTTACCAAGTAACTGAATTGGCACATGCTCTAATATTTCAAAGGAGGATAGACTTTGCAAGCTACTTCTTCAATGAAATGATCTCCTCTTTCTCTACCCTCCGACGTCCTCAGGTACCATTTCAGCGCCTTTTCTCTCTTATTATTCATGCAAAGTTGGCAGATAAACTTGAGAAAAGAGATGATATCATTTATGATCTCCCTCTTCATCAAGTGGGGAATCAGATAATGAAAAAGGGAGTCTTAGCAACAGACAGCCCTCTCCGACCTTCCATGATTGAGTTTGCAAGGAATGCAACTCTCTCTTGGGGAGAAAATGAACCGCGTCTTCAAAGAACCTCAGGTATGTCCTCTACCTCTTCTACACCTAGAGTAACTAATGTGCCCAAATCTCGTAAGAGATCCAAAGCGTCGGGCACATCTACCTCCGCACCCACCGATGCTACGAAGCCAAAAGAACCTTTGGCTTCTACCCAAGCATCTAAGTCCCAAAAGCGGAGCCACTCAAAAAGCCTCCCAAAGACTTCCTCAAAAAAGTCTAAGGGAACCCAAAGGGTTAAAACTCATATGCCATCTACTTACTCCCAAAAGTTAGTAGGTGTTGAAAATATCCTCACCAAACCCAAGGAACGCTCAACCAAACCCAGCTCCTCCATGCCCTCTCAAAAAGACATGGTTGTACAAAGGGACACCCCTATTATTCCTTCATCAACTTTTTCACTAGTTGATGAAGATGACTTGGAGTCTCCCATCCAAGGTACCTCTTCACCACCCCCCGGAGCTCTCACGGCTCCTTTTCCACACTCCACGTGAGAGTGCACCACAACCAGGTGCACTTGATGGAGCATCCCATTTTACCGATTTTCTTATGTCCGACACTACACCTTGGTCAGGTACATCTCCAGTACATGAAAAGGTTGTGGAGGAACCCATTACTGAGGAATCCCCTCAAAGACACTCTTCTAAACGTGTTTCCCCCACATCTCCTAAATCCCCCCAAGAAAACCTACAGGTTTGGTGGATTATTCTTCTAGTGATGATGATGATGATCAACCACCAAAGCCTCAACCTTCTGCTCCCATGTCTTCCAAACAGGGAGATGATCTTCTCCAAGCTTTCACCAGTTTTACCAGTGATACTATACGCAGGGTGGAGGCTCTAGAAGAACATGCAAGCAACGAAATGAAAAGAATGGGTTCCCTTTCATCCTCTCTTAGATCTAGCATTGAGGAGTTGTCGGTGAGTCACCCAACTCTAATGACATGTTTAGATCTCCTACACTTGAATATCCTTGATCTTCAGCAAGGGTTTACTTCAAGTCAAGATTCCGTGCTCTCTTCTATCCGGGAACTTCGAAGTTCATCTACCCTTCAAGCCACCGATATATCTTCTATCATTGCCAATCAGAAGGCAATTATGGAGTCTCTCGCCAATCTTCACACCAAGGTTGACAAGGTTCCAACCTCTTCTCCAACGGTTGAACTTGATGTTGGTGACTCTTTCTTCCAGGATAAGGATAGATTTGTCCTTCAAAGAGTTGAGAAGAAGATAGGTGCTCTGTGCTCTGATATGGAAAAGGTAAAGGAGTTTCTCTCTTCAGTGGGTTTCAAGGGTTCAACCACTGAGGGGGAGAAAAATAAGAAGGCCATTGCTACCACCTCCACAGCCGCCGACACCGACACCACCACTCCCACTCCAGCCGCCGATGCCACCACAGCCGCTGACGTGGCTCCACCATCCGCCGACGTCCCATCCACTGATGGTGGTGTGACCACGGTCACCGAGGTGACTCCTCCCCTTGTCACCGAGGTGACTCCTCACGTGGTCACCACTGTTCCCTTGGTCACCGAGTTTTCTGGAGTATCAGTGCTCAACCCCTTGAATCTGAAGAGGAAAATAATAGAAAAGAAAAGGCCAAAGGAAAGAAGCCCGTTTCTTTTGAAGAACAACAGGAAGAGAAAAAGAGAAGGAAAAGAATGAGAAGTCCCAAGCAGACTCTCTTCAACTACAGCCTGCCCCTTCATCCACCGATCCCCTTGGAGTTATTCTTACTGAAGCTGAAAGGGAGGAAGCACTAAGGGTTCAACTTGAGTACGATCAGACAAATGTACTCAAGTTAGCTCAAGATGAAGCTACTCATGCCTTGGTCACAGATGCTCTTCAAGCTCAAAAAGATGAGCTTGAAAACATAAAGAAAAATTCTGAAGCTGTGAAGACTGTTGCAGAAGCCAAGAAAACCAAGGAGGTTGATTGGTTCAAGAGAAGGCTGAAAAATAGAAAGGATGATTCTAAGATCATCGGTGCCACCATTCACCCTCCAACCAAAAATTCTCCTAAGTTGCTTCTCACAATAAAAATGGTTGACACTCTCAACAAAACTTATGAGATAGAATGATTGGAGGTCTTGGGGATTACAGAATGGATGGAAATTGGCAATCATGTGTCCAAAAGTAAGAGCAAGTACAAAGAGTTTGTACTTGTTACACTCCGAAAATTCTTTATCAAAATGGTTAAAATTCAAAGGGAACATAATATTGCGGTTACAAGGCTAGAAGGACAGCAGATGTATCTCATCCAGCAAGGCCTCACTGGAGAAATTATTCCTGCCCCAAGGAATAAGAAAAAGGGTCACTTTGCCATGCTTCATGAGAGAAACATCAAAATAGATGCTTCAGGTATAAACCTCTCCATTCCAACTCCGGTCGCATACCCGGAGCAAACTATGATTACTGAACCTGAACTTGGGGTGTTCTTTGAAGACATCTTTGGAAACATAGGTTTCTTCAGAGCTTCTGACATCCCAAGGGCTCATAGCTCCTTCCTCTCTGCTATTCTAGGAGTGCCTCCGATTGAAGACCATGGAATCACAAGGCTTATCTTGGATGAGCTAAAAAGAAGAGAACCCACTCCTTGAATATTCTTCATATAGTGTGAACTTTATTAATCATGTACTCTGTGTGTTGTGCAAAGCTGTGTGTTGATTAATAAAAGTTCATACTCTTCTTCCTCAAAAACACTTGTTAATATCTTTACTTTTCTTGAACATATTTATACTTATACTGTACATACTCAGTTAAAAAAAATCTGAGTCAAAAGAACCCAAAAGAAATAGAAAGGGTCAAAAAGAATTCTTTTGTAACTTACAGGTATCATCATCAAATAGGGGGAGATTGTTGGGTCACCGATGATTTGGTGATGAACCACCTTTCTTTGTATGATTGATTTTTTACAGATTCTTTTGAAGGTCTGAAATATGCTCAAGTATTGAAAAGTCAAAAGCTATTCAATCAAGGGTTGTACATCAAAAAGTGGAATTTTGGATGTACCAACTAACTTCAATATTCAGATCATATTGCCAAAGTCAAGATTGGGTCACCAACATAGTGGGTCACCGATGGTACACATTTAAGTCATCAAAGTATTGAGTCATCAATACAAGATGAGGTCATCAAGATAGTACCCATCCACCGACTCTATGTATCTTGGTCACCGAAATTGCAGGTATATTTTCTAAGGCTGTGATATCAAGTCACAACTACAAGGGTATACACTCTCAACACTTAGTGAGATTTGAAGTTCACTAAGTAATGTGTACACTTATCAATTCCAGCCTTACAAGGTATCCACCGATGTGATACATAGGTTCATGTATCACTTAGCAATTTTCAAGAGATAAGTTCTTGACTCACAACAAATGCAAGACATGTGAGCAGCAAGAACTTGGGCATCAAGCCTTAAATAAAGACATTCTCTTTTATTCTTATAAAAGGAATTTTTGTCTTTGAGCTAAAAGGTTTGATGGGACTTCACAGAGCATGAAGAAAAGAAGATAAAGTTATCTGACATTACGTGCTACAAAGAATGGCTAATCCATTATTCTAGTACAAAGGGAGTGGTCTATTCCTTTGTTCAGCAGATACACTTCTAGCTAATGAAACCTTGACAACTGTCCACATGCATCCCATGCATGGGTACTATAAAAGGAGATGAAGTCCTTCCCAGAAATCTCACGCTTTCAACAAATCTTTTGTGTGATAATTTGTTTGACTCCAGCAAAGCTGTGTGCAATAACAGTCTAGTTTTAACTTCCTTAGTGTATAAGTTAATTATTGTTATCTGTGTGTTTAGTTTGATAGAATAGTGTGTCTATTCTTTTCCGCATCAAACTTCATGTGTGTAAATTTTTGATATTTATATTAAAAAATTTAAAAAGAGTATATTCTGTGTGTTTTATATTCAACCCCCCCTTCTACAAAACCTTCACTTGGTTAGCCATCTCTCTTTGGGGACTAACAGTTACAAATGAGTTACAAACAGGTTGTAAATGGGTTACAAATAGGTTGTAAAGGGTTGAAAACAGGTTGAAAATAAGTCAGAAATTTCAACCCAAACCAACCCATTTATTAAATGGGTTATGTGGGTTGATCCATTTAAGTTAAACGGGTTGAAAATCTCAACCCAACCTGCTACTAATGGGTTGGGTTCGGGTTGGCTTGACGGGTTGGGTCACTTTCTGCCACCCCTAGATGAAATATTAAGAGCCTCTCCAATGGGGACTTACAAGAACTTTCTTTTTATACACTTTTTTTGCCACTTTAATGCCACCTAATTAAATTAGGAAGTTACCAATAATTCTACAATGGAGGTTCTTATAAGAACCTCCTTTATATGGGTTCCATTGATTAAATAAATTATATTATAATAGATAAGTCCAAAAATGAATAAATAATAAGTGAAATGACATTTTTCATCAAAATCGTGGTAAGAACCAAAGTTCTTGTTGGGGTACCTATGGCTTGTTAGCTTCTTATAAAAACATCTCCACAATGGTGGTTCTTATAAGCTAATGCACTTTTTGCTTATAAGAACCTTGCATTGGAGATTCTGAAGAACACATGAAGATCAAAAATTTCAAAAATCAAATTTAGAGATTAAAACTTGAAATTTATGATGCAAACATGTCTAAAAACACTTTTTAGGAAATAATTTGCACAAAAATTGATCAAATCAACACCAATTTGCAAAATCACTCTCCAAAAAATTCACGGAGAACTTTTTTTCAATAACACACAAAAATTTCTAAAATCTTCAAGTTCAACAAATTTTGATGCGATTTTGAAAAGATATTGATGCAAAACAATTATAAAATGATGGTGAAACACTTCGCAATCAAAATCTAATCCAAAAAATATCAAACTCATTTGTGTTCTTCATGTTCTTCAAAAACATCAAGAAAACTTTAAAATTCTTCAAATTCATGCACAATTTTTGTGTTTAAGCTCTGATACCAATTGTTAATCCCACTAAGATCAAGCAACAAGTAATTTAAGCATTTAAGAACAACAATTAAGAACAAATTCTCATATATTGAACTTTCTCTTTCTAAATTCTCTCTATTCGGTTAAACTGAAACCTTTAAGCCGAAAACTGAATAACCCAAAATAGTATTGGTTCGAATGAGTTATTCGGTTTCATAATTTTTTTTGACACCCTTAAAGGTGCCTCCAATAATAGAAGTTTCTGGATCCATCACTGACCGTGAATTAACACAAATGCATTCAATCCACTTTCTTATACACTTCACTTTGTTCAAATCTTTCAACTTTTTACCAATGTGGGACAACTAAAACCCAATCACAATTCACCATTTGAGAATACTCAATTCTCATGGTATGAATTAATCTCTTTTTATAGATTAAACAATTTAATAAATTGAAATAAACCATTGTCTGTTTGTGTCTTGTATATTGTCGAGAATGACATAAGTTAACATTTTACTTTTTTATTTAGATTAAGGTTGGGTTCTAGTGAGACTGAAAGTTATGGTGAGAAAGGTAAAAAAAAGATCTACACCGTTGAATCAAATCCTAACTAAAGATCAATACTAATACGGTGCATCAAGATGCACCGTATCAACTCCCACAATAAGCACAATTATGGGGTTGGTTGAGATCAAAATATTAAAGGTTTTGATTCATTCTTATGTTTTTCATCTTAATTCTTATTTACGCACGATCCTTGTATATAGATTAAATGATTATGTGATAAATTTTTTGGATGACGGAAAAACAAATTTACAATGATAGTATAATTTTATATTAATCTTCAATTATATGTTACAAATTATAATTCCTAAATATGTTTTATATGTTTCGAAATTATAATTATTTTAATCTTATTCTTACGTAATAAAAAAACTCAAATTATAATCAATTATTGTAAAATACTTCAAAATTCAAAATCCACATCCCCGGCCTATTTGGCTCATGAAGAAGCAAAAACGCCCATAACCCATATGACTACCAACCTGACCCGACCCGAGTCGATATTCATTCTTTCTTCTTAATTGTTATCTTTGTTTCCTTTACTTGATTATTTGTATAATAATCAAAGTGCACACTGATGATTCTTACATAATTATTCTCTTTTCATCTTGATTTCTGTAAATATGTACCCAAACTAGTTGTTTATTATTTTCGAGTTTTTGATAGCTTTGATTGAAACGTTTTTGTTCGCAATTTATTGTGCTTTCAGTGTCAGCAGAGAGTAAACCAGATTTCAGAATGATTCCCCCTCTTTGTTTACCTTATTTTAAGCTATGAATGATCATGGATTTTGAGTTTGGATTGCTGTAAAAAAGAATTAAGAACAGAAAACAACAAGATCTGAATTGGAATTCTTTCATAATTCGTTTGAAAACTCACTTTCTATGGAGGCTAAGGTGGCGTTTGTTTTTTTAAGAGGTCCGAAGTCTGAAGTCTGATTTCAGTTCGGAAATGGTTATGAAATGCCTAACCGAATCAGACATAAATATGGTGATTAAGAGTTTAAAATGAAAAAACAAACAAGGCTTAAGTTTTGTGAGGAGTGATTATTATTCATTTATTTGAGCCATTCTACATGGCACGGGTCCCTTTGTGTTTTAATAAATTGATGGCTTGCAAAAATGCACAAATTTTTTTATCTCCATTATGCCTAAATAACTAACAAGAAACTCCACTTTCTGCTTTTCTTTTTCCAGCTAATTGTAGTGTTTCAAAGGTTTCATTTTTGCATTTGTAATTGTGTTTGTTGTTTACAAATAAAGTGCCACGAAGAATGGTTCAAAGTACTATTCGCTCTTTGAAAGGGGAATGGAATGGTCTTCTTTTGGGTTAATAATTTGACATCTACCATTCTAGCTCCTTAATTCTTAAACCAGCTTCTCTAAAATAGAAAAAAACCTTTTTTTCTCTCTAAACTCCTCCAATAGCATCTCAATATCATTCTCTAAAATAAATAGAGATTTTTAGAAAAATCTCTAAATACAAAGATTTTCTCTATATCTATAAAAGAATGACAGAAAAATATTATTTTAGTGATTTTCCACCAAAAACAACATTTATTTGTTGGAATAATAAATTTATTGAATATTTTAATAATATAAAGTTTTAATTTCTCTAAAATAGAGAAGCTGTTGGAGTTGAAAGATAATCATTTTAAAGATTTTGATTTTACATTCTCTATTTTAGAGAAAATTTAGAGAAGTTGTGGAAGATGCTCTAATAGTTTATTTTAGTAATTATGATCTTCTTCAATGAATTAATCAATGACATAGCAATTGGTTCATTTTTTTTTACCACAAAAGTCAAATAATCCCCCTTTCTTGACTTTGCCTTTGGTTTTATTTTTTTTTTGGAAGTGAATGGAGGAAATTATTAGTTTTTAGATTTCTTTACTGCACTCTTAAAGCTTTTTTATTTTTGTATTATGTTTGCGTTCCCTGCAATTCATTCACTTTCTTTTCCCAAAAGGCTTTAACCTTTTAGAGTTCCTTTTTCATACTTTTAGGTAGAGAACATGTTAAATGGATATTCTGTAGCTTATGCATTATGGACTAAGGTCTGAGGATCATGGAAAAGTTCATGTTTTGCAAATATCAACCTTCAACTTGGTGTCATCTGTTTAGCTTTTAGACTTCATGGATAGATAAATTGATACTTGAACTTTTTTCATATATATATATATATATACACATATGGCAGGTATTGCTTAAAGAGAGCTCACATGTGAGAACCATCGTATTAAACAGGCCGAAACAACTGAATGCGCTTTCTTTTGAAATGGTAAGAAATGAAATATATTAGATTCGTTGCTTTCAATCATAGCATCTTTTCGTTTCTCAAATCCATGATGTTCTCTTTCTCCAGTATTTTCCTTCAAGGGCAAATACCACATCAGACATGCTGGTGCACCACAGGCATCTAAATCTGCGAATTTATGTAGTTGCTTGTATCATTAAATGTGGAGCCTTTAATATTTGGATGTAGAGTTGAAGGACCATTAAAAGGGTTTTGAATAACAAGTTTAAATTTCATCGAAAAAATCTGGAAATGGGACTTAAAGATTCAAGTTTCATAACCTTCCGATGATACATGTAACCATAAATTCATGACCTTCGCATGATACTTGGACTCATAAATTCATAAGCCTCACATGAAGCTAATATTCATAAGCCTCGGGTGGCCTTATCTGAAGCTTGTTTCCTTCGCATAAGCTTCATCCGAGTCTCCCTTCACATAGCTTCATGCGAAGACTCGCTTGAAGTGTCAGGTATTTTTCAAAAAAATTCAAAATTTTGTGTGTTGACTTGACTTTTTATCTGCAGGATCATTATGGCCACCAAGGAAATGTTTCTGATGAACAACCATTAGCATCACACAGATCATCTATTCCATCTGTAAACGCCTGCAAATCATGACGCTGCAATAAAAAAGACAAAAAAGAACTTCAAAAGTGTAACAACCGACTGGATTTCCACATGGTTTGTCAGTTCCTGGTCGTGATGGAAATACTGAAACGTCATCCAATTTCTACTGCTTTGACAAAAGACGCAATTGTTCCGGTGATTTATCTACAACATTTTTGGTACACTTTGTGATTTCATCCGATTGTGAATGATCCTCACAGCAATGATTGATCATTTTGAACCAAGACTTACTTTGAACAAGTTAAGGTATTTACTGGGATTACCAAAACGCAATCAATTTCCACAAAGGGTTGAGTATGAGAAGAAGTCTCCAAGGATCAATTATGTCAAGACATTCTTCGTCTGGGGTACAATGATGTGTTGCCAAGACCATCGGCATTCAAAAGAAAAGAAAACATCTGCCACCTGTTTGGAATACACTGTTTTCTATCATCAACCGTTCTGTCACGGGAAAATCCACTGGCATGGATAGTTGCAGTACGGGATTTCTACGATTTTTTCATGTAATTGCCTTTAACAGACATGTTGATTATGCTGCGATCATCTGGCAGGAACTTATTTAGACATGAACCTCAGCGAAACAGAAAAAGTTCATTCCATTTCAACGTTATCTGCAGATTTTTATTGCAAGTATGATGGAAGGCAATCAAGATATTCCTCGACAAGCAGATCATCCAAAGGCCAACTCAAGAGTTATGCGGTCTATCGTACCTACTCAGGAGGGTCAGTATCCCAATGCAATGCCTCTTCCAGGAGCTTTAATTGCTTATGCCGATCAGAATGTAGAATGTGTGATAGCTAATAGGAGTGAGAATGCATTGATGGACTGGCAAGAACCTGCTGGTCCTTCCCACAATGCCCCCCCTATAAGGATTGAGGAGTTAGGTCTAGGAGAGCATTGTCAAGAACATGGGGTTCTTGAACGTGGGGAGATGATGGAAAATGAAAATGAGGGGGTACAAAAGTGGGTGCATCTGATCGAGCATTGGAAAATGTTGAAGCAGCGGTTATTTTTGAATCTACTTCACTTGGTACTTCTGAAATTCCTCCGGTCACAACGACTGTTGAGATGGATATTCCCAGAACTGAGTCTCAAGTGGATAGTTCTGATCATAATATTGCAGATCATGTTGCATACGATGATGATGATGATGATGATGATGATGATGATGATGATGATGATGATGATGATGATACTGACCATCCATTGGTTCATCGACTACCACACCGGATTGGTAGGCATCCTCCATTAGTTGATGAAACTTCAGATACCGAGTCTGAACCAACTAATGCTAACATGGAATTGGAAATACCTGAACCAAATGTTGTTCAAACTGTTATTCATGAGTTATAGGAAACTGGTGATATAAGGACGGATGAGGGAGTTCAAGTCGAAACAGAAATAAATGTGAGATTGAGTGAAAGGGGAGAAAAAGAACATGGTGAGAGTGAGAAAAGGTCAAAAAAAGAAATATCAAACCTTCCCCAAACCACTTTTACCCAGGCCCCCGCCCCGGTCGTCGACTTCTTTGCTTTACACATCGAGTCTAGAGCCTGGTGCTTCACTACTTAGGTCACCGTCTGTCAGACAGACAACATCTATTGGGAGTCTTCGTGACCTAATTGGAACACCCAGAGTGGGGCCACTATTTGTTGGTACCCCGCGAGGACAAAGTGGAAGTCCTGCCAGTGTTAACACCATGCCAACGCCGAACACAAGCGCAATGGCTTCATCCGTTGTTTCAACTGGTATCCTAAATGGACCAGGATCGTTACCTCCATTGGTGCTTTCTCAAACTCAGTTACGACAAGGAATGAAAGTTATAAGGAGTATTGTTGAAAGGCTTCATGTGCAAACGTTAGAAGTTGTTTCTGGTAGAGCTACTATGGTTGAATCACCAGTTCCAAGACCAAGGTTTGTTGCTACTTTGCCAAGTGTTATATATGATCCGAATGTGGCAGGAACTTCTGCTGCACCTCTTCCGAGATATATAGGCATAGTTCCTGTTACGACTCCACCACCACCACCACCTGAATAGTCATTAGAAGAATTGAAGTCTCTGCTTTATTCCAGATTACTGGCACAGGCAGCTCCGGAACAACAATATATTGACCTTGCTCATTTACTCCGGCTACAGACTGCACCTGTTGCACAGTCTACTCCGAGTTCTTCAACTTCAGAGATTCAACAGCTACGGGAAGATATACAGAAAAGTTTTTGTGGTTCAACAAATCTTGTCTCATCTGGCTTACAAAGTTACCTGATCGAGTTTCTGTCTTAGAGGAAACATGTAAATCCCAGGCCGGCACAGGTAAACGTAGACATGAGGATCCTGATGATCAAGATACCCATGAGGGGGAGAAAAGGCGCCGAGTTGAACAAGTACAATCAGATATTCAAGGGGTCAGTGAACAAGTACAAGAAGCAGAGCACACCGAGAATCGTACAGTTGATGATGTTCAGGAAATGGTTGAGCCTGAAATAATACATTAGGTTGTGGAAACAAGGATATGTGAGGCACAGATGACTGATGTAGGTGCAGATATTACAGTTTTTGCTAATGTCGAACCAATGGTTGAAAAGCCTAAGGTTGTCGACAAAAGAACCGAGGATGAAATGATGGCTGATTCATTATTGAATACTCCTCTTGACGATAGTGAAGAACATCTTTCTCAAGAAGTTATGAGACAAGAAGTAAGACATTTATTTCCATTTGATGAAGATGATGTGGTTAAAGAAGGAGAGTATGATGAGATCAGAGAGGATGATGAGATATTTAGAGAGTTTGGTGATCTAGTTGCAGCTCTAAATGAAGTTCATATACCAGAGAGATTACGCCCAGGGAATCTCCCTCGACCAGTCAGGATTGTAGAAAATTTACGATCTCATTGTCGCATTCAGACATCTGGTTCCTTTAGATGAAGACAAAACATTTGGAATTTTGCATCTGAAAGATGAAGCTAAACGGAGATATATATATTTACTATCCATCATTCAAGAAGGAAGAAAGATCAAGTCAATACTGATAAAGGCTACATGAATATTGTTCATATTTTGACTCAGAAGTGTATCGGTTTTGACATTTCTCATTTTGTAGTTCGCCGTTGGGATTGTAAGCAATGGGATTTTTCTGAAGCAGATTTTATCCATATAACTGTTGATGATTTGGTTGAAATAGTTAATGACTTCAGGAGTATGACAAACCGAAGTGGGGATTTTTTTTAAAACCATATGATAAGTTGTTGAGCTTCATCAAATACTATCACATTTATCAAGCATATGTGTTTGACTTCCAGTTGGGTCTTGAAAGCAATCAACCAAAACTGAACCTGGTGAAGCCGGATCAAAGTTTCCCTGGTATTGAGAATTTGCCTTCATGGTTTGTTGGTAAACAACCAGAATTTGGTATCATCTACAATGGTTTAGCAAACAGAAAGCTTTACATGCGTTTAAGTGAAATAGCTTGTTATTGTGATGGAACATTGAAGACTATCAAGCTATATTTGGAAGGTAAGCTGAAAGTAGTTGATCGAGCAGTTAAGAAGATGGCTAAGAGGGATAGAGATCTAATGAATGAAGCTTTGAAAGCAGTTCAAGCAAGACTTGATTACAGAGAAGGTGGTAGAAGATTGGAAGTTCTTCTTCGTTTGCATCCAATTTATACAAAGGCCATCTAGGAAATGAATTCAGTACACGTAGTGTCAGAATTCATATCTGAAATGGTCTATCTTTCAAAAAGACATGCTACTTTAACCAAAGGGGGAGAATGTTAGATTTAGTATTGTTGAAAGTAGAATGGATGAAATTGTAACTTTTGTCTTTGCTATAAATAGTCTCTTTGTGTTTTATTTTAGTTTAGTTCTCTCATGTTGTAACCTTTTGACTTTTAAAAGATATATGACATAGAGAGAATTTGGTGCAAATTGGTGTTATTCTTAAGTGTGTTCTAAGTGATTTCTTGTTATTTGCTACTCTTCGGTTAACAGTTATGTTGCTATCAATGTTGTTATTACTATTAGTGTCACAACTGCATATGACATGAGTATAACTATATTGTGAATAAGGTAGAAAACTACTCTCGGAGTCAAGATTTGATGGTAGAGTTAATTAAAAATTGAATAAAATTAGGCATACTCGAGAAAATAAGAAATTATATCAGACAAGATATGATACCAAAGGCAAATAACTTATGTTAGCACCATTATGTTTGTGTTCTTACATTCTAGTGAATCTAGTTATTATGTTTTCTTTCTTGGAATTAGTTTACGAACTCACAACCTAAGGGATGTAGAGTCTCAATTGGTACCACTGGGCCAAGGGCCCCTTGCTTATTTTTCTATTTTGTTAGAACGTCAATGTGTTGCTGGTTATAAGGGGAAATTTGACCTGTCATTTGTGTCTTAACTTTCTAGATATCTCGTTTGTTGAACTCTTTCATGCCTACGAGGAGGATCCCAATGTCAAGCTGATAATTTTGAAGGTATTCTCCCATCCAAGTAGGATCCATTGATTGATTTAGCATCAATAAGACATAGTTTCATAAGTATCATTATTTAAACATGAATATAGGAGTAGTAACATGAAGGCATCATCAAGTTGAGTTGCTAGCATCTTCAAGAGATAGGCTTTTGTTTAGTTTTATAGATTAGTTTCTGATCGGTGTTGTCATTTTCTATTGAACTTTTTGTACTTTTCACTCGGTAATAAAAAAAATTAAATGCTTTTCATATTGTTTGCAGAATCAGTTTTTATTTGTTTATTACTCACAAGGGAATGTGGATGCAGGGTGAAGGAAGGGCTTTCTGTGCTGGTGGTGATGCTTCAGTTGTCGTTCCTGATGTGAATAAAGGTTAATGCCCTTGTTTCCTATCCTAGTTCATTTTGCTTCAAGCTACAAGTTGTTTTCCGTTACATGAAAAATTAGGTTTTTGGGCACTCTCAGTGTTAAAAGTTACAAATTGTTGTAATGAATTAATGGTGCTTTATTGCTTGTCTGATGAGATTTTTTGGGTATCAGGTAACTCGAAACTAGGGGCAATCTTTTTCTCAAAGGAATATACATTGAATTATTTGATGGCCACATACACTAAACCTCAGGTAAGCAGCTCTTGATTTCTTTCTACTAAATCAGTTCTTCACGAAGTACAAATTCTTTCACTGACCGCTAAGTACATTTTAACACATTGTTACTTACGATGTGTGTGATCTTAAGTTAACTTCAAATCATGGTTAAAGGTGCCACTTCTTAGAGGAATTGTGATGGGAGGTGGTCGAGGCATTTCAATACATGGTAGATTTCGAGTTGCTACAGATAATTTGGTATCTCTCTTGCTACATTCATCTACTTGAAGAAACTTTCATCTGTCAATTTTGGCATCCTATGTGTGTGTGTGTATATATATATATATGTATATATTCATTGGTTTACACTTCTGTTAATTTTATTTGATATATTTTCTGCTATTTTCTTATCACTGCTAAAGTTATAGGTAGTCATCGCCTATAGCCTTCCATAAGAGTAGCAATCTTTCCAAAAATCGATTCTTTTGTTAACACATTTGATTCTCATTTGGCAGGTTTTTGCCATGTCAAAGACTGAATTAGGGTTATTCCCAGATGTAGGTGCCTCTTATTACCTGTCAAGACTACCTGGATTCTTTGGTAATTTCATTTTGATCTTACTCTGATTGTGTCTTATATTTTATGATATAAAATGATCTTTCTGCAAGAGCAATTCTTTGTTTACAAATGATATTATCATTATGACAAAATATAGGGTACAATACATTGTTGAGCACCTATATATATTATGTTCCCAAACTTATCATTTTCGTAATAAAAGCTCTAAATCAAAATGTTGTAGTAATGAAAGCTTTAAATAAAATACTCGTTTAAACACGAACTCTACACCTTTTACTCACTCAAAACGTGAATATGTTTAAATGCTCAAATAGCTGACTTTAACAACGCTTCATTTTCCAAAATACCAAATACGGTTAAGTCCCCATGCTCCAATTTTAATAAATTATGGACAATATTCCATACTCCAAATATGTCACCGAAAATAATGGACAAGACTCTATACCCAAAAAACAACAACTTTCAGTGACGGGAGAGACCCGTATCTATCGACAATAGCGAGACACAAAGTAAGTCATGTTCAACGTTATCGAGCTTCAATCAAAGTATATTGGTCATCGAGATCAACCACCCACGGTCTATAGTTCGAGTCCTCCAATACCCAAGACACGCTCTCTATTTAGAAGCAACATACCACGGACACACGGTCATCGAGATCAACCACCCACGGTCTATAGTTCGAGTCTTCCGGTGCTACAACCACCGTATCTAACTACAATGTGGAAATAACTATTCCCAACCAATATATCTAAAATTGACTCATATACCTATGGATCCAATGCATCTACCCATAAAGTTACACGACTCTAATCGAATGACCAACACACCCAAAACGTGTAACATAATATATAATAATACCATAATTCGTGTGCAACCCCAAAAACTCGTTACATACCGATTTAATTCGGAAAATTGTCCCCAAGACCGTTTTAGTCAAAAAACTGGGTTAAAGCATAATATAACTCAAAACTTACGTGGTTACTCAAAACAAACATCGTTGGTCAAGACAAACCATTATCCAAATGAAATTATACTCATATATTTCAAATGCCTCATAATGTAATAACATGTATTTTTCAATTGTTTATAAATCAAATACTCCCAAAATGCATAATACCAACTAATCTTAATTTATAAAATAAAACATCTAGACAACTCATAATTATGTTTTGTTTATCAAAATGTCTAGGAACCCAAACATAAACATTTTTCATGATTTATAAAACCCCTTCATACCAAATATGCATGTTTCACCAAAATTACTCACACATTTGATTAGTAGCAAGTAAACATGTTAATACTTCAAAATGGACGTTTTTGGCATGTACACCGTTTTCACAAAGTAACTTGAACTCACCTTGCTAGATTTAGGCTAAATCTAGGTTTTACCCTAAAAGTCTCATTTGAAGAGAAGTCCAGATCTTAAAGCATCCATCACTAGAAACCTCATCTAGTTCCTAAACAACCTAAAATATATCAAGAATGTATCTCCAAAATCAGATCCATACAAACCTTAGTCAAAATCTAAAATCACCTAAAATACCCAAAATTGGTCAAAATCCATGGATGTGTAAAATACACAAAAAGAGATGTTCTAGGAGACCAAAATGAAGTATTTTGACAAGAATCAAGGTTTAGAAAGGTTTGGATGACTTACAATTTCGTTTTAGGGGAAATCCAAAACTAGGTCAACAATGGTGAAGAGGAAGTTGGAGAAGATGAAGATCTTGAGCTTCAATCCTTTATCTTTAATCTCTACTTTTAATCTCACAACTCTCATGGAGGAATTGATTGGGAGTAACAAATGGTCAAAGACCAAATGAGAAAGAGAGAGAGAGAGAAGTGAGTAGGGGAATAAACAAATGACAAAAACGAGGAAAAGAAGAAAAAAAACGTATTTAAAAGTGGGTTGTAGGGTTTCTGCCCAGATACTCGCGGGCGCGAGGAAAATAAGGGTGCGGTCGCGAGCATACTTCTCCCCTACTTTTTGAGGTTTGCTCGCGGGCGCAAGCAAAACAAGGGTGCGGCCGCGAGCAGTGTAAATATCGATAAAAAGTTGATTTTTGCTAAATGCGATAACCAACTCAACCAACAACCAATATGCTTCTAGACTACTATAATAAGGTCGAAAAAATACATACGAAATTGAAATTATGGATACTAAAAATACGGGTGTTACATTCATCAAGAGCCTCAGTTACCTAGTAAGCGCTTAGCCGCTTACCTAAACCGAACAATGATTTTCGAAGAAACATTTCAAGAGCCTCACTTACCCGGTAAGTGCTTACCCGATTTGTGTTGCTACACAAACCCCTAGGTGTTTAGTTACCCAATAAGAGATAGTAAGTGTTTAGTAAATAACCCCTAAGTGTTAACTTACCCAATAAGAGATAGTAAGTGTTCATGATAGATGAGATGTTGTTTGTCTAACAAATTCAACTACCATGATTCCTCCATTGAGATATTCCCAATTATTTTGATTTCTTCATTTGGTGGGATGATATGTACCCCTAACAACAACAGTTAGATGATATGTTGGATCTTTTTGGTGGAATAATTAGTGATATGAGAAAGTTTAGGCCTCTAGAGAGGCCCTAGAATATTTGTGCATTTAATTTAAATCCTTCAAACACGTTATGAACTCCTTATTTGTGTTACAACTCATTTATGATACCGAGCAAGTGAATAAACTTATATTTTAAATAAAAACCTTCAAAGACGGAAATACTTTTCAATGACCCATTTTACTACTAAAGGTCAAAAATCCCCAAAAATCAATATAAATGTTTACTTGTGGAGATATACATGAGTAAATCTTGTAAACATGTAAGAAATGGATACTTAACATGTATATAGTGATTTGGAAGTAGAATGAACTCACCTTATATTGATCACATAAGTAACGGTCTTTAGGATAATGATTGAGCATTTATTGACGTCGTCCATTATGTCTATTTGTCATAAATGGTAACGGACCCTGAATTTAAACACACAATCAAACGTAAGATATGTCGTTAGTTTTATTTAAGTCAAGAGATTCTTTCGACGGTAACTGGATAAGTGTGACGGTCTGCAGGGGCGGAGCCGGGAATTTTATTAAGGGGTTCCTGAAAATTCTAAAATGAAACATATATATATATATATATACACACACACGGTTGGGTTTCGATAACAAGGAGAGGTAAGATGAGAAGCATAAGAAGGGATCTCCTCTCGCACCAGATCAACTCCCTTCTAAAGCGCAATTCATGGGTTGGTATGAGATTAAAAGTGATCAAGAGTTAGATCTCTTCTTATGCTTCTCACTTTAACTCTCTTACTCACATGATCATAAGCCTATATATATATATATATGTAACACACTATAAAAATATACGTAACCACTATACTAATAGCAACATTCAATCAAAAAACAATGTATTGTAAACCCAACAATTCAACTATTAAATAATCAAAGCAAACCCTACAAATTATCCAAATCAAAGTTGCAGGAAAAGGACCAAAGCCCAAAGAAAATACCTATGTAGCGATTGAAAAAGGATCTTTCTCTGTATCAAGTCTCTAAAAGACTCTATATCAGCATTGTTCTGAAAGACGCTCTCGGGTCCGCCATATCTCTCATCTCTAGCCTCCCAGTGTTTTCTAGGTTTATTCGCTAAAGACTTAAAATGCATAAAAGGGTCGAAGATATACATTAAATAGACTCTAACCCTCGAAGTCGACCGTTTGGCAAATATTTTTACAGGTTCGTTTATGGCAAGGATTCTCCAAAGAGACTGTCTGAAAATATGGTAAGCGTAAAAAGAAAGGAAGACGAAGATCCACTTCTATTTATACGATTTCTAAATAAATCGTTCGCACTCCTTGTGTCGACACGTGTCCAATGCCTTTTCGCATGAAACCACCAGGTCGTCGACACCTGATTGTACACATCTGACGCACGCACCCCACGTCGAGGGTGACATCATCGACCACGCGTAGTCGATTCACTTGCCCACCAATCAATTCGGTTACATACGAACCGATTCAGTTTCTTTCTAGACAAATTCGTTAGATTTCAAAATGGAAAATTATAAAATCCAAACTTGCCGCCTTTTATTTTAAATTTTGGGGCAGACTGTTTGGACCAAATGATCATCTAGCGACGAACCAAAGATATCAACGACCATTCACATTTTATCACAAGTAACTAACGACTCTTAATTTCAGGATAAGGCGTCGAAATATGAGGATGTTTAAGTCGTACGACCGAATCGATTAGCGACCTAACTTACGACATTAACTATGAAATTCCAAGAAAAGACAGACACAAGACACGTCTACAAACCGTCGCACTTATCCAGTGATCGTCGAAAGAATCTTTTGACTTATATAAAACTAACGACATATCTTACGTTTGATTGTGTGTATAAATGCAGGTCAATTACCATTTATGACAAACGGACATAACGGACGGCGTCAATAAATGCTCAATCATTATTCTAAAGACCGTTACTTATGCGATCAATATAAATACAAGATTCAGTATTATCAAAAGAGACGACTGGAATCAGCTAAATTAAAAAGACTCACGACACGGAGCAACAAACTTACGATTTGTTCTGTTTTTCTTCTTATTGTAACCACTGTATTTACGACCGTTGTCATCAAAGGACGACGTCCCTGTTTGATGTCATTTTTTACTAGTGCATCGTCCGTGGTTTTTTTCCCTCGATAAAGGATTTTTTCGCGTCACCAATTACTCTTGTCAATTTACTTTATTGTCTTTCGTTACATTTGTCGATTGAATCCTTCTTTTAGTTGTAAAACTCCACATCAACCTTAAGTTGTTTTTATTAAATGATTTTTGGCATAAAGAGTTTGGCGCCCACCGTGGAACCCGTCTAAAGGAATTCTTCGACAAACCTTTTTGTCAACTAATATCTGTTGTTTAGTATCTTTAATCACACGAAACAAATGGCCAATAATGTCGCGCTAGGTGAATTGAGAGTTGAACTCAATTTTGCATGACTACGAATTGCTCATCTCGAAAAAAACAACAAAGACCTCCTGTCAATCCTCCTCTACCTCCTGGTCTACCTCCATTCGGGACACAACCTACATTTCTGAGAGGGTTTCCTCAACAAAACATACCATTTCCTTTTCGATCTATGATGGGAGTACCTACCATGCCAAGGCCTACAATTCCCATGAATACGAATACTACGTTCCCGAGGCCGAATACGACGATTCCCATCCCTTCTTTTCATATTCCTTCGTTTCAAATGCATAATAACTTTGTATCTAGTGATAGCGCAGGATCAATTCCTCACATAAATCCATTTGCAAGACAAGGTTCTGGTGAAACAACTCATGACGATCCTGTCGCACGACACTTGAAGTTATTAGAAGAACAAAACGAGAAAGTTCTATCTTGTTGCATCACTTGAACATTTCAGTAGTTGATGAAGAGCAATTTCATTTTTATGTAATCACAATATCTTGATGCAAATGCTTTTCTTACTTTTAGGGTGAAACAAGTCTAACTTATAAGTACAAAATTACATAGTTTACTATCTAAGGGGCTGTTTGTTTACCTCTTATCAGTTCCATTAAAAGGTTGCTCTGAATCGTTAACAGGTCAATCTTATTTAGCAAAAAAATAGGTCTGTCTCTTAAATATTCCAAAACCCTCTGAATCATTTTGTATCCTGAACCTCCCTTAACCATTAAGAGCTCTGATTACATCATGAACAATTAACCAAACAATTATATATCATTTTGCACTATATCACAAGTAACTGCCAAATTGAGTGGACTACAGATCAAAAAAAAAAATTTGCACACAAACACCTATGTATAGCATATTACCCATTAATGAACAAAAATACCAAAGACATATAACCCCAAGGTGATAAGTCATTCCATCCATAGAATAAAAAATAATTATATTAAAAATAGAGATCTTGAGTTTTTTGGTTAAATAGGATGAAACCCGGTACAAAACCACTGATTACTTGGATCAAATGCAATCGATCTCACACATCCAAATGCCTACCGATGACCTACACACATATATATATATATATATATTATAATTAGTTCAATAAACAAGACCACAAAAGAAACGAGAAAATGGGATTTACACAACAGGTTAGTTCAATAAACAGGTTAGTTAAATACAAGGATAAATAAGCAAATCATAAAAATTGTCACCAAGTATAAAGTGCAAACTGGGAGCACTGCAAATTGTCACCATCCTCTTCAAATAGGCAAGTGCTCTCTCAAATTCCAAGAGATAAACCATTGATATTTTTACATTACGTACTAATAGACCATTAATCTACCCTATAAACATCGACTTATTTGATATGATGCAGATATAAGTGGTTTATGATGACAGGATGTAAATGTTCATATCCTATAACATATATATATATATATGGAGGTTCAAATGAGAACTTTGTAAATTTAAAAGAACAAAGGAACACCATGTCACTACAAAACAAATAACTTTCACCTCAGAGAAATTTCCTTGGGTGATGACCACGGATCACCCAGAAATACTAATGGTTCCGGTAAAATATGATGTTTTCAAGAAAATACCAACGGATTACCCAGGAATTTCCTGGGTAATCTGTCACTGATTTGATTTACCCACAGCAAATTAACCACCTTGTGACGGTTTTGTGACAAGTCACCCTTCTACGATGGATTTCCCAGGAAAATGGTCGTAGGTGAAAGTCTTCCATTTTAATTAGTAGTGTGTGGACCACATACACTACTAGAAAATTGAGTATTTTCAATGGAATTTTTTCAACGGAAGTAGAAAATTTTCTATGAATTTTAGTGGGATTATTGACAGAACATAAATTTTCTATGAATTTTCTATGAATTTTCAATGAATTTCTCTCACAAACATGCATTTTTCAACCAAAAATTTTTCAACGGAATGTCTCGTAAAAAAAATTTGGTTGAAAATGCATGTTTGTGAGAGATTATTAACGGAAATTCGTTGAAAATTCGTAGAAAATTTATGTTTTGTCAATAATCCCTCTAAAATTTGTAGAAAATTTTCAACGACATTTTCCGTTGAAAATACTCACTTTTCTAGTAGTGATATGATGTGGGTCTCACACATTAAAAAATCATATATGATTCAATGGTGGACCCCTTTGAATCAGATATGATTTTTTAATGTGTGGGACCCACATCATATTTGGTCCAGAAAGTGTTCTTTTGTTTCTTTAAAGAGGGGGTGTTTTTGTATGATCCCTTTCCTATATGTATATATATAGGGGGCGTATCCGTTGCAAACTCTTCAATTTGTGTGTAGTTTGCAAACTCCTCCTAACCAATCAGAATTCGGCATTAATTTCTTTTTAGAATTAATAATTTAATAACAAATAAGGGTATTTAGGTAAATCAACATTAGTTAATATCATTAAATTAAATTAAAAAATTAAAAAATTTAAAAATTGGAATTGTAAAACAAGCAACTGCGTTTTTTAAGGAAAAGATAATATATTACCTAAACAGTTTGATACCATAGATCAAAATCAATAATTTCTAATTAAAAAAAACATATGCTGCAGAAATTAATCGATAAACATCAAACCATGAAGAACGTGAGCCAGTTTTGCGACAATTCAAGCATCGGTGAAATAAATTAAAGACTTTAGAAAAACTCAAGGTTAATTGTATATTGCTCTGATAAATAAAACTAGTACAAGAGAGGGATTTAAATACAAGAAGCTAAACTAAATAAGGAAACAATCTACATTATCAATAGGAATTATTCTGGAGATAATTCCCTTTTTTATAGTCTATCTATATTTGAAAGATATCTAAGTCTTTTCCTTTTCTTTCGAACTTATCTACACTCCCCCTCAAGCTGGATGGTATATGTTATACAATCCAAGCTTGCCCATTAGTTTATCAAATGAGGCATACTCAATGCCTTGGTGAGAATATCAGCCACCTTTTGGTTGGTGGAAATGTAGGAGATCTTTAGAATTCCAAGTTCGATCTTCTCCTTAATGAAATGTCTATCAATTTCCACGTTTAGTCCTGTCATGATGAACAGGATTGTCTGTCATTGAAATGGTAGCTTTATTGTCACACCAGATACCCATCGGTTATTTTACTCAGATTTTTAGCTCCGTTAACAACTTTCTTAACCAAAGTGCTTCACATATTCCTAGAGTCGTGACTCTTAATTCAGCTTCAACACTACTCCTTGCAACTACTTCTTGTGTCTTGCTTCGCCACGTAAAAAGGTTTCCAAAGACATAGGAACAATACCCAGATGTAGATCGCCAACTACTTAGAGAACTTGCCCAACTTGCATCAGTAAAGATTTCAACTTTTCGATCTTCCTGTTTTTTAAATTGCAAACCGTGGCCTGGAGTGCCTTTCAAATATCTTAGTATTCGATAAACTGCATCAAGATGACACTGGGATGGTGAGTGCATAAATTGGCTCACGTAGTTTACTGCATACGTGATATCAGGTCTGGTATGTGCTAGGTAGATCAGTCGACCAACAAGGCGCTGAAATCTCCCCCTGTCAACTGGAACCGTAAAGGTATCACCCGGTTTGAGATTTGGGTCCATTGGAGTATAGACCGGTCGATAGCCCAACATCCCAGTCTCTTTAGTAAGTCCAAGGTATACTTGCGTTGAGACAAACAGATTGTAGATTTTGAGCGTGCAATCTCCATGCCTAAGAAATACCGGAGTGTGCCAAGGTCTTTCATTTCGAAAGATAGATTTAGCTAGTGAGCCTCAATCTTAGTGATAGCAGCCGCATGATTCCCTCTGATGATGATATCATCCACATAAACAATGAGAATGACAATCTTTCCATGATCATGAAGGTAGAAGAGAGTATGATCGACATGGGCTTGGTGATATCCCAATTGTTTAACCGTGGAGGTGAAGCGATCAAACCAAGCATTTGGTGACTGTTTCAAACCATAGATTGCTCTCTTAAGACGACACACTTTAGGAGGACCAGTCGGACCACGAAACCCCAAAGGTAAGTCCATATAGACTTCCTCATGGAGATTTCCATTAAGAAACGCGTTCTTTACGTCAAGCTGATAGAGAGGCCAATCAAAATTGGCAGCAAGAGACGATAAAACACGAATAGTATTAATTTTTGCCACTGGAGCAAAAGTCTCCTGGTAATCGATTCCATATGTTTGTGTGTAGCCTTTAGCTACTAATCGTGCCTTGTACCGTTCAACCGACCCATCACTCTTGTATTTTACTGTGAATACCCAGCGACAACCCACGGGTAGCTTATCATGAGGCTTGTTAACGACGACCGATGTTTAATTTTTCTCAAGGGAACGCAGTTCATCAAACACAGCAACCCTCCACTTAGGGTCTTTTAAGGCCTCTTGAATATTCTTTGGTTCCTTAATTATAGACATATTGGAAACAAGTTATTGCATAGATGTAGTGAGTTTTGCATAGACAAAAAAAATCAGAAATAGGATGTTGTGTACAAGCGTGTGTACCTTTTCGGGTTGCAATTGGTTGATCAAGATCTGATGAAGAGGGCAACTCAGACTGTGTGTCAGGCTTCGGCTTGACTTGTTTCCTTCGGCGGTATGCAATCGGGTAGAAGTCAGGAGGTGAGGTTGTATCTTGCATCATAGGTGATGGAGAAGGTGGAATGGAATCTGGTGTATTTGTACTTGTAGACGGTTGTGTTTCTGTTTGGGGTGGGGTTTCCGCTGGAATAGGAGTCGAGGCCGACAAGGAGGGGGAATCGGAATCCCAAAAATGCTCCCGCCCTGGAGAGTGAACCGAAGCTGGTGGTGGCTATTCCAGATGAGAAGAATGTGGATAGTAGAATTGGTGCTCATGGAATGTGAGATCATGAGAAACATAATATTTCTTCTCAGTGGGATTATAACATCTATAGCCTTTTTGGAATGAAGAGTACCCTACAAAGACACATTTGATACTTCTGGGGTCAAGTTTGGAGCGGTTGGGATGGTGATTGTGCACGAAAGCGGAACACCCAAAGACTCTTAAATCAAGATTGTTTGATATGGGGTAATTTGGAAAGGATTTATGGAGAACCGAGAAGGGTGTTTGGTAGTTTAGTACTGGGAATGAAAGTCGGTTGATGAGATAGCATGCGGTAAGAATTGCATCTCCCCAAAAGGATTTAGGTGTATGGCTTTGGAATAATAAGGCTCGGGCTACCTCTAACAAGTGACGGTTTTTTGGCTCGGAAATCCCATTTTGTTAGGGTGTGTTGACACATGAACTTTGGTGTATGATCCCATTTTTGGTAGTGAAGGCAGACATGGCAGAATTAAAATACTCCATTCCATTGTCGGTACGCAAGATTTTAATTTTTAAATCATACTGTGTAAGTATCATTGCATAGAATTTTTCAAACACACCAACAACTTCAGTTTTATCTTTTAACAAATAAATCCAACATACACGAGAATGATCATCAATAAAGGAAAGGAACCACCTTTTTTTGTGAAAGAGATGGAATTTTAGATGGTCCCCATACATCACTATGAATAAGAGAAAACGGACTCGATGCACTATATTTATGAATAGGAAAAGAAATTCGAGTATGCTTTGACTTTTGACAAACTTCACAAGTAAAAACATCAGAATTTCTAAACAATGAAGGAAATAACTTTCTTAAATATGGAAAACTAGGATGACCAAGTCGTTGATGAAGGAGATCAATTTTGTTGTGACGATTGAGGGTGGTAGCTCCATGAACAAGGAAACTGAAGGTAGGTTTATGTGGAAGGTAGAAGTACAAGCCGCCAACCTGTTTAGCACAACCAATCGTCTTCCTCGCCAGCAGATCCCGAATAAGACACACGGTTTCAGAAAAATTAGCTATGCATTTAGATTGACGGGTAAGTCGGCGGACCGACATAAGATTGTAAGATAGACTAGGTACAAAAAACACATCATGAAGAGTTAAATAAGGTGAAAGCTTGACAATGCCGATTCCTTCAACCAATGCTGATGAGCCATTGGCAACTGTAACCATCCACTTATCTGGACATGTTACTAAAGATTTGAAAAGAGATTTGTTACCGGACATGTTTTCTGTTGCGCCAGAATCCACAATCCATAACTCACCATTATTAGTTTGTTTGGCGACCATAAGTGCGGTTGAGGAGTTTAGGAGCTGTCCTATTTGATCAAGTTGGGCCTTAGAGAATACTGCATTCATTGAGGAGGATGGTCCAGATTTAGAGTTTGCAGGCAGGCCTTTATTGATTTTTCTGATGTTTTCTTGATTGGCGGAGGTAGGGTTATGGGTTGATGATTTTTCTGGGATGGAAGTTTTTTCAGAGTCGGACACCATGATGATTTTTTTCGGCTAAAGTCTGTAGAGCATTGATACCATAAAGACTTTAGGAAAACTAAGGTTGTATATTGCTCTGATAAATAAAACTGGTACAAGAGAGGGATTTAAATACAAGAAGCTAAACTAGATAAGGAAACTGGTACAAGAGAGGAAACTGATAAATAAAACTGGTACAAGAGAGGGATTTAAATACAAGAAGCTAAACTAGATAAGGAAACAATCTACATTATCAATAGGAATTATTCCGGAGATAATTCCCTTTTTTATAGTCTATCTATATTTGAAAGATATCTAAATCTTTTCCTTTTCTTTCGAACTTATCTAGCTAAATAAAGCCAACAACTTCAATGAAGAAACAGTAGTTTTCGACCAAGAAGAACATTTTGATGATTCGAGCGATTTCAATGAAACATCAAACAACCCACAATCAGAGATGAACATTGATCAAGAAGAACATTTCGATGTTTTCGATGATGAATAGACTGAAACCGGTACTGATGAAGGAACGGATGACTCCTCTGACGATGAAGGTTTGTATCACACTAATCTTTTGTCCGATGCATTATTTTGGCAGAAGCTGAATCTCAATCATCCCGTAAGAAACGAACTGAAAACATTGGGCTGTATCTCAACCAGAGACCGTGGACGTTTTACCCCCAACCGGGATTCGTAACAAAGGTTGCGGTACTAGAAAACGTCTCGTTGGATCGCGAGAAAAGGCAATAGAAGAGGCAAAAAAGGCGATGCAAAGATTGCAAGAAATTGGCAAGGCATGATTCGTGACCAATTGAACTTTATTTGTTTTTTTAATTTTATAAGAGTTATTATGATTTTAGATTGTTTGGGTTTGACAATGATGATCTACTATTTGGTTTGCACTTGATATGGTTGGCAGTAAAGACATTGTTTGGATTTTATAATGATTTTTGGGTTTTTATATATATTACCAGCTTCGTTTTGATCATTCACTGTGTTGTGTTTATGCACGAAACTATTTACTACTATTTCCTTTCAAATATAAAATTTTAATGTTACCTTTCAAATATAAAATTTAATTGTTATATGGTTATTGTTCGTGTATATGAATTTCAATGCAACTAATTCATGATACAATGGGTCACTTGGATTGTAAAAGTCCTTAATTTGATTTATATATAGCTCCTCATTTGGTTAGAAATCTGGTTCAACACTCTTACCTTTTTCATGAAAAAAAAAAAAGAATTACTACATTTCATTTGGAATATACTACTTATCAATTGAACACAGTCATTTTTTTTAATGGCAAGCAATTTTATTACCAAACAAGAGATGTTACAGTACAATTACAGTTAACAATACAGAATAACTGTGCGAGGACGTTTGCGAGGAGCAAACACACAGCCGAACAAAGCCACTATTCCAACTAATTGGATACTACCAACTGCTGTCAAACATCATCCCTCAGCCCCTTCATTCAGCCACGCTAAAGCCAAGCATTCCCTCAAGACAGCCCGCTTTCACCATCCAGCCGTCTGCGTCTTACTGTGAACAACACACTTATAAAGTATCCTTCCCCTCTTCTTTTATCTAGTACTGATGAGCCTGGACAACAGTAGCAAACATGCAACATCAAAACAACAGCTGCTAAAACTGCAACCTTCTCTATGACGACTCTAAACCAGGACCTAAAACAGACGGCTGAACAAAACCATGAACCAAACAGCTAACTGCACACAACAGCCTAATGCAGTAAAAATGTTCACGAAGCAGTCCGACGTGAGGTTCATAAATCTGTGAAAAAGTGATTATGACTGTGTGGTGAGAAAGTATGGTAACTAAGCTCCTGAAAAAAGTGTTCACGAATCCCTTTAAAGTTGTTCATGAATCGCTTTAAAAGTGTTCATGACCTAAGTGAAGTGTGCACGAACTAATAGTTGTTTTCATTGACTAAATAATGATTTCATGAAAACAGAAAGTGTTCATCAAATGAGGTTATGCATGAATCAATTACATGTATTGAATATGCAATACAAAATATGCGTTCAAAGGTTGTAGTCAAGTATTGAGAAATGGGAGTGTATAAATCAATTTCTAGCATATAACTGATCTAATTTTCATAAAATGGCATGTATGAAAAAGATGGTGAATGTAAATTGTTTATTTATGTTGTGGTTTTGTTCCTTTCAACTGGAAGCTTTTATGTCTATTATTTTGTTCAGATTTATTTGCCTAGGTGTTTTCCTACTTGTTACTTTCTTTTGATCCTTCAATGTTCGCAGGTACTAAATATGAAACACTATTTGGCAAATTTCTGAATTAATGATTAAAAAACTGATTATTTATCATAACATGTTCTCAATCTAAAATGGAAACTATAAAGATTATTTATGATTATTCGTCACGTGCAACTCCCTTTCCCGTAAAATCCAAACAATTGTTATTGTGAACACATTCTTTCCCGTAAAATCCAAACAATTGTTATTGTGAACACATTTTAACTGTGTCTTCATTAGAGATGGAAATTTTACCCGTCGGGGCCTAACGGGGCGGGGATTCTCCGGTTTAACGGGTAACGGGGCGGGGACGGGGATATATTTTCATACCCGAAGCGGGGTCGGGGATGACATTACCCGCCCCTAATGTACCCGATTAATTTTTTATTTTTTAAAACATATGTATATAGTGTGTGTTTAAATAAATGAATATATATATATATATATTATGTATATATTTATTATTAAATGACAAATATATTTGTTTTTCAATTATTATGAATTAATATACTAATGATTTATTATAATTTTAATTTTAAAATTCGTCGATTTTTACTAAACGGGTACCCAACGGGTTCCCCGAACCCATCGGGGATTTCTTCCCCCCGAACCCGTCGGGGATTAGTCGGGGCGGGGTCGGGGACGGGGGGTTTAAACGGGGGTCGGGGTCGGGGACGGGGAATGCATTACCCGCCCAATACCCGCCCCGTTTCCATCCCTAGTCTTCATCCGAGTCATCATCAACTAAGAACACAGTTGTCTCTGTTTTCACAATTAAGACTAAACATATTAAATCACCATGTTTCAGATTTTCATTTAAAAGTTTCAATTTTATTTTAATTTGCTTTATGATCATCTTTATGCATCATCACGAACACATAATAAATATAATGCAGCCATTTATGTATATAACTTTACTGGAGTTTCAACAGAATTTTCATCAACCACTTCCTAAATTTTGCTAGGGGGTTTTTCTAAGATTTAGACAATATTGGAATAAAGAAATAATATCCATTTTGAACAAGTTAGATAAGCTGGAAGAGAGGGGGGGGGGGGGTCTCTTCTCTTTTATAGACTAAATATGTATAAAATTCGGTCTGCTATTTCCACAGGTGGAAAGCTCGTTCAGCAGTAGTTCTTGTTGTTCTCAAGAATCTTGATGCTGATATCTTATGCTTACAGGTTTTATCTTATCTCGTGAATTATCTCTGCATTTTTCATTAAGTCAAGACATATCACAAACAACAAAACCGTTTAATATATAAATTTTTAACACTACCTTTTTCAGATGCAATCCTTTTCCTCTTTTCCTTTAAATGATCTTTCATCAACGGTCTTTGTGCACAAACGACTTCCAATTTCTTCATCAGTATTGTCTTCGTCCAACATGAAAGGATTATCTGCAGTGTTCATTCAGCCAGAAAAGGATTTCTTCATATAAAACTGGTCATGCGAATCAGGAACCCTAATTACACCATAAATCGATAGAAATACAGCAGTTAACAACAATTTCGAACCTTGATTTTGTTATGAAATACGAAATAATCAATTTCTATAAGCAACTCCATTATTATCGGAAACGGTTGCCGGAAGATATCGATTCCAATCAGATTAGGGATTTGATTATAAAATAAAAATAATTTAATAAAATACCGTTCATGGTTAAAAGACCTATATACCCTCCAACAAAATAACATCCTTAATATTAAATCAAAAAAGTCCCCAAAATTACTAAAAATGACACCGCTAAATTGAAGATGTAGATCTATGAAATGAAGGGATCAGATTGGTTTGCAAAGTACACATAAAATGAAGAGTTTGCAACGGATACACCCCCTATATATATATATACCATTTAGAGCAAAGTTCAAATGAGAACTCAAATTTGGTTGTTTGTGAACATGAAGACAAATGAGAGCGCGACACGTGTCTGAATGTAGATTATTCAGACCGAATAATCAATGAAATATTCAGATCGAATAAAACTGAATATAGTGTTTATTCAGAATAATGCTTATTCAGGCTCAATAAGCATTATTCAGACTGAATAAACACTATATTTAGTCTGAATATTTCTTTGATTATTCGGTCTGAATATGATACGTGTCACGCTCTCATTTGTCCTCACGTTCACAACCAAATTTGAGTTCTCATTTGAACCCGCTCCTATACATTTAATTAGACAGATAAAAGAAAAGCGTCTGTAGTTCTCCCATGGACGTTGGGTTCTCTCCATAAGAGCTGCAATTGAAAGATTAAACAAGTCAACCCATTAAAACTACAAAAGACAAAAGGTTCCGTTTTATTGCACATTGGGATGTTTCAACATAAATACATAATACAACTACTACTACAAATCACGACTAAGAAACAATGAAAACCAGTAAGATTGATAATTAGTACAAGTAATTAAATAGGGATTAATTTTTCATATTCAAAAGTTGAGTATATGTCATTTATTTGAACAACCTTCCTTCATTCATTAAATAAACACTCCTTTTTAATGTTTCAGAGAAATTCATTTTCAAATTTTAGTTATAAAATCAAATAACATATAATATCATCAAGAGAGAAATAGGCATAGGTTATTATCGTAACTCGTAGAAAAGTAGATGAAGATGGTTATAAATTTGATAAGCAGAAGAAAGTAAAAGTTGAATTTGAGCGTAGTAATCTGTATTTTAAATCTGTATTTGTTTTAAAAGAAGACACATGTAACCACAAGGCTTGTGGCATACTGGTTAAGGCTTGTGGGGGATGAGGCTAGATAACCCATATACCCCAGGTTCGAATCTAGGCGCAAACAATTTGTGGCCACTGGGGAATTATCTCAGGGCTGCATGCTTTAGCAGGCTTAAAATTGTCAGGGATTAGTCTAGGCAGAGGCCTAGGACACCCTTTAAAAAAAAAAAGGACACATGTACGGACACACTTGAATTGTTGCCCTTTTTCTTAGAATAATTCGAAGGAAAAAACGAGTAGCAGCATTGTTTCACAAATCTAGCTTTGTACGGCAACAAAGTAAAGGCCGATAAATTATGAAATGAATACGACAATAGAGGGAGGTTCAAGGGAAAACCTCAAAAAAAGAAAAAACTGAAGAACACCCCTGAGAGCCCTCCATTTGGACGTTATGCACAAATGCATACAAGCGATTAGTTGTTTTTTCTTCTATGCATTAGTGCATGTTATGCATTCTATGCATTAGTGCATGTTATGCACTAATGCATGTTACAAATTACCAATATACATTTGTGCATACCATCCAGATGGAGGGCTCCCAGGGTGTTCTTCAGTTTTCTCTTTTTTTGACATTTTCCAGTGAACCTGACCCTACGACAATAAACCATATTCGAATTCAAACAATAAACCTAACTTGGAGACAACTTTCACAAATCATGTTTCCCTTCTCATCACACCATCTCTAGACGCATTCTATGTAATTGATGATCCACCAAATCAAATCAAAACACATAAGAGATTAAAAAGTTTGTATAAAAACAAAATTCGAAAATCGAATTCATAATAGAAGAGGGAAAGGGAAAGGGAGAAGATACCTTGACGATTCGAGAACAACAACATGGAGCTTCCAAGCATTTAGAGCTTTCGAACTCCGCTTCATGACAAATTCTGCAACAAATGATCTCAGATGCCGAATATAAAAAATATTCATCATCAACGTTCAATATCATTTCCTCCATATCCATTTTTTTTCCTTAAGAGCAACTCCAACCCATACACAAAAAAAAACACTAAAAACGCCAAAACTGGTGGGTCACTTTTACACCGAAAAAAATTCAACTCCAACCATACTTCAAAAAAAAAACCAAATTGATAGGTCCATACAAAAAAGCATATTTTATTGTTATTAAAACATATTAAATACAATATTTATGATTTATAAATAATTATCATAGTAAATAAAGATCTAATTTAATAAAGTCTCATTAAAATAAGAGGATAATTTTTTTAAATAAATTTAACATTACAAAGAAACCGGCATTAATTCAAATAACAGAAATTAAAAACATAATTAAATTAAAGTATACTAATTCTCCGAGTTACTATATCCGTCCCACAAATGATCAATTAATGCATCTTGAAGTTTAAAATGAGCTTCTTTATCTCTGATATTTTTATGTTGCACAATAAACTGTTCAAGTCCACCATCGTCATCATCTCAACTCCTATACGTTTAGCACCCCGACTCGTTCTTCAATTACTGCATTAATATCATGCTCATGTTCTATGATCATATTATGCATAATGATACATGAAGTTATTAAATCATGCAATGTTTCTTTCCTCCATAATCGTGCAGGCCCTTTCACGATTGCAAATCTTGACTGCAATATGCCAAATGCATGTTCCACGTCTTTTCTGCATGCTTCTTATTTCATTGCAAAATGTTTTTTTAGGCCAAGTGGATCATGAATTGTTTGAACAAGAGTAGCCCATTTTGGATATATGCCATCAGCTAAATAGTAACCCATACGATATATTTTCCTTTGATGACGTAATTAGCAGGAGGAGCATTACCTGCTGCAAGATTTGCAAAAAAATGGGATGACTCCAACACATTTATATCATTGTTGGCTCCAGGTAGCAAAATTATGCATGCCATATCCAAAGGTCGTAGTTAGCTACAACTTCCAAAATAATACTTGCGGATCTACTACGATCGACATATAGTCCTCCCCAACCCGTTGGACAATTTTTCCCCTTCCAATGCATACAATCTAGCCTACCTAACATTCATAGAAAACCTCGTTATTCTCCAATTTGGAGTAGCCTTGCCACATCATTAGCATTAGGTACTCATAGGTAGCAGCCTCCAAACAACTCCACCATAGCACGACAAGATCGTTTCAAGGCTTCTAAAACCGTAGACTCCCCTATTTTAATGTACTCGTCAGTAGAATCTGTCGGAACACCATATGCCAACATTCGAAACGAAGCAGTTACTTTTTGTAATCCAGACAAGCCAAGTCTGCCAAGTCCATCCCTTCGTTCGGTGAAGTAGTTGTCATGACTTTGAATAGCCTCCAAAATACGAAGAAATTAACTACGACTCATTCAAAAGCGTCGACGAAACATTCACTCGGGAAATGTCGGATTTTCGGAAAAATAATCATTGAAGAGATTTTGATGAGCATCCTCTCGATCACGGTTGATAACTATATGGCCAGGAACTGAACCCCGATAAGAAGGTTGGTTGGTTGTTTTGAAGATAACTAAGGATATAATTTTCGTTTTCACTCAGTCGAGTCATTGACTAACTCAATATTTCATCACAAGCATCATCATCTGAGTATGAATTATCAGCCATTTGAAAATGAAGTTTGGATATATTTCAATCCATGTTTTATAGGTCCAAAAAGTGTGGGAAAGTAGAAAAGTGGGAAAGTGAAGAAGTGTGCAAGTGTATAGGGAAGGGAAGAGTGTGTAAGTGTATAAGTGTAAAGTGTATAGGGAAGGAAAGAGTGTGTAAGTGCATAGGGAAGCGAAAAAGTGTAAGTGTTTAGGGAATGAAAGATGTGTAATTGAAAGATCAAATCAGTAAATATGGCGAAGTGAAAATATGTAAGTGTGTAGTCAAATCAGGAAATGTATGATAGTGATAGTGGACATATATGTATATAAGTAGTAGATGATCCTTGTAGATCAACTTACAATTTATCTCAACCTACAATTTCTCTCAACTTACAATTTCTTTAAAATATCTACAATCCGAACTTCATCCTACTCAAACAATGAAGACATACATTTATGTCATATATATAATGACGTTTCTCAAAATCCAATAGTGGGCATAAACCAAACAACCGACAAAATTTTGGTCGAGAGTTGAAGCTCAATATCATGCATCTGAGCCATTCAAAAGCAACCGTCGACCTAAAAGATCATTAGAAACACGAATGTCGGTTATTGAAAAGCAGTCGCTAAATTACAACCAAAATCAAAATCGGAATCCAAGTGGTGTTTCTGAACAAGATGTCGTAAGTATTTACTATTGCTTATTTTTAACTATTCATTGTTTTTTTGTATTTTTTAATAACATATATTTTTCACAGTTGGATCAAGTAAAAGAGATGTTGAGACTCGATAAACTGTCCAGTAAAGGGTTCAAGTTTGATCATGTACATTATTAAAGATGTCGAGAAATTCTCGACTATCCCTACAACCTCAAGTCTAACGACACAGTCCTTATCAATCATCTTCTCCTGGTCTTGGTTCATCGTCAGGGAGCCCTGTTGGTATAGACTCGTTGGATCTTAACAACAATGAAGGTATTACTTTAAGTCAAAGACCAATTGGTGTGAAAAAAGCAAAAGCAAATCTTCAAGATGAAAACCAACTAGATAAACTAGTTAAGGCTAGTAAAAAAATGAGCAAAGCTATAACCCAAACTAATCAATCTCTTGTTAGAAGGAAGGAACTTCAAACTAAAAAATTGGCATTTGATAAAAGGGAAGCAGTGGACAAAATTTTATTTACAGATCTAACTATAGTTCATGGGTGTTTAACAAATGAAAAACAAAGAATATTAAAGAAAAGAGCACAAGAATCTTTTGTTGATGAAGATGGAAGACCACACACTTTTGGATTGTGGACAAAATCCTTTGTGCAAAAGCTCTGGCACACTGGAGTTGGATTGAGGACAAGATCCTCGACACTGTTTTGTTTTTCTTTAGAACAAAAATGTCAGGACTCCTTAGTAGCGATGCTCTTTTTGTCATCTAGTATGGAATCTAAGAAATAGTAGCGATGCTCTTTTTGATATAATGGACGGTAGAGGCAAAACGTCAAAAAAGGATTGACCAACTCGTGGACCTCAACCTTTCCATCTCGGTGCCAACACAAAACATCGACATTAAATTCAAACATATTGTCATTACAACTTCACTGGTATATTATGTTTTTAACTGACCATAGACTTGCAGTATTACAAACATCAAACATATTGTCATTTTGTCACTACCCACAAAACATTCAGAGCCTAAATGTGTATACGGTTTCTTCATATTCACATGCACTATTAACGATCATTAATGACATCCATCGTGTCGTTATGCCATCAGAAACATTTTAAACTCCTTTAATAATATAAGTGAACCTACAACAGCAAATCATAGTCACCACAAATAGTGACGTAATTTATACTGCATAAGCAATCCATTGAACACAATGCCATTTTTTATGACAGTTGGGTAGTCACAAATTTACATTTTCATTACCCTTGGGGGTAGAGGTAAGTTTGTATACATCATACCCTCTCCCGACCCTATTTCCTAGTGAGATACATTTGGATTCATTTAATTTTGTTTTTTCTTTGGTTTTGTTATAAATAAGCAATATAAAATGATTATGCTTTTGACATTAATCATCACAATTTCGAAGCCATAATTAACACCATAAAGAAGATAAATGGTTCAGTGTTCTTACTGATAGCTCAGAGCTTAGCAATGGCATGTGAAGGTAAGTTTGATCTGGCTGGCAGTTTGAGATCTTCCCAATCTTCATCGTCTAATGCTGCAAAGTATTGATCAACCATATGATCGCTCACAAGCTCGAGTTTTGAAGGTTCCCACTAAAAAAAGGAAACCGAAAGAAGAACAAAGTTAGCAGATATTATGGATAGTGGTTTTTGAGTGCACGATGGATGGACACAGAAAGTGTGGTTTACCTTCGGGTTTTTATCCTTGTCTAGCATCAATGCCCTACATCCCTGCATCATAAAGAGTTAAAGAGGGTTTTTGAAAGAAAAAACGGAGAATGGTACCATTTCCGTTACATAAAATACAAGTGTGATATGCAGACAGTGACAAGTTCCGTTTTCCAGATTGATACTTTCTCCGTTTCAAAATAAAAGGTGGTTACATTTTCGTTTTAGTTTGTCCGGTGTCCACTTTCAAAAAGTAAGTACCTATTTTCCAATTTTACCCTTAATTATGATATGGAGGAAGTCTATTACTCCCTCTATTATTAAGGGTACAATTGTCATTTTGTTAATAAAAAAAGTGTAATATTTACATATTTCTATAATTGTGTGCCTTTTTTATTTTTTTTATCTTGTAACATTTGATGATGTGGATACCCGTTTACGAAAGGTTTAGGAAAAGTATACAAAAGGGTTACATTAAAGTAGGTGATAAACTTGACATCTATATCATCAAATGTCACAAGATCAACAAGTTACTGATCAAAATGGGTAAAAATAGAAGATTTTGAAAACTTTGTTACATTGAGAACAAAAAACCGTTACACTAAATAAGACCTACATGACTTAAAAGAAAATAATACATTGATTGAGAACAAAAATGTGGTTTATATAACCACAAAATTCAAGTGGAAAATAAATAATACTCCCCATCAAGATTCCTAACTCCATGAAAACTGGCACTACAACCTCTTTTGGAAGGACGAAAAGTTAAAATTACTTAAGAATCCATATTTATCATTACACGTAATTGATGATAGTTATTGGGATATGCAAAACTCTTGTAATTAGTGAGGCGTATTTAAGACATGGTTAAAAATAAAATACTTCTCCGAACTCTCAAACCATTTGTTTGGTCAAACATTGAAATTTTATGGGCACATTAAGTACAAAAGTGGTACCTCAATGAAATCCCTGCTGAACTCTCCTCTCATAACGGTACAAACCATTCGGTATTCACGGATTAGACATTGACCAACACCTTGAAGTCTCCCTTCTCTAATCTGTAAGCCAATGACAAAATAGTTTAATGAATCAAGCAATTTGTTTATCTTATTGGAAGTATATAATAATTATATAAGGCAAAAATCACACACATTCCCTCACCATCGGTAAGGCTTGAACCCTTGAACTCTGGGGGTTGGGATCTAACAGTAACCCAGGTACCGTTGGGCCAATGACCCTTTGATTACTTGTTTATCTTTTACCATAAAAGGAGAAGATCGTTTATTGTATAATCCTTGCCTTTTTCTAATATACATATGGCTATAGAGAATATGTTATTATTATCGGACGATAATTCTGACTTGGTCCTTAGTTGACCAAGTTTAGTGGATAATAAAGTGGGAATGGTTACCATTCATTCAGGAGAACACGGATCTGCATGATGTTGTCAAAAGTTTTCACGTTTAGCATAATTTACGAGCTTGGTGAGAAAGCGTCTCCATTTGAGGCATCGAAGGTTCACAAGTAGGTTGGACCAATGATGAAGAATGAGAAATTAAGACTAAATGAAATGTAGAAAACAATGGAAGGAGGTTGTTGATTGGAATTAAGATGAAAAGAAGAAAATAACAAATCTAACTGTCCAGGGAATCTTCCCTTCTCTCAACACTAGGGCCAGAGCCAATCACTAACAACAGAAATGAAAAACTAACTCATACGTTGCCTCCTCTCCTCCTAATATGCTCTCTCCTCCAACCGTTTTAGCCACTTTCACATTGTCCCTTTTTAGCCCTTCTTTTATAAACCTATAACACTTTTGGATAGTCAACTAATTTATCCCGACCTCTATCATGGAGTTTGACCGATCTACCTCGTGGACACAGACCCATTGGATTGAAATGGGTATTTAAATTAAAAAGGGATGCATATGGTAATGTAAAGAAACACAAAGCCCGTTTGGTCGCGAAGGGATACGTGCAGCGAAAGGGGGTTGATTTTGATGAAGTTTTTGCACCGGTGGCACTTTTGGAGACCATTTGAATGTTGTTAGCACTTGCAGCAGTGGAAGGGTGGAAGGTCCACCACCTCGATGTGAAGTCGGCCTTCTTAAACGGCGATTTACAAGAAGAGGTATATGTTTGTCAACCTGACGGGTTTGTTATTGCAGGCAAAGCGCATATGGTTTACCGGTTAAACAAGGCTCTTTACGGGTTGCACCAGGCTCCAAGGGCATGGAATGTTCGCCTTGACAAAACGCTGAAGGAGCAGTCTACAAATTTCAAAGATCAAAGATGGTGCTGATAGTCGGTGTGTACGTCAATTGTGACAGGTACAAGTGAGGAGCATGTAGTTGTTTTTAAGAAACATATGCAAAAGGTGTTTGATATGAGTATTTGGGAAGCTATCCTACTACCTTGGGATAGAAGTGCAACAAAATAGAAATGGCATCGCAATTGGGCAAGCTGGGTATGCAAAAAAAACTATTGTAATCAGCTGGTATGGCAGATTGTAATCCTTCGAAATGGCCGATAGAACCGAAGCTTAGCTTAACCAAAGATGAAAATGGTGTGCTGGTGAATGCCACAGAGTACGGAGTACCGACACCTTATTGGAAGCTTACGCTACCTGATCCACACAAGACCAGACCTCGGTTACTCGGTTGGAGTAGTGAGTAGTTACATGGAATCACTGAGGGAGAGTCATCTCAAAGCAGTAAAGCAGATTTTGAGATACAGCAAGGGGACAGTCAACTACGGTTTGGTAAATCAAACAGGAGGCGATGGGAAAGTGGATATGGACCTGATAGATCGCAAAGGCACAACCGGAACAGTGTTTTATTTTTCAAATAACCCTGTTACGTGGTCTTCCCAAAAGCAACGCACGGTAGCGTTATCCTCTTGTGAAGTTGAATTCATGGCAGCTACATCAACGGCATGCCAAGCATTCTGGTTATGGAGTTCGCTGAAATATCTTACGGGTTGGGAAGCTAGAAGTGTCAAGTTGTATGTAGAAAACAAGTCGGCCATAGCCCTCATGAAAAACCCAGTGTTACACGGTCGAAGCAAGCATATAGATACGAGGTATCACTTCATACGTGAGTGTGTTGAAAAGAAGCTGATTAGTGTGGAGCATGTAAGTGGGGAAGAACAACGAGCCGATATTCTGACCAAAGCATTGCCACGAGTTAAGTTCACTGAGATGCGGAATCTTTTGGGAGTGAAGGATCTTGAAGACACAAATCAGAATTAAGGGGGAGAGTATCGGACGATAATTAGGACTTGGTCCTTAGTTGACCAAGTTTAGTGGAGAATAAAGTGGGAATGGTTACCATTCATTCAGGAGAACATGGATCTGCATGATGCTGTCAACCGTTTTCACGTTTAGCATTATTAGTTTCTTTTATGCAGTCTATCTTTATAGAGCTGAAGTTCTTTTTTCCAGTCTTGTAATCGAATTATTCTTAAAGTAATATAGCAGAGAAAATTCCCATTAGAGTGTGTTATTTTCATCACCTTCTTTACATCGATTTTCCATGTGTGTTTTGTGATCCAAAGCAAACTGATTTCCAACAATTACTTGTAGCGTTCTATCATCAAGTGATTTGCCAAAACCTTGTTTTTTTTTCTTTTCTTTACATGCCAGTGAGCAAAATATTGGCTTATGATGTAAATGAATTTATGAAAAACTAATTAAATATTTAAAATCAAGGGCATGGTGAATCCTTACGGAGCGAAGAGAAATTTTGAGACTTGTTGGCGATGCTTTCTTCAAAGACTGGATAGTCCAAGAGATCCAATCATCCATGTTTTTTGAAGCCTCTTTCTCCTAGAAAAAAGAATACCAACATACCATCTCAAATGAGTCATAAGTAAAAACATAACCATTTCTGTAAGAAACTAGCAAATAATACTTCCTCCATCTCATCAAGATTGGAAAATTTCATTTCTACGTACAAGATCCAGCATTAGAGGCGATAAAAAAGTACAAAGGTCTCGAGAGCATAGGAACATATATGATAAATACCGACAACTCTTATACGGAGTACCAGCATGGAAAGATCAATTAACTGATGCAAGATTCTTCTTTTGAGCATAACGGCATAAGCCTGATTGACAATAAGACTAACTCCAATAAAAATTGCAAAAAAAGTTGTTGAAAAATTTCAAGTTCATAGTTTGCGCATCATCAATAACATCAATTCTGAAGCATTGATAACATTGATTCAAGTCGACAAGGTTCATATATTTGTGTTTAAGGATGGACATTTTATAGGTTTGACCAATAATCAAACATTTTACTTATGTTTCAAGTCATATGCTGCAATTTTCGAAGGAATGATAGAATATCATATTTTATACAAGAACAAAAATGTAGTCACAACAAGAAATGCGTTAAGCGGAAACATTTCATGTAAATGTGAATCAGCTCTTGAACTTACAATTGCAGAGATAATCTCTTCAACCGTTCTCCGAGAGAAACACCTATTAATAGTTTTCAGCCTGCAGCATATGGTAGCAAAAGTGGAGTCAGGAATGACACATGGTACTCAAATTTAAGTATTTAGATCATTTACGCACCATAATTAGCAAATATAAGATGCATAGCACGAAATTGAGAAAGAATGCTTAAGGATCTTTGTTGAAGTTTATGATCAAGTTAAATGTACAAATCAGAGCATTTCAATTTCTTAGAGCATCTCCAACAGATTCTCTAAAATTTCTTCAAAATGGAGGATCAAAAGCGAAATCTCTAAAAAGTTACATTTAACTCCATTAGCTTAAGGGGGCGTTTGGTTCTGGCAAATGAATGAAAATAGGAATCGGAATGAGAATGACAGGGAATGAAAATGGGAATGAATTTTCATTCCCCCCATCAGAAATGAAAATTTGGGCTTTTGGGGGAATGAACTCATTATATTATATATATAACCAAACAGTTTCTTTTATTATCATTCCCATTAATTCCTGCTTAATACCTCCAACCAAACACACCCTAAATTTTTGGGAATTCTCCAAATTTGGGGGCTTGTATCTTCTCTCTCCTGTTTTCTCTTTTTAGAGAAGCTTTCAGAGAATCTGTTGGAGCAAAAAGATCTCCAAAATCTCCATTTTTTATGTTTTAGCGAACCTTTTGGAGGTACTCTTAGGTTTATTGCCTGACGGCAGTTCCTTATATGGAAAATAAACAAAATCTTATAAGGGATGTTGACAAACACAACCATCCAGTCGCATAACAAAACTACTAAACAAAGAACACGAAACCCAAGTTCAACTTCCACTAGTGCAGTTGATTCCTTTGAGGGTCAAACCCCTTAGTTGGAATTTGCCCGGTTCATGTGGAGGCAGAAATTTTGCATGAATCTTAATAATTAATCGGACCAAATGTGCCAAATACTATGGTAACAGGAAAAAAAGGAAAAAAACAAGAAAAAGAAAACATGAATATTTGTGAAATATACCGAAAGTATTGACTCTTCTCTTTCAACTTAGGAGTGCCCGAGAATTCGTTGATAATACTGGAGATAATTTTTGGATCACCTGTATTTGCTTTGCATAATGCATCTTCTAATAAGGATAATTTCTGTTCATTTATGGAATACGTGTCACTTGCAAGTATTCAAAACAGATTTGAGCTCTAGAGATGAAGAAAATGACACCTAAATATTGAAGTCAAAAATCGTTTTACAAATATGGTTGATGTTAATTTTTTTTAATCATCAATATTAGCTTTCTAAGTTGAATACTTCAATGGGTGTAGAAACAAATGGACTCATTTAATGGATGATAATTTCATAACACGTTTCTCCCAAGGCGAAAGATGATAACGAACTTATGTGTGCTAACATTTCACATTTGGATACCATGATTGGGTACATTTATACATGTGTGTATGCATATACATAAAAGAACGATTTATGCCATTGACCCTAAATGAATTTTTTATTAACAACAAAATGTTATACCCTGGGTCTATTAGTTAGGTCAATAAGTCAACCAGTCAATAAGTCATTAGCGGATAGTATAAATAGGGGAGGGGATTAGAGAGATAGGTATTCTGATTGTGAAGTCTTTAGAGCGGGAAACCGTTTTGGGAGAGTCCAGACCTCTCGAATGCGTGTAGAATCTGTAATCATTCGACTAATTCAAGTAATACAACTGATTTAAACATCAGTGTACAACACAAAACCTTCCGACAAGTTTAGTGCCATTCTGACGTATTGAAGATTTGAAGTGGCATGCTATAAACCTATTAGAAAGGTTATGGATTTGAAAGAAAATTTTCAGGTCATTCGTCAACTCTTTTTACAATTCAAACATTTGGAGTTGTATTATTATATAGGGTCAGGTTCAGGGGAAAACATCAAAAAAAAAGAAAACTGGACGGTATGCACAAATGCATACCGGTAATTAATGCATAGAAAAAAAACAGCTTCAATCGCTTGTATGCATTTGTGCATACCGTCCGGATAGAGGGCTCCCAGGGTGTTGTTCAGTTTTCTCCTCTTTTAGTGTTTTCCCCTGAACCTCACTTTTATTATATATATATATATATATATAGGGTTAGGTTCAAATGTGAACTCATTTTTGGTTGTGAACGTGAGGACGAATCTCAGCCACACATCTTCGGTTATGGTGGACACGATCACGGAGGATTGACGCGATTCATGGGAGGGTGGAGATTATTAAAGGAGGGGAACCAGGTCAAAGCCGCCTTTATTGACCGGATAAGTGGCTGAGATTCGTTCTCACGTTCACAACCAAAAATGAGTTCACATTTGAACTTTCCTCTATATATATATATATGTATATAAAACACTAAACACATACTAAGTTCACAACTTTTTGTGCTCTTACTTCTACCTGATGCATCCATATTTGGCTTACTATTTAGGAGAAATGATTCGTTGTGGTATCTTGCCAGTTGCCTCCTTTCTTTGTTGTACACATATCAGGTTCAGGTCGGTTTTAATTTAGTGAGAAATGAATTTGCAAAAAATAAAAGTGGAATGTACCTCTAATGGTACAAAGTGGGTTGCAAGACCACATGCAAGCATTTCAGCACCATCCAATCTAGCACCTGTAAGACCCACATACTCTCCTGCCAGAATATAAACTTCTATCAAAATAATATATGCACATAGACCAAAACATGATTAACTAAACTTTTGTTATTTCAAGACTAACAAATGGCATTCATCTGAATTATGACAAGAGCTTTTGGAAACTTCCAGGAACACAAACAAGAATTTCAAGGGGCACAAATTTCGTATGATTACATAATTTCCATGATATTGGTGATGATTGGTCGAAAATTTTATGGGTTTTTTACATGTTTAAGTGGACCAATATCCAAGCAACTCCTATATATGTATTAATCAACTTCCTATTTAATAAAGTAGAGTATGGACCATATCATGACATAAAAGAGCTGCCATGGAGGGGGGCTCACACAAGCCAAAGTAAGGGGGGTATGTAAAGAAAGAAGTGACTTCACTTTGTAAGTCCTTCTAACTAACTTGTGTACCATCCGATTGAGATCTTAAGCAATAGCTCAATACTTTAACGACAACACTTAGCCATTTATGTCACGCCGAGAGTGCAACATTCAACTTTTGTAATCATAAGTTGTCAATTAGATAATTCAACTTCAACAAATGCACATGAAAACTAAGATAACCTCAATGGATCATAATTTCAATGCAAACAAAATATTTCCACCTCCACCCTATGAAAGATGCACCAAGTACCATTTTAAGTAGTTCCGCATAATAGTAACGTTTCCTTTTCATTTGGCAAACAGTCCATATGAAGTTTTCAATTTGTGAATCCCCAATGCTTAGTTATCACTAATTATTCCACCAAAGAGATCCAATATATCATCTAACTTCAATAAGGCCAATCAAAATAATTGGGAATATTTCAATGGATGAATCTCCCTAGTAGTTGGATTTGTTAGGCAAACAACATCTCATCTATCATGAACACTTTGGGGTTGTTTACGAACACTTACTATCTCTTACCGAGTAACTTCACACTTGGGGGTTATTTACTAAACACTTACTATCTCTTATTGGGTAACTAAACATTTAGGGGTTGTTTACTAAACACTTACTATCTTTTATTGGGTAACTAAACTCTTAGGGGTTGTGTACCAACACAAATCAGGTAAGCACTTACCGGGTAAGTGAGGCTCTTGAAATGTTTCTTCGAAAATCATGGTTCAGTTTGGGTAAACGGCTAAACGCTTACCAGGTAACTGAGGCTGTTGATGAACTTCAGAAACTGATAGACCCCCGATTACAATGACATGTTCTAGAAGGGCCCGAAAATAGCATAAGGGTATCGTTGGAAGTTTATTTGTTGGTACAAAAAGTATGGGTAGTATATACTAATATTCAAT